>OZ010789.1:310980346-311690765 GCA_963932465.1 Maratus speciosus
TTCACACAAGTTAGAAGTATCTAGCTTTTTTTAGCTCTCTGAAAAATTGTACTTTTCAACTAGAAACACCATTAACTCCCATAGCACACGAGTGATTTCGATAAAAAAAAAATTGTCGCAGAGTATAAATATAGATCATATGTGGCAGTCAGTTTTAAAAAATATCAATTAGTTTCATAAAAAAAAACATTTCTGAACATAGAAAATTTCTGAAAAATGGCTCGTGTTCTAAAAAACAATTTTAGTCGCAGAAAAAAAACTGTCTATCATAACAGTTGAGCATAATTCAGTGAATACTGATCCCAAATTTCATCATAATCGGTTGGATAGTTTCCGACGAAATGGGCCTTAAAGCTCGCCTATTCTCCACAAGATTGCACCCGGTCTTGTTTTTCCTCGATGTCCGCAGTTTTAGTCGTAGAACATACCAAATTTCAGCATATCATCTACTAAGTTTCATAAAATTCAAATTGGTGGGCACAGATTTAAATTTTACGAAGAATTTAAGAAAGTATTTTACCCGAGCGGAAATAACAATCCGGACGATGCATGATTTATTAAAATTAGTTTGTTCATACTTAGTTATGATGGAACAGAATAAACTAATTTGCATTTATTTTTGTAAAAAATCAGAAATTTCTAAAACTGTCTTTTCATACTATTTTAATATTTTCTATATCAAGGAAGAAGCATTTTGAAGTAATAAAATGTATAGGAATCTCTTTAACTGAATTTTTGCCGACTGAAGTCTCTCGATCAAGATCTAATTATTGAAAGCATCAAGAAGTGTTCCCAAAGAAATCATTGAAAATAATATTTACTCAAGTAATAATAATCAGAAAATTACTTCATATTTATATATTTAACAGATTTAAGCATGATTAATTATATTGCGTGATGACTTAATTTTATCATTTAATAATCCATACTGATTTTTTTTAAATTATTAATTAACTGACGAACCGGTAACTTACTTGGAAAATAAAAATATATCCATTATGTCAATACTTATCTCATTTATTTAAGACATTATTTGCAGTTTGCTACTTTTATTTTTGTCAGCTATGTAAAGCGGAAAATATACTTAAATGAAATGTGATCTTTCATTTTAAAAATAGCTTAATGTATTCACGAGTAATAGACTAATTAATGTAATCACATAAACGGAAAACTTTAATAAACATTGACGACTCATTTTTATTTCGGAACTGAAAAAAATATATATTATCTGTGACAAAATACATACTTTTATCAGATAAGCATTTAATTTGACAAGTTTAAATTAGATAGCATTAATTTTCACAAGTCGAAATTAAGTAAACAAAATAAAGCAAATAGTCTGAAAATATGCAGCAAATATTTGATTACATTATTATACATTTAACTTTGATGTTTTGAAGGCATTAGTTTACTTATTTTTGCTATCATGAACTTAAAAGCGTTATTTATAACGCTAATTTTTGCACAATATAATGTTCCTAATTTTTCTTTTGTTGATTACATGTTTATCTAATGTAGCATTCCTAGTGGGTCTACATATTTTGTATATAAATAAATATTTGAATATCTATTTAAATCGTCTTTTTACAAACTTTAAGTAAAGTTACAAAACGGACTATTATGAGATGTTTTTTTACAGCGAGAGAAGGAAACGTAAGAATCAGTAAATTCAGTTCACCCAGTCTTGTCTTCTTTTAATGTCCACAGTTTTAGTCGTAGAACATACCAAGTTCCAGAATAACATCTACTAAATTCCGTAAAATTGAAACTTGTGAGCACAAGTTTGAATTTTACGAAGTTTTGAATAAAGTGCGTTATCCGAAAAGAAATAACAATCCGACCGATATATGATTTATTAAGATTTGTATGTTAATGACCCTAGTTATGATGAAACAGAATAAACTATTTTTTTTTATTTTTGTAAAAAATCAGAAATTTCTAAAACTGTCTTTTCAGATTGTTTTAATATTTTCTCTATCAAGGAGGAAACATTTTGAATTAATGAAATGTACAGGGCTCTTTAACTGTATTTTTGCCGTCTGTCGATCAATATCTAATTATTAAAGCATCAAGGAGTGTTCCCATTACGAAAGCATTGAAAATAATTTTTACTCAAGTAATAATAATCAGAAAAATACTTCATATTTATATATTAAACAGCTTTAAGCATGATTAATTATTTTGCGTGATGACTTAATTTTATCATTTAATAATCCATATTGATTTTTTTTAAATTATTAATTAACTGACGAACTGGTAACTTACTTTGAAAGAAAAAATATCTCCTGTATGTCAATAATTATCACATTAATTTAAGACATCATTTACAGTAATTACAATTTCTATTTTTCCCAGTTATGTAAAGCGGAAAACATACTTAAATGAAATGTGATCTTTCATTTTAAAAATAGCTTAATGCATTCACGAGTAATAGACTAATTAATGTAATCGCATAAACGGAAAAGTTTAGTAAACAATGACGGCTCATTTTTAATTCGGAATTAAATATATATTATCTGTGACAAAATACATACTTTTATCAGATAAGCATTTAATTTGACAAGTTCAAATTAGACAAGCATTTAATTTCACAAGTCGAAATTAAGTAAACAAAATGAACAAACAGTCTGAAGATATGCAGCAAATATTTGATTACTTTTTGCATTTAAGTTTGATGTTCCATCTTTTGAAGACGTTAGTTTATTTATTTTCGCTATCATGAACTCAAAAACGTTATTTATAATGCTAATTTTTGCACAATATAATGTTCCTGATTTTTTCTTTGATAATTTCATGTTTTTGTAATTTAGCATTTCTAGTGGATTTACATATTTTTTATACAGATAAATATTCGAATATCTATTTTTAAATCGCATCTTTGCAAACTTGAAATAAAGTTAGAAAACCGAGCTCATTAAAATCATTTTCAAATTAGGAGATTTTTTTTATGGCGGGAGAAGAAAATATAAGCATCAGCAATTTCAAATTTTCTTTCAAATCTTATACAAAAAAAATGTTAAGTGTCAATTTTATGTTCATATCTTAAATAATTTTTAAACGAGAATTTTTTCTTTGAAAATATATCTAATTTCCGGATAATTTCGGAAGAAAATGCGATATGAGTCAAATTTCTTGCCTTTTTACCCGACTGTTAAGAAGGGTTATGTGTTTCACGCGTATCTGGGTATGTGGATTTCTTTATACCCGGGAAACATCCCAACGGCTGAATAGATTTTAATGAATGATGTCTCTATCGATTTGTCTTAACCGTCCAATGGTTATGGGATAGGTTTTGTTTTTATAAATTCAAAATGGTGGCCGTAAAATACAGAATGGCGGTAGAGACGAAAAAAAAATTACGCACCATATTAAGTGGCATATCATTGGATAGGTTTTCCAAAATGAAGACGATATTTCATTGACTATTTTACAGTCAAAAGCTTCGTTTAAATATTATACAACCTGGAAGTTGTGTAGGTAGGATCTCTAGCTTTACTGCAACTGTAACAGTCCTAGACATCTGTAGTCTTCATCAAAACAGTGCTTAATATAGATATGAACTAACAATTAAACACAACTTAAATATCATCAATTACAAGTAAATAAAAAAATAGGTAAGTAATATAAAAAATAGTTTAACATTGATGAGAAATAATTAATTAGCTCGATTTTTACGCAGTCGTGTTTTTTAGTTTTTTTTTATTTATTTAGTTATGCCTAATGCAAAATGTTTTCCAAAATTTTAGGGCTTTTTAAAGAAGATAAACTTCAATTACTTGATCGTTTTCCCTACAACCCAAGAAACTAAACTGTGTAAAGAAGTTCGAAAACCATCGTATAGTTATTTTCGGTTCAAACAGATACCGCTACACTGTAAAAATAAATGCCAGTTTTCCGGTAGGAATCGGAAAAATAGTTGCCCTTATCGTACCGGAATAATTTCCAACCCAGCTCGGAATAAAATCCGCAAAATCGGAATAAAATCCGTAAAATACCGTTTTACTGACTATTTCCCTATTTTTACGGATTTTATTCCGAGCTGTGTCGGAAATTATTCCGGTACGATAAGGGCAACTGTTTTTCCGATCCCTACAGGAAAACTGGCAGTATTTTTTTTACAGTGTACGTTATTCGGTGAAAATCGTTGAAAATAAATATTTTGAAGACATTTATTTTATTTTTTATTATTTTATATTTCTAAAAAGGTACTGAATCATTTTCGAAGATATTTATATGGTACCAATTTGAAAGTATATTCTTTCAATAATAAAAAAATTACATGAATCGGTCGCGTAGTTTCAGACTAATTGGTAAACATACATACACCGTAAACATACAATAGACCAATTTTCGTTGTTGTGTTGTACATCGGCTGCTGTTGCAATAACGAGCACCTGGCATCCAGTTAACATTCGCATGCATATAATATACAGCAGAATATAGAATATATATATATATATATATATACACTGTAAAAAAAATACCGTTTTCCTGTAGGAATCGGAAAAATAGTAGTTGCCCTTATCGTACCGGAAAAATTTCCGACCCACCTCGGAATAAAATCCGTAAAAAAAAAGGAAATAGTCAATAAAACGGTATTTTACCGATTTTATTCCGAGCTTTGTCGGAAATTTTTCCGGTACGATAAGGGCAACTATTTTTCCGATTCCTAAAGGAAAACTGATAGTATTTTTTTTTTCTTTTTTTTTACAGTCTATATATATATAATTTTTTTTAAAGTACTGGACCAATTTTGATGAAATTTAAATGGGACTAATGCGATGGTATTCTCTTTCATAAAAAAAAATAAACACATAAATCTCTGACGTAGTTTGTGAGTAATCCGTTAAGATACATATAGGAAAATACATAAGCCTCCACTGTAAAAAAAATATGACCAGTTTTCTCGTAGGAATTGGATAAAAAGTTGCCCTTATCGTACTGGAAAATTTTCTGACCCAGCTCGGAATAAAATCCGCAAAATACCGTTTTATTGACTATTTCCTTTTTTTTTTTACGGATTTTATTCCGAGCTGGGTCGGAAAATTTTTTTGGTACGATAAGGGCAACTATTTTTCCAATTCCTACAGGAAAACTGGTCGTATATTTTTTACAGTGTCGAACTGTTAAATTTCTCTTTTTTTAAGCCGGTTAATAATGGTGAGCATTATGCACGAGATATTTTCAAAAACTTTATGGTACCATACATATTTGCAGTAAGACAGGAAATCATTACTTCTGAGTTGGTGCTTTATGCACCTATTCTCATTTCTTCCATAATCGCATGCAAGAATCTCCAATATCGAAACTTTCATCTTCAGCTGTCTTACCGTTTCATTAGCATAAAGTGAAATATTTGGTTTAAAAGTGGAGGTTTAACCAGGGCTGCCAATTTAGACACTTTTCTTAATTGAAATACTGTAAGCATAGGATAATTTCTGTATAATCATTTTTGTTCTACTTAATGACAGAAAATAAGAAATTAAATAAGAAAAAAGTAGTATACAAAATTTTTGCTAGTCTGGTAGGTGATTTCTATGAATTAAAGGGAGCTGAATTAACAACACCCTGTGTAACTTATCACTTTTTCATCATAATTGCACGCTTTCTGAAAGCAGAACAAACGAAACCACGCAGTGCAAAATGTTGTTTATCCGCATTTCACAATATATAATAATTAACAGTGTATTACTAATTTCTAATATATTTTAAGCGACATTAAATATTTTAAACAAGGTTTTTAAAGTGATAAAATGATTATTTACAGTGGTGGAAAAAATTATAAAGCCACTTGAAAATATGATATAATTAAAAAACAAAAAATAGAACATTTGTGAAATTTCATACATATATATTATATGCTACAAGGAAGTAAAGAAAAAAAGAAATTCATTAATAACTACATTAATAAAAGGTTAATAGACTTAAGAAAATTATCTGTACAAAGAAAGTTGGAAACAATTATAAAGTCGATATATGTATTTCATCAATAATCGATGTGAGACCCTTTTTTTTCGATGACTTTGAATAGTCTCTTGTTCATTGAATTTATCAGACCACACAAAGTACTTGCATCAATATTGTTCCAGCAGTTTTTAATAGCATTCATCAAATCTAACTTTGAATTGAATTGTCGTCCATTTTTGTAAACATTTCGGGCTAAAATTCCCCAGAGATTTTCTATTACATTCAGATCGGGGCTACGAGCTGGCCATTGAAGGCATTTCACCTGATTAGCTTCCAGCCAAGATTTAGTTGACTTCGAAACATGAACAGAAGCGTTGTCCTGCTGAAATGTCCAGTCTCCGGAAGTTATAAGAGGAGCAATGGGTAATAAATTATCTCCTAACATATCTTGATACATAACTGAATTCATTTTGTTATGCATGAAAACAATTGGAGTGGTTCCACAGGCAGCAAATGCAGCCCAAACAATTACCGAACCACCTCCAAATTGACGCTTTGAAAAAATATGAGGTTCCTGTCGTAAATCATGCCAAAAGAATTTATAGCCGTCGGGTCCATCGAAATTAAATTTCTTTTCATCGGAAAAGACAACATCTCTCCAATTTGTGCCTTCAGATAAATGTTTTCGTGCAAAGTCTAAGCGAGCATTTTTGTGGTGCTTAGAAAGAGGAGGCTTTCCTTTAAATTTTTTAAATTGAACAATGGGATTGTTACTTAAAACATTTCTTACCGTTCGGCTTGTACATGGTAATTGTAACTGTTCTTGAATTTGGGCTGACGACATTTTTTCTGCGCAAGCTAGCTTCCGGATTTGTCTTGATTGCCTTACAGTTAAGGATTTCGGTCTTCCTGCACGCTTCTTACTGCCATAATCTTCGGGATTTCTGAGAAAACTGTTTACTGCAGCCTTGGACCTTCTTATTTTTCTTGCAATATTAGAACCAGACATTCCAGCTTCATTTAAAGTTAATATTTTAATTTGTTCACCATTGGATAACTTTTTTCCTCTTGGCATTGTATTAAACACACCAAATACAAAATGAATGCTCGTAACACGTTTACATTTATCTAAACTTCCCTGGCGACCTGCTTTCTCAAGTTTGGCATTATGCCAAATGAGGCTAGAACCATCGGCTTCTGTACTTATCATCGGCTTTATAATTTTTTCCAAGTTGTTTTTCATTGGTTGTAAGAAATCAGCATAATTTATGTTCCCCCTTCCGTTTTTCTAAACAAAGTTTATGCGTATTATTGCGATGTTGATCATGCAAATGTAAATAGAATTTGCGATATCAATAATTCCATTGCTTTTTGACTTTTGTAAATTTTTCTATCGGCTTTATAATTTTTTCCAGCACTGTATATTAAGAAGGCCTCAATTTTATATTAGTTTAAGAAATGGTAAAATATGCTAGATGGGTAAGTTTAGGAACTAAGCTTTTTTTTTTCTTTTCTTTCTCTTGTTAGTCAGGATTTTTGCAGAATTTGCATTAAATTTTTATATTTTCTACCCCACAAAATACTGGTTTGTTCACTCTTTAGTAATAATGGAACATAATAAACTTATTTGCATTTATATTTATAAAGAGTCAGAAATTTCTAAAACTGTCTTTTCATATTATTTTAATATTTTCTATATCAAGGAAGAAACATTTTGAATAAATCAAATGGATAGGAAGGCCATTAACTGAATTTTTACAGTGTGAAGTCTCTCGACCAAGTTCACATTATTGAAAATATTAAGGCGTGTTTCCATGAACAAATCATCAGAAAAAAAATTATTCAAAAGACAATAATAATCAGAAAAATACTTCATATTTATATATTTAAAAGAAGACACATGAAGAATTAATTTGCGTGATGAGTTAATTTTAACATTTAATAATACATATTGATTTTTTTAATTATTGATTAACTAACGAACCGGTAATTTGCTTTGAAAGGACAAATATATCCTTTATGTCAATATTTATCTCATTAATTTAAGACATCATTTGCAGTGATTGCATCATTTTGGTTTTTATCAGATACGTAAACCGGAAAACATACTTCAATGAAATCTGATCTTTCATTTTTAAAATAATGCATTCACGAGTAATAGATTAATTAATTCTATCACATAAACATATAAAAAATTGTAAACATTGAAGTCTCATTTTTAATTCGGAACTGAAATGTCTATTATCTGTCACAAAATACATAATTTTATCAGATAAACATTTAATTTGACAAGTTGAAATTATATAAGCATTTAATTTGACAAGTGAAAATTAAGTAAACAAAAAACTGTTTGCTTTAGCAAGCAGTGTGAAGTTGTGTAGCAAATATTTGCTTACTTTATTACACATTTAATTTTGAAGCTTCACGTTTTGAAGTTGTTAGTTTAATTATTTTCACTATCATGAAAATAAACTCCATTTGGTTAACATTAAAAATAGGAAATATAACACTGATTTTTACACCATATATAATATCATTGATTTTTTTTTCCTTGTTAATTTCATGTTTCTCTGATGTAGGAATTATGATGGATCGACCTATGTTTCATACAAATAAACACACCAATATCAATTTTTAAATAGTCTACAACAATTTTACAAACATAAATAAAGTAACAAAAACGATCTCATAAAAAGTATTTTACTGCTAAGAGATTTTTTTATGGCGGGGAGAAGGAAATATAAGCATCAGTAATTTCAGTTTTTCTTTGAAATCTTATATAAAAAAAAGTTGTCAATTTTACATTTATCTGTTAAAAACTATCTTTTGACAAGAATATTTTTTAAAAGATAAACTTTTTGCGCATAATTTCTTAGGAAAATTACGATATGTATCAAATTACATGGAGTATTTAATCGTGTCGGATGCGCTCTTTTTTCAAATATTTTAAGGCTAAAATAATTATACACTTTTTAACAACAATAAAAACGAAAAAGTACGAATAATAATTTAAAAAAACTTCAATTACTTGATGGTTTCTCTACAACTCAAAAGATGAAGAAGGAGAAAATTGCCGGGCAGTTTTTTTTTTTTGAAATCTTATATAAAAGAAAAAGTTAAGTGTTAATTTTATGATTATCTATTAAATAGTTTTTGACAAGATTTTTTTTAAAAAGGTATATCCTTTTTCTGGATAATTGCTGAGAAGAAATATCGTCAAACAGATAGCTCTAGAAATATTTTAAAGATGTTTATGTTATTTTATTTTATAATTATTTTTATTTCAATTTCTTAAAATGTACCGAACCAATGTTAGTTATATCCTAACGAGAACAATTCGACAGCATCCTACTTCAGTTAAACAAAAATCACATGAATTGGTCGCGCAGTTTCGTAGTAATAGATAAACTTACATTATAAAAAAATAACACAAGTTTTCGTAGTTCTATTGGGAATCCGCTGCTCAAGTACTTTGCACAAAGCTAATGGGCCGATTTCCAAGCATTAATGTACAACAGAATGTAGAAATATATTGATTTTATTGGTTTTTGTTGAATTTTTAAAAATTACTGAACCGATTTCAATGAAGTTTAAACGGAACCAATAAAAGAAAATATCCTCTTTCAATAATATAAAAAAAAGATATAAATGAATCGCTCACGTAGTTTATCAAATGTAAATATGTACATATTTCCTAATGCTCACTTAGAACGAGGGTGAAAACATAGAATCTTCATTTTAGACCTAATCTGAAGGAATTAAAACGATTTCCAGTTTTCCCCTAATTAATTCTGAGTTCAACCCTCTGACCACAGGACTAAAACTTTAAAGTAGAATTGTGACCTTAATATTCAGCAAAAGTATGAAATGTAGGTACTCCTTTTATTTAGAATTTTAAGCTCTACAACATTTGTATTGACAATGTTTTTGAAAGAGTTAATGATTTCGAGATAGTGTTATGGTATTTAAAAAAAAAAAAAAAAAAAAAATTCCCCTAATTATTCCCGAATTAAACTCCCTAACCACTGGGCTATAACGTAATTATGTTTTGTTTAATTATCGCTTTGGATTATAGAAATTTCCCCCTCTTATGGTAACACTACCCGCTGAATATGGGTGGTTATCTGCAGTCTTGAGTGGACAGCTGTTTGCCTTTAGGCTTGTTATAACTATTCTTGAAAGAGCTGTGAAGCATTGATTATATCACCGTAGTGATCATGTTATACGCTTGAATGAATAGAAAGAAGCTAATGTTGTAAAGGAATAGAGAAATCAAATAATTGTATACATTTCTGGCAGTGCTCCATAAGTTAACTACGATTTTTCGGATGTGGGAGAAGTTCCAAAATGAATGATATCGAACTTTGTCGCGAATTATAATAATAAAATATATTTCTTTAAGACACTGTGCCGCTTAAATGAATATTTCTTTCATAATAATTTTTTTTATTAATTGCTAATTACAAGGTAGAGCAAAAGTCCATATTTTCTCCTTTGATATTTGACGCATTAAAACGCGTGACTCTTTTTAACCATCTCTTTTTAACCATTTTTTCATGTAAGCTACTTATGTTGTATTTTTTTTTTTCGTAAAATTTTGTAACGTCTGACTTTTGATAAATATTGGTTCTAATTTTTGATGCACGCGTATAAAAACAATTGTCATACCTGAATAAAATTATGAGAAATCATGAAATCACAGTAGTCCATTTTCTAATTTTCTATGTTTGATGTATATTAAATATATGCAAATTATACGTCTTTACAATTATTTAAAAAAAAGCAACCTCTCATTTGATACATATATTCATGGTATATCCTTGTCCCAACCATACTGTAACAAAATCTTTATTCGCCTGATATTTGAACGTTTTTTTCCCTGCTTATTGCATTTTTATTAGCGTCATATATTGCAATAAAATAGTCTATACTATCCCACAACACTTAACTGAAATTTAGTTCAAAGTTCTATAGGTATTATTAAATAAACGAAATAATTGTACACAGATATATACATAAACATAATGTCACAGCTACCTATTATCCATTCATTATAAATTGTACAGACGTTTTTTGAATTTACTTCTTAATTAACATAAAAATCCAAACTAGTATGCACAAGAACTATGAGCCCTTTACCTATGACTTTATATTTAAATTGTAATTTAATAAAATAATAAATGTATAAAATGTATTGTGGGTTATTCTAATGAACATACTCAAAAATGACAATTATTCTGAAACCCAAAGTTTGAGTAATTAAATATTATGAAATACGGTAGATCTGTATTTGAAATACTTAAAAATTTAAGGACTAACTAATTTCCCAAAGTTAAAAAAAAAGGTTGAGAAGAAACCTGTCTCCAACAATTTTCTGAGAAAGTACGGAGAAGAAACAATCACGAACCAAAAGGTTAAAATTTACAAAAAAAAAAAAAAAATAATAATAATCTATATATAATTTATAAAAATAATAACGAATCGCTAAAAAAAAAAAAAAAAAAATCCTAATAGCTGAACTTCACTTTTCTGTTGCTAAATTAACAGCTACAAACAGAAAACAAACTTTACGATGATTAGGGGAGACCGGGGCAAGTTTTCCAACTTTTTTTAATTTTATTTTTGTATTTTTTATTTTTAGCTATTTTGATATCTACAGGATATCATTGTATTCCCTAGACCTTTTTGTACAAACTGGCACAAGTATTTTTCAAAAAACTAAATATACTTTTTCACAAAAAATAGCTAAGTCTAATCATGTTACGTTGGAAAATTTTGCCCCGTATGCGGAGCAAGTTTTCCAGCCTACTAAAAATGGTCAGGGGCAAGTTTTCCAACTATACTTTAAATGGTAAAACACAAGTAATAAATCTTTCTTGTTAATTAATAAGTATTTTTTTATTGTGAACTAAATGTACAGTAGCATAACAGTAACATAAAAAAACATTTTTAATCCATTTTACATTTTAAGATGAAGGTCCAAACAGCTCCTTGGCCGGGATTGGATTTTGCTTTTTCTCGCCCCTTTTATCTGATTCCTATTTTAGTTTCCCTTTTTTTAGATGAATCCTTTTTTACCATTTTCTGTTGATTTTTAACAGGAGAAATCAGTCAGTACAATACTTCCTATTTTTCTTTCCATGCCGTGTTTGCCTTCTTAGTTCAGCCTTCGCAAAGTTTGTTTCCATGTATAAGGAACGCCTTTTTCATAAGCAATAGGGAAATTTTGAGTAGAACTTAAGGAACAGCTTCTTTGGAAATGCTAGCCTGCGTTGGTATAGAAGGATTAGATGCTTTCGTTTTTTTTTTCGTTTTTTGGGGGGGGGGAGGGGGGGCAATCGATTATTGAGGAAAGTTTGAAATCTTTTCAGGATTATAGGTGCTTTCAAGATTTGGTGCGGCAGAAGCTGGCCTGTCAGAAAAGTAGGATGGCATAAAAGTATGTAAATATTTCAGGATTCAGTGGGAAAATTCTCTAACGTTTAAAACCAGCCATAATCTTGTCTGTGGATTAACGCCAGTGGAGCAGCTCTAAGCACGGTTAATTTGCTTTTTGAGGGGTCCATACACACTGCGATCTCAGTGTTGTAGCTTATGACTATAAAGGCATAATTAACATAAAATGGATTCATTAAATGAACCCATTTTAGAAAAAATTGACACTTTATTATATTTTTTAATTTACCTTGTTTTTTATATTGATAGTTTTACTGACATGACTAAATGATCAAACGGGTTTGTAGTATATGTGATTATTTGGCCGATTTTACTATACTATAAACAAATTTTGATACAATAAGACGAGCTGATATAGGAGGGGGGACGCTTTCCAACGAGAAACATGTTGGAAAACATGCTCCGTATGTTGTTGGAAAACCTGCCCCGTCGCCATATTTGAACTTTTACTCTACCTGGACGAATAGCGATGTAAGTTATTTGAGAAACAGACGTATAGTTACCTAAAGAAAGAAACCCCTTTTTAGTGCATGCAATGTCAAAACAGTAAGTTTAACGCTAGTACTTTTTTTTACGTTATAATAAAGACTCAAAATTTTACTCACCGTTGAAAAAAATGAAAAAAAACAGCTCTCCTGACGAAGTGACAGCAGCTATTAAGCTATAACTTTTGTGTGTAAGATGTTGCCACTTCAGTCAGTTCATTCGTTAGCGTCACCTCACGGCTCATTTAAAAACTAAAGCATGTTGGAAAACTTGCCCCTATGGAAAATGTGCCCCGGTCTCCCCTACGTATAATGTTTTTTTTTCTTCCAAACAATCATAATAATGCTCTTTATCCCTCTTCGAAAAGTAAGTAAAGTTAAAAAGAATTTTTTTCTAAACGTTCCGATTTAATTTTAATATTAAAAATCAATTATTAAATTTGAGGTACAATTTAGCAAATAATTATAGATATTTCTATATTACTTAAGAACAATCTTATTGAATTTAGTGCTTTAAATTAGATTTTATGAACATTTCTACTGAATCTGTTTTGAAGTTCAAAAATTGGTACATTATTTAAATTTAAAACAGTATGTTACTCAGTTTTGTAAATATGTGATTAAAAAAATTACTGAAACATTTATGAAGATTTTTTTTAGATATGGATTGGAATTTAAAAATATAAGAAAAATGGAGTGCCTATTAAACACATAAAATCGACTGTAAATATTTGATTCATGTACATGTTGCAAATATTATATTAAAGCCTCTTGTGGTTAAGTAGTCCATCCATTACCTAAAATATTATTTCGAAAATAACATACACTTTGAAAGATTTCAATGCTAAATTTACTTTAAAACGAAATATTAAAGCATACTATAAATTTAGTCATTCATGAATGATTTTCAGTAAGACATTTCATTTATACATAACATAATGAAGCACAAATAAAATATCACGAACTATTAAATAAAAAAAATCGAGCTGTAAATAATTGATTCATGAAAATGTCGCAAATATTATATTAAAACCTATCGTGCTTCAGTAGTCCATCCTTTATACAAAATATTATTTCGAAAACAACTTACACTTTAACAGGTTCTCATGCAAAATTTACTTTAAAATTAAATATTAAAGCTTACGGGGAAGTTAATCATTCATGAATGATTTTCAGTAAGACATTAGATTTATACATAACATAACGAAACAGAAGAAAATCTAATGCGCTATTAAATAAACAAAATTGAATTAAATATATTTGTTTCGTGTAAATATTGCAAATGTATATTAAAACCGCTCGTTGTTCAGCAATTCATTCTTTACACAAAATGTTATTTCAAAATGTGCTTTAAAAAGTACACAGTTTCCTAAAAATTCCCGCACTGATGAGATATGTATTCATTATTCACAAAACAACAAACCATAAAACGATTTTTTTATGCTAACGATAAAAAGCACGCATAACATCACGTAGGAAAAAATACTGAAATTATATTTATAATAATTTTCAAAATGTCCACCTCTTTAAAAGAGGCAAATTTGAATTGTTTTGCGCAAATTTTATAGAAACGCATTTTAGCATGCTGGGAGTGACTTTTTGTATCATTTGAGTAATGTTTCGGCCTTCCACTCCTTTGCAGAACCTGCATTAGGAAATCGTCGAACGAGCCGATATAGCGTATCTTTACTCGGGATTGCATCATTTTGTTATTTATCTCGCCAAACATCTTTGCAACTTTTATGCGATTTACACCCAAAATAAGTTTCAAGCAGTGCAATTCTCTGAATGCGTGATAAAATCATTTCACTATGAAAAACAAAATAACACAGAACTTCATTGTCACACCAACTGAGCGAGAAAGGAACGAAACAATAAAAACTAAAGATTTGATTGAATGGTAAGCTAGGATAAAACTTAATATTTAAAAAAAAATCACGGACAATGAGTTCTCAAGTTGGAGTACGGGAAATTTCAGGGCACCTGTTATTTCATGTTAAATTTACTTTAATTTTAAATGTTAAAGCTAACGTCAAAGTAAACCATCCATGTATGATTTGAAGTAAGGTTTTCCCGATTAAATCATAACATAACAAAATATACATATATAACATAACACCGCGAAACACAAAAGAAATATGACAAGTATGAGCTTATTAAACAAATAAAATTTAGCTAAAAATATTCTATAGATATAAGTTTTGCAAATATTATATTGAAAACTCTCGTATTTCAATAGTTTTATCTTTTCACAAAATGTTATTTCGAGAACAACATACACTTAAAAAAGTATTTTATACTAAATTTACTTTAAAATAAAATGTTAAAGCTTGCGCTGAAGTTGATCACTCATGTAAAATTTGCCGATTTACATGGAAATGTCAATCGAAATCTTACAGCAGCTTTGATAGTATTCCAAAAAAAGATAAAAATCTTGGAAACTAAAATTTATCTGACGGCAAAATTACGACCAGCACTTTTTCTTTCATTTTCCAATTTATTTGGGATATTGTCACATTTTAAAGAAAACTTTAGATTTTCTCACTTCATTTGTGAACATACTTTTAGAATTTTTGCGATACATTATAAAACAAACTACAATTTTTATTTTCCGCCGTAAATATAAAATGTTTCGTAAGATATAAAGGCAATACGCCAAGTTTAACATGTTCTCTGTTTTGATTTATATATCTTTACTAAGAGAACACGCATTTAGACGTGAGAGAACGGACGACACCTTTGGAAGTACAATGAATAAATTTAACTGAACAGGTTAAAAGGCATATATGGTACATTTAGAATAAAGAAAAACAATTGAAATTTTGAATTTGTATCAATAATGCTAATTCCTCTTAGAATATTTTCCGAAAATTAAAAGTCGTAATCCGATTTCCATATACATTAATGATTAGGCAAAGAAAAAAAATGTTTACAAACATTTGAATGTTTTTTTTTTATTCTGAATAGATTAAATTTTCAAATATATGCTTGTTCATTATAGACTGTTTTTTTTTTTTGTTTCTTTAAAGCTATATATTTTTCCAAATTTATTTAAAGCGATGTTGAACAGATTTTAATCGTTTTCCAGAATGTATTCCTAACGTTAATTTAATGATTGGATTTTTCCACAGTAAATTATCTTTTATCGCATATCAATTTTTCAGTTAAAATATAAAGCAATGAAAATAGTAAAAATAATAATAGTAAAAATTGTTTAAATTATTTGTTAAGTTAAATTCATACTATCCTGTACACACACCTTACATGAAATTTTTTATCTTCTGTTAGGTTCGTACAAAAGTAATGCATAATTTTATAATGCAACTTATTTTATAAGCATTTTGTATACATAATTAAATCGTAGTAGTATGTATTATATATCAATTTAAAACCCTTTCTTTTTAAATTAAAAATTTTGTTTTATTTATTTTGGCTATTAATTGACTTCAGAAGCTGAGATGCCAAATCAAAATTTTCGTAATTTTTTTTTTTTTTACGTGTTTAAACTCTGTCGCAGTGCAGCATAAACCGCGTGATTAATGATGTTTGGGACTAGGGAAACATCACAAATAGCCACATTTCAGAATGGGTTTCAAAATTTTTATTCTGGAGATTTCGATCTTCATGACAAGGGTGGTGCCGGTTTTTCTTCAGTTGTTAACGATAATCAACTGAGGGCAATATTCGAAAATGATCATATCAAATCAACACGATAAGTTGCAAATTAACTCAACGTTTGCCATTCGAGTATCGTTCGCCTCTTAGAGGGAATAGGCAAGGTGAAGAAACTCGATAAGTGGGTGCCTCACGAATTGAACGACAATTTACGTCTTACAATTGACACTCCAAAAGTTTCTCGTGTTAACCTACCAAACACTACCTAATCTACCGTACTCACCAGACCCCTCGCCAACCGATTACCAGTTCTTTAATCACATAAAAACTACTAGAGGTGTATTAATGTTTGTTAATTAAGATGATGTCGGAAATGCCTTCCGCCACACTGTAAAAAAAAAAAAAAATATCTGTAAAGTTACTAAAGTTTTTCTAAGAAACTGGGATTCCTAGAACTTTTAATGTAACGGCAACAAGAAAAATTCCTGTAACGGACGCAGTTACAGGAATTTTTGTTGTTGCTGTTACATAAAAAGTTCTAGGAATCCCAGTTTCTGTAATGGATTTTAGTAGATTTTTTGGAAAGCTACAGATTTCTGTAGCTTTACAAAAACTAGTTTTGTAGATTTATATCTTTTTCTGTACAGTGTACCAATAAAATTTTAGTAAGCATACAGATATCTCTAATTTTACATCTGTAGAGTTACAGATTTTTTTACAGTGTACTTAAGCAAGTGTATTAGCTGCTTTATTGTGAAAAACTGATATAATCCTCTTCCGTTCGTAATTAAATTTCATAAATAACTCAATGTTTCTGCTTATAATAAAGATGCAATTCGGGTAAATTCAGTACACTGTAAAAAAAAAAAAATCTCTATAGTTACAAAATGTTTTCTAGGAAACTGGGATTCCTAGAACTTTTAATGTAACGGCAACAAGTAAAATTCCTGTAACAGCGTCTGTTACAGGAATTTTTGTTGTTGCCGTTACATAAAAAGTTCTAGGAATCCCAGTTTCCTAGAAAAACTTTAGTAACTTCACAGATTTTTTTTTACAGTGTAATATGTTAAAACATATATCATATATTTTAATACAGTCAAACTCGTTTAATAGAAACATTATTAAAATTAAAACATGGTGAAGACGAGAATTTTTCACTTAAAGACCGGTTCATCATTCGAACTGTATTAAGATTTTCACGCTTTTTACGAAATTCAAAAGTAGGATCACGCTTAATACGAGCGAAAGAGTAATTTTGACGAATGCGATTTTCGTCAAAACGATCAACGGGATGAGGAAAAAGAAAATCTCTTTCTTATCAAACTCTCTCAGCGAAATTATTTCTATATTACAATTGACTGCCACAATGTTGTAATTTATCCATTTTACCACACAGAAATCCTGTCTTCAGGGATATCTCGTGCACCATCACCACCAAATGAAATGCAAAGGAATTTCCTGAGATCTTCAAAGAATGAAGGTATAAAGACGTTTTAAATACAAACTATATTTGTAACGTTTAGTACTGAGCAATGAAATGGAAGGGGAATTGAAGGAAACTTTTATTTGCTTCTTTCTTTAAATCTGGACTTTGGTCTAGATTAACCGACTTTTTCTTGTTCCAGCTTTTATAATTAAAAAAAAATGTATGAAATCAAAAGTTTCTAGCCATGGTAGCCGATTTTTACAGGGAAAATTACGATATTGGGGCAGTTTTGGCATTGAGGTAATTTGAGAAAGTAATAGTGTTATTAGCTTATTTGTATCCGTGTTTTTAAAAATTTTTTTGTCGTTACGGTTATTATGAGTAACGGATATTACGAGGGCTTATATATTTTCTCTGCTTATATTATTAACTTATTTCGACTATATATATATATGTGTGTGTGTGTGTGTGTGTGTGTGTGTGACATTTTGCTATCGACTTTTGAGACATTCCGGCGACACTAGTATGTCTCGAAGTAAAACGCAGTAATCAAGGCCAATCATCCGTTATCATGAAAATATCGGATTAAAGTCAGGGTCGCAAGTAAGACAGGCTTCATAAACATTGAAACATTTCCCATCACATGATGAATAGAGTCATCGTATCTTTAAACTGGTTTATTTGACATAAACATATCGAATATTTCCAGTAGCTTGTTCATCAACTCTCAATAATCGATCATCCACTTCATACAACTTAAGGTTTTACAAGATTAGGATCTACACATTAGAATCGTTCACCCCAAGCGACGTAAATTGTTTAAACAATCGGAAAAAAATAATTCTCTCGCTCCTCGTCGATGCAACGATATATGTATTCTAAGAAACCGAGCGCGAACGGATACAGAAAAGTGGAGAACCAACGTCAGCAGGGAGATGGGAGGAATTGTGCAGGAAACAGACTACGATTCGATGTTAAGGGGATGACGTCGATAATGAACTCTTTATGCAGCGTCATAATTACAGCGCAATTAAATGTTGGCTGGCGCATGGAACTGTAGGTAAAGAACATGATCGAACAAATGCTATTAAAAATCATTCGAAGAAAAAGAATTTAGTTTTAGAAGAAAATGAAAAAGTAAGTCAATGGGTTTTATAAGATTAGACGAATGGATGGAGGTTTTTAGAATAATAAAAGAATACGCAAGTTTAAATGCAATAAATAAAAGACAAAAGATATTAAGATATTATTAAAATTAGGTAAAAAAGGAAAAAATATTAAGAATTTGAAATAGTTTTACTAAGGTAATAGGGCGATTTTTTTTATTATTACATATATATGTTATATTATTAGATCTAATTCCGAGATTTCCTTATCTTATTCTAAATTACTACTTTATATTCACTAAATCCTTATTCTTAAATTATCTCTATCGTTAATTCCGTTAAATTTTCTTTAATTTAATGTCTCACTTGTCTAATTTACTTAAATATTACGCTTTTAGTATCCTTAAATTAAATGTTCCATTTCTGATCTTTCTTCTTCTAGAATGTTTTTTTTAGCAACCATTTTATTTTTCTTTCCCGCGCATATTCCGGGGTTGACCTTTTTACATTCAAAATCATCCACTCGCTCTGTCAGTATTATTTCCTTGGCGTGCTTCTTAATTATTAATTGGTTGAGAGCGCGACCTATGTCAAATTTGTATTACTACGCTAGATGCACAAAAAGCCGATGCTCGCTGTGTTTCCGCAGATTTTGGTCATATTTCCATTTGTCATACATCCTCTGGTCACCGTCCGATGTATTCTATTATCTCTAACGTTGCTAAATTACTACAAAGAAGCGATGGCTGAATATCTGGGTGGAAACTGTGTCGCCTAAAGATATTAAAATAAAATCCTGAGTTGACTTTACGTTTTGTCTCGATCATCCAGCAGAAACTACACTGGATAAATGCGTTCCATGGCTTTCACTCGTTGACTGTAACAACTTTCGAACAACCAAGTTGATCTACTAGAAACGTTCTTTTAACCCGACAGCCAAGAAGATTTATGTGTTTCATGCGTATCTGGGTATGTGGATTCCTTTAAAACCTGGAAACTTCCCAACGGCTGGAAAGACTTTAATGAATGAGTCTCTATCGATTCGTCTTAACCGTCCGATGGTTATAGGTCAGAATTTGTTTTTATAAATTCAAAATGGCGGCCGTAAAATACAAAATGGTGGTAGACACGAAAAAAAAAATTTTAAGCATCATATTGAGTGACATACCATTGGGTGTCAGATAGGTCTATCAAAATGAAGACGATGTTTCACTGTCTATTTTATAGTCAGAAGCTACTTTTAAATATTACACAACCTGGAAGTTGTGTAGGTAGGATCTCTTGCTTTGCTACAACTCTCACCATCTTAGACATCTATAAGCCTCATCAAAACAATGTTTATAGATAGGAACTAACGATTAAACGGTATCATCAAAGAGGGTTATTTTATCTAAAAAATTGAGCTGACTTTTAGGGGTCGTATAGAAAGCGAAGAATGAAATATTGAAATTAAACAGAAAAACAATACATCAAAATTAATTAAAAACAACTTAAAAGTCGTCAATGCAAGTAAATAAAAAATAGGTAAGTAATATAAGAAATAGTTTAACGATATGGGAAATAATTAATTAGTTTGCTTTTTATGCAGTCTTGTTTTTTTACTTTTTAAATTTAATTTTTACTTGTTAGCTTATACTAATGCACGACTTTCAGATTTATTATTGAGTTGCTATCTGCTCAAAATTATTAGAATTTTTGAATCATCATATAACGTCAATGTCGTAACCTTTAACACGACAGAATTTCTAGAATTCTCGTAATACAAGTCGCCAGGATTGCCTTTGCCTGTTCTGACAGCTTACCTATTACTGCTAGACGTGATCCACTACTAATATCTTGACGGCCAGTTACTTCATTTCAACTAGTAACCCCTTTCAATGTTAGAACAATCTAACATATATATACAGGGTGCAATATGTCATATATCGCCGACCTTTAATTTCTCAACCGTTGGTCGTAAACATATAGATTCAATTACAAAAACGTTTCAAATGAGGTAAATATTTCTGTTGTGGCGTCTGTGGTCCCCGAGTCACTATAGTTATATTTGGGAGATTCTCAAAGGGTGGGGTCATTAAACGTTAACTATATGTAATTTTTAAAATTTTCAAATTTAAAGCCAATTTTTTTAAATAGTATAGTATTTTGTCTATAAATATAATGTATAAATATTTTTAATAGTATGTCTACAAAATTATACATAAACATTAAAAGACATCAACTATTCTGGAAAATTAATTATTAAAGCATTTAATTAGCAGTTGTGTACGTTACAAATTTTGGACATTTTTTCGCACGTACATTACAGATTTTGGACGTTGCTCTTAGTATTTAGAAAATTCTTAAGACTAAGAATGTAGTAAATGTGTCCTATAATTGTATGTGTATACATATATATATATATATATATATATGTATGTATAATTAACTTTTTGTTATCCAGTAATAATAATAATAAAATCAAATGCTTTGTTACGTACGTTACTTTCGGATATAACAAAATGCAGAAAAATTCTTTATAGAAAAGTCCTTCTATCTTAAAAAAAACAATAAATCAGCCTGCCAACTCTTAACGAAATTATCAAAAAATCATGTGTTTCCTTTATGCATTCGTTGTTTACCATTAGAACCACCTGGAAAAAAGTTAAAACTCTTTTTCTTGGTGGTACATTAGAGCAGTTAACGTTATGAATGTCCGAAATTGGCCTCTTTAGCATAAAATAATAAAATTTTAAGATATTTATACAAAGCTTTTACAATACATTATGTCATTTTCTGTCTCTGAATAGAATTAAATACTCAGTGTAAAAAAAAAAAAAAATAAAGTCAATGATAATTAAAATTATGTTTGAAAGGATTAAAGTTATGAAGTGTGTCCATGTCCAGTGCCCACCTTTTGAGAATCGCCCATTTGGTAAAAGGTTACACATATCATAACACATTCAACACAAAAAGTTTGACATCTGTACTACAAAAATTGACACAGTTATTAAATTTCAAAATATGAGATTTTTGCACACGATTTCGTCTTTAATTAAGGGATCAGTTAAACTATGAATTAAAGTAATTCGAGGTCAAAAAATGGGTGCTATGTTTTATTTAAGGCAAAACCAACTTTAGCCGGCATCGCCAAATCGCGCAATCACCAAAGAGGGTTATTTCATCTAAAAGTTTGAACTGACTTTTAGGGGTCGTATAGAAAGCGAAGAATGAAATATTGAAAATAAACAGAAAAAAATAAATATCAATTTATTATAATATCAGAAATTGGTCTAGTATAAAATAATGAACACATAAATCACCGGAATCTACTAAAGATACAGTTCAAAGTTTCTCCAATTGCGGCAATGCGCAATATTGAATGCGTGATATTACTGAGTACTGGACACGTTAAAGCATAGCATGTGTGCAAACTATGCGACAATTAAAAGATGATGCGACCTGGAAATCTCCACATCACCCGGACAGTACGACACGTGTGGTGCTGTATATGGGGAACCTAGATTGCTGGACCCATCTTCTACGATGGGACCTTAACGGGCGATTGTCACCTGCATCTGCTTCAAAACACGGTACGTCACTGGTATGAAGAGCTTCCTCTTCGGCATGCATGTCGGGTGTGGTTTCAACATTATGGGGCCCTCTTCGCACATAAAATATCAAACTTCCGGGCGTATCTGGCCACCGAATTCGGCCAACAGATCCTTGGATATGGTGATCCGATAGAGTGGCCACCGCGTTCACCGGACTTGACTTCCTTATGGTGTTATTACACGAGGACTCAAAGACGCTTGGAATCCCAGGTGTCTAGCGACAACAGCCGCCTCACGGTCCGTCTTTTCCAAGCATTTCATTGGCTGTTCCGGAAAAGGCTTTTCTATTATCAGATTTCCAAGCATTTGATTGGCTGTTACTGGCGACTCGCCTCGTTTCGAACGTCAAAGACGCTCCGACAGAAAAAAGACGCTCGCTCTCCAAGCGACTCCCCTGCAGCCATAGGAATAACATAGAGACGCCCGGAATCTGAAGCGATCTGACCACTCGTGTAATAACACCATTAGACTTCTACGTCTGGAATTGCATCAAGGCATAAGTCCATGTGACTGGGACCTCTTTTATGGTTTATCTGAACAGCGCATCATCTTTGATAATCGCAGAGTTTGCATACCTGCTATGCTCTAGCGTGACCAGGACTCAGTACCGTCACGCATTCAGTTGTGCATTGCCACCAAGGGAGAACACTTTGAGCAGTATCTGTAGTAGATTCCGGCGTTTTATGTATTTATTTTCTGTAGTAGACCGTTTTCTGATATTATAATAAACTGATATTTATTTTTTTGTTTAATTTCAATATTCCATTTTTCGCTTTGTGTAGGACTCCTAAAAGTTAGCTCAAATTTTTAGATGAAATAATCCTCTATGGCGATAATGGCTAAAGGTGGTATCTACCAACGATTGAGAAATTAAAGGTCGGCGATAGATAACAATTGCACCCTATATATATATATATAATATGTTATTAATAATTAAGCTATTTTAAAATTATTCAATTTTTTTCTATTTTAATTTTATATAATTTCATTTTTTAAATATTTATTCCGTTTTCCCTATCAAAAATCTTTGTATTTTTAACGTGTCATACTTTTTTATTTATTTATTCTTTTCATTTTGCAAAGTTTTTCTTTTCGGCGTTCGTGCATTTCAAATGTACAATGTACCTTGCAACACCTTTTTTTACACCGTAAAAAAAAAAAAAAAAAAAAAAAAAAAAAAAAAAAAATGTAAATCTACAAAACTAGTTTTTCTAAAAGCTACAGAAACCTGTATGCTTACTAAAATTTTATTCGGTAACCCGGGATAATTACGTGAATTATTTTTGTGTAATTACATAAAAAGTTCTAGGCGTCCCAGTTTCCAATAAAATTCTTTGTAATCTTATAGATTATTTTTAATAGTTTAAACGTGAAAGTTACATGAATTGGTGCAATTACAAAAAAAATAAATAAATAAAAATAAATAAATAAATAAATAAAAAATTTGGGCATCCTAGTTTCCTAGAAAATTCTTAGTAGCCTTATAGGATGTTTTATTTTCTTTTTACAGTTTAACAATGCTTCAATGTATTCGATTAAAAACGTTCTATTGGACTAACCCTTCTGAATATATCTAGAAACTTGATTCCGGCGTTTTGGGAATAGCTTTTCTTCATTTATTTTAATCCGCTTTCTTTTCACTAAACGAGAATTTTTACGTAAAATCAATTTACGTAATTTATTTTAAATAACTGTGCGTTGCCTTTAAATTATTTTGCATGAGTCTCGGAGTGTTTTCTGTGTGTATTTTTGTGTTTTTTGTTAATCAAGAATAATCTCGGTACACCAGCAAAACGCTTGTCGTATAATGACTCTAGAGTAAATTATGCAATATGAACATTAAGAAGATCGCTGTTCTTCTTAAAAGGCAACTAAAATAATAAAAGATATTTTATAAATTAAAATATACATGTTATTTAAATCTTCTTAGTAATTTTGAGCTTTTTTCACAAACCCATTTTCAGAGAATACTTTATTAACTCATTGTTGCTGAATTTTACAAATACGTCACATCACTTTGAAATGAGAGAGTCAATAATTATTAGAGTTGAAATTAGAAGTAGCAGTCCCTTGGATTGAGGTAAGTTATATAAATATAGATATTATTATTAACTGCAGTTCCATTTATTTTATTACATTACTTTCTTTTTCATACTCAATAAAAAAAAAAATAAAAAAAAATCTGTAAAGTTACTAAAATGTTTCTTAGAAACTGGGATTCCTAGAACTTTTTATGTAACGCCAACAACAAAAATCCATGTAACAGATAAGCTTTTGCATCGTAAATCAAAAAATCAATGTTTGAGGAAACTGGGTTCCTAGAACTTTTGCCTGGGTCAGAGATAAAATTTCAGTAAGATTACTGTAATTTTATTAGATTCTTTTGTAAAGCTACAGATTCCTGTAGCTTTACAGAAACTAGTTTAGCCGAACTACGCCTTTCCTTGTACAGTGTACAAATAAAATTTTAGTAAGCATACAGATTTCGGTAACTTTACATCTGTTTAATTACAGATTTTTTTTCTTTACAGTGTACGTCATTTTCATTTTATATACGTTGCTGGACAGTTGAAGTAGCAGTATTTCAGATTCAATTCAGAAGAAATATATAACTGCCGTAAATCATAAACTTTAAAACGTCACTTTGCTCTAAATTTCAGGATTTATTTTCAGGATATTGAACCATGTATTGGTGATATTGTACGATCGGGCGTCGTTGAATACATGGTTGTTTATACACAAGATTTACATGGATTCTCCGACGACGCCCTATCGTACAATACCCCCAAACTATGGTTCAATATCACAAAAATAAATCCTGAAAACTTGAGCAAAGTGACGTATTAAAGTGTATGGTTAACGGCAGTTAAATATTTTCTTCTGCATTTAACCTGAAATACTGCACTGTAAAAAAAAATCTGTGAAGTTACTAAAGTTTTTCTAGGAAACTGGGATTCCTAGAACTTTTCATGTAACGGCAACAACAAAATTTCATGTAACAGACACACTTTTGCGCCGAAAATCAAAAAATCTGTAAGGTTACTAAGAATTTTTTTGGAAACTGGGATTCCGAGAACTTTTCATGTAACTGCAGCCAGGGTTACAGATAAAAGTTTTGTAAGATTACTGAAATTTTAGCAGATTCATTTGTAAAGTTACAGATTTTTGTAGCTTTACAAAAACTAGTTTTGTAGATTTGCAGCTTTTTTCGTACAGTTACAGGTGAAAGTTTAGTAAGCATGTAACTTTACATCTGTAGAACTACAGATTTTTTTTTACAGTGTGCTACTTCCACTTTCCAGCAATGCATTTAAAATGAAAGTGACGTATGAGAAACAGAGTGATGTAATAAAATAAATGGTGCTGCAGTTAATAATAATAATAATGATATATTTTGTTCTCTTATTAAGTTCAGAACAAGAGAATGCAACGTTTACTTTCAACTCTAATAATTATTGGTTCTCAAATTTCAAAACGATGTGTATTTGTAAAAATAAACAGCAATCAGTTAATTGTCTGAGCGAAGCGAAGGCTAATATACAACGCAGTATTACTTTCCGGTCAAAAACAGCTACGATTGATATTAAAACCTTTCGTCAAGCATAACTCAAAAAAAAAAACAGTAGTTGCGTAAAATTAACAGTACAATGTACTGGCAATTTTGGACGCATTTAGACCACAGCACAAACTACTGGCGTCCAAATTGCCAGTACATTGTGCTGTTAATTTTACGCAAATACTGTATTTTCCGTGTTTAAATAGTCAGGAAACCAATGAAAGATACAGTACATTCAACTGTGATCGAGTTTGTGTGCGAGATGAACATTACTTTGTACTGTAAAAATGTCGTTTTTTTTTACAGTGTATATGGCCACTTAAAGATAGTATCTCATTTTCTTTACTTGCAACAAGTTATTATTAAATCTATGTTCTCGGCAATATCGCTCTGACTAATCCCTCTTGGGGAAGTCCTAGTAAAATATTCGCTGATAATGGGCTAGGGAAAAAAATCTCAAAAGTACTAAGAAGTTTTAAATAAAATGCATATTTTAATTTACAATATCTCTATTGTTATTTTAGTTGCCTTTTAAGTAAAAAAGTGAGCTTCTTAAAATTCATATTGGATAATTTATGCATGAATCAGGTGAAATATTGCGTTTCGTCTTATGATTTTATTTTGCTGTAGGGTCAGTCTATGGTCAATAACCGTCTCTACATCACCCTCACGAATCTACACGAAAATGATATGATGATATGACGGACTAGTTGTAGAACGGAATCTGTTCCGGCTCCTTTTCATGTGTTGAGTTGCTTTCTAACGTAGTGTCTGGAGTCGTTGGTATCGCACCATTTGATAACCAGTATTGCTCGTGTACACTTTCAAAAATTCGCTTATAATTCATAAGGAATTTAACCAACCTAATTGCTTCAGAACTAATCTAAAGCTCTAAATATTTTTTTTAAATGCTGTGTAAGGCGATATTCTTAAATTTACAATTTTTTTGATATGATAGACTGTTGTGCAATAGTAATAGAGTAGAAAAGATAGTTCTCCGTCAATCTGTTTAAAGTGACTGCACAAATAAGCGAACTTTGTTAGACATTTTTTTCTGTGAGAAATTCCTTGTAATCAAGCCAGCATATTGTAATAATATTGTTTGAAACTCCTCTGAACTTTGCGTTATAAAGGTAATTAATTCTCTGATTCTGGTGAGTAGTGAATTTCACCTGCTTATTATACAATATTTGTCTCAGTTTTCGTAGTTAATACTTGAATCGGCTTATTCTGTGTTTTTAAAACTTTATAGAAGTAATATGAAAGTTAGTATCACATTTAAAGTGCTGAAGTATTTTGTCAACAATAGTTACAGAGTAATATTTAGCCACAACATCTACGATATTTTTTCTAAGTCGAGAGGATTTAATACATCACCCTTGCCTGTAATGTAACCTGTTTCACATGTGTCTTCATGATGTGCTGCAATTCGCTGTAGATAAACTACTTGAGTTTTGAATATAACCACATTGCTATAAAAAAAAGAAGGATTTAAGTTAAATGACACTATTGTCAGTTCGAGAACAGGCAAGTGTGACTATAACGTCATCCATGATAAAAGAAACTTATTGAAGACGGGAAATTTTTTTAATGATGTTTCCTACGGTCTTCTGCGCGTGATACTTCCTCCAAAGAATTGTAATGAATCACATATTAATAAGAGATTCGATTCAAATTATGACAAATACTATCGAATTCCAGAAAATATTATTCTAGTCCTTCAGTTGCTAACTGTGCAAAATTTTATATACTTCAAAATTTAATAAACTTTTTCGTTACTATTTTCCAATTTCATTTATAGTCTCCAACATGGAATCCGGCATCTACAGCTTAGTTAAATGTCTGACCACAAAATTTTCTCCTATACGTTCTCTTAATATGCATATTTCTGACATTAGGGAACTCTACCAACTTTGACAATATTATTTAGACTTTTCCATTTACTAATCTTATTATGATCTTCTTTGATGCAGAATTTTTTGTTGAATGTTGCTAGATGTTTTCTTTCCTTTACATAAGAGTTAACTATTTATTTGGGAAATGGCAAATGTAGGGTATTAATCATTTCACGACGAGCGTCAAATACATGTGTCGTATAGAGTGCACAAGATTCTTAAATTCGGACACCAGTATTTTTGAACAAAATTTCCGCCTTCTGATATCTCAAAATTTTGTTAATTAAATAATGTAAAAAAATCTAAGAAAAAATTATGCAAAAAAAATTAAAGTAAATGTAATTGATGTTTGTCGTGATTACCTGATATTTCCGCTGCATGGCCTTTCGACCATCAGTGGTTAAGTCTGAGAAATATCCTTTGATTTAATATAATTGTGATTAGAAATTGCCTTAAATAATCTTTTCAAAATAGTGAAGCACTCATTACAATTATATAAAAAATCAGCGGGGTCTGCGTAAGTGTTATTTTTATTAATTTGTGAATAACTGAGATATGTGAAATATTCTACTTATGAAAAAATGATCCAAAATTATATTTCTCAATAAGTAAAAACGAGTTATATCAATAAATCTCAACTAAATCAAAATGTCTTCCATCATAAAATTAGTTTATGTTTTAGATGTAATATCTAAATCATCATTACATTGTTTTCTGTTGCTATAAAAAAAGAATTTTAAAAATGGACAAAGAACAACATGCAATCACTGTAATAAAAAAGGACAAAAATTCATTCTGTGAATAAACATTAAATAACAAACATTCCTTATTTCAGATTTTCATATTAACCCAGATAACTAAATTATTTTCAACAAATAATATTTTTCGGAATCAATTTTTTTTATCGGAGTAACTTCATCTCTAACAAGAAAAAACATTTCTTTCCAGAAATGAACATCTGAAAGATATCTTGTTACTCGTCAAGTTTTTTAATTACTCTTAGGATATTCAACTGTCAGATACTAGCTTTCGATTACAGGTATGATGTAAAGGGAAAATTAAATTTTATATTAATCATCATCGATATCATTTTGTTTTCCAAATGAACTGTTACTCAATGATCAAATTAATTAAATTCCTGTCTACTGTAAGTGATATAAAGAATGTATTTATAAGACTTTAAATAAAATACAGTCTTTTTAAACAATATATAAAGATTCCTTGGTATTGTATATGGTATCTTGGTATTGTAATTGTATTGATATAATTATCAAACATACATTATAGACAGTTTATGAACAAGGATTTATTTCCAGTGTCGCAACCAGTATTTTTACTTGAGGAAAGCTTTTATTATTATTAATCATAAAACTAATAATTTCTAATTATCTTTTATCGTAAAGTAGTTTTTAATAAATATTTCATGTGTAAGAATGTGAATTAAAAGCTCAATTAGCATAAAATAAGTAGCTGTCAGTTTTTTAAATCACCGCAAAAGTATTTTCATTTTCATTTTATGTTATATATTTCCAACGCCTTAATGTTTTAGAAGTTATTTAGAAATAAATAATATTTATAATTTTAGTCCATATGCTCATAACTGTAATGTTCGAAAAATGATATTGTAGAATAAAAATTCATGTATTTAACGAAAAACAATTATTCTTTATAGGACATTTTGGTTCATTTAATAATCAAAGTCTGTTTTTACATTTAAAAATCCTTTGCTTTTTGTGATATAAAAACTTTATTACTAGAATTCAACATTACAAATGATAGTATTTTTCCAGTTACATGTATATAAAAAGAATGTGACAACTTACGTTTCGTTTATTATTAATAACTTTCAAAAGTACATTGTGATTTCTATTTCTTCAAGTGATGTTTTATGTAGCCCACATAAAGATATTTCCTCTTATAATCTGTGATTAATTTCTTATATAAGTTAATCCACTTTTGTAAAATACTCTGCATACTTCGACAAAACAACACCACCAGCAAATTTGTCATATTAGTAAAGAGAATATTTTTCGTGTGATATTTACTTATTTATACAAAGAACAAAGCCTTCATTTATGAGACGTTTTAATTTACTGATATTTGAAGAGCTCAGATTAATCCACTTTTGTAAAATACACTGTATAGTTCGACAAAACAAAACATAAAAAAATTAAAACTTTCTTATATTTCTAAAGAAACATTTATTCATTTATACAAAGAAGCAATCCTTCTTTTATATAACATTTTTATATTCTGATATTTGAAGAGCTCATATGATATGAGATTATATGTTCAAGTGGTATGTGACAAAATAAAAAAAAAGATTTAATCATATGATTGAAGATAATCAATAGTCCTGTATCATCTGTTAAATTACTATTTGAAAAATCCTATAATACTCACAGAGATTTTAATTTATTTCATTGGACAATAAATGCAAATAACAATATTGAACTTTACAGCTAATTTTCGCAAACTGATGATTGGGTCATTTACCAACTTTATAATCTCAGCTTTTCACTTCAAATACGTATTTGTTTTTCATTTAAATAACAAATAAACATTTAAAATAGCATTTGTCTTGTATTTTAAACTTTAACCTGAATAAAAAGATTTCCGAAATCATTCAGAAATATTATCAATTTGCCTCGAAAATAATAACGACAAACGGAGTCAATAAATTTCCTTCCGGCTTGTACCGGGAGGAAAATGAAGCTTCCCTATTTCTTCGTTTTAAAATTTTGTAAATTTTTCTCGTAGCTAATTTTACTCAAATTTTACTAGAAGCTAAATTTCGACGTACCCGATAAGAGAATATTCGTCTATACGAAATTTGAGTGAGAATTTCGCCAAATTAGTAAGCTAAAGCCAAGTTGGCATCATTTATTACTTCTTTTGATTAATACTTTCATTGATTACTTCTTTTCGGTATCTAAATTTACCGATATTTCGCAAACTGACGCCAAACTTGGCGAGAATATGACGCTAACATATATGGATATAATTAAGCATTGTGCGGGAGGTTGTTTTAATTTGTTCTGCAAATTTATCATTTATTTAACACTTTTATACATATGGTTAGGAAAACGGTAACAACAATAAAATATAGTTTTCGGGAAATGGCGCTCGCTAACACTCATAAATTAATCACTATATTTTTAAACTGTTGTCTTGTTTCAAAATGTCAGCCATCCTAGAATTTCAAACTGCTATATCTCAAACATTTTTAGGATTCCGTACTTAAAAATTAAAAACGGAACAACTATAAGATCACTCCTGTGAATGGCTGTCGGTCACAGCCATTTTACTCTTGAACTAAGGAACGTGGAAAGTTCAAATTGACTGGAGCAATAAAGACTATTAACACACATATTCATACATTGTTAACAATTCAGAAATATATTTAGAAAATATGTATAAGGGCTAATTGAGTTACTATTAATTGAGCATGTACTGTGCACCCAATAAATCTCATTCAAATCGCTTCATAAATAAAAGAGTTACAGCATGACAAGAATTATATATATATATATATATATATATATATATATATGTACCGGGTGTCCCAAAAGTGACTGATGGATTTTAAAATTCAATAGGCCCCACCAGTGGCCGAGAGGTTCTGCTCTCGAAGCTGGTAGACGGGAGGTGCTGGGTTCGATCCCAATCGCGTCCGTCGGCCTAATCGTTCGGAGTTTTCGTGGTTTTCATCGAACCTTAGTTCTCCAAGCGTTAATACGGGTTAGGTTCCCCTAGAAAGACCTCCACGGAAGGCAACCCCTCCTTAGGGCCTATATCCCACGTGCTGATAATTGGCCGACATAAATACAACCAACCAACCAACTAAAATTCAATAACTAAATAAATTCTTGCAGGAGTGTTATGTAAGATGTCAGGAGTTTTTATGCTGGGCTTCTCATTTTTAGTTACAAATAACACCGATAGATGGTGAAGCAACCAATAATTGCTAAATTCAGGCTCGATTTTTTTACCTCTCTCTTCTTCTATGCGAAAAAAAGGAGATTAAAACGCATTGAATGGATCCCGAAGTACCAAAAATCGGGTCTGGATTGAGCACCTATTGCTCTCAACGCCATCTATTGTTTGAAATTCGAACTAAAATCAAGAATCACTGTAAAAAAAAAAAACCTGACATCATACATAGCACTCCTGAAAGAATTTATTTAATATTTGTTACCGTTTGCAAGTTATTGAATTTTAAAATCCATCAGTCATTTTTGGGACACCCGGTATATATGTGTGTGTTTGTGTGACATATTACTGTCAGCTTTTGTGACATTCCGGCGACACTCTTATATAAAGAAGAAAAGGTAGTATGGTAATCAATGCTAAAAGCTTTGCCAACCCTCCGCTATCATGAGACAACGAGACGCAGTCGTATTGGCGAATAGAAGGCAAGAAACTCAAGAAACATTGGAAGAAATTCTTATTCAATAAATAATAGAGGCAGTATAAACTTAACTAGTTTATTTGTAAGCACATTTCGTAAACAACTCCAGTAGGTTATCCATCAGCTCTCAGAATGTAGCTCAGGTGTAGTTTTACGTTTTCGTTTACAACTATCCTTTCGTTTTGGAGAAAGTGTTATGAAATATTTTTTATCGTTAATTATTCTCGAAATACTTGATTTCCGAACTCACACTGTTGTTGCAATATTTTTTTTACAGTCATAGATGTATGCTCATCTAAAATTATAATTCTAACCCTTTTACTGAGGGTGATATCCGTTGCGACAAATTCAAATATCACACTTCCAAAGGTAGGAGAAACGATCTTAGTCGAAAATGCTCACTCTCCAACCAACTTATTATGGTCAAGTGATCAAGCCATGTTAAAATACTCAAGGTGAACCTTGCTCAAAAGATGAATGTAGTTCAAACTAGTTTCAAGTAGGTACAGGCATTCCTTGAGAAAGAATTCAGTTCATGAAAAACTGAGTTTTCCCCCAATTAATTTTGACAATAATGTATATTAGAATATCTAAATATACAAATTACGAAAGCCCTGCTTTATAAATTGTTATTTTTTAAAGTGATAATTAGTTAAATTATCTTGTGAGGATCTCAAAAAATAAGTAAAATTTTATATCAGACATGAATTTATGTTTCTAATAAATACCTCAACCTTTGATAAATACATTTGAAGCCATAATCCAGCATAAAATGAGCTAAAAATTAAACCCAAAGCACAACGCAAATTTTACACTGTTTTACATTGTGCCAGTCAAATGATCATTCTTAAAATAAAATAAATGTGGGATGACACTGATTAATTTGAAAGAAAATAAAACAATCTGTCGAGCAGATTATCTACTTTTAATGATTTTATGATTACTCTCCCTGGACGAGTAACTGATAAGTTTTCGTAGCAGGCTATTTGTGTTTCATTTTATATAGTTGTTATAACTTTTTTACATGTTTCATTCTGAGAATTTTCACTAAAAATTGTTTTTTGAGAAAATAAATTATGAACCATATTATAAATCTATACATAATTTTCAATCGGACATGAATTTATAAGTCTAATAAATGCCTCGATCTTTGGGAAATTCATTTGAAACAATGATTCAGCATGAATTTAGCTAAAAAGTAAACCTAAATTACTGCTACTAAACTCAAATTTTACACTTTATTACACTTTGAGAATAAAATGCTCACTATTAAAATCAATTAACTGCGGGATGATACAATTTCATAAAGAAGTAAATAAAATAATCTGCCAAGAAGACGATCTACTATAATGATTTTTTGATTATTGTTCCTGGACGAGTAACTGATTAGTTTTCGGAGTATACTACTATTTGTGTTTCTTTTTAAATAGATCTTATATTTTTTTGCATTTTCCTTCTGAGAATTTTCCTCAAAGTTGATCTTTCAGAAAATAAATTTTGAAACAGATTGTGTCTATTATATTCCAGGACTGGGGATAATACAACGGAATGAATAATAAAAAACAAACATACATTTAATAGTCATCAAAATAATATACCCCGGCACCCACACATTTTTGTGCACGGCGGTATAAATTCTGGAAATACGCTTCGTAGTCCTCTGAATATATGCTTCGAAGTTGAGCGGTTACGTTTTTCTTTATGTCCACTACGTCCTCAAATCGATACCCTTTCAAGAGCAGTCTTAAGTTTTGGGAATAAGTAAACGTCAGGAAGTGACAAATCAGGAGAATAGGGACGATGATTAACCTCTACGATGTCATGTTTTGTCAAAAAGCGCTTCACATTGAGACCACAGTGCGTTGTCGTGCAGTAAGAGCCAGCAGCCTTTATCCATATTCGATCGCACAGGGTGTACTCGTTTAAATAACCGATGCAAAAAAAGCTTCGTAGTGCTTTTTTGTTGACAGTTTGATTAGATGGCACAAACTCGTGATGGATCAGTCTATGGTCATCAAAGAAAGTGATCAACAAGATTTTCACTTTCGACTTCTGGAAACGGAATTTTTTCTGTCTTGGAGAAGATTGTGATCTCCATTCTTTACTCTGTCTCTTTATTTCGGGATCGTACTGGTAACACCAGGATTCGTCGCCTGTCACGATAGATAGGAGAAATGACGGATCTCGATAATCTTCGTCAATGAAGTTCCCACAAGTTCCATTCTGCATTGCTTCTGATCGTCTTTTAAATATTGCGGCACAAACCGCGAATAAATCTCTCTCGTTTCCAAATTCTCTTTCAAAATATCGCGCACTGTGTCTTTGCCCATATTTAACTCGTTTGCAAGCATCCTAAGGGTACAGTGCCTAGAATACCTAGTGTGGAAATATGCTATCCAATCAGTGCTAAAAATTTGTATCCCTTAAATGTGCGACGATACTGCTAAAATTCCAAGTGTCGATCGCAGCGACATTTGCGGGATTTTCGTATTACTAGTATTACATTGTATAGACTAGCAATTTCTTGCAGTTGTAGAAAATATCCTGCAGATGTCACTGCGATCTGCATATTGCAGCAGATCATTGCACATTTAAGGGTTAAAATATTTTAGCGCTTTTTTAAGTATTACAGGGATAGCCCATTTCCACACTATATATTCTAGGCGCTGTACTAAGGGTCTTTCAGCGATCTGCAGTCACCAAAGCACGGACTTTTGCGACCTCATTTTCTGTTCGTTTTGTGATGGGTGGCCCACTGCGCTGGTTTTTTCCGTGCTTTCCCTGCCATCATGAAAGCGTGCGTACGGGAGTGGGACATAGCAGCATCTCTATATGCAGTTTTTATTAACTCGTAGGTTTAACTCGGCATTTTCCGAATTTTGAAACAAAACATGATATTCCCTCTTTGCTCCACCGACCGTGACACGCGCTCTAATGAACCACATGCATTTCCCTTCTCCAAACGAGAAATACTGATGCAATAACTGTGCATTTTTTGCACCTTTGCGCTCCGTTAGTTACGCTATCACACCCGCATGATGACGCGTTCCTACACATTTTCATTCATTAACTAAACGCACAGTCCTGGAATTTAATAGACACTCCTTGTATATATAATCTTATGTCGGACATAATTTTATATATTTAATAAATGCTTCAATCTTAGGAAAATAAATTTGAAACCATAATCTCGCATGAAATTAGCTAAAAAGTAAATTATAAATAAAAAATATATATTATTAAATAAAACAACAATTTTATTTATATTATTAAATAACACAAATTTTGCACTTTATTACAGTGTGAGAATCAAATGTTCACTATTAAAATCAGCTAACTGTGGGATGATACTATTTCATTTGGAAATAAATAAAACAATCTGCCAAGAAAGACTCTCTACCATTAATGATATTCTGATTACTCCCCCTAGACGAGTAATTGATTAGTTTTCGGAGCAGACAATTTGTTTTCCTTTTAGATCGATCTTCTAACATTTATTACATGTTTCGTTCTGAAAGTTTCCCACAAAGCTGATATTTGTGAAATTAAATTTGAACCAGATTATATATCTGTATGCAATTCTTAATCAGACATAAATTTATGTATCAATTATATGCCTCGATTTTTGGGGAAAATATTTGAATCCATAAACCCGCATGAAATTAGCTAAAACAAATCCCTGCCTGCTCGGCCTACAAGAGGAAGTAGATTTTGATGTTAAATACTAATTTCGACAACAAAACTAAATCCAGATTAGAGATAAACTCAGTTTAAGAATTTTACCTGGCGGCTTTTGTCTAATTTTTAATTTCATTTTTCTGCAAGAGCTCGTTTTATCAGAATCACATTAAGGCGGTATTCAAAAAAATATTTTTCAATGCTGAACAACTTGAAAATTTCTGACATATATTCAGACTCATTTTTAGAAGTAAAAACGTAAAACTTGCTGACATGATTTTTTTAATAGTTTTATAAGCGACCAGTGTTTTTATTTTTCGTTCAAATAATTAAAAATTGATTTACTATTATTTTCTCCCTACGACCTTATTAGGTAGCTTTCTTTACAAAAAAGCTACCTATTGCAGCCGTTCGGAGGAAAGCGATTTCAAAAAATTTTGGTGTATTTTCATCGATCACGATCCCCAGACCCCGAAACCACCCTCCGTTCAAAATTGATATATATATATATATATATATATATCTGACCTATGTCACACTGTAACTCCCGTAATTATGAACCGATTTCGATGTAATTCGGTGTGTACATAGTACATACCAATGTCTCGACCGAGTTCGTTGGCCAGCTTCATCCGCCGTTTTGTTTCAAAATGGCGGCCATTTAAAAAATTTAAAACTTGAAATATGGTACCAAAAAATTAAAAATGGAAAAATATTTTTTTCTTATGTATTTGACCTTTATACAAAGATTTCGGAGCAGTTTTTGTTTCGTCTATATCTTAAAAAATGGCTGAGTTATAGCATTTTGAATTTCTAGCGTGGCTGACATTTTGAAACGTCCTGAATTTTGTCACGCGATAAAAGGCGTATTTATGAACCGATTTGGATGTAATTCGGTGTGTACGTAGTACATACCAATCTCTCGACCGAGTTCGTTGGCCAGCTTCATCCGCGATTTTGTTTCAAAATGGCGGCCATTTAAAATTTTTTTTGTAATTTAAATTTGAAATGTAGTACCAAAAAATTGAAAATGGAAAAATATTTTTTTCTTATGTATTTGACCTTTATACAAAGATTTCGGAGCAGTTTTTGTTTCGTCTATATCTTAAAAAATGGCTGAGTTATAGCATTTTGAATTTCTAGCGTGGCTGACATTTTGAAACGTCCTTAATTTTGTCACGCGATAAAAGGCGTATTTATAAACCGATTTGGATGTAACTTCGTTTATACATAGTACATACCAATGTCTCGACCGGGTTCGTTGCCAGCTTCACCCGCCATCCTGTTTAAAAATGGCGGCCATTTAAATTTTTAAGAAAAATTTTAATTTGAAATGTGGTACCAAAAATTGAAACTTGAAAAAATATTTTCTTCTTATGTGTTTGACCTTGATAAAAAGATTCGGGAGCAGTTTTTGTTTCGTCTATATCTTAAGAAATGGCTGAGTTATAGCATTTTGAATTTCTAGCGTGGCTGACATTTTGAAACGTCCTGATTTTTCTCACGTAATAACAGGCGTATTTATGAACCGACTTGGATGTACCTTGGTGTGTACATAGTACATACAAATATCTCGACCGAGTTCGTTGGCCAGCTTCATCCGCCATCTTGTTTCAAAATGGCGGCCATTTAAAAAAAATTAAAAAATTAAAAAATTTAAATGAGATACCAAAAAATTGGAAAATGAAAAAGATTTTTTTTTGTATGTGTTTGACCTTAATACAAAGATTCCGGAACAGTTTTTCTTTCGTCTATATCTAAAAAGAAATGGCTGAGTAATAGCATTTTGAATTTCTCTTGTGGCTGGCATTTTAAAACGACCTGATTTTTGTCACGCGATAACAGGCGTATTTATGAACCTATTTGGATGTAACTTGGTCTGTACATAGTACATATCAATGTCTCGACCGAGTTCGTTAGCCAGCTTCATTCGCCATCTTGTTTCAAAAGGTTTGCCATTTAAAAAAATTAAATTTAAAATTCAAAATGAGGTATTAAAAAATTGGAAAATGAAAAAGATTTTTTTTATGTGTTTGGCCTTGATACAAAGATTCCGGAGCAGTTTTTGTTTCTGAAAATTTGTTCTTTTGTTGATATCTTAAAAAATGGTTGATTTATAACACTTTGAATTTCTAGTATGGCTAACATTTTGAAACGATCTTGTATTTGTCACGCGATAACACACGTATTCGCCTATTTCGATGTAAGAAGGCATGTGGATAGTATACATCAACACCTCGACCAAGTTCGCTGGCCAGATTCATCAGCCATCTTGTTTCAAAATGGCGGCCATTAAATTAAAAAAAAATATATATATATTTAAAGTGAGGTGAAAAAAAATTAGAAATTGAAAAAGGTTTCTTTCTTAAGTATTTGATCTTGATATAAGGATTCAGGAGCATTTTTTGTTTGTCTTTACCTTAAAAAATGGCTCAGATATAGCAGTTTCAATTTCTATTGTGGGTGACATTTTGAAAAATCTGATTTTTTGCATGCGACAGCACTCCTATATATTAACCGATTCCGATGTGAGTGAGCATGTGCACAGCAATTACTAAGGTCTCGACCAAGTTCACTGCTTAGCCTCATCCACCATGCTGTCTTAAAATGACAGGCACTTTAAGAAATTGCCGAATTTGGCAGCCAAATATAAGTTACTCTAAAGAAAAGCAGCTTGGATAAAGCTGACTAAGTTCGCGAAATTCTCATTCATTATATTGATAAAAATTAGTATTGAATCTCCTATATTCGGTTTCCACTAAATTGAGCTTCGTGTGTTTGCATGATATAAGTTGGCTTTTTAAAATAAGGATTATGAAAGCTACCTCTTCCTCCCGGCACTGGCCGGAAGGACTTTTTTGTTTTGTTTTTGAAGGATTTACACGTTTTACACGTTTTAGGGGTAAGATATTCTGAAAAACACGGTTTTACAAAATCTCTGTCTATGTGTGTTTGTCTCCTCTTTGTATTTCCGAAAGTATATGGAGTTATTAGAATGAGCTAAGCGAATCCTCTACAAGGCTACACAAATTACATTTTGTCGTACACTTTACAAAAAAAAAAAAAAAAAAAAAAAAAAAAAAAACTGTTCTGTATTTTAACTTAAAATTAAACATAAAAATAAATTATGATCTGTAAATCTGCACAATGTTATTTTTTTACAGAGTAACGTTAAAAAAATTATTATTTTAATTAATTTATTTTACATGTTTTTCCATTACGGACGCATTTTTGCAAATAAAAAATGAAAAACGTATATTTTCAGAAGAAAAAATAAATCATGGAGTTTCGATTTCTTTTATGAAACTTTCAAAATGCCTTTTTTAATGAAAATTATATTATACTTTTAATGAATTAAAATTTGGGATAATTCAATTATTTACAGTCAATTATAAAAGTATTTTTCCGTGATAAGAATTCAAATACTCAATTTATTCTTAGTACGGTAAATCATTTACGCAGAAATTACGTACGCATTTTAAAAGAATTATACTATGATATTTTTGTTGTTGTTGTTGTTGTTGTAAAGGGGCAACAAAAGAATTGTAAAAAAATAAAATTAATTGCTAAATTCCTTATATAAATATTTTGTAAAATTTTGCTTCGACAATATTTTTATTTATGCCAGTCTTATATCATAAATAAAAATTTCCGAGGAAATTCTTATTATTTGGCTGAATTTACATTTCTAAAATTAAAATGCGCCAAAACATAAAATAACGTTTTTGCTTAATAAAGATGCAAGAATAGTATAAAAAAATACCATTACTTTCAAATATTTATCTTATTAAATAATGCTTCGCGAATCCAAACAAAGCATGGCTTTTGCTAGTACATAGAATTTAACCAAACTACAAGTGTATATTTTTGACTATAGCCAGTAGATCCAATTTGAAATTGAGGGAGCAATTTTCGCCCGAAGAGGATTTGACAGCGATTTTTTAGTTTTATTATGTATCATAGAAAAATGCTTGAAGTTAGGGACAGAACTGAACAAATTTTCATATACGTTTTTGAATAGGAACGTCAAGTCTCAGTTGAAAATGGGGGTATTTCCCAACGAAGAGCCGCTGTGATATCGATTTGTTTTATTTTGTTGAAGTTTTTAGTGAAGAATTTATAAATAATTTACAACGACATTTTATATTTAGAATTATTATCATAGGACAAGGATTGCTTAAAATGTTGGAGAAAATAGGCCTGGAAATGACGCTGTAATAGAGAATTTAATTGCAATTTTCCTTTTCTAGTATCGGAAAGAATAAAAAGTTACTGATAGAATTGAACAAACCTTAATGTATATTTTTTGACTAAGGACGTCACGTCCTAGTTGAAAATTGGGAAATTCTCCCGTAAAGGGCCGCTGCGATAGCGATTTTTGTGCGATTTTCTTGATTATTTGCAGTTTAAGTAAAGAATTTGCGAGTATTTTCCCACGAAATCTTATAATTACATTAGAAGGATTCTTCGATCAGTTTCTTCAAGCTAAACTTAAATCAAACGAATTATATTTGTGAAATAGAGTTTGTGTTTTAAAGCAATATAGATCTTTCGCTTTGTTGCTCAAAACGATGCGAACGCCATCGCGCTGTTATATTTTACAAGCAAAATTCGGGTTATTATGGACAAACTCTTTTAGTTTATTATTTAAATCAGGATTTTATAAGGAATAATTGAACAACAATATACTAAAACCCTACCGTATATATTATTCTAATTTACAGAGGAAATTCCATCAAAATACCTCCAATTTAAGATTTTAAAAAGGCAAATCTCTCGTAATCGGATTCACCTGATTATAGAACTTCCTCCTATAATTACATGACTGAGCAACGTAGAATGATATGCAATATGCTAAAATCTTTGCCAAAAATTTTTCTAACTAACGGTGCAAGTCCCAGTAGCGAATTATTTTCGAGTTTTGAGACAAGTACGGAAGTTTTTTTTTTTTTTTTTTTTTTTTTTTTTTTTTTTTTTTTTAAATCATACTGAATCCTCCAATCAAGGTTAAATTTGCATATTTTTAAAAAGCAAAGTTTTTCGCTTTTTTTACATATTTCAAGTTGATTTGACATCATTACTGAATTTCCTGCTGCCCCATGGTTTGAAACATTTATTGATAAAAAAAAAGAAAAAAAAAAAAAAAAAAAAAAAAAAAACTGGAAGTGTAATAAAAAAATGAATTACAAATATGTTAACTATTCTTTTTCTGTTTATAAGATGTGCAATACAAAAAATTGCTTTTTTTTAAAACATTAATACGTATGAGATAGAATAAAATTTTGGGATTGGTACATCCGAAACTTAAAAAAAAAAAAATATTATATAATCGTTTATGTATTGCAATTAAATAACAACGAATCCTTAAAAGTAGCATTTGTCCTTGGTTTTTTATTTTAACTAAAGTTTCGACTTACGATAATTTCGAATTAAAAAAAAAAAAAAAAAAAAAGTTAGTTTTTAAAAGTAATATTCAATCAAATTACTTTGCGAATATCACAACAGTTTAGTTAAGTTTTAAATGAGACAAGAATTTTTACATCAAATAAATACCTTAATCTTTGACAAATACATTTGACAATACTGCATGAAATTAGCTGAAAAAGAAACTTAAATAACTGTTATTAAACACAAATTTTACTCTGTGCCAAACAAATGAATATTATCGTTATCAAAATCAATTAAAATAGGAATAATACTATTTCATTTGAACATAAATGAAACAATATGCAGAGAAGATTATACAACTTTAATGATTTTCTGTTTACTCCCTGGAAGTGTAACTGAATAATTTTCGGAGCAGATTATTTATGTTTGCTTTTCCAGACATCTTATAACTTTTACGACGTGTTTCAGTCTGTGAGTTTTCCTCACAGTTAATCTTTGAGAACATAAATTTTGTCTAGGAATCAACAAGTGAAAATAAAGGCATGTTAATAATAATTGTCAGGATATAACAAAATCTACATTATTATCTTTGTTTTATTTTTCTTTGTTTTATCTTTGTTATTATATTTTTAAAGATAAATTATTGGGATAATTATAATAATGATTTAAAATAAATTATTGTTATAGAGCACAGATTTTACAGATTTTCAGGATGTGTATTTATGTCGGCGTAAAAAAGCTTTGCTACTTGTGTTTTTTTCCCCAAATACCGTATATATATATATTTTTAATTATTTTCTATCCTCTTTACAATCTAAAGACAGTCTTATTTCTCAATGTTTAGAAAAGTGGACATTTTCTTTTCTCCTGATTTATTTTTTTCTTTGAAGAGTCTATATTGTAAAATTCCCCGTAGATGTATCCGTTTGGCTACACAGTCACCCTCATTTTTCGACTAATCATAAAGCATGCTTAAAAATTAATAATGTAAATTATTTATAGTCTTTGTTTTTTTAATCAACGCCGTCATTTTACAGAAAGTAATTGATTCTTCCTGATAAAGATAGTCAGAATTCTGATTCTTTATATCACTGAAGTCTTTCATTCTTTGTTTAGATTTCAACTGCAGTTAATAAGCTCTGCAAAGAAAGCTATGAATCCAAGTGAGATTGGGATATATTATTTTACCAAAATGAAATTTCTTAAATATCATTGTTGTGTCAAGTATGAACATTTTTACGTCGACAAAAAAAAAAAAAAAAAAAAAAAAAAAATATATATATATATATATATATATATACATATATATATATATATATATATATATATATATATATATATATATATATATATATATATATATATATATATAGTGCTAGTATACATAAATATATCGTAATAAATATACACCCTTTTAACTCCTGAAAGACTGCTGCCATATTCATAAATGTGGTATCTAGGTATAGTAAAGTAGCCGTGCGCTACTGAATGAAACCGACTACAGTGTCACCTAGTGAAAAACTGCGGAGTTATCATTCCTAACTCAACTAGTATGTTGTGGTCATCACAAAACTCTCTTCTATATAAATCACATCAATTAAATCATTTAAATAGTACAAGAAATTACATCAATTTAGCACCAATTCCTATCAAAGTGTATCTGAATTTGAAGTTTGATAAAAATTCGTGCCTTAGTTCTTGAGATAGAGCTATAGGAAATTCTGAAAAATGTAGCATAGCAGCGTCACCTGTTGAGTGATTTACACCAATACATAAACCGCAATAATTGATATTTAGGTAGACATGGATCTGAAGTTCGTTGAAAATCCAAGCATTAGCTCTTGAGATAGAGCTATTGTGGAAATCACAAAAACAGCATAGCAGCGCCAACTATTGAGCGATTTACACCAAACTGTATAAAATGTCAATTCATGTCAAGGACTAACTGATTCTAAAGTTTGATGAAAATTCGTGCATTAGCTCTTGAGATACACCTATAGTGGAAATTCTGAAAAAGACAGCACAGCAGCGCCACCTGTTGAAGGATTTACACCAAAATGTACAAAATGTCAACTCTAATAATTTTTTTATTCATCCAATGTATTTTTTGCACACTAGGGCAAAACAGAGAACTCGAATTTACAATACTTTAAATTGAGAATTTTAGAATAATGGGATCCACGAAACTTAAATATAATATTATAGTAACCTACCGTAACGGTTCCTGGTGAAGATTATGCGTACAGAATTTAATGCTTTTTTTAAAACTTAAAATGAAACTCGTATGAATTAGCCTCTATGGTCTATATTTACAATAACGATTTTTCAAAAGCTTTAAATGGAAGGTTTTAGAAACGCTCTTGGGCTCGGAGTTCTCATACATACACTAGATAAATAAAAACATATAAATCCGCGTACATAAGTAAAATTCCTATTATTATTATTGTTGTTGTTGCTGTTGTTGTTGTTAATATTATTGTTATTATTATTATTATTATTATTATTATTATTATTGTTGTTGTTGTTGTTATTATTAAAAAAACTACTAAATTCTGTGGCTATACAATCCATGAAGGATTAGTGCCGACAGTGTCCATCCCTGTTGTCTTGACCCTGGGCCCAAAGTTCTGTACAACAAACGTCCCGGCCAGGTGGTCAGTCTGACGCGAGACCCTCAGTATTTAGTTTTTATCGACCCCGAAGAGATGAAAGGTAGATTAAACCTTACCCAGTCGGGAGTCGAACTCTCGACCTGCGGCAGTCAGACGCTCTGACCACTACGCCAATGGGCTTCTATTATTATTATTAGTAGTAGTATTAGTATTATTGTTATTATTATTATTGTTATTGTTATTATTATTATTATTATTTTCATCATTATTATTATTATTTTCATTATTATTATTATTATTATTATTATTATTATTATTATAGTAATTTACAGTCAATGCAGATTTAAATATATTATTATTAATCAAGTGCATTTATGCTATTATCAGGTAGAATAGTAATAATATTTAAAAGAATATGCACGAGTGTTGGTTAGAGTAAATATCTTTATTGCTTCAAAAATGCTCGAAATATATACCACACTTGAAAGTATTTCTTAAAATAAATTTATTATTAACTCTGTGCTTTATACTAATGACAGGTTGAAAAAAATATCTAAAATTTCCAATTTGAATTTCTTTTTCCTACCAAATAAATAAGAAAAACCTTAATTCTAACGCGATTTAAATGGCATTCGTCACATCCTTTTTCAAATCACCTCTTTCTCCCCACACATAAAATTTAAGATGAAGTGGAATTCTTTTGCAGTAAAAAGGAATAAATATGTTAAAAGTATAGAGAGTAATGATATTTAGAAACATCTGATGTAATAATGGCCACTGAATATAATAAGGATAATGAAGAGAATAAGAAAAAAGAAGTAACATGACGCTTTTCGAAAACTTTTTTTTTTTTACTCTTTGTATTTTATAAATCAATGCGTTCCAGTTTGGATATTTTATATTTCAATTTATTTACACATTTGTGACACTTTAACATTTTTCTATAAAATTATCTAATCTCATATCAAAAGTCAATTATTTAAAAATACTTTTTTTACAAATTTCTTATTTTGTATATATATATTTTTAATTTATTCAGTACTTTTATGTAAAAACATAAAGAAATTAAAAATTTAATGATTTTTCATGTGGCACATAGAATGAGGAAATGAGGACAAACATATCGAAAATCTCTTTGTAGGATTAGTATGTAAATTCTGATATACGTGTCAAAACAAATAATATTCTTTATGTTTTCTGTTTAATTTTTAGAATTATAAAGTAAATTATAACATATAACTTTTATTAAAATGCTTTATTTGGGTAATGGGAAATAACTGATGAAAATATGTGTACTTTAACTCATAAAAGGTTTCTTTGTTTTATCTATTTTCTAGTTTTAATATATATAAAAAACACAGTTTAAATTTTTATAATTCAAAAGCATCGCTAACTATTAATCCAAGTATATTTCTATAATAAAATATTTTATACTTTAAGTAATATATTTTATAAGCTAAATAATTAATTTTTATTGTTCCTTGTGAAGTTTCATAAGGGCCACTTTATTGTTAAATTTATACCTTAATAAGTAGCACATGGTTACATATTATTTACTAAACTTGTAATTATTTCAAAATGTACTTTTGTTCCCAAAATGTTAAAAATTATTAAACCAAAGCTAAAAGATATTTTACATGATAATAACTTTTATATATTTAAAAGTTTCAATCTACTGTTATACATCTAAGTAATAATTGTTATGTTAAATTGTTCAGTAACATTTTCGCGAAATTCACGTATTTGACATCCCGTTGTATTAAAGTTAGCAAAACCAACCTTCAAAAATAATTAATTAAAATCAAGTATAAACATATTATTCTCAATAAAATATTTATCAGCCTTTTATTTAAACATTTCTATTTTAAGTACGTTAGCAAAATTTTAAATGAAAAATGTTAAAAATATATATATATATATTTCACATCATATCTTTCTTTTGCAAGCATTAATTAGTGTTATCGATATTGGAATAAATTCTTGAAAATAACGCTAACGTTAAAGATCTTTATCTGTTCATTAAATATCCTTTCTTTATTCATGCATTTGAAAACATCAAAAGAAAAATGTATTGCAGGTACATTAATTGGTTACAGTCTAATATTTTCTGAATTATAAAGCGAATATTACTTCGAATAATATATCGTGCCTTACATATCGTGCAATATTTTCTATTTCATAGTTATTTAAAAACTCTTTTGACGGTATATACCGTATATAAGCCGATATTTTTTGGACATTTTTTTTATTCCAAAGTGGAGGGTCAGCTTTAACACGAGTTAACAAAAACGTCCAAAATTGATATTCTAAAATAAAAAAAGATGGTAAATATAAAAGCATAAAAACTACTTACAAATTTCTAAAAATTGTTTAATATTCCACTCTTTTACAATGAAAAAGTCACCAATCACCATTCACTAAGTCATTATCAGCATTTTCAAGCAACTACATAAAATTGCTTTATTTCATTCAGACATAAGAATGAATACTTTCAATGTCTAATTCATCACCATTATCATAGTCATCTTCTCCAAAAATAGCGTGATCCACAGTCCCCTCTATTACGTTACTGGTGCAACATTTTTTTTAAAAGATCGAACGATCACTTCTAGTGGTAATAAAAGCCAAGCTGCTTTCACCCATTCAGAGATAGTGACGATGCCAACATTTTTTTAAATTACCGCCATTTGTCACAGCTGCATACCCACATGACATCTATTCAGGTAATTTCAAACGGAGTCTTCTTTAAATTGCTTATTTTGATAAACGTCCAGTGGTTGAAAAATAAAAGCAATAATACCGGGATCATAGCTGCAGAAGATCCCATCTTATAAGAAAAAGTTACTTGGTCTGTGCGGTGCTCTTTAAACGAATCCCCCCAAAACAGAGACAGCTTTTTAAAAATATCTCCTTTTATTTTACCCAAAACATTTTTAAGCGAATCAAAAATTCCCTTTTCATCCAAACAAACTTTGAGATAGGCACAGACATACATTCCACTTGGGAAATGTATTCAATTAGGCAATGTTTTCCATTTAAGAATTATCATTGGAGATAAACGTGTTCCGTTCCGCTATGCAGCATAAAACAATTGCAAAGGTCATTTTCTCATGAGTAGTTGTTTTAATAAAAACAGTCTTTGCACTTTTCTTCTCGGCTATGTGATTTGTCGGTAAATAACATTATACAGGAGAATAATCCGTGTTTCCTATTTGTGAAAGTTCAAATTTTATTTTCTTCACAATTGATGGTTGGTTGGTTATATGGGGTGCTATGGCACAAAAACCCTTTAAGGACATGCTGCGTCAATCTTCGCAATTGAATGACACGCTTCCGAATAAAGTTAACTGTACCTTCTAGATTTTTGGCAAATTTAGTACGAGTTCTGTTACTCTACCAATAACGATTCATAAAACGATTTCACCAGCCAACAAATGCAATAAAATTTGCGGTTATGGCAGTAAATAGCAATCATTTATCATATTCGGTGCCCTGATACGAATATTTGTAATGGTTACAGTACATTCTCTTTACCAAGATACTTGCAGTAGTAGTCGGCAAATATCCATCAGGATTGCACTTTCACTTTAAAATTCAATTTGAGTTTCCGAGGTGGTCATCTCTTCAACCAGTCGGCCAATTTTTTTAAGTGCAGAAAATGATGGTTTGTGTCAACGCATTAGTTAATATTGGAACTTTTTTTTTATCTATTCTGGCACTTGTTTTTCATTGACTGTGAAATGTCGAGCAACCACTCAGTTATTCGACTGCTCTGCAAAATTGATCGTTTTAAATTTTAATCCTGCATTCTAATCCGTAAGCTTTTGTCCAACCATATTTCCTTAAGCCAAAGAAGTAGTTAGCGGTCACGTAAGTAGAGAAAAGTTTTCCCATTTATAAAAATTGAATGTTTGGTTTTATGACGAGTAAGTTGTAACAGTATGATCGGAACGCAATTGAACATATTTGGCAAGACTGAATGAGATAGATTAATATTTTCATAGAGCGCATATTTTTCTATTAGCCATGAACAAATAAGGGAAAAGTTTTCATTCGCGGAATTTTCCCCTGTTTTTAACATCGGTTTCTATACCAGTTTCTGATTTTGGACGATTTTCCACCAAAAAGTCATATAATTGGCTTATATACGGATCGGCTTATACACGAAAATATACGGTATATCAATTTATCGGAAATAGTATTTTTATGAACTCGAAGAAGAAATTGATAACTGTTGTTTTGAAGATATGAATTGGTAGAAATGTAGAAATATATTTTAATCGCACACACGTAATGACTGACATATACAATGATCACTGTAAACTGTAACGAGTTTGCAATCCGATTTTACGTTTATATTATGTTGTCATAGCTTTTAAATGTGAATATGACCAGGCGTAATCAAGTGTAAGGAAAATATCAACAATGATAACTGTAAATTAACGAATTTGAAATCCGATAGCACAATTTACGTTACTATAACTGTTAAACGTAAATATAACGTTGAAGTACCATGTTTTATAGTTGTAAAAACGACTATAAATTATACATTGTTTTGCAAATTTTTGTATACGTTTTAAATACTCAAAAAATTCTATCATTAATTAACGCCTTTGTAGCGGTGAGGTGACGTGCTATTTTACACAGGCAGCGGGTGATTGCTCTGTTCTATGCTGTGACGTATGATTTTTTTCTATTTTTATTATTTTATACTTTTTACCTATTACGTGTTTTAAACAAGTGGGTAAGTGTGATCACAGATCACACAGAAGGTTTTGTTTAATATTCCTTTCAAAACACTTTATCCTTTTGCAAAATCTGTTAGTTCCAGATTTCGCAACCAGGGGGAAAACTCTATTCTATACAAACCTCTATACGAACGAAACTCCGTTTTACAAACTATTCATAGATATATTAGTCGAGGGGATCGTTCTCATAGCACCCGAGATAGGTAAGCGCCCCTGGCGGTAAAAATTGGAACTAAAATATGTACGGCTATGGTGCATAATAGGAAAGAGTTGTCAAAGGAATGCGGGCAAAAGTTAGAGACGTGCACCCCGGGTTAAAGGTGTGGAGGTTAGAAAAATTGCTAAAATACAGAAGTTGGAGCCTGGAGAGGTAAATACTGTAAGACTTTTTGAAAATTTTATGATTTTTCGTGTGATCGCAAGTCGTTTGCTATAAGTATGCAAAATTTCACATCTCCAACTTAATTAGGGGCTGAGTTAGAAAAATTGCTTTAAATACACAAATTAAAGGCCAGAAGGGTAAATGTAAGACTTTTTCAAAGTTTTATGATTTGCTGTTTGTTCTGAGGTGCTCAGGTCTAAGAATCCAAAATGTCACATCTCCAATTTAATTAGGGATTTAGTTAGAAAAAAGCTTAAAATACACATGTTAAAACACAGGGGGTAAATCTAAGACTTTTTTCGAAATTTTATGATTTGTCGTTTGATGTGAGGTGTTCAGCTATAAGAATCTAAAATTTCAAGTCTCCAACATAGGGTGACTACGCTCGTACACGATACCCCTCCAGCAGTTGATCAAATTTTTAAACATTCTCCATTTCAGGCGGAAATGAGTTTTGCACGTTGCACTAGACATAATATTTTTGTTTGAATGTTGGAGCACCTGTTGTCACATTGTTGTCAGCTGAGTTATGTAAGAGAAGACATTTTTTAAATTAGAAAATGTAAAAATTTTTTTTTTGGTTAGTTGGTAAAATTACGGTAAGTTAAAATAATCCACTTCCATTTTGCTTTTTTCAAATAATAGTTTTATGTGAATTATTGTTAATTACAGTTTAAGCATGATATTTTAAAGAATAATTTTTGAATTTTCGACTGATTTCTTCGATTGATCAACTACTGGGAAAATGGCAATTAAAGAAACTATTTATTTATAATTTTGTTGCTATTTAATTTCAGCAGATTTCATTTTTGCCCACTGCAGAACATTCATTATGGGTTGTAGCAATCATGTTATTTTACTTCTGAAACTTAAAAGGATGGAAATATGATAAAAACCCCTTAGCACTGGCCTTATTTGATCAACTACTGGTTCGGTCACCCTATATATTTTCGGAGAACGGGCTCTGTGACGACACAGGAGTGAGACGAATAGGGTTTCGTCAGATGAACGAAACCCTAAAAACAGTTAAAAGCTCCTGCCGTAAATTTTCGGCACACACACACACACACATATATATATATATACACCTGAATATGGGGCAATTCCATCGTAACTGACGTAACATTTGATCATCGAATTTTGTTTTCAAAATTATGTAGAAAATTTACTAATGAAGCTAGAACAAATTTTTCAAAATAAAATATTTCTTACTAAGAATTTAATACCCAAATACCTTAGATTATTTCAATCTCTCTTTTAGTTCCAAAAATTACAATTCAAAATTCTTTAACTGACGTAACATAAAATGTACCAACTTTTTTTCTGCCTTCATTGAAGTGTAAAAATTATCAAAACTATCCCGTTAAAAATTGATTGAATGTTCTTAACAATACTAAGTAATGCCAAATTATAACAGTAACTTGTTTAATTAATTTCTGAATAATAGAAAAGAAAAAAATGCCACTTAAACGTGTAACTGACGTAACATTATAACTTTACAAAGGCAATAATGGTACTTAACTTAGTTTGTAAACAGTAATTCACAGTGCCGTTTTATTAGGATTTTATTATAGAATATCAAAATATCAAGTTTTTCAATCATACCCTTAAATTAAACATATTATAAATTTTAATCCCCCCCCCCCCAAAAAAAAAAAAAAATTATAATTATATGTGCAATTACCCTATGTCTAAAAAATTGAATTGGTATTTTTTTTTAATCAAGGAAATGGATGCTATTTTTTAACTGTAGAGATTAAACGCCAGTAGAGGATTTTCATAAATTATACATGTGCTAAAGACAGACCTATGCATGCTTCTGCTGTAATATTTTATAACCATTTTAGGGATATTTTATGAGAATTATGTATGTATAAATTAGTTTGATATATTCGTCAGCAGAAATATTAATCGAAGTTACACAAATTTATTTAAAATTTTGTTTGTAAAACTCTACAAAAGAAAATTTAAAAATAAGTTGGCTATATTATTATATAATATATTTTGCATATATAATACATTTTTGTATACATAATATACTTTGTAACTGTACATAAATTATAAAAGTTAACTATAATAATAAATTTCAAAACAAGAAATTTTCTAAATAATTTTCGCCAGAAAATATATTATTTTTTAAAATACTCAACAAAACCTTGTATAAATCAGAAACGTAGTATACATGGGATTTCTTTAAAGATGGGTAAAACTTTAAGAGGTGATAGTACACATCCCACAAATAACTTTCATTAAAGAATTTATCGTCAGAATTACAACGCAAATGTGCTACAGGATGTTGAAGGTGATCTTGTTTTACGAGAAAAAAATACACAAAGAACGATTATGTGACAAATCGTGTTTAATGGGATGTGATTGCAATAAGTGTTCAAAACAGTGACCGGCAATGTTTGCATGCGGTACAGCGGCGAAGAACGACGAACTTTCTTAAAAACAACAGGCATATCGCGCCCTTCCCCTGCAGCGGCCGAAATTCTGGCGACAAAGTCTTTTGCAGATTCAATGGGGGTCTCATACCTAAGAGACTTCAACTGTCCCCAGAAAAAGAAATCGAGACATGGAAGATCTGGTGAGCGCGGTGACAAGCTACAGTACCACCTCACCCAATCCATTGTTGTAAAATGTTATATCCAGATAGTTTTGACGTCTCGTACATAATGAGCTAGTGCTCTATCTTACTGAAAACAAATTACCCGCCGGATGTGTGGGGAATGGCGTTCAACTTATCTCGTAGCACCTGTTGCAGAAACGTGAGGTAATTTTCCCGTCAAGGCGCTCTGGCAGAAGATAAGGTCCGAGTGAGTGGTCTCCGATTATTCCTGCCGATACACTGATAGAAAGGAGTCACTGATGAGCGTGTGGATAAGTGGCATGTGTATTTACACCCGCCCATACATGTTGATTGTGGTTGCTAAATTCACCTTCACATGTGAAGGTACATTCATCCGTAAAAATCACAATTGCCCCAGAATCATAAGGATTGCATAAGGATGCAAACGTTTATCCCTCAGTACTCACTAAGACCATGTGGTGGAGTATGATACGTGTAATTGCCTAGCCACTGCTCGTGTACTTATACTTGAATGATCAGCCATCATATCCAGAATGGTTTCGTTCACAAATAACGATGCCCCCGTATTTCCATGACTTCTGAATTCGACTGAGAAGTGAGAAAGGTTCCCGTCTCACACAACTGTCAGTCCAAGTCGTAATTATTTTACAGTCCGACAACCACCTGTTTGGAAACCGCTCTTCGTACAGTCGTTGAGACTCTGAGCCATTTGCGTTTGCAGTCCTGTAGAAAAAATACATATCAGCCTTTTCACTATTAGTGAAGGAAAACGTTTTCCAATACTTTCCTACCGCGGTTGACAGTTGCATAGGATCAGCGTCTTTTATGTTTAATCGAGGCAAAATTTTACAAACATGTTCTTCATCTGCCACATACCACATTTGCATGCTATTAGTGTCGTTCTTCTCCCGATAACTCGCAACAAGAATGAAGATTTAACGTTTGCATGGGCCAAGTTTCCAAATGCGCCAGCACCTGTGCGTTTTATTTCCGACAATGCATTATTTGATGAAAGTTGCTTGTTTGGATTAGTTCTATCATTTCTTACTGTTTTTTTTAATTTTTGATAAAAAACCATGTATTTATACATTTTTTTATTAACAAAATATTTCAAGCTTCAGCACTGTTAAATTTTTCACTGTTTTTAAAACGATATATTGTGTAATATATATATATATATATATATATATATAATGCATGCAAGCACACACAAAAAAAATCCCACCATGTACAAAGTACGACCAACAATCACCACGACACAGGTGAAGATTGTATGTATTCTTTCAATGTTTGTAGACTGTTTAAAATTGTTCAATAATCCCATAACATTAGTAACCATATAATGTTTGCATCTTACATAACGTCTAGCCATGTTTTTAGAAGGAAATGCATCTTAAAATTAGGAAAAATCATGGGAAATATTTAATAACTGATGATATAAATTGTGATCTAAGTCCGATATTTTATATTATAGTACATTTATTTTTTTCATTTTGTGAGCAATATTCTGGACCTATTTTATAATTATTATTAATTGTATTTTGAAAATATCGCACAAATTGACGGCTTTTTCTTTTTACTTTGTGCCTAAATATTCGGAGGTTCAGCATATTCACTTTAATATTTATAGTAACAAATAATAAACGTGTAATTGGATTACAAAATCGTTAGAATTTTCTTGTAATCATTTTTTTTTTTGTTTATTGCTTATGAATGTCATTTAACTGAGATCCTGCAACTGAAGACCCAGAAAGATTTTTTTTTTTCATAAGACTAACATCTCCGAGTAAAACGATGTTTTACATTCCAGTTAGATGAAATAAAACAAATTAATATTTTAGATTGATAACAAAAATGAAGGAAAAAATTGGATGACCAGAAAATGTGGCAACAAAATGATTTATAATCCTGTAAAAATATATCATCTGCTACTGTTTGCTGCAACGAACAAAAAAAAAAAAATTCACTTGTATAAATATTTTATGCTTCAAGTATTAAAAGAGATTTCTTCTTCGAAGGCTTTCCTTCATTTTTCTTCTTTGTTCTAAAAAAAACTATATGTGCACATTTTATTTTTTGTGGCGACGCCGGATCTCAATTTTATTCGGGGGATTACAGTTAAGCCGAAATTTTTGGTAGCTTATTCTTAAAGACGAAAATGGTGATTTTTGAGATGTTGAGAAAAGTAAAATATTTTTAACATAAGAAAGTCTGAAAATAAATTTTGCTCCAGATTATGTTTTTCATTTTCGGATATTGTATAGACACGTGTCAGGGCTGAAATGTTACGAATCACAAAAGTAATACTTAGATTATAATCCAGAAATTCGTTTAAGGATATAGTGAATTATCAAAACAATTTTAGTCATTTCATTGCAGCTCGATAAAAAGCAAATTAAACTGTCGTGTTTTTAAATATAATATTTTTTTTATCTAATATTTCTTAGGAAAATATTTTTATATTTTACATCTTTTTGCGGAAAACAATGATTGGAAACATATTGTAAAAATGTATCGAAACAATATTGATATAGATTATGTTAAGAATCGAATCAGCATTGCTAAGATTATATTGTTTTATAAGATATAAGATATTGGTATCAGGTATACTCGTGTATGGGCTTTAAGGGGACAAGGGACCATAAAATCCTTAAAAATATTTTTTTTTATTTTTTGTAAATTCCTTCTTAAATATTATTCAAGGGTACATTATATACATTATGGCATGCATTTATTACAAAAAAAAAAAATTGAGAAAAAAATGGAATTTTACGCGTCGTCTTAGAAATCATCGAAATGCCTCCTGCGCGTTCCATATCAAGGAAAATCCCAAATATTTTTTATAAAAGTTTGGTTTATATATATATATAAAATAGAACATCGAATTTTATATATTTGAATTTAAAGGTTAAAAAAATTGAATTTTTTTAATTTTTTTTTTTTTTTTTTTTTTTTTACTCTTGTAATATTTAAGGTGAAATTGACAAAAAAAATATTTTGAAGGATTTTAAGGTCTTTTGTACCCTTAAATGTCATAAAACAGGAAGGTAGTGATTATAGTCTATAGCAGTTAGCAGTGTATTTAGGGAATTATCAAAACAATTTTATTCGTTTGCTTACATTTATGTGATAGCAGTAATAATTTACATTAAATAATTAAAAATGCGGGTGTGAAATAATAAGCCAGAAAAAAGCTTCTAAAAAATACCATAAAAACTTAATAAATGCGCAAATGTGTCTTTTTAAGAAGTTATTTTTACCTTACAAGTCAAATTTAATTTAACCGATGGTTCTTAAAATTTGATTATTGTTGAATCAAATAAATATTTCTGTGTATTATATTTCTCTATTTTGAATATAAAGTGTCTATTGAGGAAATCAATGTCAGGACTTTAAAGGTCAGGACGTTTGGTATTTTTTGACATTCAGAAAATAATACAGATGTTTTTTAGTTAAAGTGTATTTTTATCCGTGTAATAAAATGATCTTTCTATATTTGTGTATAGATATTACAAGTTAAAGTTGACACTAAATGTTAAGTTCAAAGTGATCACATTTTATAAATCATTCATTTAAATTAACTTGTGAATAATTACCTATACAAGTGATTTTAGACTGCGTGATAAATACTTTTTTATAATAAAAAATGATTTTTGAACTTATTTATAAGTCAACACATAAAACTTTTTTGTAATTTGTTCCATTTTAGATAAGAGATTGGCAAAGGGAGTTTTTAAACCAGTTCTCCCCAAATAAAATAATTTAATTCGATACAAAATGCTTCAAGGAAATACAGAGTAATAAACTCCTGGATTGAGATCTGAATCTTAAAAGGAAATATATTCACTTTCTTCATGGCAAACATTTAAATCAAAATTAACAGAAATGATAATAAAAATTCGGAAGAAAGTTTTCTTGTTCGGTAATCTACGAAGACTGCTTCTTCAACTAGAAAGGAATCATTCAACGAAAGTAAATAAGAAGTCTTATAAGCGAGTTTCCAAATGATTAACATAAGTAACAATAAATTCTAGATATGTGGGAAGTCGACATTCCTTTCCACTATGTCATGCGTACTGGCTGTTAAAATCTAACGTCCACCGAACCAATCAGGGATCTCTTTGCCTGCTGTGAACCCCACCAGAGTAAGAACGGCTAGCTCAGAGGTCAGAATAAGATGGCCAAACTACGCAGAAACTCCAAATGCTTGTTTGAATCGTTTTCCAATGTTTTGTGATCAACTTATAAAACTGCTACAGAAAGCAGTGGAGAAAGCAGTAACCTAGGCTTATCAGTTCAATGAAAGGGGGGGGGGGGGGGGGATATAAAGAAAAACTTACTAAGACAAAATGGAAAAAGACAGGGGAATTTTTCATTTTAAGCAGGTTTTTGTCATAACAGGTAGCGCAATTCTAATACAATGAAATCTGCTTAGACGGAATCACATGGGACCAAACGAATTCCGTTTTAGACAGATTCCGGTCTTACAATAAAGGTGCAGATTCCCAAAATCTCGAAGGTCCCAGTGGCTTCTAAACCAAAAAATTCCAGTGCCACATTGTGAAACAAATGAATAAAAAAAAGTGTTTATAAGGGGGGGGGGACTAAAAAAAACCCCTCAGGAGTTCAAAGTAAAAAATTTGAAATTGGATGTATGACATGTATGTACATGGGTAATGATATTAAATGAGACGAAGGATTACTAGTTTTTGAATATTTAGCAACATGTAATGAGCTGACCGCCTATGAAAAAAAAAACATGTAATTTTTTTCTTTTTGATCTTAGTTCAATTTATATATGTTTTTGCACTAAACATGTAACAATTTGTTCGCGTGACCTTAATTGATTTATGTACTTGAAACTATAGTATATAATTTAATAAATATTTCAACATTAAAACAAAAATTCAATATTTTAATTTTTAACATTTGATATAAAAAGGTTAATTCTAAATTAAAATCTAAAGTGCTGTTGCGATTCATTACTATGAATTTTCAAATTAATAAACAATAGCGCGAATTTTGAGCAATATTTCAAATGAAAATATGACTATTTCGATAAGTGCAAAAGCTATTTAAAAAAAATATATATATCAAAATTGGTGTTTTGAAGCAATTTTTCAGCACAGACAAAGCGAAAAAAAGGTCCCCATGAGACATGAATCACACATAACAGTGACTCCAAATTTTCAAAAATATTGAGTGGGCTCAAAACGATTTTAGAAAAATGGCACGGCCAGTTTGTTTTTCTTTGACGGGTGGACAAATTGTGAAAGATGACAACTCAAAGTCAAGTTACCACGTTTTAATAAAGTTGTAATTTTATCAAATTATATTTTCGCGCGTTTTTCCAAATAAAGACACTAATATTTATAATTTCATCATACTATGAATATAACTACAAATTGAAAAGGCAAAAAGTTAAACATGGAGCAAAACATTTCAGTCATTTGAGATTTCTGGGTGTCAGTCAGAGAACGAAAACAGATGGTCATTGGTAAAATAAATTTTGTTCCAGGCTGAAAAATAAATAATTAAATAATAATGAAAAATGTAATGAAATAAAAAAAATAGAAATTAGACATGCTAGGAAATGATCAAAAATAGATTTTAAAAAAAGGAAAAAAACTATTTTATTGCATAGTTTTTGACTAAGAGCAACTGCCAATTTCATGAATTTGCGAACAAAATGAATTAAAAAATGCGTCAGAAAGTAGACAAATTTGGATTTGAGAACATCCTTAAATGAAAATTTCAAAGTAGCTGTTCATATGTGATAAGGCATTTTAAATTAACAATGAGTAAATATCCCAGAACTTGCCTTTTATTATTGCTGCTAATGTCACGTCATCTTTTTAATCTTGAATATGTGAACACGGTATTGTATCGTATGGATTTTGAAAATTTTCCTTTATTTATTCTTTTCCCGATTGAAAATTTTAATGCTTATTAAGTTTATTTTTTTTCTTTACACATAAAAAATCTTTTTATAACAGCATAAAAATTGCGAAGATAAATCGTAAAAATATTTCAATGATTTTCAAAATTCGCCACAATATATATTTTACTTTATTTTTAATATGTATTTGATGCTTATTATTCTTTTATGATGAATTTTCAGGAGGCATAAAAATTTTTAAATTAATGTGTTCATTGCTTTTTTGAAAAAGGTTATCCGAAGTCTAGAATTGCAAATGTTTTAACGATTCTTACAAGTATTTAATATATAAAAATATTTTTTCATGTAATTCGCACTTTTAGGCACTATTTTTTTTATTCATTTGTTTCACAATGTGGTTACTGGATTTTTTTGGTTTAGAAGCCACTGGGCCCTTCGAGATTTTGGGAATCTGCACCTTTATTGTAAGACCGGAATCTGACTAAAACGGAATTCGTTTGGTCCCATGTGAATCCGTCTAAGCAGATTTCACTGTATTAGAATTGCGCTACGTGTTATGACAAAAACCTGCTTAAAACGAAAAATTCCCCTGTCTTTTTCAATTTTGTGTTAGTAAGTTTTTCTTTATATCCCCCCCCCCCCTTTCATTGAACTGATAAGCCTAGATTATTGCTTTCTCCACTGCTTTCTGTAGCAGTTTTATGAGTTGATCACAAAACATTGGAAAACGAGTCAAACAGGCATTTGGAGTTCCTGCGTAGTTTGGCCATCTTATTCTGACCTCTGAGCTTGCCGATCTTACTCTGGTGGGGTTCACAGCAGGCAAAGAGATCCGTGATTGGTTGGATGGACGTTAGATTTTAACAGCCAGTGTCATGCGTTGGTTGTTTTACGATTTGAGAATACTACTTTCTAATAAAGACTTTCTACAAACCATTTGAATGCTGAAGGTGTGTCTAACAAGCAAGATGTCGAAATGAAGGGAGGTGAGAGAACTGGGATTTTTTTTTTTTTTTTTTTTTTTTTTTTTTTTTTTTTTTTTTTTGATGCAGCTGCCACAGACGACTATTTTTTAAATTTTATTTCGCACCATTCTGATAAAACAAAAAAATTTCACATACACTTTGACAACATCTGACACTCCATCAATACACTACAAAATGTATTCTCTTATAATAGTTGTACGAATAGAATAGTAAAACAGTCGCCCGTGGCAGCCCCTCAAACGAAGAACGATGATGTGCGTGTTACGACAAACAGGATGTTTTATGATCGTTTCATCAGACTAGCAAAGTTCTAATACGGCAATTGCATTCTTTTGTGTTAATTATGTAAATAGTGTAATTTCTTAATATAGTCTATTTCAAAAGTTCTTGGTGTCAGTCTCCCGTTCTATAGATATAGTAAAATGAGACACGATGTTAACGAAATTAAGTAAAATTGTCGAATAGTCTGTAAACGAAAATAACAGAAGAAAATCGTTTTAACAAAAAAAAATCTTTTCATCTTATGATCAATCTGTGTATTGCCATTCAAAAGAACCTTTGCTGTTTAAAAAAACAGAGTTTATTTGCAACATAAATATTTTTTTATAATTATTTCAGCTGTCTGTAATAACAAACTGTTCCCTTCACCGAGGCCGAATTTCATTTAGACCTTAATAGAGAACATGAAATGTTTAGCGATTTACCTCCTAAAATTTTGCTTCAACTTTATATTTTAAAGAAATTAAATTTTAAGTTATAACAGCTTTCTTTTAAATGAAGTACCATTTTTATTTATTTTATCTCTTTTTAAATTGATTTTCACATTCGATAAAAATTTTAGCTTTAAATGATTGCAATATGCGCTAAATTTCGTAAGGAAAACTAGTCGGAAATTGTACGTCAAACGCGGCGAATGAGGTGCGTTCATTCTATAACTTGTTTTATAAATATTCAGATCTTGGTGCAATAGCTGTTGCACTCTTTTCGAAAAATGCATGAATAGAAAATTAATTGCGAGAATATATATTAAAATCGGTAATACGGGAATAATTTGACTTCATTTTAAATATGACGCAATCACCTCGGCAACCTATTATTACCAATCATGGGATATCACTGAATTAATTACCTATGACACAATTTAAAAATAGTTTTAACGTACACCAATACGTATTCCTTATAAATGAATTAAATAATTCATTTTCATAAATTGGAATTCACATAAGAGTCTAACAATAATTTTATAAATGTACGTTTTCAAAAGAGAAATAAAAATTTAAAGCGATTTATAAAATGTTTTGAACCAACAAGTAAGATTACTCTTTTTAGTTAAAATCTGTTTTTTAAGACCAGAAAATAACATTAATTTTCTATGTGGCAAAAATCTAAATCAAATTGAAAAAAAACACTGTTACAGAGTTGGAAGAGAGTTTACTTGACAAGTAAAAAGCGCAAACTGCTCCGTCAACCAGAAATTATTATATCAAAGAAAGTAAGATTAATTAAATAATGCTATAAAGTGATAAAATATCATTTATTATGATGATGATCGTTTCGTGAGACATTATTTACTATGTTTATTATTTTTAAATTATGTGAAAGTATTTTCTATCATGTATGATTCTGAAAATGTCGCCGTTGGTGCGACGAAACGATCGTCATCTTAATAAATGATATTTTATCACTTTATAGCATTATTTTACTTAATCTGTTTATAAGTGATCATTATACATGTTTTTAAACGAAAGTGAGTATAAAGTTTTATAAGCGAGTTTTCAAAAGACGAAATTAACTTCGGTATAAATTTTATGGAGCTATACTAAAAAGTGTTTCAAGAATTCTGTAGATAATTCTCAAAAGATCTCCTCCTATACATGAAATGTTCAAAAAATATTTCATAAATTCGCCTTTCTCTATTATAATTCATATATATTAGGTCAGATTATCTCAGATATTATATGTCAGAGATCTAGAGGGTGATTTAAAGAAGATCGGACAAACTTCAAGAGGTTGTGGTACGCAACAAAACTAACAATTTTCATCTTAGAATGCATGGTCGGAAAAGAAATGCAAACGCACTAGAGCTCGCATTATGGTGAAATCGAGGAAACGAGACAAAACACAAGAATAACATGAAAGTTAGAAAACCAAGTTTAAAGCAAAATAATTACAATAGCTGCACAAAACGGTGACCTTCAATGGTATTGCACGCGGTACAGTGGTGAAATAGGGATTGGCGAACGCTGTGAAATACATTGGAATATAGCACACTTTACCAGCAGTGGCCGAAAGTCTGGCGACGACTTCATATTCCCATTCAAGGAGAGTTGCATAAATGAGACCCTTAAGCTGTCTCCAGAAAAAGAAATCGAGAGACGACAAGTCGGGCAATAGTGTTGGCCAAGCTATAGGACCACCCTGTCCAATCCTACCTCGAAAGGTTTTGTGTAGATAGTGTCGCAGCTCTCCTTCATGATGGGCAGATGCTCCATAGTTCTGAAACCACCTACGGCATAAAATGTTTGTTGTTTGCTTCCAACAAGTTTGGAAGCACCTTGGTATTCTTCTTCTTCAGTAAGTCACAATAGCAATAGCTTTTTAACGTTTGCTTAGTGTTAGCGCCAGAGCCTTTGAGTTTCATTCCCGTGCATTCTGTAGTCAAAATTGTTGGTTTTGGTGCGTACCACTACATCTTAAAATTTTCCCCATCTCTTTTTAATCACTTGCATATTATAAAGCAAAAACACACCCGTGAGTAACGTCATATTGACTGTGGTAACACCTGAGAAATAAATTTCGCAAGTAGACAGCATTTTTTTAAATTTCGAAACATCGCACATTTTCAATTTGTACACTGTCGAATTGAGGAATAAATAATTTAAATAAATTATAATTCAATTACAAAAGAAAAAATAATTCAATTTGTTTGAAAACTGTAGCGAAACTTATTTTTTTTAATTCTCCGATTAAGAGTCTTTACAAACTGTTTCATTCGGCCTAGTTTTATATGCAGTGGAAGAAAGGTAATTTTGTACCGTCCAATTATAGGTTTACGAACGAGATTATTTTCTCTACAACCACGGTATCTCTCACAGACTACATTTTTCTCATTCCTTGGTTTTATTAGACAACTGATATACCTGAAGAATCGCCTGATAATCCCATCAAGGATACTGCTGGGAAGATCTGGGCTCATTAAAACACATCACTTAGCTAAAGTAAATCTACCCACAAATATAGATGAGGGACCCGGGGAAAAGGTCCCTGGATGGTAAATTAATTAAGGGGTAATGGGAGAGTAAAAGAACGGAAGGAAGACTCAACACCCAATTACCCAATGTGAATTAAGGGTAGCAAGTCCTAATCACTCATTCAGTCATAGTGTTAAATAAAAAACTAGTATAATTAAGTACATAATAAAATGTGATCGTTACGAGTCCTGGCTAAATTCTGAAATAAATGAATTCCCAATTATCCGAATTAAGACGGGAGGCAACTGCCTCAAACCTACCCCAAAGCACTGTGTATTTTTTTGAACATGAAGTTAGCGTATAGACCATACACACCAGGTGTATTTACGGTCGAGAAATGACCGACCAACTAAATTGAGAATATAAAATTTTATCATTGATAATCCTTATTAATTAACCAAACATTACCTGAAATAAAACTCACAACATTAATAAAATTAACTCATGGTTTTAAGTAAATACCCAAAATGAACAATTAATATATTTATTACAGAAATATTTACTATTTAAAAAGGATGTGTCATACGACACGTTCGCTCCAAGCGAGTGAAACAAACCTGCTGCTTTAACAAATGAAAATACATTTTGGTTTATTATTCATAATAATGAATTGACACTTTACTGACATTGCCCTACTTATACTACACACATATACATACTCAAAATACATTGGAAACAACATATAAAAAATAGGAAATACCGTTAGATATCTCATTAACAGCAGAAATACTACTCCATACGGTTACAGAAGAGGGCACTTGAATATAAGTCGGTATCTGGTTACATCCTTCTGCACAACACTAATCTACGTATATTCGATGCTAGATCACGACACTAGTGCACTAAATCGACCTTACGATGCGATAAAAGCTATTACAACTAGCTGACCCGGTCTATGAGCTTCAAACATGCAGAGAAGAGATACTATTTCGGTCGGCTCAAAGCTCGACCAACTCCCAGACGCTTAAGAGCGGCCACATTCCTACTACGATCATGTACGATCGAATAATTCCTCTCAACTACTCATCCTGTTAATACTAATTCTTTTTTAATACTGCCCTTGTGAGGATGTTTTCTGCATACATTTTGTAACACTTTATCGCATAATTAAGAGTAGGGGCCCGTGGAACCATATACAATCAGATTTTCATTCTTACCAGACTCCTTTGAGATATGCGCCCCCTCATCTTCGCTTATTGGTCAAGACTTGCTGCAAGGGATGGGCGCTTTCTACTCAGGTTTCCTCATTGCGTCGGATTACACCTAATATCTGCACTCCCGTGATCGTAATGAGTGTGGGCTAACATTACATACAATAAATTTACTCATAAATTGAAACTTGACATAAACTGTCCAGTCATTGTTCCCTGCTTGCTACACTGGCGACGCTCGTGTAGCACCCCCAAAAATGTCTGTTCCTGATACAGAACCACCTGGTTCTCTTGATTTGTAAACAAGATTGTATTTGGTCTAACTTATTTACATATATTTAAATACATACACATACATAAACCATAATAATAATAATAATAATATATTTAATTACTCTATTTTGCAAAACATAAGATAACAGTAATAATAGCTACGGACTTCAGTCTGTAAAATCACGAGTAGATTTTATGTGACGCACCTTGTATCTGCTGGACACATGTTTATATATGTGTTATATATGTATTTTAGCAGTTATTTTCTGGAACCACTTTGCTAAACAGTGAGAAAATTGATGTAATTTTCAAATCAATACAAATTATCCATTAATGTTCAGTTCCCCAGAAAAACAAAGCCAAGACTGAAGATCGGGGAAATGACGATGTGACACAGCCCTGGCTGCGCAAAAAGCATTGCTCTTAGAGGAAAACTATTTTCAGACTTAGAATTAGCACGGCCAATAAAACAGTAATCAATTCTAACAACCCAAGCACCAACGATAAAGTTTTTTTATTGGGTTGTACAATCGAACTACATTGTCTAAACTTTTGAGACAAGTTGAACCTGTCTTGGGGTTATAGTAGCAGCAACGATAAGAGCGATGTTTGGAGCTTCGTTTAAACGAACCATAGCTCTAGTTGTTTTAATGAGATTTCACCATCTTATGGTTCCAGCCATTGCAGCTCCAAAATTTGGTCCAATCCGCCACAAAATTTTCATTTTTGTGTATGATCTCACACATTGAAATAATCATAATAAAAAATTACATTGCAAATAGTGAAATCTTTGGAGATTTAATCAACTATTAAACCCTGGCATGTGGCAAATATGAAAGTACCTTTTAATAAATTTCAAAACTGTTTTTGACTACATAATTGATATATGTTATTTAAAATGTTTCTTCGTGTTAATAATGGGTAATTAAAAAAATAGATTAAAAGTAAAAAAAGCTATTAGCGATTTCAATAAAAAATTATTTTCATTATATTCTAAAACCCAGGCAAGATGGGTTTAAAAGCTTGGACATTTATAAAAGTGTAGTAAAAGTGAATATATAGGGGAGACTAGGGAGGATTGACCATACGGGAGGCTTGACCCACCCATCAATTTTCATATTTAAATGAATTTCAGAGTTTTATCAATAGGTGTCAACCAAAGCTACTGGAATTCTCAAACAATAGTCTTTATTTCATAAGGTTAATCGAAATAGGTGGGAAAAAATCAATTGTGAAGTGTTTTCAACCTAAAAGTTGTGTTTTTTAGAAATATTTTGTAAGATTTTTTTTAGATAAGATATATCCTAGAAATTTAAGTAAGTAGTTTTTACGTAATGCAGAAATATCGATCTTTCATTCCAGGCAGAAAGATTGTAGATTAAGTTAGGCTTAACATAACCATGTGCTATTCTTTAGAAAAGGACTATTGGAGGAGACTTGCCACAGTCAATGTGAGGGAGCGTTGACCATATGCTCAAGTCTCCCTCAATTAATTGGTTTTGGAAATCTTTTTATTATACACTGTGAATAATGAAAGGTTAATGGTTATATGTAAAAAAAGAATATAAATTTATTCTTATAGCAACAGTAAAATGTGGTGATGGAAAAGAAAATTTTTAAAACTGATTAAAGAAAGATGTGAAAAATTACTATAGTATCTACTGCAAGAAAAAATGTAATGAAATATAAATGGGAAAGATTATAGGAACTTTTTCCTTTTAAAATATTACTTACAACAGCTATAAGAATAGGAAACGACTAGAAAGTATGAAAGCAGCAGTCTTAACCCTTTCAGAGGCAGTGGTATGTTTATGAAACCACTTATTTTTAATTTTCAAACGCCACAATGGAACAAGAATTTTCCTAAAATCTGTTCTATTTAATATGTATGTGAAATACAGTCTTTTTCTTATTTCGAATTACATTTTTCGTAAATTCCGGAGCCAGTCATTTATTTCAACATTTTAGTACTGAAAATACTGATTAACAGCTGAAAGGGTTAAAATATGTTAATGATAAGTTAAGTGCTCATGCGGCTGGAAAAGAGCATAGCATTGATAGAAATACTTTAGGAAGGTATGTAGTCAAATTTCACCAGGATGAGTACAGTGAGATGAAGCCAAATTATGTGACAACTAGAGTTTTCAGGTGGAGGACAAGGCATTAGGAAAAGGAAACAAAAAAAGCGGGACAGTGGCTCCTAAAATGGAACTTTATGAAAACGGAGCCAGCCATTAACGGGTTACTATCTTAAATGTTTAAATTTCCTTTTCCCTGCTGTACAATTATTCCTGATCAGAAAAAAAACTTATTTAAAACTAAATTTTCTCCTCTGTCTTGCGATTGCGTCTAAACAGGTTTGTTCAAGCATCATATTTTTCAAAATATTTTTTTTAATAATAATTAAAGCATGTAACATAAAGTTATTTTGCTTTTTTGAAATTGATTTTACCTCCCTTCACAAACATTTCAATGTAAAACAAAGTGGCTCAAGCCTCCCATATAGTGGTTCAACCCATATAGTGGTATATGGGGAGCCCTGACCCATTATTTTCTCAGGATTAAAATCAATCATTTTTTCAAATTTCTTATATATTACACTTATGTAGTAATTTTAGTTTGATAACTGATTGTATAACGAATAAAATTATATTTAAAACTTTATTCTACGTTCAATATTTACAAAATAAAATATCATTTTTTTAAAAAGTGGGTCAGCCCTCCCTAGTCTCCTCTATGCATAAAAAAGCGACGAAAACATGTTTTAAGCAATTAGGCATCATTCAAAATATGATTTTATATAGTTTATTAAGACTTCAAACTTTAAAATCGTTATAATGCCCATATTTAATATGAATGAATGTGTCCATTCATTTTCTTCTGAACCAATCACATCGACTGTGGCTTACTAATATTAGGACATGACTTTACATTTCTTAATAGTTTGTCTTTATATATTTTTTAAAATTTTATCTGCATGTAGTAATAAAGAATGTACATGCCTTTAAATTTAATAATATAAATTAATTCAGGTTTAAGAATATATTTTAAAAAGACAACAAGTAAAAGGAAAGTTAATTTATAGATCTACAGATCGCTGCTAAAACGTTTTTTGTGGAACGCATGTTTTATATTCCAGTTGTGATACGACATTTTCTAAAGGTCTCCAAAAATTCTTCTACATCATGCTTTCATATAATTATACTCATGTTTAACTAGAAATTCTATATTTCAATAAATGATATAATCGGTAAATTTCAATAAACCTTTATTTTTACCATTTAGGTAGTTACTTTTAATTCCTTATGCTAAATGCATATTTTTTAAATGTTTGAGAAAAATTTGTAACTATAAAAGTCTGAAATTAAAATAAATATTACAGACATTATTATGAAACTAATTTTCACAAATCCGTTAAAACTGTGCAATTACTTTTCCTTTATTGCGAGTTTCTGCTCGGGTACAGATTTAAGTAGAGGAAAAGATCCAAATACTGGCTACCACTTTTGTTTTCAGTCTAGATCATACAATTTTCAAAATTAATAAAATAAAACGTGACAGCAGAGTACCTTGGCATGTTTTACACCTGTTTAGAGAAAAAAACAATTTTTCAAAGGCGTTTTCTGTTTATAAAATGCAAAATTCCGAAAGTCTTCAAATTTTGAGTTTTTAAAATGTGGTGTAAATACCGGCTATCAAAGTTTTTTTTTTTCAAAAGATCACTCAAATAGAGCTAATGACAATTATTAAGCAATAAGAATATTATTTTAATAAATTTTATTGGTTAATAATATTTCTTATGCACAGAAAAAATACGCATTTTTAATAAACAAGTATTTTTGTCAAATTTATAAAATTCCTTACGACTATTTCTAACAGTCTTCTTCCCATTATGTTTCTAGTTTTGTTTTTTAACGTGAAAACAAAACAAAAAAAAAGCTTGCTGATTGAAATGAGAATTATTTTATCTGAAAAAATCACAAACATAACATCACTCCCTGCGTCGGTGCAGTCCCTTCAGCCCACATATCGCATTCTTAACACTGAACCCAGAATCCCCTCCCTCATTCTTGTCCACAGAGAAAGCGCCCGTGCAGAAGACACAAATTGCATAATCTTCCTCTGTTGGATATTTTCCTTTTTCACTTTTTTAACCCTCTCGATGCGTAATTGTTTTATCAAAATAGCTTCAAAGATTGTGTATTTAATCCCTTCGCGACGAGCGTTTTTAGGAGTTTTTATTCTTTTGTCACCGGTTTTTCAAAACAAATCGAGAAAATGCTCCGATTAAATAAGGCAAAATTTACAGTAAAAAAATAACTGGTGGGAATAATCAAGGAGGGTTAAGTAGACGAAAAAAATGCATCCCCGAGGAAATCTCGGGTTGCGCAAATTTTGCTACTTTTACGTTGCCCAGGAAATCTCGAGCTGTGCAGCGAGAGGGTTAAAATCCAATTTCTGTCTCTTCCGCCTGGTTTACTCCGTCATTTTTTTACTTTCTCTTCACATTTATTACAAGCAATTTTGGAGTGTCCAACAGCGCTTTTTGGGGAAGTGATCCGGTAACCAGTGTCGGTCCTGAAGAATTACAGCCACGGTTGCTCTTTTCATATTGCGAAACGGAACTGGAGCTATTTCTGAACCATTTAAATTAATTTATTAATTGTGGAACAATTTAAAATAATTTATTTTCCTCACCTTCAAGCAGAACAACCAAGAGAGGTCCAAATACCGGATAGCCGGTATTTAGACCACTCTAGGTAGCCGGTTTTTGGACCACTGCTATGTTTAAGTTAAAACTGCTATTACTCATTCATATAATAAAATACCAATAATGTGCGCGTGGCAATTGAGAGCTAAATATGTCTAAAAAATAACTTCATCAACAATTCAAGCCAATATACGATCAGTGTATTTTTAAAAAATAAGAAACACACATCTGAAAAAACTTTTGATGTACCCGATTACGTCGATTCGACACTTTTGCATTTACTGTTTGTAAATGAGACAGACTTCAGCGACGTACTTTTCGTAACTTTCTTCTCTCAATTAAAGTTACAAACTCTACCTATCACCGCTAGGCTGCGCTGCGCACAGTTCTCAGAATACCTAGTAGCCGGTATTTGGACCCTAGTCGGTTTTCGGACCTTCTCCTCTATATCTTTACAAATATTAATTGTACCATCTCATATCATATAAATTAACGATAAAATATTTCACCATCTTGTGAGTGCAGATTCTACACGACCAAAATTTGGTGCAACATAATGCAAATTTTTAAATAGTGTAATCAGTCGGTGTGAGAAATGAAAATAACGTTACCTGAATTAGTAAGTATTTAACGATTTTTTTTAATCGGTTGTTATAATGAGAAGTTCGATGTAACAGATCGTCGATATTTCGGGTTGCTTCTGTACATTTATTTTATTCTTACAGTTAAAAAATTGCTTTTATTCGTATTTCTTTTCCGTAAAGTAATTTAAAAAATATATGTATTACTTTTATTCATTTTATTATAAACGTTAACTGATGATTTGAAAAAGACGCGCAATTAATTTTATAGTTTTATGACCAATTCTGATACAATGATTTATGATTTAAATTTTAAATGATCTTCAGGAGCACTTTTTAATGCACCTTAAACAAAAGTTTCCGTTAATCAAATTTTTAATTCGAAAAATAGGAATGTGGAGAAATTACAAAACTAATAACTTCTAAAAACTAATTTTTCATATACTACTGACAGTTTATTTAAAAAGTCAAATTTAATTTAACGTAAATAAATAAAACTTTTAGGTTATTTTCATTCCAAAACTTTATATGAAAATAAAATTTAATTATTTACAAAAAACAATTTAATATATATTTTTTATAAATTAAATTTTGCACGACTTACCTAAAATATATTGGACAATGTTAACTAATTGTACAATAATAAGCTGACATTAATTAATATAGTGGTATGTGAAAGACTAAAAATAAGTGCATGAATTGAATTTAAGAAAATTTACAATACAATCTTTTATAAAATTATGTGGTAAGAATATGCAACTGTTAAAAGAATTAAAAGAGTTTACAGCTGATTAACAATGGATTTTTTTTTTATTTACTGTAGGATTAAGGAAACGTGTTTTTCTTCCATAACAATTAATTTAATTAATTTTTTTCACTTAAATGATTAAATGAATAGGGTTTCTTAATTTCAATTTGTTTAATAGATTCCCAGCATTAATTTACTTATGTTCAATGGGGATGTAAAAAAAGTTGCACCACATACATTTTAATTAATATAATGTCGCCGATAAAAAATTAAAATAATCGTTCGGTTTGGAATTACAGAATACCATCGTAGATCCGGCATTTTTTAAAGTTCCGGATTTTTGAAAGAATAATAAAAGTACTTCTGAAAGAATATCAATTGTACTCTCGATTTTTTTAATGATGCCTTTGTTCATAATTTAGTCACAGCGAAGTTATAGTTGTGTGAGATAAAGAGGTAATTGAATAAAAATAACTTATTTTAATTGATATTTTCTATATTACAAAAAAAAAAATTAATAAACACTGAAGTCATTTCTCCTGGTGTAATTTCCGAAACATTGATGTAAATTTTGTTTGCTTCGATTTTTTTTACCACTCTGTAACGTGTTTTTCCTGGATTTTATACAGATGAAGAATACCGATTTTGAAAATACATTTTTGTTTCTCTAAAGAAGTTATTAATTTTCCTGTCAAATTTATGCATTTTCCGGTGATATCTTTTCATGTGCCAGCTCTTCGTCCTCGAACTTCTGAACTGCTACTACCTTTATCACCGGTACTATTTAGAACAAAGGAGATCTCGCTGACAGCTAATCCATCGCTTTTGATCTCGCAGTTTTTAATTCGTGAACAAGTGTTATTTTTCTTTCTCTCGTAAGTTGCAAGTGTAAAAAAAGGGGAGTAAGATGACTTTGGTTGCCGGAATTCTGTATGATGGATTTTTGAGGTCGCACTCTATATCTTTTTCATTTTATGTTAAAAAATAGGCTTAGTTTTCATACTGAATGTATATCAATCAACCTCTGACATCTGATCAATTTGTTACAGTACATTTGGACATTTCGGTACACTGTACAGTTGGATACCAAACAGGAAATTATTCAGTAATAGTTTAGGAATATACTTAAATCTCAATATTAAATTTCATTTTAATTGCTGCAAAACAGATTGCAATGCAGACAGTTTTTAAAGCATACATAAAAAGTCTATTTTTTAGAATGAATTGTAATTCTGTATTAAAATATTTCAGGCGCCTAGAATTCGATTTTTTTAAAAAATATCGGTAATAAATCATATACTTTTAGAAAATAACATTGAAAATATTTATACTTTCGAAAAAATTATGAATTGCAATCTATGAATTTTTTTTAACAGGAATACATTTCTATAAACTTTAAATATGCGAATCCAAAATTAGAACTTATTCTGACAATTTATTTTGAGTTATGCTTCAAAACCTACAAGCATTGCAAACTGCTTTGCAGCAATTACAAAAGGAATTTTACATTACGAGTACCAAAATCTAACCAGCCTCCCATAAAGTAATAGAACGAATGATGTCCCGCTCGTCATCCGAGTAGAAAATGCACCTAAACGTCCAAATATGCCACCAAAAATTGGATGTCAAAAATGTTAGAGTTTAGTACAATTTCCGTGAGGAGACTATCGTCTAAGCTTATTGTTTGTAACAAAAATTGAAAAAACAAATCCTAATCTAATCTTAATTTCGATTTTGTATGCAATATGTGAAAGATTAAATTTTGTAATGCTTATTATTTTTGCATCGATTGTATACACACACACCTTCCATAAGACATTTTTTTCTCATCCCAAGTTTTGCAACAGCTAAGCGATATTTATTTTGAAAATCACTTTTTTCAATAACTACAGGATGTTCATAGATAAAGAATGACTTGAAAGCATTTTTGAGGTGAGTTCGTAATTATATAAATACGTAGCAGATAGAGTCGTAGTCTGGTCCGTCCGTTTGTCTATTTGTCCGTTTGTTATTAAGCCCTCTTGCAAGGCCGTTAGATAAGCTGGAACAAGGCTTACTGCGTGTCTGATTCTCGCTTCCCATTTCGGTGTCCGACAGCTTAATTGACAGCATGGAAAGTCGATGCCGCCAATACATTCAAGTCATGGGGGGGGGGGGGACACATTCCTTATTAGAACCCATTTTTATATTGTTTCTATGACATTTTACCGCATAAAACTGTGATGTACTGTTTTCTCCAAGAATGGACTTTTTCACCAAGAGAGCTTTTTTTTGCTGCAAATCATTTTTCAACTTATGTAAATGTCTATGTCGCATTCAATAAATAAATGTGTAGTGCACATTTCTTCAAGATTTCTTCTTTCTACATTCCTTCTTTTGCAAATTAGGCTAAAAAAACTGGTTGTATCTTAACTCTTGGAGGCCAGTGTATTTAATGTCTCTGTTTCTGCTTCCAAATATAAATTTCCCTTTACTCAGCATTGGGTTCATAAAAGTAGGTTAACATTTTGATATGCCACTTAACGGGCTCTAGGGTAGATTGTAATTAAAATTCCTACTAAGTGATGCATTCTTTGTGGTTATAATGACCAGGGTTCCAATCTTTTGGCTCGATACACTAGCACTTATATCTGACAACTTATCATTCACTCGCAGACTCTCAGCCTTGTAACATGCTATCCGAATCGGGTCCTTTTCTGGCACTGCATTTAATATATATGTTTGATTTTGCAATAAATAAAACGAATTGGCCATTAATGTTTGCATACTACTTTTTTTACCCTCTTCAAAATTTAAGGACTAACGACGAAATAAAGATTTCTATTAATGCAACGCTAAAACGCTAATTATCTGTCTGACACTTCATGCGAAGATAACTTATAATTTTAAGAAGTCTTCATTAGAAAGATATATAATAATAATTCAAAAAATAATGAAAATATTAAATAAAATATCGAGAAATTGGATAATATTTCAATATCCATCATTTAAATACTTTATTAATAAAATTTAAGACAAATACATGTACCTTTGTTATTCTTTCAATTTGTTTTTTTACAGAGTTTTTCACAAAAATATAAAATACAAATAATTTTTTTTTTTTTCCGAAGAAAAAATAATTATTTTTTATGTGCGTGTTAAACTAAATTGCAGCTAATAATTTACTTTGTCAGAATAATAAATGCTTTAAACAAAATAATGAGCCTTATTTGCATTAAAGATATAGTTGTTTGAACATTTATGTTTACTAAAATAAAATTTCTTGTATGTTTTAAATAAATGTATTTGTTTTCTTAGACATTATGGGTAGCAAAAATATATTTTGCTAAAATAAACAAATGCTCTGATTAAAATTCTTAGAAACTTTTGTTTGGTTGATAAGTAATGTGATAGTTTAATTTTCTTGAAACAGGACTGCATAAATAAAACACCCTTGATATATTACTCCAAATTCTTTGTTTATTTGAAGAAAATTAATTTCAGTGCAATAAAATGAGGTTTTAATAATAATGTCTTAAGAACAGTTTAGTTCGGTTCAAAATATAATTCTTTTTCGTACTTTCCTCATTATGTTTTTAATAATCCTAAATAAAATGCATGGACAAACATAAAATGACACGCTTTTTAAATTTTAATATATTTTTGTCACTATCAATAATTAATGTGTACTTTTTATGTTAACTGTAAAACAATTGTAAAACATGTCAATTTTCACAAGCGAATAGATGAACTAAATCAAAAATTCGATAAATATGCAACATTGATATTGAATAAAAACAGTTTTTTTCCTCGATGTTGATAAATTTTTTTGGTATCAACGCTTAATCGAGTATTTTATACTCCTCCATAAAAAAGTATGAGTTTTATTTATTAGAATTATCAAAAATTTAAAGAAAAAAATATATACTACTGAATTCTAGTTTTCATAGAAGTCTGAAATAATATCAATAAAGTAAACGGATGGAAGCTTCAAATGTGTTAATATTCAAAATGACATAATACTTATATTCTCATTAAGCCGAATTGTTGAAGCTATAACTTGTAAACCAACTATAAATACGAAAAAATACGATTATAAACTGTTGAAAATTTATATTGAAATATATGTTTAATAAATTCAATTAGAAGTTGCAAACGACGTGTAGAATTATATTTCAATTCCTACTATTAGTTCACACTCTCCCTATATATGTCTTGTTCAAATTTTCAATCGTTAAAAAAATACTTATTATACATCCACTTAAGTTCAAATACATTTTTTTAAAACTTGTTATGGAGGACACTTGATGTTAATACAGTTTTTTTCAAATATTGATTCATTAATTAAATTTTAATTAATTAATTTTAGTTTTATATGGGAGACAAAATGGCGGCCATTGGTTATTGAACAGCATTTAATGCATCTTCATACCTATAAGGGGAGTTACTATAAGGAGGGCCCTGTTCTGTTGCCAAATACCGCCAAGTATATCGACAAATTTGGCGACCAAAATGAGTCGCCAGAAGTGACGCCAACTTAGCGATATCTCTAATATTTCGCCAAATTCCCATAGACTTTCATTGTAAACAAATAGAGTTTACTTGCTCATAGAAAATAAAGAAATGGAGATATTTTAATGCAACAAAAATTAATATTAGCTTAAGGGATTATATTAATTTTTTCATTGATGACCTAAGTAGGAATTCACATTATTTTTTTTTATATTACATATTTCTTTTCAGAAAGCTGACTATTATCACTATCAAGGTATACAAATAAACCACGTCTTTTGGGAGACGGGTTTAGCCTCTTTTCAGCGGTTTACAATCACATTCATCATATTACTACCAACCACTAAAAACATAGTTGACATAAAGGAGGATTGATCAGACAAATAAAATTAATGTCTATATACCAGTTTCATGGATAAATGCAGCTTTCGCGCATCAATAAACCCTTATCTGTGCCATGTCACTTTCCAGTTGACATCGGAACCAACATGTGATAGATTAAAAAAAAAAAAAAAAAAAAAAAAAAAAAAAAAAAAAAAAAAAAAAAAAAAAAAAAACTTAAATTGTATGTTTGCAGGTGAAAGTTCTCAGGGGCTTCCTAGTTGCGAAGAAACTCCTGCTGATGAGTAATGGTATGGCACATCATGAAAAAGATGTACGTTGATACCATTTGCAAGAAAAATGTATAAAAATATATTTTTTAAATATAGCGATGCATATAAGAATACAAAAAAAGAATCATAACGTCAGATAATGGTCAATATTTTCAAAGCCAGTGGGAGTTAAAACTGTAATATATTCTAAGACTTGCCCTAGTATTTCAGAGATAACTTGTATGATATTTTAATCGAAGTTCTTATCAAAGTTAATTGATATGTCATTGTAAATATATTCAATGTGAAACCCTATTGATCATTCATTGGAAATGCATATTATAAAATCAATATTGTGAAATATTTGGTCAAATGTGCACACTATGACCATTTTCTATTATGAATGATTCAAATATGTTGAAATTAAAGCAATTAAAATCTATTTAAAAAATGATGTTTCTTTAAATTCTAAAGTTCACATGTAGTGGACTCTTAAATTAGAACCGTTAACAGAAACATTATTTGACTGGAAAAGTAAAATATCTTATTTTTTAAAATAATCCAATCGGTAATGTATTCCTCAGAGATATATCCACAAGTCGTCTTAATAATTTACTTCAAAATGTTGAAAAGTAAACATAGGCATGCATTATTTCGTGTTTATTCGCTTAAAATACTGCATATGAGGCTCTGATATTTTCACAAATCTCTGATTAAATTTAATCAGACCAACAAATCTCTGATTAAATTTAATATAAAATGTTTCGCAGAAGCACTGTGAACAATGCCACGTAACATATAATTTTAATATGAAAGAAAATACTTTTCCAAATATAAATTTCGATCGAAATATAAATTCCGATCGAAATTTGATAATTCCAAAAATATAAATTAGGTTGAATTATTTTGTAATTATTGTGAATTGCTCAGTCATGAAGTGGTGGGACGAAAAAAAAAAGTTTTCTCCTTTTGATTCGCTATACCGCGGAAAACTTGTACCTAGGGTACCTTAATAAAATTCAAAAACAAAATAGGTAAATTTTTACGTTTGGCGGTAGCGCATCGGGCCTAAAATTTTAGAAAAAACACGATTTTGATAATTTTTCTAATGAACGGAAATAAATCAAATAACTTCTAGAGCAAGCAGCTATCAACATATTTTAGTAGAAGAGAAAATAGGAATGATAAATAAATGACAAAAATATACACATTTCGCAATACATTTTCAGCGTATTATGTTTTTTAAAAAAGCATTTTTTTTTAATGGCAAATTTTCATTGAAACAAAAAGTACTTTCCTGAATGTAATATTCCTGAGTGTAATTTCACTTTGTAACAAAATATAGTACTTTACAGTCTTTTGGCAGTTTTAAATAAGATTTTCTTGAAAAACTAGGCATTAAAGATCTCGAGAAAAGTGTCGTTTTTATAAAACCATCTCTAGAATAGGACCCGAAGACTTTATGTGACGCCTCGGTTACCATCTTCACGCACCGTTCTATTGCTGGGGTGTGACATGGGAATTGGCCAAAGTCCATTGGGCCGATGTTTCACCTGATTAGACCTTAGATCAAATCTCTTCGTCAATGACTCCTATCAGCAAAGGTGTTGATGAAAGTTGTTGTAGAATTTCAGTAAATCATTTCAATGTAGTCTTTAGATAGAATATTGATTTTGGGTGTTTGAAAACACCTGATTGACTTTCGTTTAGAAGTTAAGTTGTCTCTCCGTGTAAGTAAAAAATAACATTAGACTGCAATTGTAAAATGGACCCTGAGATTTGTGACTGTCCTGCCCCCATTAGATGTAACTGTGAAAAAGCAAAAAACATACCCATCATTGAACTAAAATTCTTGTACTTCCAAAGAATGCATGGTATTGGTGAAATTGGAACTGTGGCCGTAAAGGAAACAAATAAAAATGTGATTGGATGTGATGGCATCGTTACTAATATGGGGTAGAAAAACGGTGTTAATAGTACAATTGAAGAAGAAGTTAAAAGACAGCTATAGTGCGTGTAGTGGTGGGGGGTATGCCTCTTACATTTGAATTAATTTCCGTTCCGGCATAGGTTTTAAATTTTAGATGTTGAAACAATTGGGACAAAATTATTTAGTGGTCCGTTTGAAACGCAGCTCAGGAAATGTGAGAAACTACAAGAGGTAAATTATGACAGTGATGAGTGTGAAATTCCAGAAATTTACCGGCAAATTTTAATCAAAGATCAGTGGTACCTATTGGACATTAGTTGTGCTATAAAAGCGGGCAGCTGTACTGAAGATTTATTTGCTCGTGAGTCTGGCACATTTCCCCACTCAAGGTGGTTAACAACGGCGATCATAATTCTCCGGTTGTATTTAAGTATTGAAAATCCAACAGACGGACACAAGACCTAAAGTCATATGTACCTCTATGGTTTAGTATTTAAAAAAGTAAATACCTCAGAATTGGACCAGAACATGTATTGGAAGTTATAAAATCGTCAATATTACTCCATGAAAACTTGCTGAAGTTCATTGACCCAGTGATTGAGAGAAACGCATATTTTGCAATCCAGAAAATTTGCTTTTGAGTATGATAGTAGATAAAAGGGATCATATACGAGAGTTATTTTTCAGAAGAATTATAAAGGCTAGAAAACTTAACTTCTAAAAGAAAGTCAATCAGGTGTTTTCAAACACCCAAAATCAATATTCTAGCTAAAGACTACATCGAAATGATTTACGGAAATTCTACTACACTTTCGCCACCACCTTTGCTGCAAAGAGTCACTGATGAAGAGATTTTGTCTAAGGTCCAATCAGATGAAATATCGGCCCAATGGACTTTGGCCAATTCCCATGTCACACCCAAGCAATAGAACGGTGCGTGAAGTTGGTAACCGAGGCGTCACATAAAGTCTTCGGGTCCAATTCCAGAGATGGTTTTATAAGATCGACACTTTCTCGAGAACTTCAATGCCTACTTTTTGAAGCAAATCGTATTTAAAATTGCCAAAAGACTGTAAAGTACTGTATTTTATTACAAAGTGAAATTGCACTCAGGAATATTACATTCAGAAAAGTAGTTTTTGTTTCAATGAAAGTTTGCCATTTTAAAAAAAAAAAATGCTTTTTTTTAAAACATAATACGCTGAAAATGTATTGCGAAATGTATATATTTTTGTCATTTATTTATCATTCCTATACTCTCTTCTACTAAAATATGTTGATAGCTGCTTGCTCTAGAAGTTATTTGATTATTTCCGTTTATTAGAAAAATTATCAAAATCGTGATTTTTCTCAAAATTTAGGCCCGATGCGCTACCGCCAAACGTAAAAATTTACCTACTTTGTTTTTGCATTTTATTAAGGTACCCTAGATACAAGTTTTCCGCGGTATAGCGAATCAAGACGAGAAAACTTTTTATCTCGGTCCTTCCTATTGCATATGCTACCGTTCAAGAATTATTTATGTGAAACGCGAAGGCTTAGCTTTCAAGATGGAACAACATCTTCGAAAAGCAGCAATGTTTCCCTCTAGAGATTTTTGCTTATAATGCGATTTATAAACGATCTTTATATTTAGGAATATTCTGTCAATAGCTTAAATATCATTCTTTTTGATCTAGAGATTTGAGATATCGACGGCGATTTTTTACTTGTTTAATTGAGTTGAGATTTTATATTTCTGCTATCGTAAAGTTTCAAAGTGAATAACTTTTTCTAGCGACAATGTAACTGTAGAAGTTGTAATAATGTAACTGTATAATATAACTGTAATGTAACTGTATAATGTGACCGATATTGTAACTGTAGGGAAGTTATCTATATGAAACCTACCTAAACGCTGCTATTCTGTCTGTGATTAAGTTATTTATTTACAGGATTCGTTTATTTAAATAAGGAGCATGATCATGTGTTCAGTCTCTTTAACAGTGTACGGTTGGTCAGAAAAATTAAAAAAACGTTACCAACAATCTATTTACAAATAACAGAATGAGAGAAATCTTAAAAGTATCCGCTCAAATAGAAATTACGTTTTCTTTAAATATGTGTTAAAACAATAGCCTTATGTATCTGTCTTCAAAGAAATATCTCATAAAACATTCAAATTACTAGGACTTCCCTCAGAGGGATTAGTCTGAGCGATATTGCTGAGAACATAGATTTAATAGTAACATGTGGAAGCAAAGAAAATGAGATGTTATCTTTAATTGTCCATATACTGCGATAAATAGAAATGATGAAAATAAACGAATCGTAGAATTACAAAATTTTATATATAAATTCGTATACACTGTTTAAAAAAATAACTTTTGAGCTGTCAAAGTGTCATTTGAAGTAATTTACAAATCCATACATATTTATTCAGCAAATCATGCAAGCTAACATGCGCCAATATGAACCCGATTATGAAATTTCACCAGAATAAGTTAATATATAAATAAAATCTACTAATGATAATTGAGAATATGACCTTATGATAAAATGTCTAGAAAAATGAATCAGATAAAAAATTCATATCACATTTAAAACGGCACTTCCCTCTGTTAGTGGCCTTGGCTAGAGAGAGAAAAGCCTAGAGAAGGAACACTTTAACAAGTACTTTCGGGCAACCTACTCACTGTTTCATACAGGTCTTTATTCAATATTTACACAATTTATTTAATGCTAGGTGGGTATCTATCAGATTTGTTGCATTTAAATTGCATGTTTTGCGGAGGAAATGCAGCATTATGAAATATTTAAAGTTGCCATACCTAATAACTCCAAATTAATGGTAATTGAGATCGCTTTCCGTTAATTTCATTTTTTTTATTTTTAATTTTTTAGAAACCATTCATAGGGGCAATTGTATATTTTAAAACTAACCCGAAGCAAAATTTCAAGATTTTGGGATCAGCAGTAACACAGAAATAGAAAATTTTCGAAAGTTTTTTGTTTCTGCACTGTTTTATATAGCGACATTTTTAGAAATTGTTCTATTGAGAGAATTTACGTCATGATTAATACAGCCATATCTATTTATATGTTTATATTCCTATGTTTATATTCCTCAATTTTCATGTTTACATTCCTAACAATTCCATGTACTTCGTTACTTAGATCATCTTTAGATCTTTTTCCGCTTTGTATAGTCTTTCGATTTTTTAGAATTCATTCTACAACGAGCATTTACATCTTATAAATTACTACCATGCCAAAGTTCTAGTATCTAACCCCAACAGTATCCCGAAAATTTCAGTATTCCAAATAAATCATAGTTTAGAACCTTTCTAGAAATTTTTACGTTTATCCGTCAAATTGAACCTTTTAGAGAGCGTTCATTACGTTTATTTACATCTTAAAAGTAACTACCACACCAAATTTAAAGTTTCTAACCCAATCAATATCGCAGAAATCGCAATTTTAGAACATTTTGCTCCTGCAGCGATGTAGGTTCTTGCACTGACATAAAATACAGTCTTTTTTTTCGGAGCAGAGATGGCCACCAATATTTTTTTTAAGTTGGCTATGTAGTTTCAGAGATAACACCTCGCAAACGTACAAGCATTAATAATATTATACACTTTATAATATTATAACGCTTTATAATATTAGCATTAGATGTATAGATACAAAAGACATTTATCTGTTACAAACTAAAGTGCCCGGCGTTGCCCAGAATTTGAAGGATGTTTGTTCTGAAAAATCAATTTCAAAATTTAACATACAACACAAAACAAACATTAAAAAAAGCAGAAAAAATGTTGTATAAATGAATCATATGAAAACGCTACATAAAAATGTATAAATGTATATAGCAGATGCAAAAGAATACAGCTATAAATGAACTTATTTCAATTTATAATTGGAGAAATAATGTTAAAATACGCCAGTATTTCCCTAATCGGGTTTTTATCATGCTTCAATGCATTTTTCACACTCATATGACGTTATACTATATCCACCACGTCCTTTATATTTCCAATATGACGTAATATTTTCCTCTTTCACGTGGAAACCTTGAAATAGAAAAGTTATGAAGTTATATTCACTTTCATTTGAATTCGTCAAACTATTTATTTCATTTTCATTTTTCACGTGAATATCTTGCAATAGAAAAGTTATGATGTAATATTCACTTTTTTTTTTTTTAATTCGGCAAACTATTTATTTCATTTTCGTTTTTCACGTGGAAATCTTGCAATAGAAAATTAATTGTTGTAGTAATAATTTTATTTTGTATTTTAATTGTTGGCAACTGCTATAACGAAAAATGTTTAAATTTGATAAGAAATTGCTGTTAAATTGGTGGTTTTTTATTAATTAAAAATTAACTATAATATATTTCGATTCCGGATTACTTTAGTTGCCTCGGCTATGTTTTAATACACATGTACGTATTTTTTCACAATTTTGGCTTCCAAACTGTGGATTGTTATCGAATTACAAACAGACAGATAGACAAGTTTTCATTTTTATATATCTCTCTATTCTAAAAAAAGTAACTTACGCTGTCACCGCCGCGGCCGGTTTTGAATTTTTTGTGACAGGAGGTCTTTCTTCGTTAATATTAAGAAAAATATTGCATACAAAAATATAAAAATCGGTGGTATTATAGAGAAATGTTTGATCAACACTGTGATGCATACAGTTTTCACATAGAAGAATTATTTTAAGAGATATTTAATGCTAAAGTTGGACAAAATCGTTCCATTAAAAAAGTTTTATAGGAGCAAAAACTATACATGGGAATTTAATCATTTTTATATCATTTTATTCAATAGAAGATCCCGGTGTGCAGATTCCATTAATTTTTTTTTTAATTTGACTCATTTTTTGAGGTTTTATTTCTATTTTAAATTCAAATATTCAGCATTTTGACAGCTATTTTTTACATATTTTAGAAAATGGTATTAATTTAAACTGTTGCCAACTGTATAAACAGCGCAAACAATAATGTTTGCTTCAAATAAAAAAATTATTTACACGTTACTATTATAAACAGAAAAAAACCTTCAAATTAGAATTAAATAATTAGGTATAAAAAGCAGGCACTTATTGGAAATTGCGCCATAAAAACTATATTTACATGTTAATTTCAAAAGAGAAAGTATATTGTAAAATAAATTCATTAACATACGTTAGAAGTCTTAGATAGAAGAAATTACGTCACATTACACTTATTATTCAAAATGAACAAAAAATAATATTGCAAAACAGTTTAAATTTAAAAATTCCGCGAGACAAAATATTAGAGGTTAAATATTAGACTTTTTCAAAATTTTATTGTTTGTTGTTTCATGTGAGGTGTTCAGCTATAAGTATGCAAAATTTCATGTCTCCAACTTACTTAGGGGCTGAGTTAGAAAAATTGTTTAAGATACACAAGTTAGAGCCCAGAGGCTTAAATATCAGACCTTTTTCAAAATTTTATTATTTGTCGTTTGATGTGAGGTGTTGAGCTATAAGTATGCAAAATTTCATGTCTCCAACTTAATTAGGGGCTGAGTTAGAAAAATTGTTTAAAATACACAAGTTAGAGCCCAGAGGGTTAAATATTAGACTTTTTTCAAAATTTTATTATTTGACGTTTGATGTGAGGTGTTCAGCTATAAGTATGCAAAATTTCATGTCTCCAACTTAATTAGGGGCTGAGTTAGAAAAATTGCTTAAAATACAGAAGTTAGAGACCAGAGGGTTAAATATGACTTTTTCAAAATTTTATGATTTATCGTGTTATCGCAAGTGTTCAGCTATACGTATGCAAACTTTCATGTCTCCAACTTATTTAGGGACTGAGTTAGAAAAATTGCTTAAATTACACAAGTTAGAGCCCAGAGGGTTAAATATTAGACTTTTTCAAAATTTTCTTATTTGTCGTTTGATCTGAGGTGTTCAGCTATAAGTATGCAAAATTTCATGTCTCCAACTTAATTAGGGGCTGAGTTAGAAAATTTGCTTAAAATACACAAGTTAGAGCCCAGAGGGTTAAATATTAGTCCTTTTACAAAATTTTATAATATTTGTCGTTTGATGTCAGGTGTTCAGCTATAAGTACGCAAAATTTCATGTCTCCAACATAATTATTTGCTGAGTTAGAAAAATTGCTTAAAATACAGAAGTTAGAGACCAGAGGGTTAAGTATGACTTTTTCAAAATTTTATGATTTATCTTGTTATCGCAAGTGTTCAGCTATAAGTATGCAAACTTTCAAGTCTCCAACTTAATTAGGGGATGAGTTAGAAAAATTGCTTAAAATACATAAGTTAGAGCCCAGAGTGTTAAATATTAGACCTTTTTCAAAATTTTATTATTTGTCGTTTGATGTTAGGGGTTCAGCTATAAGTATGCAAAATTTCATGTCTCAAACTTAATTAGGCGCTGAGTTAGAAAAATTGCTTAAAATACACAAGTTAGAGCCCAAAGGGTTAAATATTAGACTTTTTCAAAATTTTATTATTTGCCGTTTGATGTGTGGTGTTCAGCTATAAGTATGTAAATTTTCAAGTCTCCGACATATATAGTTTCTGAGAACGGGCTCTGTGACAGACGGACAGACAGACAGACAGATAAAGGAGTGAGAAAGGTAGTGTTTCGTTAGATGAACGAAACTCGGAAAACTTGCTGCAGATCACTGTAACAACATCCTAAAATTACATTGCCATCAGCGATCTACTAATTTCGAATTTAGTTTATATTCGTTTCATATATTCTTATTTTTTGTGCGTCCCTGTAAAATAACTATCATAATATATATATACAGTAAAACCTCTGAATAGCGGACACCTCGAGAATGCAGAATTTGTCCTCTATTTGGAGGTGTCCGCTACTGCGAGTAAAACATATACAGTTATTTAAGTGTTGGTAATCGAAAAAATGTCCGCTAAATAGAGGTATCCGCTAATCGGGTTTGTCCGTTATGGAGGTTTTACCAGTAAAACCTCGAATAGCGAACACCTCGGGGGGGGGGGCAGAATTTGTCCTCTAATTGGAGGTGTCAGCTACTGAGAGTAAAAAATGTATAGTTATTTAAGGGTTGGTAATCGAAAAAATTTCCGGTAAATAGAGGTGTCCACTAATCGGGTGTGTCCGTTATGGAGGTTTTACTGCATAGTAATATCATCCTTTACAAGAAAATTGCATGCTGTATGATAGACAGACAGACATCCAGAGAAAGATAACCTCCCGGAGCAATAAACACTCATGCCATTTGTTTTAATCATCCACAATCGTTTCTAAATTTCGTTATACGAGTATTAAAAAAATCTGTTAATTTCCAGTCGATAGACTGACAACTATCTTTTAACCTGCGTTTTTAGCCGGATTTAGCCTGTTGTATGTCATACAGCAGGCCAGATTTTATACAACAGGCTAAAAACGGTCACCGTGGTACGGAGTACTGTAATATTATTTGTTTGCCCACCAAAACTGGTTGCCACGGGTTGTTGCAAGGTTTGTGATCACGTGGTAGAAGCTGATCTACTCAATATTACTGCGTGCATATTTTCTTTTATTTGCTCCATGTGTTTAAACCAGTTGTCTACGAAAACATCCACCGGTGAAAGTGACGCACACCAAATTTCTGTGACGTACGCAGATAAATTGTGCTTTTTTATGAGTTTTTTTAATATAATTTTTAAACGGTTTGGAACTTATTTTTCATAGTAGGTGCATTCAGTAGGTGGCCCTCATAGGTACCTTCTGGTGCAATCAGAAAAGAAATCCGACAAATATTTTTTGAGTTATGCTTGACGAAAGGTTTTTATTAGGCTTTTTTTTAAGTAGGACATGGCGTTAATATCCATCGTAGCTGTAATGTGTCCGGACAGTAATATTTCGCTGAGTATTAGCCTTGGCTTCGCTCAGACAATTAATATGGACACCTAATTGTGCACCATATTTCGTTTTTTTGGTAGATTTTTGCAATGAGATAACAAACGGGAAATCATTGAATGAAGCGGTTTACTAATTATGCAGTTGAAAATTTTTGAAATCTTATGAATAATACAATTTTTTAATTATAAAAAAGCTATTTTCCGGCGCATACGCAGCACGCTCAGTATACGGTGTCATAGGCAATGAGTCGATTTTGGAAATGTTCCAAATTAATCCAAGGTCTTGATGTAATTAAATACAAATTTAAAGTTAATTTATGCTTATTATCACGTGTCCGCTCACCGCCACATGGATCAGCTAGCTACAATATAAATGTATAAAAATAATATACTGTATGAAGGCACTTTCCCTCAGTTTATTTTTCAACATGCATTTTAGATAGATACATTTCTTAATCGAATGTTTATAACATTTTTCTCTGTGTGTATTTGACTATAAAATATATCAGGATAAAAGTTTTTTTTTTAAACCTACCGCACATTTCAGGTCTGTGAGAATGCAAACTTATGTAAATCTACACTGAATGTTAAGCTGTGAAATAAGTTGCCAAGGCATGAACAGGAAAACTCAAGGTGTCTGTGTTACATTCAACGCACTTGGTATTTTTCTTTGAAGATCTGAGTATGATCCAAGTGATTGTGAGGCTGTAATCATTTTCTAGCTGTAGTATCAATGGCGACAATGTTTATAAAAAAAATGCAGAAGATTGGTGATAGGTGTGTTGCGTTTAGAGGTCTGAAGATTGTACTTTGAATAGCCATGACTAATCTATACCATGTGAATATGTACTGAAAGTTTTGCTGTTTAACCAAACTTCGTAAGAATGTTATAAAACGTTTAAACCTATATTTACTTCTACATGAGATTTGACTAAAATGATATCTAATAAAATTTATCAACACCATTTTTATAGAGTCGAATTTAACTAATGTCCAATTTACCTTACAAGGTCTAATTAGCGTTTTTACTTAAGAAGGCTGGTCACTCAGCTTCCGATTTTCCCTCACTAATGTAAAGTCTATGAGCATTGGATGCATTCGTATATTAAAAATATCTCCTCGGGAAAATTAATATTTTTATCTTCTATTTTTTGCGTACACTTCCTAAAATATGTCTCTTTTGTTTCTTAGTTCTCAAAATATTTCAAAAGTATAGACTTAATTTTATAGGTAGTGTTAAAATCTTACTCGCCGTTCGCCCGCTTTTAACACAAAATATTAAATTCAGCATAGATTTTAGAAATATTTTGAAAACTAAGAAAAAAAGATATCCTTTAAGAAAAGTACACAGAAAAAAAGATGTAAAAAATAGGAATTACCTGAGGAGATATTTTAAATATACGGATGCATCAAAAGTCAATAGACATAACATCACGAAGGAGAATTCTGAAGCTGAGTGATCTGCCGCCTTAACCCTCCGACTGTCTTGGAGAAGGGCACAATTTTAATGTTGTTTTCTCTGCATTTTGTTTTAAATGCTAAAAAAAAATGACTCTTTGAACATTTTATAAATAAACTTAATAACGAATATGAATGCAATCCTTGGAAGTATTAATCATTGTTCAATGTACTAAAAATACATTAAATCAATAGAACGTCCGGGTAGTTAAGGAAAGTCGCGCTGTATATTACAGACAAATTTTATAATGCGCATGGATTTTAAGGTAAATGAACAAAAATGGAATCATTTTGGGATATTTATTTTCAGCAAATAGATGCTGCAACGTTTATAAGTGTTCCTCCTTATAATGAAGTTATGGCTCCAACTAACAAAATGTATAATAGACCGGAGTGAAAAACAAAAAGTTTTGCAAATCGAATCGTAATAGTGCGGAAAAGTTGCTACTCGTCAATACAAGCACAGTGAAAAAAAAAATTTTGAAATCGAAGAATATCTTCCGTTCGCGCATCGCGTTCAAAGTTTTCGAATTTGAACAAAAATTGTACAAATATACGCAAAATCGTAAAAAGGTGTAAACATTTTCCGATCGAACACATTTTTTTGTACCTACCATGACCTTGAGATGTAGAATGGAGGAAAAATACCACACACTCCTCCTTTATCCCCTTCTAACCCCCCTCAAGGGGATGAAAATGGCCAATTTTCGTGGAAAATACCGAAATTACAGGAGATGTAAATATTGACGAATCGACCTGATTTTTTTTTACATAAGGCAACCTTGAGGCTAAAAGTCGAAAACAATCCCCCCCCCCCCTCGACAGGTCCTCTATCCGCTTTGAACCCTGTCGAGGGGGCGACTTTTTGCGGCAAACATTATGTTTTGGTTTGTTTGCCGCCCGGTCACTCGACCTCTCCATCTCGTCAGCCCCTTTCTTCTTCGGTGCGCTGTAATGCTCGCTGCGCGTGCGCACCGCTGGAATTCCGAGAAACGGAGTGGGGGAGGAGCTAGCACAGTACCCGCACCTGGTAACGATTTCTGTGCTTCTCTCAGTTTTGCCTCAGCGTCGCTGCGTGTTTCTGCTTGACTGGCTTGTAAAAGAATATATCTCGCCTACAAAAGAAGCGCTGCTCTTGCTGAAAACTTTTCTTGTCGGCTTCGTTTAGAATCCCGTAGCTTGAATTGGATAACGGTTTCATCGATCAAAATTTAGCTTCTCTTATCATCATTATGGCGCTCACTCGAAGCGTTCATACTCGCTGCCCATTTTTTGGTGCACCAAAACCACTGCCATCGGCAATTCTTCCCACCAATGCTGACGTTGTCAAATGTTGGCATGAAGTGCAATACGCCATGTTATTGCAGTCTGGTGACTTTAAACCTGGAAGAAAGTTGAGATTTTTAGAAGTGGCAAACACTGTAGCTCAACAGATTGAGTAACTGTATTTGAAGGCTTCGATTCCTACAGTTTGTCACACAAGAGTCGTTCAAAAGATGAAACAACTGCACGATCGCTATTATTCTCTTCATAAATCATATCCAAGAGACAGACACGGCTGGGAAACAGAAGAAGTACAATGATTTCATCCATCAGTCGTATAACACATTATTTGACATATCAGATGCAAATGCGAAATGACACTAGAATGCATTTGAGGGAAAAACTTTGAGAAGTGTATTTGTCCTAATCATATAGCTGTCAGGTGCGATTGCCCTAAGGACAGGAAAATACCCACATTGGAACTGATGTTTCTTTACTCACAAAGACACCTTAGATCAGGTAAAATAGGACCGACGGTGCATAAAAAGGAAACGCAAAAACTTACATCATGGTTGCAAAGAAAGACTCGTCATCTTGATGTGCTTAGCACACAAATGCAAAGCTTGCCTGGTTGCAGCATTGATCCTGAAAGAGAGAAGACAAATGTTGATGTCAATGAGGATCAGGATGATTTAGATTTTCAGCGCACACGATCTTTGTCTGCTCTGTCAAGGAGCCCAGACTCTTCATAAATGCGCATGTCGCTTCCAGCTACTGCTTTGACAAGTAATCGCTTTGGTCTGTCAGACAGAACAACAGCTGCCATTACCTCTAGCGTGCTAAAAGACGTAGGTCTTATTACTGATAGTAATACATAACTGATCGTTGATAGAAGCAAAATTAAACGAGAAAAAGAAAAGTGCAGGGCAATTCTTACCAATTCAAACATAGATTACCTGTCCTCCTCTATTGGTAAACATTTCTTCAGCTGACATTGCAGACTTGATTTCCAAGGGGGAAAAGCCAACTCTTCCTTTGAATCTGGCAGACATACCATGTCATACGCAAGCCGTAGAGCGCAGTGTTAAGCTGGTAACAGAGGCCTCCTCAAGAGTGTCTGGGCATGAGCGACGTGATGGTTTTATAAGAGCCACCCTCACGTCTCGTGCTATCATGATAAAATTTGACACTAAATCAGAATTCGCAGTACCTGAATCTGCATCTGCATAATTCTCCACGCCCACATTTTGGTTGGTTGGTTGAGTAGGGTGTGGGTGGGACTCGCAGTGCAGCCACCTTCCCGTGGTGAGTCCTGAGTCATCCTTAGAAGGACGGGCCAAGAGCTGCACAATTTTGATCTCTCGAGGGGGGAGGGGGATTGTTTCCTACTTTTAGCCTCAAGGTTGCCTTATGAAAAAAAAAATGAGACCGATTCGTCAATATTTACATCTCCTGTAATTTCGGTATTTTCCACGAAAATTGGCCATTTTCACCCCCTTGAGGAGGTTTAAAGGGGATAAAGGAGGAGTGTGTGGTATTTTTCCTCTATTCTACATCTCAAGGTCATGGTATGTACAAAAAAATGTGTTCAATCGGAAAAAGTTTACACCTATTTACGATTTTTCGGATATTTGTACAATTTTTGTTCAAATTCGAAAATTTTGAACGCGATGCGCGAACGGAAGATATTCTTCGATTTCAAAAAAAAATTTTTCACTGTGCTTGTATTGACGAGTAGCAACTTTTCCGCACTATTATGATTCCATTTGCAAAACTTTTTGTTTTTCACTCCGGTCTAATGTATAATTTGAAAACACATTTCATGCTTATGTGCTCGTAAAGATTTAATTGTTTTAAACCTAAAAATGAAATCCGGTTAGAGTACATGTACAGATGGTGGAGATAGAACTCACATACCAAACCTACCAACAACATAAGAAAATAGACAACGTTTTGAGATCCAAAATATGTATAGTGTATTTCATACCAATTTCAGTAAGCAGTAAATAAAATAGCACATATCATATCAGATATTGCGGACATTAGTGGCAAAAAATACAGTGGAAACAGACAAGTCATGTATTCATGTAATAATTAATACTTTAATAAATCCAATATTACTATTTTTAGTAGTACTACTGTTTATCGAAAAGTTAGGGTTCCAACTAAAGAAATGAAGGACTCGATTCATGGTTCACGGTTGTGGGCACCTAATAATTTGAATATTTTAAACAGGAAACTAAATTCCGTTCAAAATACACGTAACAGATGGTGTCGATACAACCCAGAAACCAATCGCACCAATCGTATAAGTAAATATATAAAGTTTAGGTAAAGCTTTTCCAATTATTAAACACTGATTTCAGTAAGCAATACATAAAATATCACATATGATATAAGACACATAGTATATATTAAGAGAAACTTCTAAAATATAAGCTTCCACGATCATCTGATTAAATAAACATATTTACCATTATCTTCAATTTAGTTTTTTTATAAGGCAAAGTTCGGAGTATTAGAGGCAAACTGGACCCTGAAATAGATTGTTTTAATTGCTGTGTATACAATTGTTACAGTTATATGTATGTTTAAAAAAAAATCCACCTTTTCGAGTTTGTCCTAGCTATCCACAATGCCTCACGCATTCGTAGGCAAGAAAACAATAAATGGTGATTGAAACCATTGCTGGAAAATGCATTTAACCTTCGAATTCAGTTATTCTTATATTATTTATCCAGTTTATTTATGTCCAGTCAAATTGTCAAATATAGATGCAAAAATTCTGCTAGAAGATTCTATGTTTTTAAAGTGTTTATGGGGATGCTAATAACAAGAATTAATTGTTTTCCAACAAAATATCTCGAGGCTAAACTTTGTGGAGCCAAAAAAAACGCAAAATCTTCGGTCTTTGTTCAGTTTTTTGCGTATAACTTGAAATTTACAAAGTTTTTGTGAACCATACTTAATTGAACCACCAATTGGAAGAAGGGAATAAACAAATTTTTTGACAAATTCATTTTTCTACATTTTTACATTCTTTAGACGTGTAGCGCTTAATTGTGAGTTCGAAGAAAATAACAAAAACCATTGTTTTTTTGTTTGTTTTTTTCTTCGAACTCACAACTAAGCGCACGTCTAAAGAATGTAAAAGAGTAGAAAAATGAATGTGTCAAAAAGTGGCGTTTATTCCCGTCTTCCAATTGGTGGTTCAATTACAAAAAGGAAGAACATTAAATTCTCTACAAATTTCATAATAAAAACGTTTTTCTAAATTTATTGCTAAGCGCGCTACGGCTTTCTGAGAAAGACACTTTTTTTCTAACTTTGTGGTAAGTCTCATGAACCAACATTTGACACCATGTTTTATTCATTTTATTCTCTTTAATTTAACTTGTTTACATTACAGGTTTTTGAATAATAGCAATAACGGTTAATTACAACGGTAACATCGTAAAAAAAATTGACAAAATTGTAATTTTTTTTTTTTTGGTATTTAGAACTTAAGTGGAGAACATTAATAGTTTGTATTTACATGTATGTAAGTAAGAGTTACGGTGAGATTTTTAATGTATTTAGTAACTTTTGGAGTGCTTGCGGGTGATGGGTTTGGTCCGTCAACCTGAGCTTGGGGAGAAAACGAGCAGGTTGCTTGTTTTTCAACAGCTTTGATATTCTTTGAGCTTGTTCCCACATCATCAACATGGTTGTCAAAGTCATCGTCGTTGCTGGTTTGGTCCATGGTTTCCAAGGCATCAGCTTCATCGTCCTTTTCTTCTGGGTAAATAATGTCGTCCACATTTTCGCAGTTGACTCCGTTATAGTTTTGCAAATTGCAGAATATTTGAGTCCTGATTTTTGGCAAGAGCATGCCTTGCTGCACCCTTTTATACAGCTACATGAAACGACATGCAGCAAGGATTCAAGTGCTAGGTTTTGGCACATTTAAACTGGCTGAAAGAGACAGTCAGGCCTGCAAACCCAACCCCATTCTTCAGCTAGATGTTGTTTCCTAGCCAAGCTTGTAATTATAATATTTCCTCCGACAATAATATCGGAGGAAATGATGATGCGCAGCTTCTTGCGTTGGTGGTAGCCTTGCTAGATGAAGTTCGCTTTTAGTGGCAGATTTAGCAAAAAACGGGAACATCAAGGTGTTCAATGCCTGTGTGGTATCTATGCATCCGCTGTATAGTGCAATGATGAATTTTTCTCCAGCCTTGATGATTTGTTGACGGTTTGACTCTGGTTTATTGAACACACAGACTATTTCCTTAAGTTGATCATGTTTTTTTCAAAGTGTTACAAAACTTTGACTTTCCTTGCTTAAAAAGAGCTGATGTTGTATCGCATACTCTGACTGCATGAGTGAAAAGAACATAGTTGTAATTGTATTTGTATAACATGTTTTAAAACCACTTGGTTTGGATGTTACCTCTGCCTGGATTTTGGAAAAACAGATTTTTGAGTTGATATCCCAAGCTCATCATGATTACAAGAAAACCAATGTTTTCTCCGACAATACTAGACTTTCAAAGTCTTCGGTTCTTGAAATGGCTCATGTAACAATCATGACATCAGTGTCTTCTTCTGCCTGGTCAGCTGGAATTCTGTTATTTTGAAACTCTGTTTTAAGAAGTTAAATGAAGCGATTACTGTTTCTTTCTTTGGCTAGAAATTTGTCGTGACGGAAGATTTTGTTTGACACAAGTTAGTTTTTGTTTTATTGCGCTATGGTCCTTTTTCGTTCTATGCTAAACTATGTTGAATGTATCAGTAATGTTTTCGTTAACGAATTTTTTTTTTAAAGTGGTTACTATTAATTAATCGATTTAATCATTATGATCCAACTATATTTGTATTACATTATTCTGTTAAAATTTTTTAACTAATTTTGCAGTCATATACCATTATGAATGAAAACATTAATCGAAGTGTAAGAATAAAGATAAATCAGACCATCCTACAATTCAATGATGATCATGACAATTTTAGCAATGAACACCCTACAAAAATAAATATTTTTATTTCACCCTGAGATCATCGCGTCCGATACATTCACAGACAAATTGCCTGTAATTGTATCGGGCTCGAAGATTAGGGGTTAAGCATAAAGGGTGATAATACATCAAACAAAATATCTAAACTTAAGATACAGTTATACTAAATTTAAAATTTAATGATGTGTATATTTGTAATCTATAATAAGGTCAATTTCACATGATCTAATGCTACAGAAAAGGCGCAGCTAATATTACACAACTTTCCCATGATTTTTGTATTACCGATCTGAAACAAGCCGTTTTTATATTTGATGCGTATGTGTATAACTTACTTTCAGCAAAAGGTAAAATTGTAAAGGAAACTGGAAAAGATTTCTTTTTAAACTATCAAAAGTAAGAGGTGTTAGAAAAACGGAAGAAATCATCATACGGACACATTTAAACTTACACCTAATACCTAAAAAGCGGTATAGACTTAAATAGCTCTAAAAATCGTACAACTTACGAGAAAAACGTACAATTTGGCGACCCTACCTTCTACCCACCCTTCTTGAAAATTTCCTTACTTAATTATCTGTCACTTCTTACTCGTCAATAGGTACATTTCATTTCCAGAGTTAGTGATGAAAAGAAATTTTTTTGGGATAGGAGTCGAAAAATAGGTCACTCTCTCTTGTGTTGAAAAAAAAGTTGAAAAAAAAGTGTTGTTTTCAAAAAGCCGTAGCGCGCTTAGTATTGAGTATAGAAAAACGTTTTTATTATGAAATGTGTAGAGAATTTAATTTTCATTTTCTTTCTTTTTGTAATTAAGTATAGTACACAAAGACTTTATAATTTTCAAGTTATAGGCAAAAAACTGAAAAAAGTCCGAAAATTTCGCGGTTTTTTGGCTCCACAAAGTTTAGCCTCGAGATATTTTATTGGAAAACCATTAATTCCTGTTATTATAGTATCCCTATAAACACTTTGAAAACATAAAATCTTCTAGCAGAATTTTTGCATCTATCGGCCCTATTTTCTGACAATTTGACTGGACTATATGCCAGATTCTAGAACTTGATTTTCTAGTTCCTGTTCTTTTCCGCACAAAATATTAAAATGATGCTAATTACGACATTGTTAATTTCATATTCTCTGATTGTGGGAAGTATTAAGTAAATTGCACTTTTCATTATTGCTATTTATAGTTTTACCTATTCCATTTTCTCCTCCCTATGCACTCTCCTGTTGGGTCTTTCCTCTTAGTAATTCTGCATATTTCTTTTATTTCTTGCATTGATGATATATGCTGGATTCTACTAAAACTAGTATCAGGTAAGTGACAAATATTTGTTGTGTTTAAAAGTTGCTATAAAAATTACACTCTAAATCACAAAAATGTGTTTGAATTTTTACTTTATCAACAGCCAATAGTCAACAGTCAATAGTCATCAATAGTCATTGTTTGAGTGTAAACCACTTTTAAGTTGATCAAGTAAATGTCGCTGTTTCTACAAAATATTCTGATTTTTGTATAGTGAAATAACCTGATATTGCTTTAAATAATTGTGTATGGATAATATACGCAAAAACAAAACTGTAGGACAGTTACTAATTTCCAAATAAAAATAAACAGATTTTTGTAAAATTATATAACTGTAATAACAATCAGTGTTATTTATAAAAGTCCTTCCGGTCAGTGCCGGGAGGAAAAGGTAGCTTTCATATTCCTTATTTTAAAGAGCCAGCTTATACTATTCAAACACACGAAGCTCAAATTGTGGAAACCAATTATGGATGATTCAATACTAATTTTTGTCAATACTGAATGAGAATTTCGCGAAATTAGTCAGCTTTATCCAAACTGGTTTGATTTAAAGTGACTTATATTTGGTCGCCAAATTCGGCGATATCTTAAAGTGTCCGCCATTTTAAAACAACATGATGGGGGAAGCTAACCAATGGACTTAGTCTAGACCTTAGTAATTCCTATGCACATGCTAACTTACATTGGAATAGGTTCATATATACGAGTGCTGTCGCAGGCAAAAAAAATCAGATTTTTTCAAAATGTCACACACATTAGAAATTCAAAGAGCTATATTTCAACCATTTTTAAAGAGAAAGACAAAACAAAAAATGCTCCGGAATCCTCGTATCAAGGTCCAAGCACTTAAGAAAGAAATCTTTTTCAATTTCTAATTTTTTTGTTCCTCATTTTAAATTTAAATAAAAAAAATAATGGCCGCCATTTCTAAACAAGATGGTGGATGAAGTTGGCCAGCTAACTTGGTCGAGATATTGCTATATCCTATGCACATGCGTTCTAACTTCCAAATCGGTTAATTAATACAAAAATCAAATCGTTTCAAAATGTCAACCATGCTGTAAATTCAAAGTGCTATTACTCAACCATTTTTTAAGATATAGGCAAAACAAAAGTGCTCCTAAATCTTTGTATCAAGTTCAAACACGTAAGAAAAAAATATTTTTAAATTTCTGCATTTTTTGTACCTCATTTTAAATTTTAAGCTTTTCTTTAATTTTTAAATGGCCCCCATTTTTAAACAAGAAGGCGGATGAAGTATGCCAACGAACTCAGTCGAGATATTGGTATATACTATATACACACCAAGGTACATCCTAATCGGTTCATAAATACGCCTGTTATTCCGTGACAAAATTCAGATCGTTTCAAAATCTCAGCAACTCTCGAACTTCAAAGTGCTATAACTCAGCCATTTTTTAAGATATAGACGAAAGAAAAAATGCTCCGGAAACTTTGTATCAAGGTCAAACACATACAAAAAACTTTTTCAATTTTTAATATTTTTGTACCTTATTTTAAGTCTTAATTTTTTTGAAAAATTGTAAATGGCCGCCATTTTGAAAAAAGATGGCGGATGAAGCTGGCGGATATATATACACTCATTGCCATGCGCACCAAGAAATAATCGTGGGATCGTAACGAAACTTGTCATGAAGGTACATATCAGGCAGATATGCAAATGATTAGAAATGCAGCGTGATTGCGCATTGCGTAATGCCACTAGAGGGCGTTGAACTTCGTCCTCCTTGGAGTATAAAACTGGTAAGCATAACTTGTCTGAGTGTACCTTTTCTTTTGCAAAGGAAACGCTGAGGTAGACATGCTGTTACGCAGCCATCGAAGACAATATGAGCAGCTATCAGAGTTCGAGAAGGGCAGAATCATCGGGATGATGGAAGCTGGGTGGTCAGCTCGGAGAGTAGCTCGTCAAGTAGGCCGTTCTGATTTTACTGTGAGGAGGTGTTGGGACCAGTTGACTGAGGAGACGTCATTTACACGGCGAACAGGCTCGGGACGCCCTCCACAGACCAGTCGTCGAGAAGAACATCACATCATACGAAACGCACGCGTAGAGCCAACTGCCTCATTGGCCGCTATCCAGACAAAGGCAGCACCTTCACCACGGACTCCTGTGTCTTCCCTAACCATCGCAAGGCGCCTGGCAGAAAGACATCTGGTATCGCGGCGCCCATTACGTGTGCTGCTAATGACATCCACCCACTGACGCCTCCGTTTGGAGTGGAGTCGCGCACGACGGGATTGGACTGCAACGGAATAGAACCAGGTCGTGTTCAGCGACGAGTCTAGATTCAGTTTGCGCAGTGATGTCAATCGTGTTCGTGTGTGGAGGCCCCGTGGTGAACGCCCCAATCCTGCCTTCGCTTTACAGCGACACACCGCTCCCACAGCTGATGTTATGGTATGGGTTGCTATTGCTTACGATACATGGTCACCCCTAATATTGATCCGTGCACAATGATAGCCTAGAGGTACGTCCAGGACATCATTCAGCCACATGCGTTGCCACTCGTCGCAGCGCTCCCAGGAGCCATTTTTCAGCAAGACACTGCTCGGCCACATACAGCAGGGATGTCACATGCTTGCCTACATCACATTACCAACCTTCCCTGACCTGCTCGATCCCCAGATTCCTCACCAATCGAGCATATCTAGGATCATTTGGGACGGAAAGTTGGACACCCTACGAGTTTGGTTGAACTCGAGGTGCGTTTACAGCAACTGTGTAACGAGATGTCTCAGGACATCATACGGAACCTGTATGCCTCAATGCCCGCTCGTATCGCATCGTGCATTCGCGCTAGAGGGGTTTAACAGAGTACTAAAATTTTCGTTCATTTGTATTTTTTCTGCAATAAATGATCCTTTTTCTTTGGTTTTCTACTCACTTACTTATATCACAATAGTACTTACGCGTGTAAAATTTCGTTTCATTTGGACGTATTTTTCTTGGTGCGCAAATTTTTATGGCAATGAGTGTATATATATATATATGGATATATATCACATTTGAACGGAGGGTGGTTTCGGGGTCTGCGGGTCATGATCGGTGAAAATATACCAAAATTTTTCGGAATCGTTTTCCTCCGAACGGCTGCAATAGGTAACTTTTTGTAATGAAAGCTACCTAAAATCATCGAATGAATAAGTTGTAAAGCACTGCTATCTTGAGCAATATCCAGAATTTGTAGTATTAGTTATGTCCTGCCTTTTATTGGAGGTTCCAGTATCTTTAACATTCGTAGTTGGATGCAGATCTTTCAGAGAAATATTCAGCGAACTAGCAAACAAACATCAATATCATTGAATTATTTAAAACTATGTTACCCGCATGATGCATCCACTCAGTGATGGAAGACGATCTTTTAATTTTGTAAGTTTTAATACTAATAAATTCGGAACCTGTGGGCTCGGTCTACCTTTCTTCAAGTAGTATCATATTTTCACTTGCGGAAGTTGGATTCGAACCGGTTAACGGGACTCTTCGTTCACTTGAAAACACCTGTTCCGTAATGTTAAACCAATGGACAGTTTATATTCGAATTTCTCGTTTAAATTTGAATATTTTTAAGAGATTGTTTTGTATAGGATAGCTGAGCTCAATCTTTAATATGATTTTTTTTTACTTTTTCGATTTCAGTAACAGATTTTTTTAAAGGTACTTTCAGATTCGGAACCGGTTTTGAAAGTGAAAGTACCTTATTTATAAAATCTGCAACCAAAATCGAAAAAGTAAAAAACAGTCATATTGAAGATTGAGCTCAGCTAGCCTATGCAAAAAAATCGTTTAAAAATATTCCTATTTTAACGAGAAATTCCAAAACAACCTGCCCATTGGTTTAACATTACGGAGTGGGTGTTTTCAAGTGCACGAAGTGTCCCCTTAATGCATATAAAACTTACAAGAAGAAAATAGCGGCTTGAATCACTGATATACACATGCGACTAACACAAGGTTAAGCTTCAGCTTCATTTCGTTTTATCAAGAAGAAATTCTTATAGTGTTTTTTCAGAGGCACATAAATGAAATTTGTCAAAAGCAATTCGGCAAATAAAATTTGAACTCAAATTTCTAAAATGTGACAAAATGAAATAAAAAATATCTATGGAAATTAATAAATGAAGAATATAATCATTGTTATTTATCATTTTTATGTTACTTGACTGAAAAGAGCAAAATATGGCGTTCTTTGAGAGATATTAAATTACAATCCGACACATCTTATGCGTTTATATTTACAACACGAAAATTGCTTCAAACAAATAATCTTGAAAATAAAACTAAATGCTTATTCTTTTGAATTCGTTCACTAGAAATTTAATGCTTATCCTTATATGTGTAGTATTTTCTTGCTTATTAAATCTAATCTATGCATTCGCAAACATGTATAGATTAATGGTATTGAATTTTAAAATAATAAGAAATCGCTGGTGGAATGAATTCGACATTATAAGATGTTTGAAAATTTTCACAGATAAATTAAATTTGAGATATATTTGGATCATTGTTGAATTGCACAGACATGAATTTCTATGGTGCTTCCATAAAGATTATTTTTCTTAGATGGAGCCGTTTAAATTATAAGATTAATCACCATCTCAGAAAATGCATCGTCTTTCTACATTCATTTGAAGAAAGCATTTGAAACGTGATAGATTTCAATTTTCCCGTTTATCCATTCTGTACGTTCCATTGTTCTCAATAGGATTTTATTATTTTTGGTTCAATAATGTGCTGCGTGTTAAGAAAAAAAAATAATGTGTGTAACACAATAACTAATACGTGGATTATTATTAAACGTATACTTACTGTATTCAAGTATATGCAGAGCGCGTTTTTTACTTCATGATCTACAGGAACTTCAAAGTCTGAAAATTGGTGTAAATGTAAGCTTTCAACTAAGGCAAGTGTAAAAATTATTATTAAATGGTGAAATAGGCAAAAAAAGAACGTCATTGCCATGCTTCTGACAAAAAGTTCTTCCGGATTTTTTTAGATGACAGCATATGCCATTTTAGCAAGGCGAAAGTACTCCTTAAAAATCAACTTGTTATCAGGTTTTCTTTGCTGATGCTTGTATATTAATGTTTATGAGGAAGGTAATTATTTACAAAAAATTAAAATTTTCCGATTATTTCTAAAAATTTGATTTTGTTATTCAAATCATGGACAGATTTTGAAATGACCGACCTATTCCATTGATACCTGGAAAAATATGTATGCATTAGAAAAATTATAAAATTTATTATAATTAAGCAATAAATCTTTTTTAATTGAAACTATCGTGCCAATAATTTACTATAGATTGAAAAATTCTTTTAAAGAATGCTTTTAAGTTAACATTGTATACACTTAAAGTTACTGTCTAAATATGAAAATTGCCTCATTCATCTACACTCTGCCCTACTTTTAAAATTATATAAAATTATTGCATATAAAATATCTGTTGAGATGAAAATAAATACGTAAGTGTGCAAATAATAGATAATTTACTGTTACCAATATTTAGAAGTCAACATACACAATTTAATCTGCGGGAACATTTGAATAATTGCGGAAAAACTAAGTTTTTCACGGTTTTTAAGAAAATTTTAAATATTGTCCCATTTTTGAAATAGCGTACTGCGCTTGCTATTGAGTATATAAAAAAGGTGTAAATATGAAAGTTGTAGATAATTTTATCTTCTTTAATATTGTAACTGACAAATAATATGCTACGGCAACGAGTCTCGAGATATTGTCAAAAAATAAAAAAAATGTCCCAAAATTTTGTTGTTTTTCGGCCACAGAAAATTTAGTCTTAAGAAATTTTGTTAGAAAACTTGTTTTTTCCATGTTGCCATCATTCTAAACAATTTAGAAAAAAAAAATCTTTTAACCGACATTTTGCAAGGTAAAATGTACGTTTCCCCTGGACTATAACCCTGTTCTTCAAATTTTTAATCGAATGGCATTTTTATCTAATGTAGCTGAAAATGTTGATTTTTTGTTTGTTCTTCACGATGCTTCAGAAATATCTGAAATATTTAACTTCATCAATAATTCAAATGAAACAAACAGCTATAATGTAGTTAAAAATAAATAAATTTTAATCTCGTTTTCGGTGTAGCATCATTTTAATTTGATAAATTGTTACATACGATTTGGATGTTAATTTTAATAAAATCATGATTACAAAATGCGTTTGACTTTCTCGTGACAGATCAATAGATTTTGTGACGAAATCAGATTATATTAAAAATTAAGTTATCAAATTACCTGAAGAACTCTGACAGGAATTTTGAGTTATTTTAAATAAATTAAAAGGAGGTATTGACACAGTAAAAGATCTAGGATATATTTATATTATACCTGTGACAAAATATTTATACAATAAATATTTCAATGAAATTGGTCGAATTTTCTAAATTTTGAAACTGGTATTTCTTACAAATGTCTCCTGACGTACTTTGTGCATGATGAAAGGTAAATATTACTCAAAAATTATGTTTATGTAATTAAAGAAATTTATATATATTAATTTATATAATGTAGTTTTCCTTAATCATTCTCTATATTAAATACTTTCTCATAGCATCTAACAAGAGATTCTTTGCGAATATACAGTAAAGAAAAAAAAAAGACATATCATTTTTAGACTATGAAAATATAATATAACAGTAAACGAAAAGAAACTAAATGCAATAATTTCTTCCGAATTACGATTCCAATAGCTGTTCTTTATCACTACACTGTAAAAAAAAAAAAAAAAAAAAAAAAAAAAAAAAAAAAAAAAAAAAAAAAATCTGTAAAGTTACTAAAGTTTTTCTAGGAAACTGGGATTCCTAGAACTTTTTATGTAACGGCAACAAGAAAAAATCCTGTAACTGACGCTGTTACAGTAATTTTTGTTGTTGCCGTTACATAAAAAGATTTAGGAATAACAGTTTCCTTAAAAAACTTTAGTAACTTTACAGATTTTTTTTACAGTGTAGAAACACCAGATATGAATGTATTTTATAGATTTAAAGAAGCATTTAAAAAAAGAATGTTTCTGTTGTTGTCACTGCTTTTGATAAATGTTTCTGATTAGTTTCCCTTTGTATATGTATAATTTCTCTCAGCCTGGAACATAGGCTTTTCTAATGCTATCAAGTATTAAATCAACGTTTTTATGTTCAGAAAACATGTTTTATAGACAAACGTAATGAATGAATAGCATGGACACTAGGGCTGGATTATTTATCAATATATCGACAAATATTGATATGTTTTAATTATCACAATAACAATATCCAAACTCTGCCTCTGACGATATATCTCAATATCGATATCAAAGTTTTGAGTCTACCAATACATCCCAAGAAATATTTTTTATTGCCGTACCGCGACATTAAACCATGAAAAAAGCGCACAATATCCCGTACCAATATCTCAATACCTTCTCAAATTCTTACTTTAGCGAACATAATTATTCAACACCCCGCTCTATTCAGAGCAGAATATCCCCTTCCAGTGATTATTCTGTTTGTTCATATCCAAACATATCCCAATACGTATCGCAATACCTTCTCAAACCCTTACTTCAACGCCCCGCTCTATTCAGAGCAGAATATCCCCCTTCAGTGATTATCTCTGTTTATTCATATCCCAACATATCCCAATACGTTATCTAAATTTGCTGTTATTAACCGCATATTTCGTTGCTCGTTCGTTACTGAATAAAGCTGTTATCGTCTGTGTTTAATTCCGCGGCTGCTGTTGGTGTAGACCTATTCATATGTATCAAGGCTTTGATATATCAGGAGATAAAAAATGTGCGGAGTAAAGAATATTATTGTAGCTTAACAGCTGGAAAGCTCGGCTCGAGAAAAACCAATCAGAGTACGCTAATGGTACGCTTCGTAATAAGTAAGCTTCGCCTTTTTGCTTTTCGTTACCATGGCAAAGCCTCTCCGCTTCTTCATTGGTTGCTTTTGAGTTGAATTTACTAGCTACTAACGTCTACAAATTGTCTCTGATGCGCCGTATTATCCGTAGAACATTTTCGTATGATCTTGTTTTTTTCTGCCTTATTAGCGGTATAGTGAATGTTTTTCGTGTGGATTTAACGTAAGCTGCCTCAGTATTTCAGCTTAAAATGAATATTACTCAATGAAAAAAAATCAATTAGTATAAAACTATTTCCATGCGTCATTTGATTAATATTTCAAAAAACGTTTTAGTGCTGTATTCATGTAGTAAACAGATAGGAAGGCATAAATACAGTGACATTCATTTTTTACTTTGCATTTTTGAATTAAGATACTATGATACCATAGAAAAATATTGAGAATGAACATTTCTGCTCCATCCAACATCTCCCATCCATTGAAACCTATTTAATTACAAATATATTAGCGTGACATGTAGCAATAAATTAATTTCAATTTTTGCTTTTGCGTTTCACTTATTTTAACCCTTTCAGGGGCAGAAAAATTTTGTTAGTAAAATGACGAAATAATCGACCGACACCAGAATTTTAAAACGAATTTCTTAGAAAATAAAAACTTGCTTTTCTACACTTTCATTATAAAAGTAAAATTTTATTAAAATTGTCTTGCAGCCGGTTGTCAGTTTCGGAATTAAAATTAGTTGGTCACGCCGTGTGACTACCGACCTTGAAATATATATATATATATATATATATATATATATATTTATTTATTTATTTAAGGGATACTCTGTGAAAAAATAGGTATAAAACAATTGATTCATTGCTTTCCAGAACTGTTTGTATTTAAATTGCTGCTACCTACCTATTTTTCGAAATAAGGATTTTTTTCAACTCCTACGCAGATTAAGGTAGTTATCGCAATATATCACCAATATCAATATTAACTGGTTGACATATTGCGATATTAATTTTATGATATCATCCAGCTCTAATGGACACTAAAATTGAAATTATTATTATTATTTTTTTATACTGCATTTAGAAATTTAATTACACAACATAAAATGTCTTATTGAGAATTGCTAAAAAGAAACGTCCCGGCTTGGAAAAATGGATGTATACAATGCATTATTTACTTGGAAACATTTCCGAATATCAATGACCGTAAAAAATACTTAGTTTTTACTCGCTTATTTAAATATCGAAAACATATGGATTTTTACAGAATGCTTTTCGACATTATGATTAACTTGGAATGTTGGGTATTTTAGTACATGATTATATTATATTTTTTTAAACTAAGAAACATTTTTTTTTTTTTTTTTTTTTTTTTTTTTTTTTTTTTTTTTTTTTTTTTACCAGTATAGTGTTGAAATCTGCAATTTTTAAAGGCTGGGATTTTTTGGGTTTAGAGGTATTTTTTTCAGTCTCTACAAACATAACATAATTCAACGAAAAATATTGATTTTATTAAAAAATATGATCGAGATTAATTCTTTTTTTTCTACCGATTAATAAAATGATAGAGAAATTTAAGATGAAAATCAAAGTCGTTGTAGTATTGAAATATTTGAAGTTTTTAAAAGAAGTTGGCTATATTTCAAGAAAATTTTTAATATTTAATTTCATTTATAATTCAAGCGGAATAAACATCGAAAATGTCGTTAAAAATAACTACATTTTGAACTCGTTATCGGTTAAGCATAATTTAATTTGATAAGTTCTTGCACTCCATTGGGTAGTTAATATTGATAAAAACGTGATTTGGAAATACATTTGGATTTCTTTTGAAAGTTCAAAAGATTTTGTGACTAAATTAGTTCACATTAAAATTAAAATACACTTCTTTTATTTAAAAAAAAACTTATCTGAACTATTCCTCCAGGAATTTTGAGATATTGATAGAGTAAATGGCGTTAGATATATCTCAAACGATACATCAAGGATTTGTATACTCCGTTTAAAGTTCGCACATATTTCTTTTGTTTAAACATTTATCAAGGTTTAAAAATAATTCTTGTACGAGAGAGATTATTCTGTTTTCTTTTTTTCAAAATTTATAGCTAAAGATTTTTTTCTCCTATAAGTAGTATCAATTTAAACAGGCCGTAGCTTACTTATCCAAATTTCATTTCCAAATAATCTGTTAGAATGAATTTGATATGAATATTGAATTCGACAAATTATTTTTTAAGCCTAAGTGGGTTCCTTTACTTTTTTTTATACATTTCATGGCCGACGCAGAAACATTCTTTCCGATTTCATGAAAAAAATTGTGGAAGACACTGGACAGCTCTATGTGATTTTGGTAGAAGCGCTGGTTTTTTTACATGATGTTGAAAATGATTATGAATTCTTACATCTTTCCGATATCAAAGGAAATTATCTTAAACGTAACTGATCGGATATCTCAATCCCAAAACATTTCTCTATCTGATGCATGTTCATATTTCAAAAAGTTGTTGCCCATTTTGATACTTCAATGTTCTTACTTCAATATTACACAAACTTTGAATTTCATCTTAGTATTTCTACATCATTTTATTTGTCTGAGTTAAAGCGAATTAATCACAATCATATTTTTCAATAAAATCATTAGGGTAGACCGGGGCTAGTTGGCCCAGTCGCAATATTTTTTTAACTTTGCGTTAGATAACATTGTCAGTCCAACCAAGTATACGTTTCTTCGCTTTCCTTCTCCAACATAAGCACCATTGAAGTCGGAGCGTCCGTTAAAGAATTATTGAGAATTTTCAAAATTTTACAAAGGTGAGAAAATTTCCTCTCTTATAAATAATCGTTTTTTATTTGTTTGTAAATTACATTTTAGATTTTGATATATAGTAATTGAGAAAAAGAATCGTTCGTAGTTATTGTAGGGCATGTTTTTTTATTGAAATACTTTCAGAATAATTCGTTACAGTCATGAAAAACAAAAATGGCGATACGGGATTAGTTGGCCCATTTGGCACGGGGCATGTTGGCCCGCAGCGGATTAAGGGAAATGTGATTTTTTTCTTATACAACCTCGCTGCCCCCCCCCCCCCCCCACACACACACACACTTTTTTTTGTTTTTCATTTCTTTTTGCTGCAAGAATTGCTCCTATCAAAAGCTTGTCAATACAAAAATTGTGGATAATATTAAGCGGATTTATGATAAACTTAAGTGAATTTGATATCTTGTGATTTGAGAAAATTTTTTATTTTAATTTATGAGGCTATATTATGTTTTCGTTCGAAAGAATTAAAAATTAAGATTTGGTAAAATTTTGATCATTTCTTAAACTTTTACACTATCAGAACATTAAAAAGTGACGTGGGCCAACTTACCCCACAATCGGGGCAGGTTGGCCCAAGCAACTTGGTGTCAATTTGAGCTTCTAAACTAATACTTATAGTTAATATTTTCAAACTTTACTATTGTTACTTCTTCCTGAAAGTACGCTGATAGTGGTAACATAAAAAGAAATTTAAAATGTTGAATTGTAATTTTTTTTTAAATTATTAGAAGAAAAAGCGGGCCAACTAGCCCCGGTCTACCCTACTCTTCGTTATTCTGTTGTGTGTCAGCTGCTCGCGAATCACTACGTTAGTTGAAAGCGAAGTGTTCGTAGTTTCACGAGCAGCCAATATACAACAGAATATGAATAATAGAGAAAATTGCACAAAAAATGCTATCACAACTTCCTCTACCGGTGGTACATACAAAAATTCAACTGAGATTTGCTATACATAGGCAAATATATATATAAACTTTTGTGCCATAAATACATACACTTTTCAATGATATATTGACACACACACACGGAAAGACAGAGATTTTGTAAAAACATATTCTGCGGTATCCCTGACCACAAAGCGTGTAAATCAGTCGAAAATCAAAAGTCGAATTAAATTTTGATTATAATAGTTTCATCTACTATAGATAGAAGAAAGTAAAAATAATGCCCAACAAAATTAAACGTCATAAAAATAACTATAACAAATTCCAAGAGTGTCTCCAAAATGCTACTAGGGTGCTTTGAAAATTCTTACGCAAAAACAACGAGAATTCGAAATTTTTCTTTATATTAAAACATCCGTATCAGGTACATACCTTAGTCGACGATAAACAGTTTAATTCGACATCGTTCTATTTATTAAAAAATTAAAACAATACTATCAGACGATCTTGGGATAGCGAAACATAAAAGACTACATGATAAATACACATATTACAGGGGCTCATACTATATAGAAGCAACCAAATAAATTAAACACAAATCACGATAAATTTAGCATTGCGTTTTTTGGATGAGGTAGAAGTTTATACAACATGTTTTGCAGAGAAAAAACAAAATACATAAAGCCGTATATTATAAAGAAGCATATAAACATATTTGTAAAACAAAACATCATTTAAAATTAATTTTTGCTTTAAAATGAACGTAGCAACTGGAAACATTTAAAGGTGCGCAAGAAATACCAAATATGTTTTATCACATTAAGACCAAGAGATTTTTGATAGAAATGAAAAGTTTTGGTGTTTACACCTAATTAATACATAACCTGTCTGGCTGCATCTACAAAATTTTATTAAGTACAAACTGCATTTTGACGTATTCAAATATTTTGAATGATTTTTGAAAAAAATATCGAAAAACTTAGATTAATCAACCAATCGGCAAACACTCAAAAGCTCGTGGGGAATTAATGAATATTACGGAAACTTACGGCATTAGGAAGATAGAATTAAGATTTTTAAATAATAATGATTACATTTTTGGCGTATAATATACAACTTAATTTAAATACTGAACTAATAAGTATGAGCAGCCAATATTCTATCGACATATCGAAAGTGAAGTTTTGTTCATAAGTAAACAAAGAAATGGTGGATTATGCAATCCTTACATTAAGGTATCAAATGATATAGTTCTTTTTATAAATGCTCAAACAGGCATAGCGAGTTTGCCGAGTAAACCATATCCGCGACAGCATGCTCCTTTATTTTGCCATCCCGACATTTTGCACAGGTGACCCTTACGGTCGAAAAAGACTATTTTTTTCACCTCGGAACTGTTTATGGGATTAGGCACTCCGTTTCATGTGTTACAACGTTTGTAGGACGTTTAGAGGTCAGATGTCACCAGTGGACGTCATTGACATCTACGCCTCTGTCTTTCGTTGACACTCGTTTTCTTTTATCAAGAGCACAGAACGCTTGAAGCGAAAAGCCAATAAAAATATTTATAGTTTTTGGCTGGGTAAAATAAGTAAACGGAGCCTTATGCTGACAGGCGTTATGACGCATCTCACTGTTCATACTGCATTAATAGGTGGCGCGGCGCGGAAGTCGCGTCAAGTTCGCTACGTCTTCCCGTCTGTTCAAGATTTCTGAATTCATGCGAAAGGTCGTGTGCACTATTTACCCTCCACCTGCCTCATGTATAGGATCAATAATTAAAAAAATTCAAGAAAATGAAAGTTTTTCCCACTACTATCACGTTAGGCTAGGCAGCGTCAATGAGTTTCTACAGAAACGACCTGAAGTAAAAACAGGTTTTACTAAATGTAAAATGTTAAACTTTCCCCTTTTCATTTTTAGATTCTAGATGTTGCACTTGTTAAAACGAACTTTTTTTATGTTTGAAATTCTGATGCTAATTAACACTGTGTGCGTTTGCATTGTGTACCGTTCTCCAAAATTCTCTCACCTCCATCTTTCTGACCATGGACTAGGATAAGGATAGTGATTTTCATCAGATAGAAAATAGTAACTTGAATTTTTTTCCGCTGACGCTCAGGATCGACAGTATGTCGGAAGTTATTAAAAAAGCCAGTGGAAATGTCATCAAAATGGATATGTTCGTAAATGGCTCCAATGCATTACTGAAGAGCTTAAGAGGTCTTGAACCGTTTAAGCGCGTCAAAAATTAACGAAATACTTCAAGTTGAATTAGTCCATCTTCAAAACCTTTTTATGTATAAACATGAAGTTTTGGATATTGATTAAACAGATTGTGCTTTATAATATACTACGATTAGAAATTTATTAACCTTTTACAGAATTTGCATATTGTTGAAATCAAAATAGCTCTTTTTTTACTCCAGAAGTCATTGCGCGCATATCTTCAGAAAGTATGTATGGATTGCCATGAAATTTGGTAAAGATACTAAACAAATATGTGTGTTTAAAATGAACTACTTTTAAGTATTTACAATGGTAATATTTGTAGTTATGACTATTTTTATTCATTAAAAATATACAATTTTTATTTTTTTTTTTACAAAACTATTTTTTTATATAGTTAATGAAATAATTTTGACCTTATAGTAGATCATTTTAAACCCAAATATATATCTAGTATCTTAACCAAATTTCATGTCAATCCATACATAGTTTCTCAAGATATCATGACCGCAATGACTTATGGAGTAAACGAAAGAGGGATTTTGATTTACGCAATATACAAATTCTGTGAAAGGCTAATAATTTTCTAATGACAGCATATTACAAGGCACAATCTGTTTAAGCAATATCCAAATTTTCATGTTTATACATAAAAAGGTTTTGAAGAATTCAAACTTTGAATTTTTTTGTTAAATTTCGTTGCGTTGAAACGGTACAAGACCCCTTAGCAATGAAAACTTTTTTGGAGCCTTACTGGATGCAAACAGAGTCTTCAACACTGATCAGACGAACTTCACTATTTGACCTCAGATTTCCAGTGTTTTGGCAGGGAAGGGCACAAGAAATGCCTACGGAATCGAGGCTTCTGGAATATCAGTGAAACCTATTATATGTTATCTAAAAATTTTAAAGAATTCCAAATCAAGTGATTCAGGTGATTCGCGATCATTTGGCATGATACAAACAGCGACATTTAGATGTCTACACAAAACGTAAACGATAGAAAATGATTTTTGTGAACTAATTTATTTCTAAAGAAGAACCATCTTCAATTGCCTATAATTTAGATTTTGGACGGACGCAAACTGCATTTTAATTGTGAAACAAGAAAACATTGCAAACCTCTACAGATAATTTTGATCTTTTTATACCCAAATACCATCCACCTGCGTCGATGTTGCTTACCGAACGCCATAAACTCATCATTCTTCGCTGGCACAGAAATCATTCATAAGAAGCTATAACTAAAAAGACCATCGCTCAGTCCTGAAAATATAGCTAGAGAGCGACAGGATGATGACAATAAAAATGGTTTCAGGGTAAAAGACTTCATCCGTTCAATGTAATATTCGGTAGACTACACTAAGTACAAGGATCTTATTATCAACAATGTTTCAATTGTTAGCACTTGTAATACGTCTTTGAACGCCGCAAAATCTGCAAAATCTTTCAAATGAAGATTTCCATCAAGTCGTCAGTGAGAATGTTGTGAAAATAGTCGGTAATACGCAATAACCGCCAAATGAAGAGTGTAAAGTTTAACACCGCAGAGAGGAGTATTTTCTGAAAAACGCGGACAAAATTATTTTATGAGCTGTATCAAGTTGAAATTTTGTAAAAAGCTATTTAGAGCCATTATATATAATTTTTTTAAAAACATACGAATTTTTTTACGAATTTACAAAAAAATCTTTGCTTTTTAATAAGTAAACTTCTATTTAAATCAGTTTGGAATAAACATTTATCATATTTAATGAAATATTCCGGTTTTTTTTCATATTTATAACATGTTCTTTCTGTAACTTACTATTCTAATCATATTCATCTTCATCTGTTTCGTCTTCATCCTCATCTTCCTTTATATTTTGGATGTTGTCCGTATGGTGTTTCTGGTTGTTTCGCTAGAAAAAGGCTTTTTTTCTCAATCTTTGGTCTTGAACTACTTATAAAAGGATCAGAATTTAGTAAACGTCTGTTCAAAACAATTTTATTACATTGCTCTCGAGAAAATTTTCGGCAAAAAGTTTGCCTATATTAGAGGAAATGTTTGTTTCTAGCTTCAGCAGCCTCGTCCAAAAGTTGATCGATAGGCAATATTGCATGTTTAATTACTGTGGTCCCATGTGCTAAAATTTTATTTACTGTTGGTGACACTGAGTGCTACAAATATAATTCGACATAAATACTTGCAGTGTTTTTGGTGTAATTTTCAAATTTTTTAACATCAATTCTATGTCTACTGGGCAGTGCCTCTAAACGTAAAGGAAAAAGAGAACTCTGAAATATATTTGCATCACTATCAGAAGTATTCTGAAATATCTGTTTAAATTGCGATTGTTGGGAGTCATCGCAACACCATTTAGATAATTGTTCTAAATTGTGGTTTTCTTCTCCTGTATTATTTAGAATTACTTCTTCTAAATATTTACACAGTCTGAAAGAGGTGTGATCAAGAAGATCTGTGGATTAACTTCTTCGCTTGTTTCTTCCACATTCATTGACTCCTCACTTATATAGCAATCTTTCTTCGCTTTCTTAATCAGAGAATAATAAGTAAATATTCTTATTTGCACTATACCTAATTTCCCACTGCTTTCTCGTTAGATCAGCTTCTACAAAAATTGAAAAGACTTCTGATGGTGTATGGTTCTTAATGGTGGGGTTTTGTTTGCTGAAGTTATAATTTTTCTGTATTTTGTATCTCTAGTTGGCTTAGAGTTATAAGTTTTATGAGTGTCGAGGCATCAATATTACCAGCAGCTTGTTGATTTGTACTAGCTGAATATGTTAATTGATCAAGAGGAACTTGCTCCCTTAAACCTCTTGTTTTTTGTCAATTGCTTCTGTCACACAATTCGGCGAAATATTTTGTTCGTCTACATTTTTTGATATTGTACAGATAGTATATTTTGCAGTTAATTTTATGGAACTGTTAAGCCAATGTTCATTTACCTTAAGTAAGTGCCATTTTGCCTTATTGCCAGCTTCCCATTTTTCATTAAAATCCGATTTGAAACGGCTTAACGAATGTTATAATGATATTTGTTTATCTAACGGATATTTCGTCATTTTTGCAAATTGACTTTCCATGAAATATAATTTTTCATCTGTTTTCGTATTAGAACAATCTTGTTTAAGGTCAAACTGCAACTTTCTTGAAAGATCTTTTTCTGTCACTGAAGTTTCTAAAAGAAAAATGAAGATTTTTCGTTTTCAAAATATTATCATCTTCTAATACCATTTTTTTTATTAAAAAAAAAAAAAAAAAAAAAAAAAAAAAAAAGGCCAAGTTGGGGCAAGATTTTATTTTATGAATATAATAAGGAATATCTATACTTTACATTCCAACAAAAGGTTTTGCCCGACAAAGGGCGGAACGTATTTATAAATCACTGATAATTCAAAAGAACTAGTAAAATTTACACTTATTTTTAAAGATAAAACAATGTGGCTATATTCATAATTATATTCTTTTATAACTAAAACTAAATACAGTAATTTAAGCTACATACCTCCCACTTCTATGTCCATAAAGGGTTTTATTCAGACCTCCACTGTATGTAACAATAATTGCAATAAAATAATGCGCTTCTGATTACATCGCTGAGAAAAGAGAAATCTGCGATGCACGACAGCTGTGTTTATACTGATAGCGCGACGGAGAGTGTTTCCGAACATTCCTAAGATATTGTTAACCGGAAGCGCTGACTAGTAGGGTATACAAACACATAAAGTGTTGCGGTTTTTAATAAAGTTCATTTTTCGACTTTTGTCCAGCTTTTTTGAGAAATACTCCACTGTGCGCCGTTTGTGTAAGCGTGTGAGTGAAAAAGCAAACATTCAAACCAGGCTTACGGAAACGGCAACAGACTCAGGGTAAGAAGATGATCCATGCCTAAGAAACATTACGATATTCAAACTGAGTACGAGCTCCAGTAACGACATATTCGAAAATATTCTTATGAATCTCAAAATTATTCGTCAGGAGCCGAAAAGTACTAACCGAGAGAATTTTTAGAAGTCTAAAATTCATACTATTCTATCTCCATACCTGAAAACTGCTCTCGTTGGTTAAACAAAATCCTTGAATGGCCGTAGAATTCTTCAAGGATAGGAAGTCAAAGATGTCTAATAGAATGCCTTTCGTCCTCGCAAGATGGCACGAGATTCAAAACGGCAAAGATCTAAACTAGCAAAAAGTCCATCAAAAAAAAAAAAAAAAAAAAAAAAAAAAAAAAAAAAAAAGATTGGTAAAACGGTGAGCAAAATAAAATGAGAAGGCTGACAAAGAAGCTAAGATGGCTAATAAAAGGCCGAAGATCAAATACGGCCATAGTAAATTATTACAAAAAGTTCTGATTTTTATGGGTCATTAGTTGTGCAGTGACGGGCCATTACTGGTGCGAGACATTAGTTTTTTAGAATTTTTTTGTAAGATGAATCGTGCTAATTAATATATTTTTATTTTCCTGTTTTCCTTGGTATTCTTCCATTCTTGCTTCTTTTATTTTGATCACCGCTATGAAAAAATTTTGCTTTCCGTAGTAATTATGTGCTAAAAACCAAAACTTCTTCCTTAACTTGGCCATCTCTGTTGGTTTTAATCTAGTTAATTTTCCTTCAAAGCACTTTCTCGCAAACGGTATGAACACGTTATGAAAGACCTATAATTAATAAAAAATGTATATCAATCTGAATTTAAACTTCTAATTTATTCATCTTTATTTTAAAAGTGGAATAATAAATAAATAAGCTCGTGTTCAAAGCCAATGTTAGTGTCAATGACCATCTAGGAATCGATTATCTGTAATACCTTTGCTGGAAAAAAATCAATAGTACTTTTGACAATATATTATATTAAAAGATGTTGATGCATTTGATGACAACCCGTCCTATGGATCGCTCCGCGGTGAAACTAAAAACGAGTTATTTGAATGGATCTAGGGATGTCATGTGATAATAACTCTTGAAATTATGGAAATTTCAAATTATTTCATAGATTTTTCTGAAATTTTCAAATACATTTTTGACGCATTTAGCGTTTTTACTCAGTGACGAAGACAAGCGGAAAAGTACTCCGACTACGATCAACCATTACGGTGAAAACTTTTAGGGAGATTCTCAAAAGGTGGGATCATTAAACATTAACTATATGCAATTTTTAAAATTTTCAAATTTAAGGACAATTTTTTTAATAGTAAAGTATTTTGTCTATAAATATAATATATAAATATTTTATAATAGTATGTCTACAAAATTATACACAAACAGCAACTATTCTGGAAAATTAATGATTAAAGCATTTAATTAGCAGTTACGTACGTTACAAATTTTGGACACTCTTTCGCACGTATGTTACAGATTTTGGAAGTTGCTCTTAGTATTAAAAAAATTCTTAAGACTAAGAATGTAGTAAATGTGTCTGTATACATATATATATATATACATAATTAACTTTTTGTTATCCAGTAATGAATTACACCAGAAATTAAAAACTCGTCAAAAGTGGCCAGATAAAATTGTCAAACTTGGATTGTTTTTAACCTTGATTTAGTTTTTGTTGGTGAATTAGTACTTAACTTCGAAATCTACGTGAACCTTAGGCCGAAACGGCAGGGATTTTTTTTCCATCAGGCCTATTAAGTATTCCAAATTAAGGATAATAACTATTATATAAATAAAAGCAAAAAATGTCCTAACAATGCCATAAAAAGAAGTACCTAAAGACTTTTGAAATAAATTTGTCTTTCTTGAGTAGGCAAAGAGAGATGCTAACTTTTTTATAGCAAAAGCGAGACTAAAAGGAAATGAGAAGTAAGGGACAGGTTTTAAACAGCAGCCAACAAGAACGCTGAAAGTATTAGTCATTCACACAGTGAAGAATAACCATTCAGAAGAGGGAGATTCTCAAAAACTGGGATCATTAAACGTTAACTATATGTAATTTTTAAAATTTTCAAATTTAAGGTCAATTTTTTTAAATTTTGTCTATAAATATAATATATAAATATTTTTAATAGCATGTCTACAAAATTATACACAAACATTAAAAGACAGCAACTATTCTGGAAAATTAATTATTAAAGCATTTAATTAGCAGTTGTGTACGTTACAAATTTTGGACATTTTTCCGCACGTACGTTACAGATTTTGGACGTTGCGCTTAATATTTAAAAAATTCTTAAGACTAAGAATGTAGTAAATGTGTCCTATAATTGTATGTGTATACATATATATATGTATAATTAACTTTTTGTTATCCAGTAATAATAATAATAAAATCAAATACTTTGTTACGTACGTTACTTTCGGACATAACAAAATACAGAAAAAATCTTTATAGAAAAGTCCTTCTATCTCCAAAAAAGCAATAAATCAGCCTGCCATCTCTTAACTAAATTATCAAAAAATCATCCGTTTCCTTTATGCATTCGTTTTTTAGCATTAGAACCACATGAAAGCAAGTTAAAACTCTTTTTCTTGGTGGTACATTGGAGCAGTTAACGTTATGAATGTCCGAAATTGGCCTCTTTAGTATAAAATAATAAAATTTTAAGATATTTATACAAAGCTTTTCCAACAAATTATGTCATTTTCTGTCTCTGAATAAAATTAAAAACTTAGTGTAAAAATAAAAATAAAGTCAATGATAATTAAACTTATGTTTAAAAGGCTTAAAGTTATGACTTGTGTCCTGTGCCCACCTTTTGGAAATCGCCCTTTAAAGAAATATTCTTTAAGTAAAATACATCAAACTACATGCGTAGAAACGAAATTGGACATGAAATTCAATATTTACAATCACGCCGAAACGGCTTCGACTGCACTAATTACTCAAGACGGTATTTCTCTTCTAGAAGCCATATTGATGCATTTAATAGCGAAAAAAGAAGTCATATAAAATCATTAATTATCCAAATGACATACCGAGTTTTTTAAATGAAGATACCACTTTTCGCCTATTTGTTACGCCAGTTCCATTGTCATTTGCCATCTGCACAGTACCTATAGATTAAAAGTGGATGAAATTGACTATATTATATTTAATATGAGTTATATATTTAAACTATTAAATCAGCAGAATTTTTATATGCGTAAAAATAGTACTATTTTAATTCCATAAATCAAAAAATTTTAAAGAGCTTAATGTTTTTAAAAATGTTTTTAACTTTGAAAATAACGTCATGGAAATCTCACACTGAGTATCATTTTAATATATTTTATACTGCCATTATGAGACAGAAATGACATACACACATAGCGCACCTTGAGATTGGGATATTATACCGGCTATATTTCTCTCTTTTTATGCAGAATACTCTAAGCGAATATTTTTTTTTGTTTAGCCGTACGCAACCAATTTTTTTTAAAGACGCTCTACTATGTTTGCGTCGAAATCATGTAATCTCAAAAAAGATCATATTCGTAAATTTTAAATAAACTATTTTCAAAATATAATTTCTTACTTAAAATAGCATATTTTATTAAATAATATAATAATCCTTTTTGGATGTAAGAGAAAATTGGTCTGATATTTCCCTCAAAATATCGAAATGTCCCATAATATGAAAATGGAAGACATCAGAGGGGTATGAAGCTAGTTTTTAAATGAAATCAAAAAGAATAGTTATCCGAATTGTAACAAACTTGTTATAAGAAATACAACAAGCGATTTCAGTAAATAATTGCAACGCATACTGCATTTTAGAAATACCTAAATTATTGTGTGAATATCGCTCCTACTGGCATTCTTAAAAGAAACAAGTAATACAAAAATTTTGTTTTTAAAGTCAGTTCCTAATTAGGTCATCAAAAAATTTTTAATATAATCCCTTAAAGTAGGTTTACAATGGAGGTCTATGGGAATTTGGCGAAATATTAGAGATATCACTAAGTTGGCGTCACTTTTGGCGACTCATTTTGGTCGCCAAATTTGGCAACATATCGCCATGTTGGAGATAAACTTGGCGGTATTTGGTGACAGAACAGGGTCCTCCCTATGGTAACCCCCTTATAGATATGAAGATGCATTAAATGCTGTTCAATAACCAATGGCCGCCATTTTGTCTCCCATAAAAAACTAAAATTAATTAATTAAAATTTAATTAATGAATTAATATTTGAAAAATCTGTATTAACATCAATTGTCATCCAGTACAAGTTTTAAAAAAATTATTTCAATTTTATAGGATGAATAATAAGTATTTTATTAACGATTGAAAATTTGAACAACATATATAAATAAATAAATAAATAGAGGGAGAGTGTGAACTAATAGTAGGAATTGAAAAAAACGAAGTGCCTCGAAGTGACGAATGATTTTATTTTGAATGAAATTTGTAACTTTTCTATCTATTAGCAGTAGAGTCTACCCATATTCAGAGATTTTTTTCTTTTCTTGTCCCTCTGTGCAATTTGTGTATGTTACACCATTTCTACTATCTATATTATAAAGGACAAACATATCTGTGCGTAACGCATACGTCATTTTGCGAATGGTAACACTTTAAAATTTGAAATAAAATTTTGGTTTTGCAATTTTCTTTACTGCAAATTTTTAAACTTCTTAACATCGCACATTTAAAACTTTTACACTGTCGTACAAAGAAAAAAAATGCTCTTTTAAATGCAATTTGTTTGAAAGCTGTATCTCAATTTATTTTTGAGATATATTTTTTTTTTGTAGTTTTTTAATACATTTTTTCTAATCGTGGCAACAAAAGTACCCCATTTCTATTGAAAGTAAACGGAAAATAGCCAGAAATAGGAGATAACTGTATCTTTTTGTTTCTATTTTCTCATAAAACCTGAAAAAAGGGTGAACTTAAAATACGTGCTATGTCAACAATATTGTCAGTTATTCCACGATAATGACGTCATATGCATACTTTTCTATAGATGAAGTTTAAGACTGGATTACTGTAGCGGATGCAAATGACGTCATTTTATATAAAAGCGTGTAATTTAATTCTTAAAACTGAAATATGTTTTCTAGAAGTGCGTCATTTTCAACCTAGCTGTTTTCTCAAGTTTTTCTCCAACATTCTCGCGACTAATAACATTTTAATGCTATTATTTAGGACATTCTACTATAATTTTATCAAAATAACATAATTTGCTTAATTTAATGTTTCATAATTTTATATAATCTACATATTTAAAACACAAGTGTGTTTATTAGTCATCTGCCCTGATCTTTCTGCTGAACCAATTTTACTAATTTTTTTTTTTTTTTTTTTTTTTTTTTTTTTAACTGAAAGCTATTCCTTTGTACATGGGATCGCACTATCTGCTTTTTTTTAATATCCTCACTTTTATATTTTAATTTTAAAAGCCTTTTTGTGCAATTTCTTCAAAATGATGAAAATTAGATAGCTGTTTGTGGATATATTATTACAGACAAGAGAATAATAATTAGGTATTTTTATCTCTATTCATGCCATTTTCTGATAAATATTCGAAATTGTTGCATAGGGTTTAGTGGCGCAAAATCCCAGTAGGAGCATAATATTATATTAGAGGCATAATAACGGAAAATGACATACTGCTTTTGAAAACACGCATTTTTCCTCATAAATTTTCTATATTGTTTTGCCTTCTGCATGTGTACTGATACTAAGTTTCAGACACTAGGCGAAATGCTTATTTAAGTGAAATGAATTCATATTTAAAAGAAAACGATCGTTTTCTTAGATAAAACTAAACCTTTTAACACAAATGCGTCTAAAAACATAAATTACGGAAATTTTTACTCTTCGGAATTGAGATTAGAATCTCAAGTAAAGAGTGCGCCTGTTCACATAAAAGATGTTGCTGACAATCGTGATTTCAAGTTTTGAGTTAAAATGATTCTAAAATGATCTAACAAAATTCCAATTTTTAAAAATGATGAATATGGATATGAGAAGTGCATGCAAATTTTGAGAAGGTGAAAATTGCTGTTTTTCATTTCAGAATACCAAGCATAAGAGCCTCAATTGATAACCACATCCTAATAACTGATCTTTATTATATTTTTCTGATTAAGTATCTATATTATAAAGAAAAATGTATGTGTGCGTTAACGCTGACGTCATTTTGTGAATGGCAACACTTCAGGATCAAATTTCGGTCTTGAAATTTTCGCTACTGCAATTTTTCAATCTTCTGACCATCGTACATTTTCAATTTTCGTTGCATAGGGAAAAATTTACTTTCAAATGCAATTTGTTTAAAAACTGTATCTTAATTGACTGATGTATTATGTTTTCTAAAATAATTTGTAAGCATGATTTTTTTAAAGTTTATCTTATCAAGTGCAGGTTTGAATACATAATAATAATAAATATTTTGCGCATAAAACAACAAAAATTTTTTAGCATTTGTTTCTGACTATTTTTGCATGACGAAATTAATACTTCCTTTATAAGCAAATAAAATAATAATATTAAAAAAACACCAATCTCTATTATATTTGTGAAAGACGAATTAACGAAATTAATACTTCTTTTATATCAAATAAAAGAATAATATTAAAAAAAACACAAATCTAACATATTTGTAATCATACAGTTTCAATTTTTAGATCACAAAATAGGATTTATTTTCCAACGGAATTTGTTTGCAAAGTTCATCTCAGTTTACTGATTGTCTATGGTTTTAAAAACAATTTTAAAGCATGAAATACTTTTTAATTTATCTCTATCGCGCGGAGCTCGATTACGAAAGATTAATCCGTTTGCCCTTAAAACAAAATAAAGAATATCCATTAAAAAAAACTTCCCTATGGATAAAAAAATAAAATAATATAAATAAAACACAAATTTAACAGACATGTATAAGCTCTGAAATTATCAGAATATAAAAGGATGCCGTAAAAAGCAAAATCTTGGTCAAATAACTCTTAGCATGTGGCTAATAAGAAAATATCGCTTTTGATAAATTTCAAAAATTTATTTGATCGTATAATTCGTATTTTTCATATCAAAAATGCTTTTTAAATTTAAGCGGGCAATTTAAAGAAAATTATTGCATATAAAAAAATATTAGTGTTCAATTTAAAAAAAGTGATTTCACCTATATTCTGTAACGCGGGAAGCCCGGGTAAGATCACCTAGTTCTATTAATGGAATAAACTTAATTTCAGAATTCTCCACATATTTGTCTCTCACTGCTCAAAGTAAATGATTTTATGAAAATAGACTTTGAAGAAGCATTTGACTTTAAAATGATCACACATAGTTGTAAACTTTTAAGTAATTTTTTTAACACTGTTTTTCTAGTGAAATTTTCTCCTTATTTAATCGCAGAATTTAGAAGATTAAACGAGGCAAAAGCTTAAATTAAGAAATAGTGGTAGCAAAAATGCGAAAGAGTTGGCATGCAGGATAATATATTGTACAAATACAAAAAAAAAAAAAAAAAAAAAAAGTTTGGAACTAATATTATGTTTATCACAATGAAATTTTATACTCATATAGTTATTGATATTTTTATTTGCCCATAGAATAAACTAGCTTTCGAGCCTACACAGCAACTTTTCATAAAATAATTGTATTTAGAGTTATACTTTTCGGAACTATATTTTGATTATTTTGTATCATGATTTTGTGTGATCTATTTGGCACTAAGCCTTGTTGATCCCTTTTCTAAGTCTACATCTGTCACCTCGAACTGCGATATAATCATTCGTAATCCTCCCCACTTCAATATATAGCTCAGGATGAGAAATATCTCTTGCAGCAAGTTTCAATTGTCAGAATATTAATGCTGCCTGAGATAAAATATTATTTAGAAACATCTATTTATAAAACAGGGTTGAAAATTCCATGCTTTTTGCGTTTTTTACTTTCTTCTATCTTCAATAGAAGAAAGTATCGTAATGGAAATATTTTCGACTTCCGGTTTTCGACGGATTTACACGTTTTAGGGGTCAGAGATCCCAAAAAAACGTGTTTATAGAAAATGCCTGTCTGTCCGTGTGTCTGTGTGTCCGTCTGTCCATGTGTCTGTCGCCATTGTACCATCAAAAAGTGTATGCAGTTATGCATAGAATTGAACCAAATTTTTATTTTAAGTTTTTGGATATAGCAAGTAGGTCCTCTCTGAATTTGGAAAAAATTCGCTGGTTGGGGGCTCTGTAACAGCGATTTTTGTGCGATTTTGAATATTGTACCATCCAAAAGTGTATGAAGTTATGCATGGAATTGAATCAAATTTTTATTTTAAGTTTTTGGATATGGCAAGTAGGTCCTCCCTGAATTTGGAAAAAAATCGCCGGTAGGGGGCGCTGTAACAGCGATTTTGAATATTGTACCATCCAAACGTGTATGAAGTTATGCATAGAATTGAATCAAATTTTAATTTGAAGTTTTTGGTTATGGCAAGCAGATCCTCCCTGAATTTAGAAAAGAATCGCAGGTAGGGGAGCTGTAACAGCGATTTTTGTGCGATTTTGAATATTGTATCATCCAGAAGTGTATGAAGTTATGCATAGAATTGAATCAAATTTTTATTTTAAGTTTTTGAGTATGGAAAGCAGGTCCTCCCTTAATTTGGAAAAATCGCCGCTAGGGGAGCTGTTATAGCAATTTTTGTGCGATTTTGAATATTGTACCATCGAAAAATGTATTAAGTTATGCATAGAATTCAGACAAATATTTTGTGTTTGTTTTTGGTCGTGGCACGAAGGTCTTCCCTGAATTTGGAAAAATTCCGCCGGAAGAGGGCTCTATAATTGCGATGTCTCTACCATTTTCTTTATTGTGCCATCGAAAATTGTATGAAGTTATGCATACAATTGAAACAAATTTTTTGTGTAAGTTTCTGGCTATGGCAAACAAGTCCTCCTTGAATTTAAAAAAAATCTGCAGGAAGGGGGGTCGTTGTAATAGCTATGTTTGTGCCATTTTCTTTATTGTACCATCGAAAAGTGTATAAAATTATGCATACAATTGAACCAAATTTTTTCGTGCATGTTTTTGGTTTTGGCAAACAGGAATTTGGAAATATTGCGTGGTAAATGGGCTCTGTGATACCGATTTTTGTATGCGTTTCTTGATTTTTTGTAGTTCTGTTGTCCATCGGCGGCTCGTGCAGAGGCGGGAACTTGCTTTTCGCTAAGCTGGCTATTCGCAAACATCTGATAACAATAGAATAAGGAAAAACTATTAATTTTAACAGATGATATCTGTTGATATAGATCATATCAGATCATATCATATCATATAGATCATAGTTGATCAGATGATATCTGTTGTTGATATTGATTAACTCGTTTTTAGTCCTTTTAATTGACTGAAGCAGAAATTTAAGATGAAAAACAAAGTTGGTATAATATTAAACTAAAGATATTGAAATGTTAACATGCGTAACTAGTTTTTGAAGTATTATGTATAAGATAGAAGAAAGTTTTAGGATTGGCACATCCAACTAGTTTTACATATAGCGCTTGTTTTGTATTTATCTTCATGCTTTGGTTTCGCTATGAACGCTTCAGAAGAAAGATTTGTGCACAGGTCAAAAATTTGAATACAAAGTGTTCTATTTCTAATTTTATGATAATTCCTTCTTTCGTATTCATAATTGTTAATCTTGGATTTTTAGGCGCGTTCGTAATTATATAAATACGTAGCACCTGTAGTTGTCGCCTGATCCGTCCGTCTATCCGTCTGTCGGCATATAACAGCGCCAAAATTACCCAACCGAATGGCTTAAAATTTAATAAATATAATCGTTGCAGAATTTTGTCGAGGCATTTAAAATTTTATGAAAACCGAATGAAAACTTAAAACGATATGAATAAAAAGTTTCTTCATTCCATTAAATACTATCATACGTAATTATTTCAATGATATCCCGTGATAAGTAATGTTTCTAGGCTGCCATGGTGATTACTGATTATTCCCTATTTAAGATGGAGCGATATTATTTCATTATTACTGTATTTAATATATATCAGCGTGATAAATTTTGTATTCATGCATTTTTTTTCCTACGAGTGCAACAGCCATTGCTCCAAGACCTGAATATTTATAAAACTAGTTATAGTACGAACTCACATCATTTGCCATGTTTGACGTACAATTTCTTGCTCGTTTACCGCTTTATACACAGACACACACATATATACACATGTAGCCTAAATTGTTGAAGCCTTTTGGAAAAGGCGTATTTTTTAAATTTGCTGATTCATAAAGCCAATTTCTCCTTTAGTAATTCCGTGATATTAATACCAAATGAAATATAAATGAATCAAGAATATATCATGAAAGAGATTTCACGAAGCAATATTTAATATAAGAGCAGTTATACAGTGTAAAAATTAAACATATCCCAAAAAGGAAATATACAAAAATTATCACAGTCTCAGTTAAAACTTAAATTGGTAATATTTACAGCACCGTGCGAAAGGGGGGAAAAGGGGGCTGTCGCCCCGGGCGCGGAAAATTTAGGGGCGCCAAATTTGTTCTACCAATTTTCGTTTTTTTATTGTCGTCGATCATTTTCATTGGAATTTTTTTTTCACTCTTCGATATTCTATTTTTTTTTTTTTTGTAAAACCAAATGTATGTATTTACATAGCGGAAATTTTTTTCCCAATGGAAGTATGTACATTTTGCATTTCCAGGTTATTGCGTCGTTCACATTTACTTTGCATTGAGCTCTTTAGATCTGATGATTTTATAATATGCTTTTGTGATATTTTATTGCAGTGTTTCTTAAACTTTTGCACTCTGCGGCCCCTTTTACATCGTATGCGAAAGTTTCTGTGCTAACCTATCCTGATTCCATTATGGGATCATTCTTATAGTCATTCGGTCATTACTTTGCTGTTAAAAAAAGGTCCAGCACAGGATGAAAATGCTGATTACATGAAATCTGCCATTGCAGAAGTACGACAATTTTCCAAACTAACGTTCAAGAAAACTATACCTAGTGGAGAAATTATTAACCGTTTTTGCGGCTTATTGGATAACTTAATTAAGGGAATCACTACATTTTGTTTTCTCTGTTTATTATTCACCAATTATCATGATCGCCCACCAAAGTTAGCCAATCCAGATTGTGGGTTTTTCATGTGGAAGAAATTAAATCCTAAAATTCTTGAGCATAAAAATGCTCTAGAACACAGAAATGCATGCATTCGATAAAAGAAACTTGAGAGACGTTTAAAATTAAATCATGTAATCGACAGCAAATTTGAAAAGAGCAAAAGTGAAAAAGATAATAGGCGAAATATATTCAGGATGAAATTATGAACTTTCTTGCCAATGAAGTAAGAAAAACGATTGTAGAAGAAATTAATAGAGCAAGGTATTTTTCAATTTCGTTCGATCGCACTCCATATACCGCGTGTCCTAAAATGGACTGACTGAGTGATAGTGCCATCCCGAGGGGCAGACCACTAGCTGCTCACGTTACAAATGACTTTTTCAATTCTTATACAGCAGTTTTACAATTTCACATTACAACATAAATATCGATGATTTGTTGAAGAATTAAACAGTTTTACAGTCAACTCAGGTTACAGCAGTATACTTTATTAAACCTTATTCGTGAAAATCAATGAAGTTTATACTGAATTGACAATTATGCCAGCAATGTATAACCACACAAGTACTATAAAGACAACATCTAGCGCCATAGGTGCTCAATCAAGGCCAAAACCGAAATCGCCCAACACTGATGCGAAAAGAAGAGGTTAAATGTATGGAGTGGGTCACATTCTCCAATACAATCTTATTTTTAGGGGCCTATTCTATATATTTAACCTTCTTCCTTCGCATGATGCCAAGGAGATTTCAGTTTATACCTCCTTTGGTCGCTTATTGCTTGCCACCTACCTCTGCTATTTGGAACTAAAACCGTGAACCGCAGTAAAAATACTTCTAATATCTTACATAACTCTCCTGCAAGAATTTCTTTTAATAATTGTCACCATTTGCAAGTTATTGAATTTTAAACACATTCCAGTTTAGGAATCCAGTACACCTCACAAATTACAAATGACGCAAATTATGCGATACCGAAAATAGAAAATTTTCATTCGAGGAAAGGTTTCTTGACTACATCAAGTCAAAAAAAAAAAAAAAAAAAGGAGCGTAAGAAATTTAAGATAAGCTAATGTCCGACAATCTCGACATTCACAGCTGCACGAGAGGTTCTGTTCTCAAAGATGGTAGACGGGAGGTGCTGAGTTCGACCCAATCGCGCACGTCAGCCTAATCGTTTGAAATTGTCCGTAGTTTTCTTCGAACCTTGCCTAAATACGGGTTAGGTTCCCTTAGAAAGACCTTACAGAGGGCACTCCCATCCCGTTCCTTTCTACTCAGTGTTGATTTCAGGGGTGGCCTGGGGGGAAACATTCCCTCCGGGAGCAATGAGATGTCCCCTCCCCCGGAAGATTTGAGATTTTGAGTTTTCAATGGTCAAAAAGCACAATTTACCCCCCGGAACTCTTTAATGCCCCCCCCCCCGGAGCACAGAAATCCCTCCCGGAGAAAAGTGTCTGAATTCAACACTGGGCCTACTATATCCAACTTGAAGATCATAACAGTATATAGGCCGTCATAAACAATACCAATATCAACCCTTCAGAGCTCAATGTTGTGATATGGTGCAAATATGGCTTCCCAATATAATGTTGTGTAAGCTAGAATCATCGAAGTAAATAAATTCGTCTATTTTTTTTTACCATGCTCTGCACATTCTCTAAACTTTGAATTCGTGCTGCTGGTGTATGTCCAAAAATGTTCGGAACTGCATAAAATGTGTTTGTTTTTTTCTTCTGTTCTACTGAAAGGTGGGATATACTTATGTCCCACTTATCAGTTTATTTAAAGAAACATTGCGATACTCTATGGTCATGAAAAAATAAAGTTATATCTGCAGTTTACGAACAATCGCAACAGATTTTAAAAGCTCTGGAAGACCTTATAGAAATGAAGTAAAATGAGTAAACTTACTCAGGAGCAAAAAGCTTAATAAAGCAAATAAAGAAATACCCCTTTATTTACGGCTTAGTAGTTTGACACAGCATTTTAAATGAAATAGAAAAAGTTAATATTATTCTCACGAAAAAAAAACTGTCAATGTTTTGATTCACAGCAAACTGATTGAAACACTAAAAAACACATTTTAGACAATAAGAGAGGAAATTTTTGAACAAGAAAGCTAAGATTTGGTTATGTCCGTAAATGTAGAGTCCTTATTTGAGCAAAACAGAAAACGTAAAATTCGCAGAACACTTTGACTATGAAGCTCCTGATGAAAGTGGACATTTATATGAAAGTGAAAGATTTCGTGTTACGTAGAGACACTTTACCGTGCAACTGAACTGAAGGTTTAAGAAACTGAGAAATATATAACAAGAATTTGAGTTTCTGGTGGTGCGAATCTAAAATCAGTTATCGAAAATCTGTTAATATTGCCTGGACCTGGCCCTTTATTGCTGACTTGAATGGACTAGAATTGTTAAGCGAGGTTTTAAATGCGAAAACCTTATTTCTACCATTAGATAAGAACTTTTATAAAATGGATCATTTAGAAATCCTTTAGTTGCTCCATAATTTTAACTTAGGGAAAACAAGGAATTACAAAAACATGGAGGCAGCGTACATAATTTATAAGTATTTCAGTTACAATAAAATAGCAAAAAACTACTTAAGATCTATTATTAGTCGAGAGATTAAGCAACCTGAATTTACTTTCTATAAAATTCCGTGTGTCGCAATCTTTACAGATAAAATAATAAACGATTTTGCTACCCTAAATGCAAGAAAAACTAGTCGGATGTACCAATCCCAAAACTTTCTTCCATCTCATACATGTTAATACTTGAAAATTCGCTATCACACTGCCAAAATTAAACGACAATCTCTGCCCATCATGAGGATTCTAAAGATATGAAATTCCATGCATTGGTTCTTAAGATATGGCCATCTCTGAAATTGTGTAAATCCCGCAAAATTCAGCCTAGAAGCGCCACCTATTGGGTGTTTTACACCAAAACCTATGTTACTCCAAAACCACCAAGCAACCACTTATGTCAAAGTCTAACTGAAAGTTTGAGGAAAATCCGTGCATTAGTTTTTGAGATCGAGTTATTGCGAAAATCATGAAAATTCCTGCATAGTAGCGCTACCTCTTGGACGATTAACATCAAAACCTAAATCAGCAACAACTTGTGTTAACATCTAACTAAATCTGAAGTTAGATGAAAATTCGTGCATTAGTTTTTGAGATAGAGCTTTTGCGGAATAGTGCAAAATGCAGCACAGCAGGCCACCTGTTGAGCGATTTACACCAACATGTAATAAGCAGCAAGTCATATCAAGGACTAACTGTATCTGAAGTTTCATGAAAATCCGTGCATTAGGTCTTGAGATAGAGCCATTGCGGAAATCGTAAAACAATGCAGCAGAGCAGCGCCACCTGTTGAGCGATTTACACCAAAACGTAATCAGCATCAAGTCATATCAAGGAATAACGGAATCTGAAGTTTCATGAAAATCCGTGCATTAGTTCTTGAGATAGAGCCATTGCGGAAATCGTAAAAAATGCAGCATAGCAGCGCCACCTGTTGAGCGATTTGCACCAAAAACTAATCAGCATCAATCTGTATCAGATACTAACTGGATATAAATTTTTATTAAATTCCGTTCATTAGTTCTTGAGATAGAGCGCCCACAAAATTTGTGTCACACACACACACACAGACAGACAGACATTTTGTAAAAGCATGTTTTTCGGAATCTCTGACCCCTAATATCCGTCGAAAACCGGAATTCGAAAATTTTCATGAATCCAATACTTTCTTCTTGTAAAGATAGAAGACAGTAATAAAATGGAAGTAAATGTATTTGCCTGATATTATATTTTATTTTATATTAATTAAAACACTGTTTCAGTTATCTTCCTTAATTAATGTACTGAAAATATAATTTATTTTTATCTTTTACATTATGTTCTGCACGTTTTTTGTTTGTTTTGCTTTTTTAGTACTTATTGGTTGAAGGGACCACTTGTTTCTAATCTGGTTGTTAGCGATTTTTACCCATTTTCTGCAGCTTAAAGACTAAAAACAACTAAAAATGGCTAGAAAAATATGTCAGAAAGGTTAAGAAAAATCTGCCGCAAAGCATCACGATATCATTAACACATAAGTGCAATTTTCTATCCAGATATTTAGTTGTTTGGAATTTCTGAATTAAAATTAAATCTTTTAAAGTTCTAAAATACATGCAAGATATTTATTCAATATAATTTATTTCTGTTTCTGCCCTTTATCAATTTTGAAGGAGGGGGGGGGGGGGGGCGCCAAATTGACGCGCTGCCCCGGGCGCAGTTTTCTCTTCGCACGGCCCTGAATACTTACTTTTAATTACGTCCTGACAATGCCTTATAGTTGAGTGAACCAAGTCATTAAATTCTGAAGCATTTATAATGTAATGCTAAGATTGAATTATAATTTCACTTTATTGGATTTATTGCATGGTTGCTTCAGTGCTGCAAACCTTTTATTAGGCTCCATACATTTCAATTGGGTTAAGGTCTGGACCGTTCCAACACTTGAATACGATTGTCTTCAAACAAATTTTTGGACACTTTGACAGCATGACATGAAGATGAATAATATTGAAACAAATCCTTCATTATATTTTAAAAGAGATCACGGTAAAAGTCATTTATGCACCTTATTCCATTAATCATACAAATTCTGTCAAGATTTCTATATTAAAAAACACCATATCGTAACAGTGTCTGATTTCTTTCCAGTGTAAGTAATGCAGTAATAATTTAAATTTTCTACGATTCTTCTTCTTACGTATTTTATACCATCACAAACAAACAGGGATATTTTCGTCTCGTCAGACAAAATAACACTCTCCCATTTTCCCGCTGTCAAGATAAGATGAGTTTTAGACCAGTATAATATTTCAACGTTTTTAAATGGCTTTCTTCATTGAATTCTAACATTAAAAAGAAATGCTTGTACTCTGCTCTAAACAGTTCTCGCACTCAGCACCACATGGGCTTGCGCCATTTCATCTTGTACATATATAGATGCCTTTTTTGTTTCACCTATGCACATATCTCTTTAAGCTTCTATCATATGTTTTACATATTTTACTGCCTTTACCAGTTTGGTTCTTAGCAACATAGTCTACTTATAACGCTTCAAAAGTTTTGAAATACCACCTGTGGTTACATTTCAAACGATTTGCCTTGTAATTTCTTCATAACTGTAATATCGCTTTCTAGGTAACCAGTGAACTCTTTTCGATTGTTTTAATTTTCTTGTGTTTTACATTTAACTTTAATATCAGTTACACAATGCGCTTTCTCCTTACAGCCATCAAATATCTTTTGAAACAGGACAACGACAGTTAAATCCTACTATTACCCGACTGGCGTATTGCCAAAACAGGATGATTCTTGATTGGCTCGCTAAGCACTCACTGCCAATGGCTGAATGCAAATAAATAGAAGTTACTTCACGTTAACCTAAGCAAGCTGTGTTTCACTTTTTGTTTCTTTCTTTGCATACAACAGTTTATTAAATACTAATAATTTAACAGAATTTATTTCATTACATTCTTGATTAAATAATCAATCTTGTAATATATAATTTTATGATATTACTTATGGTAATAACAGAAAGTGCTTTTATGAACCATCAAACTTCATAAATACATTTTCAAAACTCTTTCCACAATTTTGGTCACTACTCTATATTTGAAATTTCAAAATTCTTTGCTCATAATTCTTGAAAAAATGTGTATTATAGCTTCATCACATATATTGTTTGATAAAAACAACAACAACAACAATAACAAATGAGGATTGGACACACACAAAAATATCTCTGTAAAATTACGGGCAGAGGCAAAAAAAAATCCATATCCAATTACCAATCCGTATTTTTGGTAACAGATGGGCTAGAACTGTAAAAACATTTGGATTGCCCTTAATTTTCCAAATATCTAAGGGATAAGGCCGCTTATTTAATGGATCAGACCGTTTTTCATGAAATAACGCTGTTGCCTGTGAAAATTGAAGGGTAAACGCTCATAAATTTACAATTTTTTCTGAGAGTGGATAGTGTTTTAAAAACAGTATTTTCCGTCATTAACGACGCGAATTTTTAAGCAACATTTAGAGTCATTTTTAGATTTAACACTTTTGTGTCCATTTTTTTTCTATTTAGGGAATAAATTACTTTTAAGTTAATACACATAAACTCGCCTATGCAAATCCCAAATATTTACTTTTACTGAAATTTGCCGAAAAGGACATTTCGTAAAATATAACGAATACAATTATCTTGAGAGCAATTCGTATAAAAAAAATCCCTGCCGGCCCGGCCTACAGGCAGAGGTAGATTTCGAAGTCAAATATACTAATTTCACAAACAAAAACTAAATCATGATTATAGATAAATCCACTTTAACAATTTTATCTGGCCGCTCTTGACGAGTTTTTATTGCATTTTCATATAATAGCTGGTTTTATCAGAATCATGTTAGGGCGGTATTCAAAAAAATACTTTTCCATGCTCAACAACTCGAAATTTTCTGGCATAATTCCAGATTCATTTTTAATTAAAAAAAATATGAAACTTGCTGACGTGATTTTTGAAGACATTTATAAGCGACCTGTGTTTTTATTTTTTGTTCAATTAATTAAAACTTGATATATAAACAATTATTTTCTCAGAAGAACAATATTTTTCGTTTCTAACACAATCGCTCCGGGAAATTCCGTTCAAAATGCCCACTTTGACATAATTTTTTGAAATATATTCTGCCTCTATCTAAAAATCTATTATTACGGTACATTATATAGTTTCTGAATAAGCGAATATACCAATTAAATGCGTTTGAGAGGAAAAATGAATTTAAAAACCAGTCAGAAAATAAGCAGTTTGGATTTAAGCGCATCCTTAATACAATGATTTTTCCAACACAATCCGCTTCGGTAAATTCGGTTCAAAATGCCCTTTTTAACAGCATTTAAAAAAATATATTCTGCCCCTATCAGAAAATCGACCATTACGGTACATTATATAGTTTCTGAGTAAGAAAACGTACCAATTGGAAGCCTTTGAGAGCAAAAATGAATTGTAAAATGAGTCAGAAAATAAGCAGTTTGGATTTGAAAACACCCTTACTAAGATCATTTTTTACTTCAACTGGTATGTATTTTTAATTTGTTTTTGCTCTAAGAATTGGTCCTATCCAAAACTCGTCTATATAGATGTTGTAGACAATATTAAGGAGATATATGATAAATTCATGGGGATTTTATATCTTTTGAATTGACGGAGTTATTGATTTTTTTCTTCTTCAAACCACCTTTTTGTTTTAGTTTTTAATTTTTTTTTGCGGTACGAATTGGTCCTATCAAAAACTTGTGAATATAAAAGTTGTAGATAATGTTAAGGAGATTCATGATAAAATTAATTGGATTTGATATCTTGAGAATTGACGAAGTTATGGATTTTTTTCTTCTTCAAACGCCCTTTCTGTTTTCGTTTTTAATTTTTTTTTGCGGTACGAATTGTTCCTATCAAAAACTTGTGAATATAAAAGTTTTAGATAATGTTAAGGAGATTTATAATAAAATTAATTGAATTTGATATCTTGAGAATTGACGAAGTTATGAATTTTTTTGTCCCAAAAACCCTATTTTTTGCGCCCCTTGAGCCCATTTTTAACTTTATCAAAAATCTGTGATACATAAATTTTTGGCCCTATTTTTAGAAGTAATAAAAACTTTAAACTGTACAAAATGTGATATGTACAAAAACTAAGAAGTTATGGGGGGTTTTCTGTTTTCACAAAACCCCTCCCTATTTCCCTCCCCTTGGTCCGATTTTGCCCATTAACGAACTTGACCGAGATTTTATGCCCATTGATTTTATGTATCAGTTTGGAAGAGATTGGTGCAGAATTACGAAAGTTATCGTGTCCAGAAGAAAGTGATATATATATATAGATAGATAGATAGATAGATAGATAGATAGATAGATAGATAGATAGATAGATAAAGTTTTTTACTGAGGGTGGTTTTGGGTTCTAGGGGTCATGATCGGTGTAGATCTGCAAAAATTTTTCAGAAATTCCAACATAGGAACGATCCCAATAGGTAGTATTTCATACGAAATCTACCTAATAACCTAATGAAGAAATTTTTCATACTTTAAAAAAATGCCGTACGACAACAGAATTAGCACAAAAATTTTCTAGTACTTTTAATGTTTTGTGATAAAGTACTCGTTTTGAAATGTTGCCTCATTTTAAAATTTAAACAGTAAAACATGTCTTTGGAATGACTTTTTTCATATTTTATGATAAATTATTCGATTGGAAAGGTAGCCTCATTTTAAAATTTAAGCAGTAATACATCTGTTTGGAATGAAATTATTACCAAAATGTCAAAGATATTAAAGCAAAGTTTTTTTTAATTATTATTATTAAATTCTGAAACATAAATGAAGTCATAAAAGCGAATTTACAGATTATACTAAGATTACTATATGTAGATAATAACAAAAATAATCGTTAAGCGAAAATAATAGTCAATCAAAAAACATATTGAACTAATAAGACGTCAGGCCCGATTAAAACAGCATTAAAACTGCAAGCATTGAAATACATTAGAATCACTTAACCCTTAAATGCCTGACTTTTCAAAAATCATTGTAATAATGTTTTTAGGCTTTCATTTTTTAAAGAAATCATGGGAAAATACTTTAAAAAATCATATTTTGTTTTAAGTATGGTTTACGGCTAAAAAACATTTTGTTACTAATCGTAAATACTGGTCTTTAATTGAAAAAATAATTTTTCTTGATAAAATTTGATAATACTAGGACTTCCTTCAGAGGGATTAGTCTGAGCGATATTACTGAGAACATAGATTTAATAATAATATGTGGAAGGAAAGAAAATGTGATGTTATCTTTAATTGTCCATATACTGCGAAAAATTGAAATGATGAAAATAAACGAATTGTAGAATTACAAAATCTTATATATAAATTCGTATATACTGTTTAAAAAAATGGGAAATCAAACTATTCAAGACAGCTATGCATGGATATAAAATTGAAAGTACGCAATATATTAAAAGTAAAATAGAAAATGAAACACTCATTTACTTATATCGGAATTTTAACTGTATAAAATGATGTCAAGAGCATAATCGGACGCTCCGCACCAATTTGAGTAACTTTAAATGACAAATATATGATGTTTAAAAAGAATGGACTATACTTTATATGGTGTGTGCTCCCTTATAGTTATCCCTTATAGTCCCTAATAGTTAATATTGTACAATATCTGTTTTCCACGGATGCAACGAGGTTGTCGATAACATTTAAGGAATTCTCTTCTCAAAATCTAATATAGTATCAAAGTACTGAATACATCAAAAGTGGCATGCAATGCTTCGTTAGAGTGTGTTTTAGATATGCTCGATCGGATTTAAATGTTGAGTGTATGCTGGCCACTACATACGCTGTATTGTTTTGTTTTCAAACATATTCTGCACAAGTTGAGCTGTATTTAGCATGTATTAAATAAAAGAAATCGGCAATGATTGCAGCATAAAATATGACAAAAGATCTGAATATATCATCTGAATAACTTTTAAGCTGTCAAAGTGTCATTTGAAGTAATTTAAAAATTCATACATTTTTATTCAGCAAATCATGCAAGCTAACATACGCCAATATGAACCCGATTACAAAATTTCACCAGAATAAGTTAATATATAAAAAATCTACTAATGATAATTGAGAATATGACCTTATGATAAAATGTCTAGAAAAATGAATCGGATAAAAAATTCATATCACATTTAAAACGGCACTTCCCTCTGTTAGTGGCCTTGGCGAGAGAGAGAAAAGCCTAGAGAAGGAACACTTTAACAAGTACTTTCGGGCAACCTACTCACTGTTTCATACAGGTCTTTATTCAATATTTACACAATTTATTTAATGCTAGGTGGGTATCTATCAGTTTTGTTGCATTTAAATCGCATGTTTCGCGGAGGAAATGCAGCATTATGAAGTATTTAAAGTTGCTGTACCTAATAATTCCAAATTAATGGTAATTGAGATTCCTTTCCGTTAATTTCATCTTTTTAAATTTTAAATTTTTTAGAAACCATTCATAGAGACAATTGTATATTTTAAAACTAACCCGAAGCAAAATTTCAAGATTTTGGGCTCAGCAGTAACAGAGAAATAGAAAATTTTTGAAAGTTTTTTGTTTCTGCACTGTTTTATATAGCGACATTTTTAGAAATTTTTCTATTGCGAGAATTTACGTCATGAAAAATACAGCCATGTCAATTTTCATGTTTATATTCATAGCAGTTCCATGTTCTTCGTTACTTAGATCATCTTTAGATCTTTTTCCGTTTTGTTTAGTCTTTCTATTTTTTAGAATTCGTTCTACAACGAGCATTTACATTTTTGTAATTACTACCATGCCAAAGTTCTAGTTTCTAACCCCAACAGTATCCCAAAAATTTCAGTATTCCAAATAAATCATAGTTTAGAACCTTTCTAGAAATTTTTACGTTTATCCGTCAAATTGAACCTTTTAGAGAGCGTTCATTACGAGTATTTACATCTTAAAAGTAACTACCGCACGAAATTTAAAGTTTCTAACCCAATCAATATCGCAGAAATCACAATTTTAGAGCATTTTTGCTCCTGCAGCGATGTAGGTTCTTGCACTGACATAAAATAGTCTTTTTTTCGGAGCAGATATGGTCACCAACATTTTTTTAAGTTGGCTATGTAGTTTCAGAGATAACACCTCACAAACGTACAAGCATTAATAATATTATATACTTTATAATATTATAACGCTTTATAATATTAGCATTAGATGTACAGATACAAAAGAAAATTTATCTGTTACAAACTAAAGTGCCGGCGTTGCCCAGAATTTGAAGGATATTTGTTCTGAAAAATCAATTTCAAAATTTAACACACAACACAAAACAAAAATTAAATAAAGCAGTCGAAATGTTGTTGAATTAATCATATGAAAACGCTATATAAAAATGTATAAATGTATATAACAGATGCATAAGAATACAGCGATAAATGAACTTATTTCAATTTATAATTGGAGCAATAATGTTAAAATACGCCAATATTTCCCTAATCGGGTTTTTATCATGCTTCAATACATTTTTCACACTCATATGACGTTATACTATATCCACCATGCTCTTTATATTTCCAATATGACGTAATATTTTCCTCTTTCACGTGGAAACCTTGAAATAGAAAAGTTATGAAGTTATATTCAAAATGTTTAAATTTGATAAGAAATTGCTGTTAAATTGGTGGTTTTTTATTAATTAAAAATTAACTATAAGTTATTTCGATTCCGGATTACTTTAGTTGTCGCGGCCATATTTTAATACACATGTACGTATCTCTTCACAATTTTGGCTTCTAAATTGTGGATTTTTTATAGAATTACAAACAGACAGATAGACAAGTTTTCATTTTTATATATCTCTCTATTCTATAAAAAGTAACTAACGCTGTCACCGCCGCCGCCGCCGCCGCCGCCGCCGCCGGTTTTGAATTTTTTTTGACCGGAGGTCTTTCTTCGTTTATATTAAGAAATCTATTGCATACAAATATATGAAAATCGGTGGTATTATAGCGAAATGTTTGATCAACACACTAATGCATACAGTTTTCAAATCGAAGAATTATTTAAAGAGATATTTAATGCTAAAGTTGGACAAAATCGTTCCATTAAAAAAAAATTATAAGAGCAAAAGCTATACATGGGAATTTAATCATTTTATTCAATAGAAGATCCCGGTCTGCAGATTTCATTAATTTTTTTAATTTGACTCATTTTTTGAGGTTTTATTTCTATTTTAAATTCAAATATTCAGCATTTTGACAGATATTTTTTTACATATTTTAGAAAATGGTATTAATTTAAACTGTTGCCAACTGTATAAACAGCGCAAACAATAATATTTGCTTTAAATAAAAAAAAAATATTTACACGTTACTATTATAAACAGAAAAAAACCTTCAAATTATAATTAAATAATTAGGTATAAAAAGCAGGCACTTATTGGAAATTACGCCATAAAAACTATATTTACATGTGAATTTTAAAAGAGAAAGGATATTGTAAAATAAATTCATTAACATGCGTTAGAAATCTGAAATAGAACAAATTACGTCACATTACACTTATTATGCAAAATGAACAAAAAATAGTATTGCAAAACAATTTAAATTTAAAAATTGCGCGAGACAAAATATTAGAGGTTAAATATTAGATTTTTTCAAAATTTTATTATTTGTCGTTTGATGTGAGGTGTTCAGCTATAAGTATGCAAATTTTTATGTTTCCAACATAATTAGGGACTGAGTTAGAAAAATTGCTTTAAATACACAAGTTAGAGCCCAGAGGGTTAAATATTAGACTTTTTCAAAATTTTATTATTTGCTGTTTGATGTGAGGGGTTCAGCTATAAGTATGCAAAATTTCATGTCTCCAACTTAATTAGCGGCTGAGTTAGAAAAATTGCTTAAAATACACAAGTTAGAGCCCAGAGGGTTAAATAATAGACTTCTTCAAAATTTTATTATTTGTTGTTTGATGTGAGGTGTTCAGCTATAAGTATGCAAAATGTCATGTCTCCAACTTAATTAGGGGATGAGTTAGAAAAATTGCTTAAAATACAGAAGTTAGAGACCGGAGGGTTAAATATGACTTTTTCAAAATTTTATGATTTATCGTGTTATCGCAAGTGTTCAGCTATAAGTATGCAAATTTTTATGTTTCCAACATAATTAGGGGCTGAGTTAGAAAAATTGCTTAAAATACAGAAGTTAGAGCCAAGAGGTTTAAATATTAGACCTTTTTCAAAATTTTATTATTTGTCGTTTGATGTGAGATGTTCAGCTATAAGTATGCAAAATTTCATGTCTCCAACTTAATTAAATTAGGGGCTGAGTTAGAAAAATTGCTTAAAATACACAAGTTAGAGCCCAGAGGGTTAAATATTAGACTTTTTCAAAATTTTATTATTTGCCGTTTGATGTGTGGTGTTCAGCTATAAGTATGCAAATTTTCAAGTCTCCGAAATATATAGTTTCTGGGAACGGGCTCTGTGACAGACGGACAAACAGACAGACAAAGGAGTGAGACAGGTAGGGTTTCGTTAGATGAACGAAACTCTAAAAACATGCTGCGGATGACTGTAACAACACCCTAAAATTACATTACCATCAGCGATCTACCAATCCCGAATTTAGTTTATATTCGTTTCATATATTCTTATTCTTTTGTGCGGCCCTGTAAAATAATTATCAATATTATATACAGTAAAACCTCTGAATAGCGGACACCCCGAGAATGCAGAATTTGTCCTCTATTTAGAGGTGACCGCTACTGAGAGTAAAACATGTACAGTTATTTAAGAGTTGGTAATCGAAAAAATGTCCGCTAAATAGAGTTATCCGCTAATCGGGTGTGCCCGCTATGGAGGTTTTACCAGTAAAACTTCTGAATAGCGAACACCTCGGGAGGGCAGAATTTGTCCTCTATTTGGAGGTGTCCGCTACTGAGAGTAAAAAATGTGCAGTTATATAAGGGCTGGTAATCGAAAAAATGCCCGCTAAATAGAGGTGTCCACTAATAGGGTGTGTCCGTTATGGAGGTTTTACTGCATAATAATATCATCCTTTACAAGAAAATTGCATGCTGTATGATAGACAGACAGACATCCAGAGAAAGATAACCTCCCGGATCAATAAACTCTCATGTCTTTTAATATGGTTAGAGCGACTGCCTGGAATGCAGTGGTCCCGGGTTCGATTCCTGGCTCTGGCTAATTTTTCACTCCAGTTGGGTTTATTGTATTTATTGTATGTATGTCTGTAAAATATTTATATATACCTTTAACTCATGTCTTTTGTTTTAATCATCCACAATGGTATGTCATACAACATGCCAGATTTTATACAACAGGCTAAAAACGGTCACCGTGGTACGGAATACTGTATTATTATTTGTTTGCCCACCAAAACTGGTTGCCACGTGTTGTTGCAAGGTTTGTAATCACGTGGTTGAAACTGATCTATTTAATATTACTGCGTGCGTATTTTTTTCTATTTGCTCCATGTGTTCAAACCAGTTGTCTATGAAAACACCAAACGGTGAAAGTGACGCACACCAAATTTCTGTGACGTATGCAGATAAATTGTGCTTTTTTAAGAGTTTTTTCTATATAATTTTTAAACGGTTTGGAACTTATTTTTCATAGTAGGTGCATTCAGTAGGCGACCCTCATAGGTACCTTCTGGTGCAATCAGAAATGAAATCCGACAAATATTTTTTGAGTTATGCTTGACGAAAGGTTTTTATAAGGCTTTTTGTTTAGTAGGACATGGCGTTAATATCCATCGTAGTAGTAAAGTGTCCGGACAGTAATATTTCGCTGAGTATTAGCCTTCGCTTCGCTCATACAACTAAACAAACAAGAATTTTAGGAACTATATTAAGAAATAAATTTTAATTCCTCACTGCAGAACAAAATAGGGTATTTCGCAAGCTTCCAAATAAAACTAAAAGAACAAGCAGCAACAATTGAAAAAATAAACCTATCTTTATTCTTAAACAGCGAAGGGGTGCCTTCTGCATGTTGAAAATCGATTTAATAATATTTTCAGAATGTATTTTATTGGCAACATTAGGCATTATAGCTTCAATATTATTCTAATAGTATTTTAGAGCCTAAATTAGGTATGTATACAAAAAGCAACACCATGCATTTAATGGTTAAGTAGTGTTTTGCATTTCCTGAAAAATGTATTTGATCTTATTCTGTATGATCGTATTATAGTGAATAGCTATACTTAGCAATATTTATGCTATAATGTTTTTGTTATTTTTATCTTTCAATTTTTTTCTTGATTGAGTGAGATTTTTCAATTACATCATATTGTCGTTATTCATAATTTATTAAACATCACTTTACTCTTTCAGCATTCAGCATGAATGGAGTTTTATGCATTTGCAGAACACTAGGTACACTCTTTTAAAGAGAATCTAAGTGCGATCATTAGGTTCCATGATACCCCGTGTGCGTTCAATCTACACATGTCGGTATTTTTAGGTAGATTTCGTATGAAATACTACCTATTACATTCTCCACTATGTTGGAATTCCTGAAGTATTTTTGCAGATCAACAACTTTATCTCTCTCTCTCTATATATATATGTATATATATATATATATATATATATATATGTGTGTGTGTGTGTGTGTGTGTGTGTGTGTAAAAATAAAACTTTTCGCCCTTTAATCTTTATTAAATTATTCCAAATTATTATAATACCTACATTTTTTACTTAGCTTTAATAATATCTTAAATATCTTTTATCTTTTTTCTATGCTTTAAATGCGTATTCTTTTATTATTCTAAAAACCTTATTCCATTCGTCTAATCTTATAAAACCCATTAAATTACTTTTTCCTTTTATTCTGAAAATGAATTCTTTTTATTTCGAATGTTTTAATAGCATTTGTTCATTGGTGTTCTATTCCATAATTCCTTGCAAATACCACCAGCCATTGTTTGCGCAATAATTCTGATGCGAGGCTAAATAGTTCGCATCGTCGTCACGCGTGCTTCCCCCTACCCCCGGAGCTAGGTCCTATCGTATTCTGCATCTCTCTCGTCCTACTGGCTACTTTTACGGGATTTGTCATTTCACGAGTATTGTATTCTTACGCATGCAGTTTTTGCAAGTATATAACCGGTTGCATAGGCTAGGAGAGAGAGAAATTTACGATAATTGAGTTGCTTAATTAAACCACGTCACCCGGAAAGCTTTTTTCCTGAATCTTCGTTATGTTGTTCCAATACTTAACATCTAGTGGTTTACTTTTTACGACGTAGCATCTGCCTAAATATGGGTAGCATATTTCTAGGGGAGTTTGGTGCACTTTATGATCATCAAATAAAGGTTTTATGAATCTAACTGTTTCGATTATTATTTTTCGGAAAACCTTCCAATGTATGGCGGTCTGAACTACCACTCTTAATCATTATTTTACGACTGAAAAAACCATGTTTCTTCATTGAGTTTCCTTACGGCGGTATGCTGTTGCTTAAGACCGACATGTTTACATGATACTAGTGAAAACGTATCATATATATATATATACACTACTCAAAAAAATTAGGGAAGCAAGCAAAAAAGTGAAGAGAACAGTGCAAGACAGCCATGTATGGGCATAAAATGGATAGTACACGGCTATCAATGCGCAATACACAAAAAAAGACAATAAAAATGTTGTAAGGGAGCTTTCATTCTTTGAAAAGATGAAAAAAACATGAAAAGATGGTTTAGGGCAATAATTTGTTTTCATGTAAATGATAAAAAAAAGTATTGTTTCGAAATGATTCAAGATTTTTAATATGGCGTTGTGTCTCCTCGAACAGCTAAGACTGCTGCACAACTATTTTCCATGGATGCGATAAGGCTATCGATAAGACTTTGGGGAATACTGTTCCACTGCTCAAGAATTGCAATCTGCATGTCCCGGACAGTAAAAGCAGGCTTTGGTCTCGCAGCGATGCGTCGTCTGAGTAAGTCCCAAACATGCTCGATTGAATTTACGTCAGGAGAGCATGCTGGTCATTCCATATGCTCTATTGTTTTAGCTTCAAGCATGTTTTCCATAAGACGATCTGTATGAGGTCTGGAATTATCTTGCATGGGAAAAAAGAAATCACTAAATGCTGCAACATAAAATACGACATGAGGTCTCAGTATCTCGTCTGTATAACTTTGGAACATCAAAGTACCATTCCGAAAGCTATGCAGGCCCGTACGTCCACCTATGCTGATTCCAGCCCATAGTATCAATCCATCTCGTCTGTAATGTGATCTTTCACGAACTAATGTGGGATTATATTGAGTGTATCTTTATCTCCATGCCAAAACACATCAAATGTCACATCCAGACTGAATCGGGAGTCGTCTGTAAGCAAGAATTTGATTCCAACAACGTTGCCTCCAATCTCGATATTCAGTTGCCCACCCTCTTTGGGCCGCACAGTTGCTTGAAATCAACGGAATACAGGCCATTGGCTTATGTGCATAGAGACCACCTGATGAAGTCTATTTTGGACTGTTTGGCTGGATACCCTTCGTCCTGTGGCCAAGAACAATTGAGTTTGCAGCAGAATATCGTTGTCCGTTAAGTCTCGACGAGCTGTTAACAGGATAAATCGGTCATCAGTTTCTGTGGTAGCACATGGCCGAACTTGCCTTTGTCGATGTCTACCATTCCATGTGTCTTGGAATCGATCCCACAGCTTTGCACTGACACTTCTTGCGATCCCAACAGCGTCCACTACACTTCGTTGTGTTTTCCCAGATTCAACTGTACTGATAATACGCCAAGCCATGGATTTTATTAAATCACATTGTTGTGACATTTTCAAGTCACCTTTTCTTCAAAACACAAGCTGAGCTATTGCATTTAACAACTGAGACAGTGAAACAGACGTTTCTGCAAAATCCCAATTTCTAAACTTATATCCTTTTTCTACTTTTTGACATCATAAACTTTAATTTGCATGTGAAGTTTTTTTTAAATCTGTATTCTACTACGCTTTGAATTATGAAAGTTTTATTTTACGTTGCTTATCGGTGTAAATATTTGCGTTATTTTGTTAAAACCATGTGCTCCCCTATATATATATATATATATATCGCTTTCTTCTGGGCACGATAACTTCCCCAATTCTGCACAAATCTCTTCCAAACTGATACATAAAATCAAGGGGCATAAAATCTCGGTCAAATCTCAGTCAATGTGTAAAATCGGACAAAAAGGGAGGGAAATAGGCAGGGGTTTTGTGAAAACCGAAAAAAAAACCCATAACTTCTAAATATTTGTATGCATAAAATCAGTTTGAAGTTTTTTTTTACTTCTAAAAATTCATGTATCAGCGGTTTTTCATAAAATTAAAATTGGGCTCAAGAAGCGCAAAAATAGGGTTTTTGGGAGATAAAAATTCATAACTTCGTCAATTCTGAAGATATCAAATCCAATTAATTTTATTCTAAATCTCCCTAATATTATCTACAACTTTTATAGTCACAAGTTTTTGATAGGATTAATTCGTAGCTCAAAAAAAAAAAATAAATAAATAAATAAAAACAAAAACAAAAAGGGGCGGTTGAGGAAGTAAAAATCCATAACACCGTCAATTCACAAGATATAAAATCCTCATGAATTTATCATATATCTTCTTAATATTGTCTACAACATTTATATAGACAAGTTTTTGATAGGACCAATTCTTACAGCAAAAACAAATTAAAAATACATAGGTATTGAAGAAAAAAATCATCTAATTAAGGGTGTATTCAAATCTAAATTTCTTATTTTCTGACTCATTTTTAAATTCATTTTTGCCCTCAAACACATCCAATTGGTAGATTCTTTTATTCAGAATTTATATAATGTACCGTAATGATCGATTTTTTGATAGAGGATGAATATATTTCAAAAAATGATGTCAAAGTTGGCATTTTGAACATATTTTCCCGAAGCGATTGTGTTAGAAACGAAAAATATTGTCATACTGAGAAAATAATTGTTTATAAATTTAGTTTTAATTAATTGAACGAAAAATAAAAACATAGGACGCTTATAAATCTCTTCAAAAAATCACGTCAGCAAGTTTCATATTTTTTCTATTAAAAATGAATCTGAAAATGTGTCAGAAAATTTAGAGTTGCTGAGCATGGAAAAGTATTTTTGTTTTTTAGTATCGCCTTAACATGATTCTGATAAAACCCAGCTCTTAAATGAAATAAAAACTCGTCAAAAGTGGCCAGATAAAATTGTTAAAGTGGGTTTATCTCTAATCAGGATTTAGGTTTTTTTTTTAGTGAAATTAGTATACTTAACTTCGAAATCTACCTCCGCCTGTAGGCTGGGCCGGCAGGGATTTTTTTAATTTAGTTTTGAAGCTCTCGGAGATTGCGGTTCGTGGTTTTTCCGCACGTGTATGGTAATAAGGAAATACTGGTCATCTGCGGGTTATAAATGCGTGTTTGAAATTTGGTGTCGGAGGATTTGGGTCGGGTCCTTCCCCATTGAGGAAACAGTGACAAATCAGTGCGCTCGTCTTCGCGATTTGAAGCTCGACACGTTTTGTAAGAATTTTGGAGTCTAGAGTTTGCGAAGATAATCTGACATTTTTGGTTTAAAAAAATTCGCATAGTTCAATAAAGTTTTGAGTAACCAAGTGTTGCTAGTATTTAGTGAAATTTGCATAAGTTTTAAAATTGCGAGCTAATAATTTATTTTCAGTGACAGTAGTATTCTTCATCGTAAGCTACCTTGATCATAGTTCAACAGCCAGTATTTCATATGTATGTTGTTTTTGGATTAAAATCTTTTTCAGCATTATTTTCATATCTTGATAATTAATTTAAAGATTTGAGTGAATTTAAGTCGGAGTAGCATAGAATAAATTCAGATGGCCACAGTCGTCTCCCCCCCCCCCATTTTGGTTTAAAAAAATTATAAACTTTGTATCTGAATAGTTATTTATCTCGCGGCTCTCTTGATTGAATTGTCACATATTGTGTGTTAATCGTATCACAAATTATCCTTAATATCATTAACATAAAGAAATACCAAAAATGTAGTACTGAACTTTAAAATTTTGCATGAAGAAGTACAATCTTTAAAAACAGCATAAGATATTAAATATGTTTCATATGGATAACTGTTAAAAGTGGTTGAGAAATTCGTCGACTAATTTCGCTCAATCTTTTTTTTTCCTTAGAATGGGATATTGAAATTAAAATGTACTTTTGCTGTATAACGTGTTTAACCCTTTATAAACTTAATTATGAATTCATGAAAATTTTATCTTCTAAAGCATTTTTCGTGAATTTTTGTAACTATATTAGAAGATTTACATAATCATTTACTTAATTTTGGAAGCTTTAAGAAAGGATTGAAGGATTTGGAAGGATTAATTAAATTTGAATTTATAGGGTTTTTGAGCAATCTGTATATTATATTGCTCTGTATATTATCTTTTATTTTAAATATTTTTCCTAGAATTTTGTAGAATTAAGAAATGTACAAATATAATGCTCTTACAATACAAATATATAAATATTTTCGAATTGAAACCCCTCCCCCTCCCCGCAACACCAAGAAAGCTGAAAAGTTGCAAAGTCTAAATAAATTATCCTTTTAAAAATATTTTTCTTTTGTGTTATCAATAATGCTTTTGGAACAAGATAATCTATAACTCAATCTAAATTGTATTAGTTCTAATCGATGTATTAAATGAATCTTATAACAAATTATTTTAATAGTACTGGTACTTATAAATACCGTCAGTAAATTAAGGGTTAAATCCTTATTTTTATATACTATACAGTTTATTATTTACTGCTAAAAATAATTTTGCAATTAAAGATGCAAACGACTACTTAGACATTTCAGCAGCTGACCAGAATTAAACGCTGCATAAATTGCGATACATTTTTATAAGGTAGAGTAAACACCTTAGTTTAAATTAGCACAGCGATTTCCACTGTTGATATTGGATACTAAAACAGGAGAATGTACTTAAGAAAGGCTTTATTTAACACATCTTCTGCAGTGATAACTTCAAAAAATACCGTAGTTTACTTTTTTTTAATTTTACAAACGACACATTGTATATTATATGGAATATCATTTTACTTTTCAAATGACAACTTGTAAAATTATTTTTCTTTAAAAGGTGGAAAAATTTATTCTACTACATGTTTTATATTAATGCACCAATTAGTCACATTCTTATTTTTGTAAATAAATATTCCTGCTAACAAATATATCTATTCCATTTATAAGATTTTTCCTGATACTTTGCCTAGATTGGTTCACGAAGATTAGAAACGTGTTTATTCTTCTGCTAAGTCTTACATTCTTGTTTCCTATTTACAGGATTATCTATCATGATTAGTCCCATCTTGTAAGAAATCATCAAAATCGCTATAAATGAAAATACCTCGGATTACATTTCTTGACTATCTGTCTGGGCAATATATAAAATAATCTGCATTTTAAGAACTTCATTCATGTTTCATGCAGTCTTTTTTTTTTTTTTATCAAATGCCAATTTAGAATGGGAGTGGTAGCGACTAATAAAATGTTTTGAATTAAGTCTCGTTGGTAAGTTGTCTGTAATAAACTATATATCTGTGCTTTATTAAATTTTCTCTTTCGTTTTTAGTCAAAGAATAACCCGGAAGAAATAACTGAAACTAAATAACGTAACGAAAGCCAAAAATGAAAATATTAATTCTCTGTACATATGAAATAAACTGAAAAATTACTAGAACCGGTTGTTTTTGCGATAATAATTTCTTTAAGAAATGCGAGTCGCACACACTGTTAAAATTTTGCAGCAATCTTTTTTCAATCTTTTTTACTTTTCCACCAATCATTTTTACTTAACCACAATTTAGTCGATTCTCACCAATTAAAATCTAATATATAAAAATACAAATTTGTCTGTCTGTCTGTAGTTCTAAACAAATCCACAGTTTGGAAGCCAGAATTGTGAAATGTTAGGTACATGTGTATTAAAACACGGCCAAGGCAACTAAAGTAATCCGGAATCGAAATAATTTATAGTTAATTTTTAAATATTAAAAAAAAACACTAATTTAACAGCAGTTTTCTATGAAATTTAACCATTTTATTGCAGTTGCCAAAAAATAAAAATCCAGGATAAAATTCTTACCACAACAATTATATTTTGGCTGCAAGATTTCCAAGTGAAAAATGAAAATGAAATAAATTGTTTGGCGAATTAAAAAAATGGGAATATTACTTCCTAACTTTTCTATTCTAAGATTTTCACGCGAAAAATGAAAAAGAAATAAATAGTTTGGCGAATAAAAAACCCCGGGAATATTACGTCATATGGGAAATATAATGGCGGTCAGCAGGTGAATATATAACGTCACAGGAGTTTCAAAAAACGTACTGAAACATAAATCCGGTAAAAATCCGGTTATTGAAATATTGGCATATTTTTATGGCATTATTTTTTGAGGTTTTCTGAATTTGTGTTTGTTATTTTTAACACGTTCACGACGGCGCAGTGGGTCACACTCGACTCTCTCAGAGCTGGCAAGTCTCTGGCCTTTTGGATACCAGTATTTTAATAGAGAAAATGTTGTTTTATTTAATTAGAACAATTGGGCGATTTAAAGGAATAAAGTTTTCTCTAAAATAACAGTGACAAAGTCGGAGAGCTGACAATTCTGAGACAGTCGAGTGTGACCCACCGCGCCGGCGTAAACGTGTTAAATATATTACACATATATACGGTTGTGTACATGCGTATACGTGTGTGTATATTAGAATTTCCACAAAGGTTTAGTTCCCTAGATTAAATAACTGAATTATTCATTCTTAGTGAAGAATTGAAAAAAAGATTTCAGATTTTTTTAAATAACACTCATAGAAATTTTGTACATGCCATTCTTCTTTAAACATGATAAATTTATTTAAATAACCAAATACTCGGAAACAACATTTCATTAAAAGGTTTAATTTCAGTCTGAATCCAGATACCAAATTATATTTACTAAGTACGTAGGTAATCTGTCTCCCGGATTAAATTAAAAAATAATGAAACGCAATCGTTGATTTTTCAAAACAAACATTCTTAAAATTCTGAGTAAATTTAGCTAGTGCTTTTGGGTACTTTAGCTAGTGCTTCATAATATAGCCTAGTAATTGTTGTTTATAAAAAGGTGTTGAATGGGTGTAAAGTTTGACAACTTATTAAATGTGTATTACACTCTAACAAAATGGGGCTATAATTGTTCCTAAGGTTCTGGAAATTCCAACATAGACATTGTCAAATTCTGCGAAACGATTCCTAGAACTAGGTCTCCATAGAAAAAGGCCAGATAGTGCTAAAAACCAGCAGTTAACATTTCCAAAATCTCAAAATGACTGTAAAACGGATTTGCTGATTATTTAAAGACGTTTCGATAAAATAGTTGCAAAATGTTGGGCGTCGATTGGCAAAAGATTCTGAAATTTATAAAACAATTATTTCGATACCAAGTAATAGAAATCGAAACAGTGAGACAATGTCATTATGCCGAATGAACTCATAAAACTTCAAATAGGCAAAGTAGCAATGATGAAGTGATTGATGTTGAACAACATATTCAACAGACAAATATGTTTAACAAATGAACAACGTAAAATGAACATTATTTAATTATTCTTGGATGCATAAATTTTGTTACGCAGCTGAAAATGTTTACTTGAGAATTGATAGCATTAAAAAAGGGCATATTGTGTTGATACTGAGTTCAAAACATTAATTAATATATGCTAAAATATAGTCCAGAAGTTTCAAAAAATTATAGGAAGCAAAAGGAAATTTTGCTTCGTAAACGTTTCTGTATATTTCAAAAATGTTTGGTTTAAGGGTTTTTTGAAGATGACAGAGTGCTTTTCGTAATACTGGATAACTATGAAAAGGTTATTAATGTTTGCGTTACTCTTGCTGGATCAGGTCAAATTTATGTTTGTTTCATTGTGTAAAAAAATTTGCAATAAAGCAACCCAAATGCATGTGTACTTTGCAATAAAATATAAACATTTTGTGCTTTTCATAATACTGTATAACTATGAAAAGGTTATTAATGTTTGCGTTGCCCTTGGTGGATCAGATCACATTTATATTTTTTTCATTGTGGAAAAACATTTACAATAAAGCAACCCAAATGCGCGTGTACTTTGCAATAAAATAGAAACATTTTGGTTCATTTAAATTTCTTAGTTTACAGTTTAAGAGAGGTGACTAAAGTAAAGATGAATAACCTTCAATTATTGCTCAGTATAACATGGTTTTCCGAAATTGACTTAAATTAAAAATTTAACAGTCGTAGAAATTACAATGTAAAAAGTAACAAATGTTTCTTCATCTACGAAAATATAATATAAATATGAACGAAAATATACAGAAACCACTTTCTTGTAGTTAATTCGAAAAGTATGATTTGGATATTTAAAATGGGTTGGTGAAAAGAATGTTTTTGTTTGCTTCCACCGATTTTCGAAAACATTTCAGAGTACATTTTATAGAATCTCTTTTCTCAAACAGGAACATCAGTTTAAGGATGCTACCAGTTCTCATTAATATATTTTCACCTGCACAATTTAATTTATACATGTAAGAAAAAAAAATAATATTAATTTTAATGCTAATGTTAATGCTGTTAATTTATCCTGTTTGCCAGTACAAAATATTTATTGAAGGTAAAAAGATTTACTTGAGAACTGATAACATCCAAAAACTTATATTCTTGGTTGATAAAACAGATTAAAGAACAATAAAAACTACTTAGACTAACTAAAATACTACTACTAATAAAAATGGCAGCAAAAGAATTTAAATTTCTATAAATTCTTCTTCAAATCTCGAAAATATGTTGCTTTATTTTAGAGTTAAAGATAAAAGAAGCTTTTTCAAATGGTAGGTAACTCGGAAGAAATAATTGTATATTTTCACTAGTGGTTATTGCATGATTTTCTAGATTATGAAACATTTGTATTTTTTTTATCAGTGAATGACTTGATCCGAAATTTTGACACGTTCTTTTACATATTTTTTTAACCAAAATTATAAAAAAAGATGGAGTATTTTCAGTGGCTGACGATAAATTTTCAATTTTTTATCGATTTCTGAATTGTACACGTTCGCTTAAAAATGTAACTACGTAACCTTTGTATACTACTGTTTCTGCTATTTAATGAAAACTAGAATGGTAAATAGTATAAAAAATGTCTCAAAACACAACAGTTTTAAAAAATAAAGAAAACTGAGAATATCCGTGAAAATCTTGCGTAAAAAACTTAGAGGGCTTCTAAAATTTAAAAAAAAAATTAAAAACACTTTTCCTGCTATATCTTCAAATTTATATAAAATTAAAAATGGTAATATAAATATGTTCTGCAGAGATATTCATATTATGAAAATGTTAATATCTACAATCATATTTTTTATATTACTCCATTTTTTATACATAATTTTAAAAGAATTAAAAATTTTCAATCGCCCCAAAAAATCATAAAATTTTTATAATGCAAACAAAAGTCAGTTTTACATAAAAATGCAGAATTGATTGAAAAATTGATATAATTGTTTCTATATAATATTATAAAAAATTATATTAAAAAGGGGCGAAGCGAAATATTTCTTTTATTTGTTATTTTATCCTAGAGAAATATAAACATACAGTTCAAGAAATGTAAAAATAAATATTTTGTATTATAATATTAACTAAGAAACAATGAAATATCCATTCTCTTCTCATGAAATGTTTTACAGGTTACTTAAATCTTTTGATATACAACCATTGGCACAAAGTTTCCGATCATTACACAAACACTACCCTTTTTTGTAAGAAAGGATTATTTATTCTCACTGCATAAAAAGTAAACGATTATTAGCGATAATATATTTGTATTATATATAATGAACAACAATATGCAATACAGAAAAATTATTATACATCAATTTATAAACAGAAAAAAGGTGATTTAAATTTAAACACCAAAGAAAAAAATATCCAATCACGCTTTGATTTGGAAAAAAATAACCGATCACTGTAAACAATATTTAGTAAATCCACCTTTAGCTCAGATGACAGCCAAAATTCTTCGTGGAATGGACTCAGTAAGCTGTTTACACTCATTGGGAGCAATTTCGCACCAGCATTCCCTTATACTTTCATGTAGTTGTGTGGCATTTGTGATCCTTCGAAAATTGATTTTTCTTTATAATATATTCCACAGATTTTCGATGGGATTAAGATCCGGACTATTGATAGGCCAAGTCATGGTTTTAAGTGAATTATTACCAACATTTTGTAGAAATTTCTTCACTGATTTGGTGCGATGAGGAGCTGCGTTGTCATCTTGAAATAAGAAGTGATTTTGATCCCCGAACCATTGTTCGATGCTGGGAATCAAAAATTCTCTAAAATGTCAATGTAAACTTCAGAGTTTACTGTACGTAACACAATACACAACTTGCCGACGATTTGTGATATCATACAACTCCAAACTGTAAATGCAGGTGAAAATTTAGTCCTCGGATTAACACACTTATCATTGAACTTTTCACAAACTCTCCTCCAAACAAATGTTCCGCAACCATCACCTGTTCCGAAAGATATACGAAATTCATCGCTAAAAATAAGTTTATTCCATTTATCAAGAGGCCAGTGTACATATTTTCTTCACAATTGAAAGCGCTCTTTTCCATGCTACTTTGTCAAGTAAGGTTTCGTTTTAGCTTTGCAGACTTCAAATCCTGCTGCATTTAGACGATTACGTACAGTGCGGTTACATACCTTTACGTTGTACATAGACCATTCGGCATTGAGTTGTTTTGATGTTGCTCGCCGCTTTCTTTTCGCTATTTCCACAAGTTTTCTGTTCTCCCTAGGTGTTATCTTTCGTGAACGTCCACGTCGAGGTAAATTTTCCACGCTGTTAGTCAACTGATATTTTATCTAAATACCGCATACCGTACTTTGAGCACAATTTCATAAAGCAGCCATTTTTCTTTGCGAATTTCCCTCTTGCAACAATTTAATCATGCGGAATTTTAAATCGCGAGACAGGTTTTTCACACGAGCCATTGTCCAACAATTCAGAGCTGCTTTTGATCTCGCAGCTGGAAGATTTCTTCGTTTAAATAGTATTCAGATATTGCACGCATGCTCAGGCACTCTTATCTGACTTCAATATGCAAACTTCAAACTTGTTTCCTCAGTGATCGATTACTATTTTCCAACTTCCATCTTGATCGGATATTTTTTTCTCACGAGGAACTTTTTCGACTGCAGTATAATTATAAATTATATGATTGTTATATTAAATCCACTTTTGATTTATATTTTAATATGTGTTCTTTTATTTGGCATATTGTAAAACGCCCCTATGCTCATGAATCGCGAAATATATGCTTCGACATGCAAAAACCGCAAACTTGATAACACTGATTGGAAACTTTTTGCCAAGGGTTGTATATATATAGCATACATTTGAAGGTATGTATGACATAGTTCACATGATTAATTGGTTTCATACAAGGTTACTGTTAACATAAACAGATAATTTATCACTAAGTCTAAGCATGCTATTATTAAGATATCTGTACTTGTTATGTGCACAATAAGGCATATACCTATTTTTTTAAATCTAACATTTATTTCAATAAAAAAGACAAATATTAAAGGAAAGAATCTTTAAAGAAATGCAAATATACCTTTTCTGAAAAGATAATGGCTTTATTAGTTAAGTAAAAACTGAAGTATATCAATCAAGACAAAGAAGGCTAATTGGTCATGTATATTTAATCGGAAATTTTTATACAATCTGTATTTCAATGATTCCCTACTATGAAATCAATCGTGTAGCAATCATACAACGTATCAGTCATTCGGATGTCTTATAGCAAACCCGACAGTCGTGTATATGTAGTTACTGATTACAACGGTTATTAATCTTCCATTCAAATCGCATTTGATGCAGATATACTGTTAAATCTGTAATAAGTGAATTTAAATTAAATACAATGTCTGAAAAGAAAATAGGTTTCAGTGCATAGGTTTACACTAACGTAACTATTTGTAGCACTATCCGCGAGAAGAAAGAAATCTCATTATAGGTGCTTAGCTAATTAAAAGGGTTTTGTAAACAAACAATTCTGATATCAAGGAATCTGAAAATAATGTACTGTATTTGCATCACTATAAAAACAAAAAGTAAAATATGCATTTATATTTGATTGTGAAAACGTTTCATTCAACAACTTCACATTACATACTATATTTGAGAAATAAGATATAAGCGGTTTACGTACCAACTACATATTGAAAAATAAAAATTTCTTTAATAAAAACCATGAAGAGATCCTTTCCCAACAGAATAGTACTATAATTTATTTAAATTATTAAAAAAATCAGTCAATTAATCAGCCAATCAACAAATAAACCTCTTTTGGTTAAACTCAAAATCAAGCATTGATCATGAACCTGCACCACACAACTGAAATTTTTCTATAATGTTCTACAGCCTAATACTTTTATTTGACGATATGATAATTTATATTTTTGGAAGTCAGATAATGTAATTCCATGAAGTAAGACGCGCTTATCTTTAAATCATTCGATACTGCATACCTAATATTTTGTGTAATATTTAATACTGATTGTACAACAAAAAATTTAAGAAAACTCGAAAGAGTGCAAATTATTTAATTGTCAATTTCATCCTTATAAATTTTTATGAGGTTCAATCAAACGCGTATTCAAATGTCGCAAGTACAAAAAAATTTAATTTATCTATAACAAGAATTCATCGTCATTCAGATAATACTTTTTGTTTTGTTTTACTGTTTGTAAATTTATTCATTTCCAGAGTTCGATACATGTGAAATTTTAAATATGTATTATTTCGAAGTAGCGTATAGAGCATAAATTTTAAATTTAATGTTGCAAGTAAAAAATCTATAAAAGTAAAATGCAAGGATATTTCATATATCCATTCACGAACGAAAGTAAGCAAAATATTTCTGAGTTTGGAGTGAATTAATATTTTGTGAATTGATAATTTGAATTAATATATTAGTTTTATGAACTACACTAACCATGACTGTTACTTAACTGTGCATTTAGTCTTTATTACAGAAAATGCAGACACAGTCTTAGTCAAAACTCATATTTTTCGCATTTTCTTCTTGAACAATTCCATAGTAAATATAACAAGAAGTGAAACATATTATATACAGGATGGGTCAAATTTTTTTATTATTATTATTTGAATGCTACTGAGTGCCATGCCATAATGCCAATCTTAGTGGCCAACTTTATGAGGAACATGAATGATCGCCTGCTGTTGTGTTTTGACAACGGCGGCAACAATATTGAAAACATATTGTAAAAATTCATGCTTTTCCTATGATGCGTAACTTTTGGTCCACCCTGTGTAATGTAATATATACAGTGATAATATATCTGCGTATTTCAACTTAGCCATAATGTAACGGAAAAAATTTTGATGGTCCCTGTAATTAAACTATACATCCGATTTTTATAAAATTTCAAATGACTCGACAAAATTTTGCAACAATTGCATATTTAAAATTTCAAACCATTATGTTCAGTAGTTTTCGCTGTGTTATATGCGGATGGACCGACAGATGACAAACAGACGGGCCGAACGATATATGATACGTACCACCTATAAACGATAGGTGGTACGTATTTATCTAATTACGAATGCACGTAAAAAAGAGTAAAGATGGCTTATAAAAAAGGAATGAAAATAATCACTCTGCAAGATGGATGAAATCCACTCCTATAGGATAAATGCATTTTTAATACTGGAAAAGAGTTAAAATAGGCTCAGTCTGAGTAAAAATCGCCGATTTTTTAAAGAGTAAGTCTTGACCCATTTTCTTGTTTCGAAACTGCACGATTTACGCCGAAATATATGGTAAAAGATTGACGTATTTTTACATTCGTAGAAATACAGAATAGATCTATTTATCATTATGTATGGAAAAGTTTGTTTTTACACAAAAGGTTTTTGTTTTGACTGCTACATTGTAAAAGATGGAAATTAAAAATCACCAACTTTGTCAAAGAGAACAATCTCTGCTATCTTAATCGCTTTTCGGGATTTATATTCTCAAGATATTCTCTTACAGTAATTATTCATTTCATACCGTCCACAGAAAATTCAGTTTTTCTCTGGTGGTTTTTTACTTCCTTACCTTCTTAATCTTTTTACCTCTCATTACTTCTAATTTAAAGCACAGTTTAAAGAAAACCGTTTGTAGATTGGCAAGATGTATGGATTATGGAATCCTAAAGATACGGGTCGTTGCACCCATAAATTCTTCAAGACCTTTTTAATACATTTAAATATAAAAATTAACAAAACTTCTTCATTTTTGTGCGTCTGTGGTTTATTATCAATCCTGAATCACTATATCGTTGAACGTCTACTAAACCAAACATATAAACATAGCAAACCAACCTCACTTCAGCCTACCGATGGTCCCAAATAATTATTCCGAATTAACTCATTTTAAGAAAAACTACACAATATTCTCTACTAGATGTTAGTAAACACATTTTTTTAACCAGTTCACTTACTTCCTGTCCCAGGATCCTTTAGCATTCTAATAGATGTTAAATATAATATAGCAAACGTTATGGATACGTTCAGACAGAGGAGATGTTCCTCTACTCGAGCCAATTGGCCATGGTCTTTCCGTGGAATGGTAACTATGTATATATCTGTCTATTGTTTCTCTCTGACTTCTTCTTTTTGCATTTTTTAGGTTTCAAAAAATCTATTTTTTGTTACATTTTTTTATTCCTTATAAACTGTGAATCATCCATGTAAAATAATTCGACCGAATTTGAAGTTTTTTCGTAATTATTTAGTGCTTTAGCACAATAATCCGAAGTCTTACACTGCTATGGAGCACTCTAAATGCATTTTACGCAAAATGACTTTTTAAAACTAGGCCGGATCAGAAAGCAAAAAGATATTAAACCAATTTTTCTATTTGTCGTACCGAAAATAAATATAATATATTGGAGCTTGGACCACTTTCAGCCATTTTTATAAAAAAATAATAATAAATATTTTTAGAAGCACAACAAAATGCAAAAAATGGGTCAGAAATAGATGTTTTTTTTTCCTTTTGAAAGACTGCCAACTTGTTGATTTTCAACTTTTTGACCTGAAAGTGGTTGAAGCTCCAGACAATATCTATTTTCATAGTTCATAAGGAAAACTGATTGCAAACGATTTTGGCGATTTATCTGATCCCACCCGATTGGAAATTCACGGCACAGACGCTAAGATATCCAATCATTGGCCTTCTAGACACAATTCTCCCTTAATAGAAGCTGTTCCGAAACTGCTCATTCTGCAGATTAATTAAAAAATATATACTCGCAAAGTAAATTTTTTTTTCATTTTGTAATTCTTACTGTAAAAAATATGTAATATTTTTGTTATCTAAATTATTCTTCTGTTATTCCTTATACGACATGTTATAAATTAATATAGTATTAATATAATTCTGTTACATAGATTTTCTGTGCCGAATAGAATATTTAAAAAATGAATGAATAATCTAATGCATTTTTTCTGAATGTCACGTCATGTTTATTATAGATTCAGGTATGTTTCAATTCTATCGCAAGTTCAGCACTATCGTTGTTATTATTTTATATTTATTTCAATATTATGCAGCAATTTGAATATTTTGAATTGCGTTTCAAATAGCGCTAAAATTTGAAATATATTTGAATATTTCACTATTTACATGAGCTCAATATTTTATCGTATTTTCATCTCTAGGTAAATAGACGTACAATGTGAAGTTATACTAAACTGAAAATATTAGTTTGCAAGCAAAAATAATATAAACTAAACATTCAGTAAAATGATACTTCTTCGTGATATCAGAATGAGTGTATTGTTCAATATACATTTTATAAGGTTATTTTGTAAAAAACTATGTTAATTCACTGCGTCGGATACATTTTCAAATATCTGAATTCAATAAATGATTTTACATAACTTTCAGAGAATTAAAAAAAAAACAGTAACAATGAATTATACTATATATTGCCAAAAAGAAAAGATGAATATTAAAAAAATAGTCTTGTTGTTTGTGTCTTACTATTCATTTATAATTTATGCTTTCACTAGTCACGTGGGGACAATCCCAAGCCAAAGTTAAATCTATGAGAGAGTTCTTTCAAAATTTCCAATTTGAATTTCCGAATTTAAATGTATATTTTCACAGGATATGTGGTCGATCTCTTACAGGCCATATTTTATTTTGTGAGGTCACTTTCTGTTTCAGAACTGGTTTCGAAAATGACAGTACCTTCAATAAAAGAAATATGCAATCAAATTGAAAAAGTAATAAAAGAGCCCTATAAGATTTCCTCATAGGGCTCCGCCTATATAGGGCTCCGCCTAGGGCCTATATTCTGATAAGATACCTTATCTGTCTATTCATTTAAAAATATTGAAATACAAATGAGAAATTTGAAATGCCAATCCCATAGGATTATGATTAGCTTGCAAATTCTGTCGTGTCAATAGAGTAGGCTCCCAGCGCTTTAGTTGTGTCAAAAGTCTCAAAATATAGGTAACGTACTCTTGTACTCACTGTTTGTAGTCTTGTAAAGTTTAAAGTGCGAGATTTTCAATGGCAGAAGCTAAGTATCCCCTTTAAAACTTTAACCATAACATGTTTTACGTCACACAATTCTTTGTTATATTATACATCTCATACATAAGCATCCATAAATTAAGAGACGATCACGAAAAGCTAATTCTCTTGCAACAACGTTAATTGTGATTCATCAAAATAACATGACATAGGTATACAAAGTAAGTGGTACACTAATATCACAGCTAGGCTATATAATTTCTCCGTGTGTTTCCACACATAGTTCATCATAACTAGACACTTATTATGCTAAAACTAAATGTGCTATGTTATATTTGTCACATTATAACTTTTAAATAGTCTTTTAATGACTACACTTAAAATTTACTATGACTTTCGCTTTGTGACAAGTAATGTTACAATGAAGTCACTTGCGAGTATCCTTGAACCATTGTTTTGAAAGTGTGACTTCAATGCGTGACCTCATTGTGACTCCAATACGAAGTGGTCAGGATATTCGCTTTTGAACTATGCCGAAACTGACATCATCATTCCTTAGTGACTTCTGAGAAAGAAACGGTCATGGTGTATCTTCATATTAAACGCAAATATTGCCAATCATCGGAGAGTTATTAATTTATTTCATTCTGTTTCTTGTACTCTCTGAAGTTAATATAGGTTAGGCACTAAGTATAATACATCCTAATACCCTGTGAATTAAAAAATATATACATATGTCTCATAACATTCACGAAATGAGAATATAAATTACTAATATAAAATGCTTCTAATAAACATAAAATTACCTTTTGCTCTATTCGCCAAAAAAGAAAAAAACAGAGAAAACTATAGAGATTACAAATAGGCCGTTTGATATATAATAATGCATTTATTATAAAACGAAAATATATTTTTGTTTATCTGTGAATTTTTGTGAAATCGAAATAAATTGTAAAAAGAAAATTCTATCCAGATGGTCTGGTAACTATGAAAATAATCCTTTCTGATCTTTCATCTGGGTTAATGTTCGGAAAACATCTTTCACTTTTGGATCTCTATTCGAGACCACACGGGTGGCCCGAGAGTTTAAGCTCTCAAATCTGGTAAACGGGAGGCGCTTGATTTGATGCCAATGTCGCATGTCGGTCTGATCGTAGGAAGATTTTAGGGGGTTTCTTGGAAATTTGGATAACCTTGCGTAAATACGGGTTAGATTCCATTGGAGAGACGCACAAGGAGGGCACTACTCCATCGGGAATATATGCGTCATATAGATAATCGACGTTCGTAAACAACAACAACACCGTTGTTCAAGAGGTTTCAAGACCGAATTCTGTTTTTCCGTGAGGGTCCATAATGATTTGTAATCGCCATTGATCTATATATTAAAATATGATTAATATTTCTGAACAAGCAATGACAGCAGCGACACAGAACATGACGATTCCTAGTGAAAGCGAGTCGAAACATTTTACATAAAATAATGTTAGTAACGCAATTTTAATTCTTGTCATAGTTTAATTCTTGTCCATTTTAATTTTTGTCATAGATTACCAAATTCTCATTTAAAATATATGGCATGTTTGTAAAAAGAAGTTTTGTGATGAATTCTATAATTAAACGAAATCTATGTAGGCTGGGAAAATAACAAAAAATCACTTAAGAGAATAATTTTTTTTAATTTGTTGTCTAAATAAAAATATTATTTATATCATTCTTGATAAGCAAATAATCGTTGTTTTCTCATTTTTGAAAATATTGCATCACTTTTAGCAACTTCCTATTTTTCTTTAAAATAAACTATTTTTAAACTTTTAATTATTTTTACACGATGTAGTTTTGTTATGATACTCTACTTTAAGTATTTTAAAATGTGTTTAATCCAACTTATTTCAGTTGCATGTGAATCCTTTCGCAGTAGGTGTTTTCAAAAGAATAATTATTTTTGATTATTATTTTTTTTTATTTCGATAAGTCGTTTCAAAATAATTATTTAAAGTATATTCAATTTTTTTAAAGAACAGAAAACTAATCATTATTGGAAATTTTGAAAGTTTTTTGAAATACATTTTAATTAGGCTTCTTAAAATAGTATTTAAATATTATTTTAGAATTTGTTTTATATTTGAGGCCATGAGATTTAAGTGACATGCTTAGATAAATTTTATATTTTCTTTGCAGAAAACTTATTATTATTTTTTTTTATTTCACATAATTTTATGCATAAAATATACAGATCTGTATTAAACTATGTAAATAGCGTGCTCCCGTTCTTAACATGTGTGCGAACGAAAGGTAATCATGAAAAGAAAATCATTTCATGTGAGAAAGTATCTTAGATATTGAGAAATAAACTGTATGGCGATATTTTGTAATTATGAACATTTTTTTTTCTACTAATCTTTACTTGACAGTTTGAGAAACTTACTTTTGGAAAATTGCAATCATCAAATGTATAAAATAGAATAAAGTTTGTTTTATTTGTGAGGATCTTTTTATCCCCAAACACACTAATATTAGTTTTTTATTTATATTAGTTTGGCAATATAACCCATACTCCATAATGTAATCCTTCCCCTTTTTACAAAACGTTTTGTCATAGCTGAAGATTTCATATTTTTTCTTCTTAAAAATATTTTTAACCTGCTTTTATTTAATATTTTTTTACACACATAGCAAGTGTGCTTCCTCCAGGAGATCCTGAGGAAGATTAATCATGAAACAACACCCTCCACCAGGCATGCTGGAGGATGAAAAACATGTCGTCAGGAGGTCCTCAGGAACCGATAATGTTCGCCATCCTAGAACTCCCCATGACATCCTTTATGTTCTTCAGGAAGTTCAAGGGACGATTACAGGAAAATATATAGGATGGATTTTGGAAACTTCAATGTCACATAAGTTTGTGACACACATAATTTTTGTCTTAATTATGATTATTTGACATAATATAAAGTGCCAGAAAGTATTACGATGATGCTTTTTTGTATATTTTTTATTCAATATTTATTATTTTTAAAATATGATTCATAGAAATAATTTAATTAATTCTTTTTATAAAGAGATGTGCACATTTAAAAAAATACTCACGCACCCGGTAACAGGTATTATTACCAAGTTGCGCAAGCGAAAGAGAGATAACGACATCGTAAAGAAACTTAGATTTGACTTAAGTACCTTCCACTGGGATTGAACCTGGGACCTTTCTAGCACTAGACGCGTATTCTATCAACTAAGCCAGCAATTCACAGCCGGCGACACGTTTTATAGGGTATTGGTCCTAGAAGTTGTACTACTTCTTTCTCCTTTGGTAAAAGGTCTTTCTCCATTGATGAATAACACTTAATTGTTATATATATATACATAGTTCAGTATTTTTTTTATTTAAAATGAGTGCTTAATAATTATTACAGAGATATATTTAATATAATTTTGAATTCTTATTTAGAAAAACAGCTTAAAAATTATTCATTAAATGTTATTGGATTTTAAGCCTGACATGAAAATAACTTTACAATCTAAATGAGACTTGTTTTTTAGTTTTGTATATCTAAATGATACATATTTCTTATCTCTCATCTGTAATTTATGAATGTATACAAATATGTAAATATATATTAAACTGTTAATAAATTACGCGTTTTTAATAAAATATTTATGATTTCTCATAATAGAAAATAAAACTAATTTATTAGGAGTAATAAAAGAAATATATATATATATATTTATAATAATTTAAAATTGCAAGCGAAAAAATTAATAAATTAAATTTTCATTATAAAATTTATTATTAATATAAAAATTAATCAAGTACGCAATTTAAATAAATATAAAATTATTTGCTAGTTAATAAAATAGTTATAATAATAATATATAAATGTAAGATAATTTTTAAAAGATTAGAAAAAAGTAACAGAAAAGTAATAATAAAGATAAAATACATAAGATAATTTCTAAAGAATAATGAAAATAATTTTTATATTCAAAGAATACCAATAAGACCTAAATAAAGATTCTTAATCTGTAGTATATGAATATACACAAATATATAACAAATTTTTGAAAAATTTTGTATTTGTAGCGAAATTATTGTATTACTTATAACAGAAAATAAAAGTAATTTAACAGCATTAATAATAGAAATATATACATTATATAGGATAATTTTAAAATGAATAAAAAAAATAATTTAAAGGTTAAATTATTGATTTAAATTATTTATTTAGAAATTAATAAAGAACATAATGTAAATCAGTATAAAATTATCAATTAGTTCATAAAAGGTAATAATAAAAACATAAATATATAATACTAGCAAATCCCGCGGCTTTGCTCGCGTAATATTTGAAATATGCCAAGTGATATTTATATGTCTAATTTTTATTAAAAGGTACTAACTAAATTTTTATTTTATTAAAAGGTAATATTTTATTTTATTAAAAGGTACTTATTACTTTTAGGAATAATTCAAAAATTACTATTTAAAACACAGTTTGACTAAACATCTTTATTACACTGCATTAGGCAGAAATGAGACTTAAATTAATAAAGCGAAATAAAACTAAAAAAATGATAATTTAGAAAATATTTTGAAACATTTTTGCTCATTATATTATTTTGCTCATAATACGCTCATTTCGGTATTCATTTGAAGTTTTGAATTTTTTAGAAACCATCTTCTTACATCTTAAAATTAACTATCATGTCAAATTCCAAGTCCTACCACCTCTCTCAACATAAAGGGCTATGTTGAAATAAGAACTGTCACCATTCATTTGCCAACATTAATTTTGAAATCGGTTTGTTATTTCCTAATATTCCACAGAAACGTAATTTAGAAAGCTTTTAAAGACCTTTTTCAGAACGTTTGTTGTTCCTGTGAACCCCAGCTGGCAGAATCATCGGCATAAAATATAGCCTGTATAGGATCAGAGACTGTTACCATTGATTCGCAACTATTACTTTTATAATCAGTTTATATTCCCTGAAATTGCATAGAAATCGTAATTTAGGACTTTTTTAGGATGCTTTTCGCGCTTCCACTTCGCTTCACCCCTTTTTAATTCGAATTAAATTTGGACGTTCCTTCGAGGGCATTTATATTTTATAAGTAACTACCATGTCATATTTAAAGTTTCTAGCCTTTTCCGTATCACAGAAATCGCAATTTAGAAAGTTTTTTGCTCCCGCAACCCTCTGGTGGAAGTGGCACAGACATAAAATATAGCTTATGTTTGAACAGGTTCTATCACTAAAAATTTGGCATCATTATTTTTTTAATCGGTTTGGTATTTTATAAGTTTGCTTAAAAATTGTAATTTCTAACGCTTTTCGCTCACTTCATCTTTTTAAATTTGGAATTTTCTTTCGACTGTTCTTAGAAAGCAGTTGCATCTTGTAAGTAACTGCCATGCCCTACTTCAAAATGTTAGACACCTCAGTTGTGCAAAAAACGCAAATTAGAACATGTATACTTTTGCAACCATCAGATGGTAGTGACAGCAACATAAAATATAACCTATGTTATAGCAGGGACTGTCAACATTGATTTGAAACCATTACTTCTGAAATAGCTTTGGTATTTCCTGAGATTGCGTAGAAATCGCAATTTACAACGTTTCTAGAAAGCATTTCGCGCATTTTCACCAATTTTTAAATTTCCAATTTTTTCGAAACTGTTCTTAAAGAACATTTATATCTAATAAATATGTACCTTGCCTAATTTTAAGTTGCTAGCCCCTACCGATCACAAAAATCGAAATTTAGAACGCTTTTTTGCTCCTGCAAAGTCTTGGTGATAGTGATACCGACATAAAATAGCGTCTATGTTACAGCAGAGACTGTCAGCATCTATATCCTACCAATACGTTTGATATCAGATTCATTCTTCCTGAGATATTGCTGACAAATCGGCATTCAGAACTTTTTTAGAACTCTTTTCGCGCATTTTGCTTCTGCAACTCCTCTGGGGTAGTGAAAACAGATATAAAATATAGCCTATCTTGGAGCAAGATCTGTCACCATCATTTTTACACAATTATATTTGAAATCGGTTCAGTACCTCCTGAGATTGCATAGAAATCTCAATTTAGAACGTTTTTCACAACGCTTTTTTCGCATTTTCACCCCTTTTAAATTTCGAATTGTTTAAGAACTGTTCTTAGAAATCCTTTATATCTAATAAGTATCTAATATTTCCAATTTCATATTTCTAGGCCCCTCTGTAACGCAAAAATCACATTTTTAGAACATTTTTTGCTCCTGCAACCAATTTCGGGTAGTGGCACCGACATAAAACATAGCCTATTTTGGAGCAAGTCTTGTCACCGTCATTTTAACACCATTATTGTTTAAATCGGTTTGGTATTTCCTGAGATCGTGTAGAAACCACCATTTAGAACGTTTTTTAGAACGCTTTTCGCGCATTTTCACCCCGTTCAAATTTCGAATTGTTTAAGAACTGTTCTTAGAAATCTTTTATATCTAATAAGTAGCTAATATTTCAAATTTCATATTTCTAGGCCGTTCAGTAACACAAAAATCGCATTTTTAGAACGTTTTTTGCTCCTGCACCTCCTTTCGGGTAGTGGCACCGACATAAATCATAGCCTATGTTGGAGCAAGAGTTGTCACCGTCATTTTGACACCATTATTGTTTAAATCGGTTTGGTATTTCCTGAGATTGTGCAGAAATCACCAGTTAGAACGTTTTTTAGAACGCTTTTCGCGCATTTTCACCTCTTTCAAATTTCGAATTGTTTAAGAACTGTTCTTATAAATCCTTTATATCTAATATGTAGCTAATATTCAAAATTTCATATTTCTAGGTCCTTCAGTAACGCTAAAATCACATTTTTAGAAAGTTTTTTGCTCCTGCACCCCCTTTGGGGTAGTGACACCGACATAAAACATAGCCTATCTTGGAGCAATCGTTGTCACTATCATTTTGACATCAATATTTTTTAAATCGGTTTGGTCTTTCCTGAGATTGTGCAGAAATCACCATTTGGAACGTTTTTTAGAACGCTTTTCGCGCATTTTCACCCCATTCAAATTTCGAATTGTTTAAGAACTGTTCTTATAAATCCTTTATATCTAATAAGTAGCTAATATTCAAAATTTCATATTTCTAGACCCTTCAGTAACGCTAAAATCGCATTTTTAGAAAGTTATTTGCTCCTGCACCCCCTTTGGGGTAGTGACACCGACATAAAACACAGCCTACCTTGGAGCAAGCGTTGTCACCATCGTGTTGACATCAATATTTTTTAAATCGGTTTGGTATTTCCTGAGATTGGGTAGAAACTACCATTTAGAACGTTTTTTAGAACGCTTTTTGTGCATTTTCACCCCTTTTAAATTTCGAATTGTTTAAAAACTGTTCTTAGACATCATTTATATCTTATAAGTAACTAATATTCAAAATTTCATATTTCTAGGCCCTTCAGCAATGCTAAAATCGCATTTTTAGAAGGTTTTTTGACCCTGCACCCCCTTTGGGCTAGTTCCGCCAACATAAAACATAGCCTATCTTGGAGCAAGCGTTGTCACCATCATTTTGACATCAATATTTTTTAAATTGGTTTGGTATTTCCTGAGATTGTGTAGAAACTACCATTTAGAACGTTTTTTAGAACGCTTTTCGCGCATTTTCACCCCTTTTAAATTTCGAATTGTTTAAGAACTGTTCTTAGACATCATTTATATCTTATTAGTAGCTAATATTCAAAATTTCATATTTCTAGGCCCTTCAGTAACGCTAAAATTGCATTTTTAGAACGTTTTTTGCTCCTGCACCCTTTTTGGGGTAGTGGCGCCGACATAAAACATAGCCTATCTTGGAGCAAGCGTTGTCACCATCATTTTCACGCCAATATTTTTTACATCGGTTTGGTATTTTGTGAGATTGCGTAGAAACTACCATTTAAAACGTTTTTAGAACGCTTTTTGTGCATTTTAAACCCTTTTAAATTTCGAATTCTTTAAGAACTGTTCTTAGACATCATTTATATCTTATTAGTAGCTAATATTCAAAATTTCATATTTCTAGGCCCTTCAGTAACGCTAAAATTGCATTTTTAGAACGTTTTTTGCTCCTGCACCACCTTTGGGGTAGTGGCACCGACATAAAACATAGCCTATCTTGGAGCAAACGTTGTCACCATCATTTTGATACCAATATTTTTTAAATCGGTTTGGTATTTCGCGAGATTGTGTAGAAACTACCATTTAGAACGTTTTTTAGAACGCTTTTTTTGCATTTTCACCCCTTTTAAATTTCGAATTGTTTAAGAACTGTTCTTAGACATCATTTATATCTTATAAGTAACTAATATTCAAAATTTCATATTTCTAGGCCCTTCTGTAACGCTAAAATCGCATTTTTAGAACGTTTTTTTCTCCTACACCCCCTTTGGGGTAGTGGCATCGCCATAAGATATAGCCTATGTTCTAAGTTGGACTCACACCATCATTTTGATACCATTACTTTTGGAATCGGTTCGGTAGTTCCAGAGCTTACCTCCGACAAATAAACAATTTTTTCCTCTTTATAATAGGAGTATAGATAATTTTTAAAATATTAGAAAAATAATTAGTAAATAAACGGTCAAGTGTGAGTATTACTCACGCACAGAGGGTTCCATACAATACATATATGAATTAGTAATTGTAATATCAGAAAAAACCGTAGCTAAAAGAATACTAAGACTTTGTAAAAAATATGTAATGTAGGGTTGGGTATAATAGTATCTCTCTATTCTAAAAAAAAAAAAAAAAAAAAGTAACTACCGCTGTCACCGTCCCGCCGCCGGTTTTGAATTTTTTGTGACTGGAGGTCTTTCTTCGTTAATATTAAGAAAAATAATGCATGCAAAAAATATGAAAATCGGTAGTATTATACAGAATTGTTTGATAAACACGCTGATGCAGACAGTTTTTAAATCGAAGAATTATTTTAAAAGATATTTTCTATCTATTCTAAAAAAAAGTAACTACCGCTGTCACCGCCGCCGCCGCCGCCGCCGGTTTTGAATTTTTTGTGACCGGAGGTCTTTCTTCGTTAATATTAAGAAAAATAATGCATACAAAAATATGAAAATCGGTAGTATTATACAGAATTGTTTGATAGACAGTTTTTAAATCGAAGAATTATTTAAAAAGATTTTTAATGCTAAAGTTGAACAAAATCGTTCCACTAAAAAAGTTTTATAGGAGCAAAAACTATTCATGCGAATTTAATCATTTTTAGATCATTTTATAAGTTTTAAGTTCCCGGTGTGCAGACTGTATTTCTTTTTTTACTTTGACTAATTTTTTGAGGTTTTATTTCTATTTTAAATTCAAATTTTCAGCATTTCTAGAGATATATTTTACAGACCAGGGGGCTCTGCACCCTGCGAGCTACGCTCGTCAACCCGCGTTCAGACACCGCAGACTCTAAAAGTACGCTAATTTGATCGGCTTTAAAAAGATTTCGGAAGATTGAATTATAAATTAAAAAAGCGTGGCGATCTCCCTAAAAACGGATTTCTATTCATTTCTCTTTGATTGGGGAATTTTAAGGCCAAATCCGCTGCGGTACTACTTGATTATCCCGTCGACCAACTTCGCCAAATTATATAAATCGCCAAACCACACGCCAAATTATACAAATTGACATAATTTTTATTTTAAATAGCGAACGAACAAATAAATTAGTGCAACATTAATAAAAATACAAATAAAACGTCGAAATAAAAATAACTTGATGACGTAGACACTTGTAACTTGCTTAAAGTCAAGTTAATGTGACATTCACGATCAACCATTATTGGCATTTAATCTTGTCGTTTGGCGAATGACACATTTTTGGTCGACGGGATAACTAAGTAGTACCAAAGATACAATCGCTGTTTTCGTCTTTGATTAAGTAAAATCAGTTAAACATTTCAAAATAAGTCTTAAATAGGAGAAATTACGTCATATTTACGTCACATTACAGTTATTACATAAAATCAACACAAAATGATATTGCAAAACGGTTTAAATTTAGAAATTGCGCTAGACATTTATTTCATATTTTTAGAGGATACTTTTCAACTATTTTTGTTAGGATAGAGAAATAATATTTCATTTCTAACAAAAGTATTTTCACTTGAATATTAAAAAGATAAAGAATAGTTTGGTCAAAATTACGTCACATTAAAAACGATTAATTTAAAATGTCTTATTTAAAAGAACTTTCTTTTCGCTTTGTTAAAAAATACCGGGAGACAAAGATTCTGTTTATTTGATTCCTTTTATATTAGCTTATTTTGAAATGTTTAAAGTATTTTACTTAATCAAAGACGAAAACAGCGATTGACATATGTATTTTTGGTACTATTTAGTTATCCCGTCGACAAAAAATCTATCATTCGCCAAACTATAAGATTAAATGCCAATAATGGTTGATCGTAAATGTCACATTAACTTGACTTTAAGCAAGTTACACGTGTCTACGTTATCAAGTTATTTTTATTTCGACGTTTTATTTGTATTTTTATTAATATTGCACTAATGTATTTGTTTTTTCGTTATTTAAAATAAAAATGATGTCAATTTGTATAATTTGGCGAGTGCTTTGGCGATTTATATAATTTGGCGAAATTGGTCGACGAGTTAATCAAGTAGTACCGCAGCGGATTTGGCCTTAAAATTCCCCAGTCAAATAGAAATGAATTGAAATCTGTTTATAGGGAGATCGCCACTGTTATTTAAATTGTAATTCAATCTTCCGAAATCTTTTTGAAGCCTATCAAATTAGCGTAATTTTAGAGTCTGCGGTGTCTGAACTGGGGTTGACGAGCGTGGCTCGTAGGGGGCAGAGCCCCCTAGTACACTAGAAAAATGCAAATGGATATACCATGGAAGTCAAAGAGATATGGAACCTAAATAATATCAAATATAGCTATTCTATATAACTCATATTACTTTTTTTTTATCTTTAAAAGAAGAAAGCAATGGATTCTTGAAAATTTTCGAATTCCGGGTTTCGAGGGATTTATACGTTTTAGGGGACAGAGATAATGAAAAACATCTTTTTATAAAATGTCTGTCTGTGTGTAACACAAAATTTGTGGGCGCTCTATCTTCAGAATTATTGAACGGAATTTAATGAAACTTTAGATTCAGTTAGTCCCTAATATAAATTGGTGCCAATTACTTTTGGTGTAAATCGCCCAGCAGCTGGCGCTGTTATACTGCACTATTCATGATTTTCTGAATAGTTATATCTTAAGAACTGAAGCACGGATTTTCAGAAATCTTCAGATTCAGTTAGTTCTTTATATAATTCGTTGCTGATAACCTTTTGGTGTAAATCGCCCAATAGGTGGTGATGTTGTGCTGCATTATTCATGCTTATCGCAATAGCTCTATTGTTAGAATGTTATTCCATATGGAAGGCATGAATACGAAATTCCTCAATAGGTAAACAATAAAAAAAAGTTAAAAGTTTTACCTTATGTTTTGATGTGTTTCAATGGAAATATACTCTTCTTTGGATGAACAAAAAACTTATTAGAAGATTGAATACACTAGAATAATATATATGCTGGTCACAGTACAGATCATACTTCACAATAAAAACAAAACAGATGTATAAGACTATTTACAAACACAAAGAAATACTTTGAACTATGGCCTGTTGCAGTTTTTTTATCATATTATATTCCTTTGGAATATTATTGGACTTTTTTAATCAAGCAGCATTTTGCTGCCAACTGCTATAAGGGCAGGAGCAACACTCACTGAACTGAGTGTCTGTCACAGTAGATCAAATAAAAAAGATTGTCTGATGCTGCCATCTGGTGGATGTTCTTGAAAACAAAAGAGCATTTTCTAACATCTCTCCCGTTTTGTGATAGAATCTGACCCCAGGTGGATAAGGTTTCTACAAAGTTCAAATTTGGCCTTTGGCAACGGCTTTGTCATTATATCTGCTACCATTTCATTTGTTGATAGATATTTGACATCTATAACATTTTTCGTTTTTAAATCTCGTATGTAATGATACTTTGTATCAATGTGCTTAGTGCGAGATTTAAATTTTTCACTTTCAACCAATTTAATTGTAGATTGGTTATCCTCAAAAATTCTAATAGGAAAATGTTGTTGTAAATTGAGATCTTTACATAATTTTAAGATCCATAGCACCTCTTGAGTTCCTTGTGACAGTGCCACATATTCAGCTTCTGCTGACGATAATGTCACGCATGTTTGTTTTCGCGAGAACCAAGAAATGCAGCTATTGCCTAAGAAGATTACATTTCCTGAGGTGGATTTTCTGTCTGTAGCATCTTGTCCCCAGTCTGCATCCTAGTATGCAACTATATTAGGATATTCTTTTGAAGAAATGTGGAGATCAAGGTCTTTCGTTGTTTTTAAGTATCTTATTACCCTCTTAACAGCATTCCAGTAATTTTGTCTTGGATTATTGCATCTTCGACTTAGTATGTGTGTAGGAGCGGTAATATCAGGTCTTGTGCATGAGGAAATATATAAAAGACTTCCTACAGCTTGTCTATAATTATCATTTGATGATAAAAGATTTTCTTCTTTATCTAAACTATAATAGTTAGTTTCCATTGGGGTATAAGTTGGTTTGGATTCTTCAAGCTGAAAATCCTTAACTAATTGAGTTATTTTACTTCTTTGTGAAAGTAAATAACTTCCATCTTCTTTTCTGCAAATTTCTATACCTAAGAAGTATTTTGCTTCTCCTAGTGATGTTATGGGATAAGATTTCTTTAAGTAATTTATTACTTCATTAACTTCATTTTTATCTTCTGAGCTCATCAGCATATCATCTACATACAGTATGAGATGAATTGTCTTCTTTGATTTTTCTTTTATGAACAAACATGGATCAGCTTCACTTTGTTTAAATCCATATGCCTTTAGAGTATTCTCTATTTCTTCATTCCAGCACTTGGCGGCTTGTTTAAGACCATATATAGCCTTTTTTAATTTATAGACTTTGTCTTTATTTTCTTCATCTTGAAAGCCTTCTGGTTGATGCATGTATAATTCTTCATTATCTAGTTTACCATGTAGAAAGGCTGTTTTAACATCTACTTGGAATACTCTGGCTTTATGATAAGCTGCCCAGGTCAGAAAAGCTCTAATTGTTGTATGTTTGACGACAGGAGACAAGGTTTCATCATAATCAGTGCCTAATTTTTGAGCGAAACCTTTGGCAACTAATCGTGCTTTGCATTTTATTTCTTCTCCATTTTCATTACGCTTTGTTTTGTAAACCCATTTACAGCCAATGGCGTGCTTGCCTTTGGGTAAAGTAACAAGCTCAAATACTTCATTTTCCTTTAAAGTGTTAAATTCTTCCTTCATAGCTTGAAACCATTTCTGTTGATCTTTTACTGGTAATTGTAAAACATCTTTAAAAGTTTCAGGATCTTCATTTTTGGAATAACTGTCTTCAGTTTTGTAAGAATATCTTTCTGGTGGAATTCCTTTAGTCTCTCTGTTAGATATTCTTCTCTGGAAATTATCTTCACTTTCTTCAGTTGTTGGGCTATCTACTGATTTTTCATCCATTTGTATTTCTTCTGCAGTATTTTCTATTCGGATAGCTTCGCTATCATTTTCAAGATTTTCTTCTGAAAAATTGAAATGCATTAAATCTGAGATTTGCTCTTCAGAATTTTCTTTAAAGACATTTTCACAGTTCATATTTTCAAAAAACTTCACGGTTCTGCTTATCACTATTTTTCTACCGCCTATATAAATTCGGTATCCTTTGCTTCTTAAATCGTAACCAGCAAAGACTCCTTCAGTGGCTTTTTCGTCAAATTTTTGTCTCTTCTGTTTATGAACATACACATATGCTTTGCATCCAAATACTTTAAGGTGACTCAAATTTGGCTTATGCCCATTCCACAGTTCATATGGTGTCTTTTCAGTTGATTTTGTGGGTAATCTATTTTGTAAGTAGGCTGCTGTAGCTATGGCTTCTGCCCAGAATGTTTTTGGCAATTTAGCATTTATAAGCATGGCTTTACTCATTTCAATAAGCGAGCGATTCTTTCTTTCTGCGACTCCATTTTGGGACGGTGAATATGGCGTCGTTGTTTCATGATTTATTCCTTTTTAAGGTAGTCTTTGACAGATTCGTTGCAATATTCTGTTCCATTGTCACTACGCAAGGATTTAATCTTCAATCTAAATTTATTTTTTGTTGAAGCAACATACTCTTTTAATTTATCAAATACTTCATCTTTAGAGGAAATAAAATATACTTGTGTATAACGAGAGTAATCATCAATAAATGTAACGAAATATCTTTTTGATCCTATAGTTTTTGTTTCTGCAGGACCGCATACGTCGCTGTATATCAAATCAAGTGGTTTTTTACTTCTGTGTTGTGTTTCTTTTGGAAATGATTTTTCTGTTAGCTTAGCTTTTATGCAACTTGAACATTCAGTATTATGAGAACAATTATTCACAGTAATACCTAAAGATAAATCATCCTTTTGAAATTCCTTGATGGATTCCAAATTTCTATGGCCCAGCCTTTGGTGCCATTTTAGAATGCAGTTAACATTAGAACAAACGGGTAATACTTCTGAAGCACTATATACCTTTTCATTTGTAGGTATTATTTTTAATCTGTATAACCCCTCATGAGCTTTCGCATCTGCAACTAAGATGTTGCCCTTTTTAATTAAACATATATCATCTTTAAATGTTACAACAAAACCTTTCTGAGTACAAGACTGGACAGATAATAAATTACTATCCAACTCGGGAACATAAAGCACATGATCCAATGTAACTCTATTTGTTTGACCATTAAGTGTTTCAATATTAAAAGTACATTTACCCTTTCCCTTTGCAGTTAATTTAGTTCCATTAGCAATTGTAATTGTATCTTTATTCGAACATTTTAATTCTGAGAACAGTTCCAAGGAATTAGCTAAATGAACAGACGCACCTGAATCAATAACAAAAGACAAATTTTTGTTTTTATTTGCATTTTGTTGAGATTTCATAACAAAATTCAAAGAATTTGATTCTTCCATTAATTCATGATAGTTTTGAGAATCTGATAGATTTTCATTTTGACTAGCAGTAGAGGCAGAGAAATTGTTTGGTTTTTTAAACTGTTGACGTGATCTATCTTGGGTGAAATTTGGTTTTGTTTTGTTAGTAATATTACCCTTTAAGTGAAAACAATCTTCACGGTTGTGATTATTCTTTTTGCAATGAGAACAAAATTTTTGCTTATTCAAATGCTTTGGTTTATCCCTATTACCCTTCAAAGCAATAGATTCAAATTTTGTTGAAATTTGTTTAGTTTCAACTCTTCTAAGATACTCATCAATTAATTTGTTTTGAACATATTTTAACCCTTTCGATACTGAAGTCTAAAAACGCACTGGCATTCAAAATACGGAAACGCCCGAATGCTGAAATTTTGCTGCGAGATTTTTTCACCCCCTTTCTTCTGCGCTTCTGACCTGTCAGAAGCACAATAAGAAGGCAGCTTTCTTCAAAAGTAGAACTTATTTTCCCCTATTATCCCTCGTAAGGTCACTCATACAAAAGGCTAATCCTGTTCAAGGGAATGTTTTTATTGTACTAAAGCCCGAATTATTTGTGCATGTTTTATCTTTCAGGATTTATTCCTGGCATGTTATTTCTGAGAGTTTCTCGAAATTAGCTTTTTAAGTATTAAAATTAGAGTAACCTTTGTTCAATAATGAAATTTGTCGCAGGGAGAATACCATTTCTTGCTTTTCGTTTTACTGTATGTATATTTTTTCCCGGTAAATATTTGCAGTGAACTAGAAAAATCTGTTCTACAAATAACATTTAAAAAAATCGACTTCTGTTTTCAAAGAAATTTATGAAAAAAATATACTAATATTTCCATTGTACGGGTATTTCTAAATTGCCTAACTGTATTTGACAGATAATTTTTTTTTTTTTTTATGTCATAAGTCAAATCAATAAAAGAGAAACATCAGATGCGAACTAAAAGATAATAACTAATAAATTTTCTGTTCGAAAATTATTTTACAAATCACATAAAAAATAAAGATTCTGCTTTTTGTAATATATTTGTGAATCCTAAGAAAGTACCAAGTTTTTCATATTGAATTTAAAAATTATTCAAGGATCATCATTGGACAATCATCAGTGTGATTTTAAAAAAATACTGATTGATGCCATTAAAAGAATGATAGTAAACAATTTATTTTTTATTTTTAGCATTTTAAAAGTTCATATTAATTTTCTGTTAATTATTAAACACATACGATTTATGAAATCATAGTAACTAAAAAAGCTTTATCTAGAAACTAATATCTCAAAAATTCAATTTATTTTTTCTTAACAAAATTTCAACTTTTTCCTAGAAGTCAAAGCTTTAAAAATGTTTAAAAAAAATGTTTAACGATAAAATAAATAATAATGACTTGAATTAATAAATAATAATAACTTAATAACTATTTGTCCCAAAATGTATTTAAATATTATGCAATACAGAAAATGTATGTATATTACTGTACATATTTTTTAATCTAGCAAACTTGTAATAAAAGTGAAATAAACATTGAATGCTTATATTGTTAATAGATTTTTTTTTAATGTTTCCAGACACAAAAATACAGTAACTAAAAAAAAAGAAAAGCATACAGAAAACAAAGTTATCTACAGAAAAATTAAAATATTATTTTTTTGCCTTTTTTTTTTCTGTAAAATGGACATCGTCAATTTTTATAAATTTGTAATAAATGGATCTAAGGTTCGCTATTATAGATTCTAATGGCTGTAATGGATTTTCTAAGTTTCTAAACGTATAGAAAATACAGTAACTAAAAAAAGGAAAAGCATATAGAAAACAAAGTTATCTAGAACAATTAAAATTTTCTTTCTGTTTTTTTATTCTGGAAAATGGACATTGTCAATTTTTATAAATTTGTAATAAATGGATCCAAGATTCATTATTATAGATCCGAATGGATGTAATGGATTTTCTAAGTTCATAACATATAGAAAATACAGTATCTAAAAAAAGGAAAAGCATATAGAAAACAAAGTTATCTAGAAGAATTAAAATTGCCTTTATTTTTCTTTCTTTTTTTTCTGGAAAGTGGACGTCGTCAGTTTTTATAAATTTGTAATAAATGGATCTAATATTCATTATCAGGGCCAAAACTAGATTTTTTGTGTCCTGGGAAAACATGTATCCCCCCCCCCCCCCCAACACACGCACACACCACCGCCATCCTGACGCACAATAAAACTTATCGACTTCATGTATCCTATACAAAAACAAACAAACAAAGAAAAACCTTAAAAAAATAATTTAATAATAATTAAAATGTGAGGTAGAAATATGTAAACAATGGTCCCATAGGATTAACATTAGCTTGAGCGTTGAGAGCTAATAGTAGTTACGCGAAAAACTAGGACGCTAATGTTAACAGGGCTGCGGAGTCGGAGTCGTCCATTTTCCCACCCACTCCGCAGCCCTGAATGTTAAACCTATATCACTTTTCCAATTTTGGTTGCAGATATTTTTTTTTGTAAAGTTATTTTCACTTTCAATACAGGTTCCCAAATCTCAAAGTATAGAAACTCTAAAGATCAACCTAAGCTATCCTAAGAAAGAAAAAAAAAAAAAAACAATAATTTTAAAATATTTAAGTGCAGGCGAAAAATTTGAAAAGAAATCTCCCATAGGTTTAACATTAGCTTGGGAGTTTCTTTGTGTTTCATATATATATATACATATATATGTATGAAACAACAAACAAAATCTTAAATTCACGCCCCCCCCCCCCCTCTTCGATTTCGTTCTCGCGCCCGGGCCATATACACCCCTAGTTTCGGCCCTGTTCATTAATATAGTAACTAAAAAAAGGAAAAGAATATAGAAAATAAAGTTATCTAGAGGATTTTTTTTTCTAATTCTGAAAAATGGACAACATTTTAAAGTTTTACAAATTTGTGATAAATGGATTCATGTTGTTAATAATCATGAAGTTAGTAGAATATCTTTTTTTTTATTTTTATTCTGGAAAATAGTCAATTTTTATAAATTTGTAATAAATGGATCTAATATTCATTATCAGGGCCGAAACTAGCTTTTTTGCGCCCGGGGCAAACATGTATTTCGGCGCCACGCTCCCCATCCTGACGCACAATAAAAGTTATCGACTTCAGGTACCCTATGCAAAATAATAATAATAATAATAAATAAATAAAAAATAAAACCTTTAAAAAAATAATAATTAAAATGCAAGCTAAAAATAGGTAAACAATAATTTCATAGATTATCAGCATCCACTGATTCGTCAAAGAGTAATTGCATATTTTCATTAGAATCATATTCATCTTCTGATTTACCAGATTCAGATTCGTCTGTATCCTCGTAAAAATTATTGTTAACGCTTCTTCTTGAGATAGACTTTTCCCTCTGCGATACATTTTATGCACTGTATACAAATAACTGAATAAAATTCAGATAACTAAGTTAAATTTAAAAAATAATATCATTGTAAAATACAAATTTCAATAACGCATAAAGTTTAGCAAATATATCATGTATCACCAATAGAAAGAAAAGGAAGAAAGTGTTTTCTTTCTGAAATTCCCCATCCGTTCACTGCAATAATCCCCGCATCAATCACTCCCCTCGCACTTGCTCAGGGACAATAGCTGGATATTTCCGAGGGGGGTGGAAACGGAATACCTGTTTCTCAGGCGTTCGGGCGGTTTCGCCGTAGTTTGATTGTTCGGCCGTTTGGGGCGGCTTCGTAGCGAAAGGGTTAATGATAAATCTGTTTCATATTTACTTTCAATAGCAGTTATAAAGGTACTATAAGAATTTGGTAAGGAACAGAGCAAAATAGCTATTAAATTATCATCTTGTATTACTTCACCTATACTTCTTAATTTTTCTGCTAATTCTAAGACAGAATTAATATGTTCCTGCATTTTTACACTTTCATTATATTTAATGGAATACAGCTTCCTAAGAAGATAAAGTTTATTAGTTAAATTTACTCTTTCATGAACAGATTTCAATTGATCATATGTTTCTTTAGCACTTTTAGCATGTCTGACATGAACAATTTGTGAATCTGAGATATTTAAACAAATTAATGCCCTAGCATTTCTATCATTTTTTACCCAATTATCATCATTTTCCTTTTTAGGTTCAAATACAACATCATACAAACCTTCTTTGATTAACAATTGCTCTATTTTAAACTTCCAAACTGAATAGTTGTCATCAGTTAATTTATCAACATAATGAGATTCTCTAATACTAGACATTATGATATAATAATATTTGCTTATTTCACAGAAAATAAAACTTTTTCTCTTATTAATACATCAAAAAAACAATTATAAACTCAAATATAATGCTAATGATGAAATAAGAACAAAATAAAATTCTTGAGAACAATTTTTGAAGTTACTTTTGATTTCAGAAAAACTGTTCTTAAATGCTCAATTCTTTGTTTAAAACATAAATTTACATTTGCAACTTGTATAATAAAATTTCAATAAGAAATTGGCAAAATAATTTCTTTTCTTATCAATACACAATACTTTTGATTTCAAAATAAGAACAATTCTTTGAATTTTCTTTTATATCATTCACTTAAGAAAAATACCAACATTCAGAAAATAATTATTTCTTTGAATTTAATTATATTATATTTTCTTCTTTTATATTACTATATTTAAAATTGAGATAACTTCAGTCTCATAATCGACTGTTAGAATGTTGTTCCATATGGAAGGCATGAATACGAAATTCCTCAATAGGTAAACAATAAAAAAAAGTTAAAAGTTTTACCTTTATGTTTTGATGTGTTTCAATGGAAATATACTCTTCTTTGGATGAACAAAAAACATTTATTAGAAGATTGAATACACTAGAATAATATATATGCTGGTCACAGTACAGATCACACTTCACAATAAAAACAAAACAGATGTATAAGACTATTTACAAACATAAAGAAATACTTTGAACTATGGCCTGTTGCAGTTTTTTTATCATATTATATCCCTTTGGAATATTATTGGATTTTTTTAATCAAGCAGCATTTTGCTGCCAACTGCTATAAGGGCAGGAGCAACACTCACTGAACTGAGTGTCTGTCACAGTAGATCAAATAAAAAAGATTGTCTGATGCTGCCATCTGGTGGATGTTCTTGAAAACAAAAGAGCATTTTCTAACATCTATCTCAGGAACTAATGCACAAGTTTTGATCAACCTTCAGATTCAGTTAGTCCCTGATATAAATTAGTGCTGTTTAGTTTTTAGTGTATATCGCCCAACAGGTGGCGCTACTATGCTGCAATTTACACAATTTCCGCAATAGCTGTATCTCAAAAACTAATGCAGGAATTTTCATCAAAGTTTAGATTCAGTTAGTCCCTGGTGTAAATTTTTCCTGATAAGTTTCTGTGTAAATTGCCCAAAAGGTGCCATTGCTGTGCAGAACTTTTCAGGATTTCAGCAATAGCCCTATCTCAAAAACAAACGCACGGATTTTCATTAAACTTCAAATTCAATTAGAAGTTCCCGTAACTCGCCCCTGATTAGATTCTGGTATAAATCACCTAACCGTTGGTGCTGCTGTTCTGCATTTATCAAGAAGTATCAACATGCATGAGACAGAAGAATGTTTTGGGATTGAAACATCCGACTAGTTTATTATCTTAATCTGTTTATAATGAACTTAATTCGGTACTGACAACAAAAACAGTAAATATTTAAAATTCATTTGGCATTTTTCATAAAACTAAAATTGAGCGTAGTAATAACATTACTTTCTACAGTGTAGCTAAAAGAAAACACTCGTTCACCGTTTACATTTGGCATTGTGTTAAGCGCGCTTCGAAAGGAGGTCACAAATGTGCAACGCCGCCTTTGTCCTTGCGCGTTTTTCAAGATAGGTTTTTAATTAACTTTTAAAGTCACTTGAAGCGTATTGAAAGAACCATTCAGTTCAAAATAGTCGCGAATCCCATAATATTTATGTAATCCGTTCTAATTAAGGGGTCTCAGGACTCTTAAAATTGGAAAAAATAAAAAAAAAGAGACCATTTTCAGCATTTAACATCTTAAAATGTGTATCATTTTAGAACACAATTTTTATTGAGATGAAATATATAAGTAATTATTTAATTTTATGTATTTAAAAAATTGCAAGATGCAGAATTAGCATTTGCATGATGCTCCAAACAGTCAGACATTTGCCAAGCAGAAAATTGGTATAACAGCTTACGCGCAAGATTAGAAAATAAATATTGCAACTAGAATAAAAAAAAATTGTGCCTACTTATACTTCAGATTATAGTAATTACCCTGAACCTAAATAAATTTGTATTTAAAGTATTTTTATAATTTAATACAAAGTTGTATTTAGCTAATACAAAATTTTCAAAATTTCAACAACATAATCACTCAAAAAAATATTTTTTTTGAAGAATAAAAAGGAAATTTTAGGTTCAGCATATACAATTTAACATGTAACGTATGTTTTGAAAATTTCATGAAAAAATATTCAAAAGTTTTTAAGATATCGTGCGCGTTATGCCCAAAAAAGTAATTTGGAGAAAAAAGAGTTAAAAGTTTCGAAAATGCCGCTTCAGCTATTGTGCGGGTATGATTCTAAAAGTCATAACTTCTGTTCTAATGAGAATTTGAAGGAAACAATTATATTAAAATGTTTAGAAAAGATAGAAGATTAAGATCTAAAAAATTTTAAATTAAAAATTTTTTGAAGCATTAAGACTTATGAGATCCTTTAAATTAGGCTGTTTTCTATTGTTCTTATACTGTTACTGGCCATTGCATACACATATATAGCGTTAAAAGTTGTTAACTAGGCTTTAAAAGCCTATGGTACATAGAGTACGCCGCACCTGTCTTTAAGGGTTAATATCTCGGCTAAATACTGACGATTTTTTTCGAAAATCATGATCGACAATGCTTTTATACTTCTGCTACGATAGGTACTCGACACTTTTGCTGAATGCCCGTAAATCGAAATTTGTGTGTGAAGGAAAAATGCGATTTTCTCAAAAACTATGTGACCTAGGACAATCGCTATAATTTTCCTGCAAGATTTAAGTTAACGTCTACTACCTCTAATTTTTTCATAATTTTAGTTTCGGTGGACGCGGAATTACATGGAGGGGAGGCATATTTTTGTGCTACATTTTTGAATATATCTTTGAAAATGTAATACCTAAAATTAAAAGAAATGCATTTTTGAATTCAGCGTTACGAAAGCTTTCACACGATACCCTACACGATATACAAAGAAAAGATTTTTTTGTCAAGTAAATTAATTTGCCCCTCCACATTTTTACTAAATATATTTATAAATGTTTAATAATCTGAAAATATGTGGGTCAATAGTCAGTATGACTTCCCCCAATTTGAACTTTCCACGTTCCATAGTTTACGAGTAAAATGGCTGTGAGAGACAGACACAGAAATGATCTTATAATGGTTCCGTTTTTACTTTTCAAGTATGGAAGCCTAAAAAGTAAATACAAATAAATAAATAATATGTAAGATAATTCTTAAATATCAGAAATTAACTAATTGAAGTGTAATTGCAATTCATATTTAAATATCAATAAAATATATATTTAATTTTTGTAATTAAATTATTATATGATATATTTAATTCAATTTTCAACTTAAATTTATTAGATTACATTCTATATATTTAAAATATATCGTAATATACAAAAGTAAAAATAATAATTAAATTTAAACAATAATCTGACGTTCTTTAAAAGAAAATAAATCGAGTAATTCATAATATAAACCAAGGAAATCCAAAAATGAAATCTGTTGAATTAAAATAATTTTTTAATAAAATCTTCTCATGTTATTCATAATGTCAAAATCACCCTTGAGATGGCGCCAGTATTGTGACTCCCTAGGTACTTCCCCGGGAATGTCTTCCAAGGACGTTGCTCCCTAGGAATTAACCAGGAGTACAATCCTGAGGACATCATCAAAGTCTCTTCCTCATGAACGCCTGATACGTCATTTTTATATCAGGGGGAATTTGGGATGACTTTGAGCTCCTCGGGAGCTTTTCAGGAGCTTTAGTGCTATATGGGTAATACGCGTCTTTTATTTATGTTTCATTACAAGGTAATTTTTATAGTGTTTTGCGATTAACGTATATACGGGATATATAACTTTTTATACGGTCTCCCAGTCCCTATAGTTATATTTATTAAAAGTTCACACATATCATAACAGATCTAACAAAAAAGGTTCGACACCTGTACTACAAAAATTGACACAGTTATTAAATTTCAAATTTTGACATTTTTGTACCTGATTTTGTCTTTCAATGAGGGATCAGTTAAAAGATGAATTAAAATAATTCCAGATCAAAATCAGGGTATAATGTCCTTTTTACGGCGAAACCACCTTTAGCCGGTATCGACCAGTTGCCAAACACCAGAGTGTTATTTCATTTAAAAATTTGAGCTGACTTTTAGGGGTCGTATACAAAGCGAAGAATGAAATATTGAAATGAAACAGAAAAATAAATATCAATTTATTACGATATCAGAAAACGGTCTACTATAAAAAATGAATACATCAAACGCCGGAATCTGCTGGAGATACTGCTCAAAGTGTTCTCCATTGGTGGCAATGCCCAATTGAATGCGTGAGAGTACTGAGTACTGGACACGTTAGAGCATAGCAGGTGTGCAAACTGTGCGACAATCAAGGATGATGAACTGCTTCAGATAAACCATAGAACTGGTCACCGCTACATAGACCTATGCCTTGATGTAACCCCAGAGGTAGAAGTTCATGGGAGTCAAGTCCGGTGAAAGCGGTGGCCACTCTATCGGACCACCTAATCCAAGGATCTGTTGATCGAATTCTGTGGCCAGATACGCCCGGACGTTTGATGTTTTATGCGGAGAGGGCCCCATCATGTTGAAACCACACACGGCTTGCATGCCGGAGAGGCAGCTCTTCAAACCAGTCACGTATCGTGTTTTGTAGCAGATGGAGGTAACGATCGCCTGTTAAGGTCCCATCGTAGAAGATGGGTCCAACAAACTGGGTTCCACATATACCGCATCACACGTGTGCGAGCGATGTGGAGCTTTTCCAGAGACCAGTAATGCACATTGTGCACGTTCACAATGCCACCCCGTATAAACATTGACTCATCTGTCCACAGAATGTCACAAATGAGCGACGGATTTTCTTCTGAGGTGTTGAGCACGAAATTACAATAATAAAATCGCCGTGCGTGGTCACCCAGCATCAATGCTTACACCAATGTCGGATGATATGAATACGCATCATGTACATGTAACAAATACCAGACATGCTGGTCACATGCTTCGCTTATTTCCGCCGTGCTCAGTTGTGGAATTAAAAGGGCGAATGCCAGCATCTCCTCCGGTGTGACTCGAACATTACACCTTGCCCGTCTACTTGTTCTGGGTCGTGGTGAAACAGAGCTGGTCTCTCTAAGATTGTGCAATGCACCAGTTATAGTTTCATCCGTTGGATGTAGATCCTTAGGGAAACGTTCTGAATAAACACTCGCAGCCTCTCTGGCATTCCTTTGACATTCACCACCAATAAGTATCATTTTGGCATATTGCATGTATGCGATCACGATCTCAGCGCTGGCTAGCATGTCCATTGCTAGAAGGCTCGTGTTTTATCCCGAACGTGTGGAGCTGTGGTACTATTGTAATTTGCATAATCCCAGTTATCATGCTCGTTATCGCTCGGCTGGTCGTTTGCATTCCGCTGCCGTTTATGTAGTCCTTAGTGAGTATGTTTTATTTTCCTGTTGTCGATTCTACCTAGTTTGACGTTTGAATGTTGTTCGACCCATAAAAGTATTAAATAACACTTTGAACATTTCTCTAGTAGATTCCAGCGTTTGATATATTAATTTTTTATAGTAGATCGTTATCTTATATCATAATAAATTGATATTTATTTGTTTAATTTCAATATTTCATTCTTCACTTTGTATATGACGTCTAAAAGTCATCTCAAATTTTTAAATGAAATAACCCTCTTTGGTGATACCCCAATTTGGCGATAACGTCTAAAGGTGGTTTCGCCGTGAAAAGGGCATTGCACCCTGAGTTTGATCTCGAATTGATTTAATTCATCTTTTAACTGATCCCTCATTGAAAGACAAAATCAGGTACAAAAATGTCAAACTTTGAAATTTAATAACTGTGTCAATTTTTGTAGTACAGGTGTCGAACCTTTTGTGTTAGATCTGTTATGATATGTGTAAACTTTTACTAAATATAATTATAAGGACTGGGGGACCGTATAAAAAATACCGTACGTAAAAACCGTATAGATATCGTAATTTTTATAAAATTGATTTTTTACTTTAAATAATGCCACAACACGAATATTTATCTCATTTGAAGCATTTTTGTAATTAGAACTATATGTCTACGACCAACGGTTGAGAAATTAAAGGTCGGCGATAGATAACATATTGCACCGTGTATTTAAACTTGCGTATACGGAAAATTTTATTTTTGTAAAAAAAAATGTGTGTGCTTCACCGATACTTCTTTTTGTAATTTTACTCAAGTGTTGTGAACCTTTTCTGAAATAAATATGTGATCTCTCTATTGTTTAAATGATATAACAGTTATTTACCAATAGAATAAATGTGTTAAAAATAATCTTAATTAACCCTTTGCACTCAAGGGCTCCGTTGCGGAGACATAATTTTTCTTTGCAAAATTTGTTTGTGGCACCAGTAATAAAGAAAAGTAAAAATGTACCTTATTTAATCAGAGTATTTTTGAAATTGTGTACTTGAACGAAATTTCTTTTTAAAATGTGGTGCCGATCGAATAAAATTTGTGTAAGAGACGCCGAGCGCAAAGAGTTAAATGATATCTTTTAAACGTATTTATTCATTAGACATAACATTTCAATAGGTTTTTATCATTTCTCTCACTCGTTCTATTATTATTATCATATTTTCTGCCTTTTTTAAAAATATTATTAGGTATTGGTGAAATTGCGTAACTATAAATAGATGGGTGACATCACAATTACAAATGAGGTACTATTTCTTCACTTACATTTTAATAAATTGCATTTATATTTCTTGACACCTTATGTAGATACCCACGAAAAAGAGTTTAATTTAACCTTCTTAGCGATTTGCCAGTATTTTTTCGTCTTCCCAAAACCACTTAAACCGCTTGGATTCAAATATTTGTAGAAATCATATAGTCTTTTTAGCTCACAGGCTGTCAAAATCTGAAAAAGCCTGGTTTGGAGGTTCATTAGTTAAGTATAAAGGGGGAAAAGGGTGGCTAGACCCCCCCCCTTAATTTAGATAAATTGGTTTTTCATGCAGAGGTATTCGATGTGCTCCAAATTTGGTATGCTGGTTTCTTATGTTAAGAAGCTGCGATTAAATTTGGACGTTTGTTGGTTAAGTATAAAGGGAGGGCGGAGGCTAGTCACTGCCCCCCCCCCTCTCTTAATTCAGATAAATGGGTTTTTCGTGCAGAATTATTCGATTTGCTTTAAATTGATATACCAGTTTATTCCGATATCGCGCTTCCTTCATTAGATTTGGAGGTTCATTTGTTAAGTATAAAAGGAGGAAAGGGGTGGAGGGGGGAAGTCCACTCCCCTTAATTTTAATAAATGGATTTTCATGCAGAATTATCTAATTTGCTTTAATTTTTTTTCTATGTTTATTCTGATAAAGAGTTTTCCTGGTTGGATTTGGAGGTTCATTAGTTATATTTAAAATAGAGGAAAGGGGGTTAAACCTTCCTCTTAATTAAGATAAATGGGTTTTTCATGCAGAGTTATTCGATGTGCTCCAAATTTGGTATGCTGGTTTCTTATGTTAAGGAGCTGCGATTAAATTTGGACGTTTGTTGGTTAAGTATGAAGGGAGGGCGGAGGCTAGTCACTCCCCCCCCCCCCTCTCTCCTAATTCAGATAAATGGGTTTTTCGTGCAGAATTATTCGATTTGCTTTAAATTGATATACCAGTTTATTCCGATATCGCGCTTCCTTCATTAGATTTGGAGGTTCATTTGTTAAGTATAAAAGGAGGAAAGAGGGGGGGCACGTCCACTCCCCTTAATTTTGATAAATGGATTTTCATGCAGAATTATCCAATTTGCTTTAATTTTTTTTCTATGTTTATTCTGATAAAGAGCTTTCCTGTTTGGATTTGGAGGTTCATTAGTTATATTTAAAATAGAGGAAAGGGGGCTAAACCTTCCTCTTAATTAGCGAAATTGTTTTTTCATGCAGAATTATCTGATTTGCTTCAAATTTGGTCTAACGGTTTATTATGTAAAGGAGCTTCCCTAATTAGATTTGGAGATTCATTGGTTAGGTATAAAGGAGGGAAAAGGGGGCTAATCCCCTTTCATTTATTTTTTGAGAGGCATTATTTTTTTAAATAAAAGTATAATATACAATTAGTGTGAATAGCCCGTGAGCTCAATGCCATCAATTTAACTAGGCACATTTCTTTTTATTTATTTTTCTAACTGAACGCCTGATACATTTAATTTGTTGCATAAATTTAACGATGCGCTGTAAATATCGTACATTGTAATCCTAAAATTAACAATTTAGATTTATTGGAGAAAAACGATGAATACTGAAAAAGTACCAACTTTAGGAATATATTAGTAGAAGAATTTCTATTTTATTTGAGTATTTAAAAATTTAAAAGAAACATTTAATACTGTTGGAATTACAAAAAGTGGAAAAGTAGTTTTTGGCTGGTTAAAGAAACATCTCAATTGATAATTAGCTGTGAAAAATATAATAGATACTGTCTTCGATAGAAATGCAATTCTATCTTGTTAAATTAAAATTTTACACGGATTTTTGGATTATTTAAAGTATGATCTATTGATTTCAAATCGCTCTTAAATATGTAACAGGACAAAACTTATACACATGAATCTACTAATGGATATCTCTCAAATTAACTATTTAAACAAATTTAATCCAAAAACATATTTGAAATATCTAAAATAGGTACATCCAGCATTATGAAGTTAATACTTTCTTAAATAAACATAAAAAAATTCTATTTCACTGGTTCGACATACACAGTATATATACATACATTATGATATATGCATTTTAAAACAAAGTTTTTTTTATACACTATACACGCTCGGTAAAATGACTATTATGTGGAACACATCCACTCGCATAGACATGTGTTATAAGGGGAAAGAAAATTGGCTCGTTAAACGCAATAAGATAAGAAAATTGATTTGTATATTTTAGTGTATTTTCTGGTTTTTAGTGTCTAAATATTTTACATTCGTATTACATTTTTTATATTTATATTATTATATACACTTGTTTTTAATGGCATACAAAATGCAATTGTAAAATGTGGCAATGTTATCGAATTGAATGCCAATGTCATTTTAAGGGGTCTCAGGACTCTAAAAGCTTTAAAATTTTTGAAACTTTAATTTTTTTAGATGTTAAACTTCTATCTTTCCTGAACATTTTGATTTAATTGTTTCCTTGAAATTCCCATTAGAACAGAAGTTATGGCTTTTAGAATTATACCCCCTCAATAGGTGAAAAGGCGTTTCGGAAACCTTGAAGTCATTTTTCTCCAAATGACGTTTCCGTGCGTAACGCGCACGATATCTCAAATATTTCTGAATGATTTTTCATGAAATTTTCAAAACACATGTTTCATGTTATTCTGCATAAACTGAATCTAAACTTTCCATTTTATTGTTAACAAAAGTATTTTTAGGTTATTATACAGTTTAAATTTTCTATATTTTGCATTAGCTAAATAGAATTTTGTATTAAAAATATACAAATGCTTTAAATATAAATATATTTAGGTTCAGAGTAATTATTACAATCTGAAGTATAAGTAGGAACAAAAATTTTCATTCTAATTAGAAAACCTATTTTGTAATTCTGCGAGTAATCTGTTATACCGATTTTCTGCTCGCCAAATTTCTGACAGTTTGGAGCCCCCTGTTAATGCTAATTCTGCATCTTGCAATAATTTAAATGAAAGAACATAGTTATATCGTTCATTCTCATTTAAAATTGTGTCTTAAAATCAAATATATTGGCAGATATTAACCATTTATCTACTGACGGTACTTATAAGTACTATTAAAATAACTTGTTATAAAATTAATTTAATACATCGATTAGTTGTAATACAATTTAGAATGAGTTATAGATACATACTTTATCTTGTTCCAAAAGTATTATAGGCTGCACAAACAAAAATATTTTTAAAAGGGTGATTTATTTTGCCTTTGCATCTTTTCAGCTTTCTTGGCGTTGGGATGGGGAGATATTCAATTGTGAAATATTTCCATATTTCTATTGTAAGAACATTATAATTGTACATTTCCTAACTCTACAAAATACTAAAAAAAGATTTAATATAAAAGATTTGTGTGAGGTTATAAATATTTCACAAAATCCCTATAAATTGAATTTAATTAATCCTTCAATCCTTCTAAAATTTATTAAATGGTTATGTAAATCTTTTAATATAGTTTAAAAATTTCACGAGAAATGCTTTAGAAGGTAAGATTTTCATGAATTCATAATTCAGTATATAAAGAGTTAAATGTTGAATATGATCTTTTTTTTTTTTTTTTTTTTTTTTTTTTTCCAATTTTAATAGTTCTGAGACACCTTAACAAATTTTGTGAAAGAAAAATTACAAATTAGAAAATTATTATATCATCGAAGGTACCCTTTGATTCATTCTCTCGTGCTCAGACTCAGATATCAGACCAGATGCTGTGATCGTTAAAGCTTAATTGGGTCAATTAATCCTCCAGATTCGTCCGGGAGGGTTCATTATTGGCGGCTCCATCGAAGACATCCCTGGCTCGAATCCTGGCTCGGACTTTTTGCACCTACTTCGAAATTTAAAACTGTTATGATTTATTTACCAATTGAATAATTGTATTAAAAATTAATCTTATATATTCTTCCTGTTGTGTTTTTCGTAAGAGCTGTGTATTATTCGACATACCCATCTGTACTCCAATAAAAATCTATGTCCTGGGACACGGCAATTTTCGTTTTTCGTTACGTTTCCATTTTTTTAATTACAGATGCTTGTGGTCTTATCTGTGTGCCCTTTGATAACAATTGAAATTTTTCCGAAATCTCAGATTTATAAAATTAAATGGATATAGTACATTTGTGCTTTTAGGTATAGATCCCATTGCACTTTTTCTCATATTTTCAAATACATAGGCTTAAAAATCTGATTTATAAAATGCTATACACTGTTGTTTGTGTAAAATAATGAATATTCTAGATAAAATACGTAAAAGAATAAATAGAAAATTCAACAATTTTCTTATCTGATTAATTTTCTTTGTTTTCTTTTGTTATTTTTACATGAAAACCAACGAAAAAGAATTTTTAGTTTCGGATATGATTTCAAAGGAAATCCTTTCCCCTAACAAAAAATAAATATTTTAAAAAAGGAAGCTTCAAAAAACTTATTATTCCTAAAAAGATTACTCAGATGAATATTTAGCTATATTTTTCAAAGTAAAGCTTTAGTTACTTAAAAATATTCGCCGTTCAAATTCGATTATTCAAATTTATGGGTTTTGGAACATTTGGAAGGAAGTAACTTTGAGAATTTTTAAAGATGTATATTCTTTATTATAAAAGAAAGAATTTTTATTATAATAATCGATATAGCATTTTTACTCACATAATTTGCGCCCTAGTGTATTTTGCGTATCCCGTACTTTTGAATAGAAATATGTGTAAAAACAAAGAATAATTTTCGCTTTGAGATCGTGAGATAATTTGAAATAGTAAAACACCACGTGTCAACGAACTGAATCATTTTCAATAATTTAATTGGATTTTTTAGAACAAAATTATTTATTTATTTATTGATCCGGGATAACTTTCTTTAAGTAGCAGCATAACTATGTGCAATGATCATTATAACTGATTAAGCTATCAATAATGCGATACATATAAGGCGGATTTGTTTAGATTGAAATTTATTTTGCATGATTGAATATTTCGTCGAATTAAACAGCAAAACGAAAATGGAGGAGAATTTAATCTGCATGAAAAACTGATTTGATATTAACCTAAACGCTCATATCTGCTAAGACAAATAATTAAAATTGAATTTCGTGGCCCGGAATCAATTAAACATGTCTCATTGAATATATTAATATATGCATAGATGCGAACATCTTTTAATGATTACGGAGTCTGATCAAAGATGAACACATTTTCAACCAGAAATTTTATTTAATCAAAAATTATAAAATAATATCTGAAATGAAACTTATAGAAAGAAAAAAACATTTCATTGTATATATTTTTCGGTTTAACATATGCTTGCCTTGGATCAGACTCCGGAACAATTAAGAGATGTTGAGATCTATGATATATATTTTATGCTTCAATGCTTAAAAGTCCTTCCGGCCAGTGCCGGGAGGAAGAGGTAGCTTTCATAATCCTTATTTAAAAAAAGCCAACTTATATCATGCAAACACACGAAGCTCAATTTAGTGGAAACCGAATATAGGAGATTCAATACTAATTTTTATCAATATAATGAATGAGAATTTCGCGAAATTAGTCAGCTTTATCCAAGCTGCTTTTCTTTAAAGTAACTTATATTTGGCTGCCAAATTCGGCAATTTCTTAAAGTGCCTGTCATTTTAAGACAACATGGTGGATGAGGCTAAGCAGTGAACTTGGTCGAGACCTTAGTAATTGCTGTGCACATGCTCACTCACATCGGAATCGGTTAATATATAGGAGTGCTGTCGCATGCAAAAAATCAGATTTTTCAAAATGTCACCCACAATACAAATTGAAACTGCTATATCTGAGCCATTTTTTAAGGTAAAGACAAACAAAAAATGCTCCTGAATCCTTTTATCAAGATCAAATACTTAAGAAAGAAACCTTTTTCAATTTCTAATTTTTTTGCACCTCACTTTAAATATATATATATTTTTTAATTTAATGGCCGCCATTTTGAAACAAGATGGCTGATGAATCTGGCCAGCGAACTTGGTCGAGGTGTTGATATACACTATCCACATGCCTTCTTACATCGAAATAGGCGAATACGTGTGTTATCGCGTGACAAATACAAGATCGTTTCAAAATGTTGGCCATGCTAGAAATTCAAAGTGCTATAAATCAACCATTTTTTAAGATATCAACAAAAGAACAAATTTTCAGAAACAAAAACTGCTACGGAATCTTTGTATCAAGGCCAAACACATAAAAAAAATCTTTTTCATTTTCCAATTTTTTAATACCTCATTTTGAATTTTAAATTTAATTTTTTTTAAAATGGCAAACCTTTTGAAACAAGATGGCGAATGAAGCTGGCCAACGAACTCGGTCGAGACATTGGTATGTACTATGTACAGACCAAGTTACATCCAAATAGGTTCATAAATACGCCTGTTATCGCGTGACAAAAATCAGGTCGTTTTAAAATGTCAGCCACAAGAGAAATTCAAAATGCTATTACTCAGCCATTTTTTTTAGATATAGACGAAAGAAACACTGTTCCGGAATCTTTGTATTAAGGTCAAACACATACAAAAAAAATCTTTTTCATTTTCCAATTTTTTGGTATCTCATTTAAATTTTTTTATTTTTTTATTTTTTTAAATGGCCGCCATTTTGAAACAAGATGGCGGATGAAGCTGGCCAACGAACTCGGTCGAGATATTTGTATTCACTATATACACAACAAGGTACATCCAAGTCGGTTCACAAATACGCCTGTTATTACGTGAGAAGTATCAGGACGTTTCAAAATGTCAGCCACGCTAGAAATTCAAAATGCCTTAACTCAGCCATTTCTTAAGATATAGACGAAACAAAAACTGCTCCCGAATCTTTTTATCAAGGTCAAACACATAAGAAGAAAATATTTTTTCAATTTTCAATTTTTGGTACCACATTTCAAATTTAAATTTTTCTTAAAAATTTAAATGGCCGCCATTTTTAAACAAGATGGCGGGTGAAGCTGGCCAACGAACCCGGTCGAGACATTGGTATGTACTATGTATAAACGAAGTTACATCCAAATCGGTTCATAAATACGCCTTTTATCGCGTGACAAAATATCAGGACGTTTCAAAATGTCAGCCACGCTAGAAATTCAAAATGCTATAACTCAGCCATTTTTTAAGATATAGACGAAACAAAAACTGCTCCGAAATCTTTGTATAAAGGTCAAATACATAAGAAAAAAATATTTTTCCATTTTCAATTTTTTGGTACCACATTTCAAATTTTAAATTTTTAAAAAAATTTTAAATGGCCGCCATTTTGAAACAAAATGGCGGATGAAGCTGGCCAACGAACTCGGTCGAGAGATTAGTATGTACTATGTACACACCGAATTACATCCAAATCGGTTCATAAATACGCCTTTTATCGCGTGACAAAATTGAGGACGTTTCAAAATGTCAGCCACGCTAGAAATTCAAAATACTATAACTCAGCCATTTTTTAAGATATAGACGAAACAAAAACTGCTCCGGAATCTTTGTATAAAGGTCAAATACATAAGAAAAAAATATTTTTCCATTTTTAATTTTTTGGTACCACATTTCAAGTTTTAAATTTTTTTAAAAATTTTAAATGGCCGCCATTTTGAAACAAAACGGCGGATGAAGCTGGCCAACGAACTCGGTCGAGACATTGGTATGTACTATGTACACACCGAATTACATCGAAATCGGTTCAGAATTACGGGAGTTACGGTGTGACATAGGTCAGATATATATATATATATATATATATATATATATATATATATATATATATCAATTTTGAACGGAGGGTGGTTTCGGGGTCTAGGGGTCATGATCGATGAAAATATACCAAAATTTTTTGAAATCGCTTTCCTCCGAACGGCTGCAATAGGTAGCTTTTTTGTAAAGAAAGCTACCTAAAAGGGTTTTTCCACATTTTATGTTGTTGAATGGCACAATAAACTAAAAGAAAAAAGTGAAAATTGTTCTAGTTCAAAATTTATCTGCAAACTTTTGCAACTATTAAATATTTTGTTTGATCTTATTTAATTATTTATTAGAACGTTCCGTTCGTCTTAAGAAGATCAGTTCTCTTTTTACTCAGTTAAATTTTCCTCCGCGAAAAATTAATAATTGAATTTATTTAAAATATATAATACAACCCTAGCGTATTTTTTGCACTCTCTACTTTTAGAACAAAGAAATCGTGAAACAAAGCTCGCATAATTCGCGAATAAATACTGTATATATATAGAGAGACAGACATATAAATAGATTGATATATTGATACATAGATAGGAGAAAAGTAGCGTAAAATCACACGCTTTTTTATAAGATGTTACTTGAACCCATAATTTCATATAGAAATTAATGTCCTTCTGAGGACATAACCTGCACTTGTACCATAATTATATATATATATTACGCTATCGTACGTGGCACAGAAATCGCGATTATTTGTTAATTGTTTAATGACAACGCCCGAATCAAACGCATCTCATTGGTTATTTAACAGCATTTAATACACCTCCATACCTATAAGGGAGGGGGGTTACCATAGGGAGGACTCTGTTCTGTTGCCAAGTTCCGCCACGTATGTCACCAACTTGGTGAAATATAGCCAAATTTGGCGACCAAAAGTAACCTCCAATTGACGATATCTCTAATATTTCGCCAGATTCCCATAGACTTCCATTTTAAACCAATCGGAATTATTTGCTTTCAGAAAATCAACAAATGGAGATTTTAATACAACAAAAACTAATAACTTAAGGTATTATGTAAATTATATTTAAGGGAGTCTAAGTAAATTAGATTAAGAATATGTAGGGATACCAAACTGGTCGCCAAGAGCGCTAATATAACTTTAATCCTCTCGCTCAAGAATTGCGAAAAAAAAATAAATAAATAAATAAAAAAAGAAATAAATCATGAACTATATTTTTTATACTTAAAATGCTATTCTAAATTGCGAAGAAAAGAATGAATTGTTTAAAGTGAATCTATTAACACTTCATGAGTCAATGATACTTTCAAGTACCGTGCAGGAAATTTGTTGATATCCATTTAACATATTCATTGGCAATAATACAAGTGGCGAGTTTTAGACATTTTAATTTAGCATGTTTGAAAAGAATTAATCCTTGTTTAGCGTAAATCTGTTGTTAAATGGATAAATTCATTTCAGATTATAACTGTTCAGTTTTCTGGTGTTGAAAGACATACAGTTGAAAGTCTTAATTCTTCAAAAACTTGTGCTGTGAAATGTTATAAATTATTTAAAAAAATTGAAGTCACACGTGAAATCTGAAAGCATCAGAGATGCCAGCGAAAGTAAAAGTTAGTCGGAAGAAGTTTTCAAACCAGTTTTTATGAGAAATATAAGAGTATCATATGAGCGAAATGGACATTTATGTGAGTAGTTAATCACATTAATATTAATAAATGTTTTGTAGGAAATTCAAATAATCCGGTCTTTTCTCATCCGTGGGATAAAGCTGCGTGAATATTGTAAAGCTACACGAGACGGAAATTTGAAACTTTTTTAGATAAGGGGTCAATATATATATATATTTAATTTAATAAGACAACTTAACTAACAACATTTCAGTGATAAGTTTAATGAATTAATACTTAATAACAAAATGATATTTATTTTCATTACAATTAGAAAAGTTGTACAAAATAAGTTCGCAGTTTTAAAATCATTAGAAAAATCATAATTATGCTTGTACAAGTTGTTCTGAATTTCTTTTAATTTGTCATTGTTTACCGTCTCTTTAAACATCCGGTCTTACTTCAAGAGAATGAAGATCGCAAGGCAATCTTTAAAAATGATGATACAAATGGTAGCATCTGTTATATTTTTGGAAAGTTTCAGAAACTTTATCGGTGTTCATATTTAAGAATTTTTGAAAAAAAAATTTAAACTGGTAAAACAATATTTCGATAACAGAAACTGCACAATTTCCAGTATGTATATAGCATAATGACTTCTTTTTCTTGTCTTGATTATTTTATATAGAGATTATTATTATTACATATATAGAGAGACAGAGTATTATATATGGGGTATTATATAGGACACATCTTTTACATTTTTCATTTTTGTATGTTTTATGTTAACAAAATATGCTATCTTTTTAAGTTATTGTTCAAGGTTCCATTCTCCTCACCACGACATTTATTAACGTTCATTTAAGGAAACTTAAATTAAGAAGGGGCAATTTAAGTGCCGTTGACCAACTCTCTGGCACTGGTGTGACTTTCCTCGAATTTCTTCATTTTTGAATGCGAGTATCTCGTTAACTATGTTCTCTAGAGAAAAATATTTATAACCTCTTTTGTAGAGAATTTTAGTGTTTTTATTTTTTGTGTTAGTCATTTTTCAATTGGACTTTTAGATTACGAGATTTTAACAACAACAACAACAACAAAAAAAAACGAAAAAGGTGCCTTCTTTTGCCCCCTTCATGCTCATCCCCCATCCATCAGGACTTTATTATATTTATTGGTAGACTCTCCCAAACAATATTACCAAGTTCCAAAACTATCGGAATTATGTCCCAAAATGGGCCAAAATCTGCATAATTTGACTGGACTAAATGCCATGATATAACTTTCTGCGATGACATACTTTTTATGCGATATGATCGTTATTTTTAAACTGAATCATTTCTATAACTTGAAGAATTAGCTATGAAAAACACGCTTCCAAAATACAGTACCTGCTCGGACATGAGGGTTTTATAATTTATTAAATCAATTTTTAAAATGTAAAATACACACTACTACTGTATATTACATAATATTACTCAATAGGACACTGATATTAATAACCTATGCGAAAATCATAGAAATTCCATAGTAAAAGTTCATTAAAAATTTATTCATAAATGATATGTTAACAAATAAAGTCTCAAAGTGAATCTTACAGCATCTATTTTGAAAAGTGAACAGAGATTTATCATTATATATTATTAAAAGTATTAAAATTGACAGTAATGTTGAGACACTGTTACTCGGAAGTCGTGATTCACGGGAGGAAAGCGAAACATGAAAAATGTTCCTGAGCTATCTATATCTTATATACGTAAACGTATGCATGCTTCAAATACAAACGCTTTATATACAAACACTATTTAGTCCTCTCTTAAATCTATGAAGAATAATTAATTTGCTTACCTTATGTTATCCAACTGAAACCCACATTAGAAACGATAAAATTACTTATCTAAAATGGCTGCTGTCGTCTGCTGACAAATAGAAAACAGACTGCTGACAATGCGATAAATTTATACAGTTATCGATAGCAAGTTACGAAATACACCAGCTTCGGTGTTTTGTCTTCGAGACTTTGTTTGAAAGAGTCACTATAAACCATTCTCAGTGTATGATAGCACTTATTTCGCTGTTTACACCAAAAATATTGGATATTTAACCCTCATTTGGCATTTCATAAACCAGAATTCATCGTAGCGTATTAATACTCCCCTTTTCTACAGTGTAGTAACTAGGTTTACCTTAGTCCTGTTTAATTGTGTCGATGCATTTTATACATTGCTGAATTCGTTACACCCTCTAGAGGGCTATTTGATGTTAGAATTCCCCTCAAGAATTACAATGCGGTACTTTTAAAATTTTTATTCTACAGTTTACCTGTTTAGTTATAATTTCTAGCTAGGCCCTTACGGTCACATTCTCGCTAAATAACTACTTAGAAGAGACCGCCAAGTAAATGTGAATGACTCACCCCGTCCAACTTATATGTTTGGTGAGATCTGCTATTTTCTGTGACATCGTAACCCTCAATGTTGTATGTGCGCTGATCTTGCCAGCATATACGTAGTAAACTTCTGGTATCGTGTCTTTTTTTTCTGTACGAGCTGGGTTATTTAATATTTTAATGGTTAGTTTAAGATATATTAATTTTATTTTAATTAAAATTAAAATGTTATGTTTCTTGGTACTTCTTAAATGCTGCAGGTTTAGTCGTAAGATACATTTCAGAAATTTAACTTAAGATTTCTTTATTATTCTTATTTTGCTTTTAATTCCAAGTCTTATCTCACATTATACTCTGTGGAACTCGCATTTTTTTTATTAGGTTATGACCGAAAATAAAAATAGTAATATATATATATATTGGTTGTTGTATTTTAGTGTTATATGTTTGTGTGTCAAAAATCAGGAAAAACGGTATTTTTTGTCTGTGTTGGTTTGTTAATCTGCGAAAATAATTATATTAGTAATAATAATCAAAAGATGAAAATATTTATACTGAAATTAAAATAAAATTAATCTCAAGAAAAATATGAATTTTAAAAACAATCAAAGTTTAAAACCCTGTAAAGTTATTTTTTTATTTTAATTCAATACCATTTAAAAGTACAATGAACATCTTAAGATCATTTAAAAAATATATCATGTAATACATGGAAAGACGAACTATATTTATGAATCATATTATAGATTACCATACATTCTACATTAACACAAATGTTTTCCATTTTGAAAAGGTTAAATATATTACAATAAAAGAGAACAATATTCTAAAACATCATTAAAAAAAATTTACACGATCTATCTCTTTTATATTTCATAAATTAAAGGCTAAATTTATGACAATTTAAAAATAAGCATAAATATAAATATGTAAAGAATGCATTTATCTTACTAATACGTTAATACAGATGCTTTGATTACTATTAATACTTTATTACAGAGGCTATAAATATTTTTTTTGCGTAATAAATTGTATTATAATGTTGAATTAAAAAATTCAAAATTATTGTTTCACTTCTTATATTTGAACATTCTGTAAAATTTCTTGTTATGCTTGGTATGGGTAAAGAAAATCAGTTAGCGGAATTAAAATAAACTTTAGATATGCTAATGATTAAGTTAACTCAAAATTCTGCTTAAGACATTGTTATTTTAATCCACTTATAGAGCATTCTCACAATCTTTTGATTTTCGGGAATAAAAATCTGGTGAAAATAAACTTGCTAAAATAACATTTTAATCTGACAGACGAATGCGTTAATGATTCAAAATAAGGAAAAAATGGTCAGCAGCGAAATTTTTTTTATTTAACTGAGGTTTATGTTAAACTTGCGAGTTTAATTTTCCTTATCATTTTACCACTATAACTTTCTATTTTCTTCTAAATCTTTACTTATAATGAATTTGCATAATACCCACAGGACATTCAAATAAGAAATAATAACAATGTAGTATTTTTAGTACAAAATTTTGGAATAACATTGTCTTAAAAGGGTGTTAAAGAAGGGACGGTATAGGAAAAAAAGGATGAAATGGGAAAAAAAGGGACGGCAAGGATGGAACGGTAAGGAAAATTACCACCTATTTTAGGCAAATCATAATTTACTTCGAAAAGTGCAGGAATATATCTTGGGCACGGTAAGAGTACCAATAAAGCCACGATGCATGAAATTGATATTTAAACGCTAATTTAAAATCTGTCAAAGAATTTTAGACACTCTTTCTCTAGCATACTTCTGCATGAGAAAAAAACTTGAAAAAAAATCTGTCGCTGAATCTGAAGTGATTTTCTGTGTAATTTTAGAAGAGGGACGGTAAGGAATCTAATAACCAGAGACAGAATTTAAAAAATAATAACAACCCTAAAAATGTGTGCAGGTTTATTTTTGCTACATATTTATATAAAACAATAGCTCCAGTTTCGAAAAAAAATACATTGAATTATCTTTATAGAAACATACTTATTAAAACATTAAACCCCAAAATTCAAAATCAGCATCAGGGACAGGCGACGGCATATGCGTTTCCCTTTTATTTGAACCACCAACATCGTCCAGAACTTATTTATCTCGTTAATATTGTTATGCAATCATGCAATGGTATGTTCCCGGTATATGAAATAAAACCCCCACAAGAACATGTACTAAATTAAAAATTATTATTCAGGGATATAAAAGTCAAAAGATTGTGAGTACGTCCCTTATATATGTATACATATATACAAAATCCTTTTCCAGTTCTTTCGATCAAGGGTCTATTACTCCTCCAGACCTCTGGCCAAAAATTGAGTAGTATACGATAACTGGTGGCCATTCACCTTCGTTTTGGTTCAGGAAATGAAGATCATTTGAGTCCCCTCAAAAAAAAAAAAAAAAAAAAAAAAAAAAAATATATATATATATATATAGGGGATATTTTGGAAGTAAAGAGGGGGAATTTGAACTCATGGAGGGGGGAAACTTAAAATTTTTTAAGTATGTGAGGTGAGGTATACTTTATTATGTACTTTTTACTTCTGAATCGAATTACACCACCGTAAATAGATACGATAATTTTTTACAATGTTATGGCTAAATAGATTTTACTGCAAAAATTGATGGTCATCTACGAAAATTCTGAAAATGTTTCGTCTTCGTACTAGAAATGAAGATCCGATTAGTCTTCCCAAAAGAAAGTCATTTTATTGTGTTTTGGAATCAAAAGGGTGGTATTTTAATTCACGGAGGAAGAACTCAATTTTGTTTTCTAAATGTCAAGTGGGGAATCGCTTGTTACGGATTTTTTGGTTATGAATCGAATAACGCATTCGATACGATCAATCATTACACAGTTGCGGCCTTGTTTATGAATACAAAGTCATGAATGATTTTACGAATGCAATATTATGAGTACATGGATTTTGTGAACTTTGATGACCTTGAAGAAACTTTATACCCCTGATATTAATTATTCCTTTTTGTGAAAATTTAATAAGTTTGAGATTATTTAATACTAGATGGTACCCGTCAAGATTTGACGGTAAATAACTTGAATGTTTCATTAGAAAAATTCTTCAATTTTTAATGAATTGTTTTTTAATTAATTATTGAAATTGTGACAAATTTCTATATTGCATAAGCGATTCCCATTTCTTTAAAGCGATAGAGGGTACAGTCAGCCAAACCTATTCAATGAAGTCACAGAATTTTAACTTTATAATTTGCAACCATTTATGCTTCTTTTTACCAGAAATTTAACTAAAAATAGTGGGTAGAGCATTTATTTTTATTTACTATGGTCTCATTTTTTCGAAAAAAAAAAATGTATTTATTTTTATTTATTTATTATGATTTTTTGACTACATGACCATTAAAAGCTGCCATAAGTTTTATTTTTACCAGTCTCAATCTCTAAAAGCCCAAATTTGAAACAGTGCAGCATATAATTTTTATTACTTGAATTTTATTTTACATTTTTATACATTTTTTAAATATTAAACAATGGATACCAAGGTAATTTTTTTAATATAGTTCTTAAATGAATATCTTTCTTTCCGTTTTCTTTTTTTATGGAAAAGAAAGGTAAACTTTTCTTTCTGACACACACACACATATATTCTTGATAATGGCCAGAAGACATAAGAAAAATTGTAGATCGGCTCAATTTATTTAATTGATAATTATATTAAAAATATTTTAACTCAAATATTTTAAATATAAAATTATTATTATTATTATTTTAAATATTGTTCAGTGTTAAATTTTATTTAATTATAAAGCATTCATATAATAATAAAATAAAAATCATATAACTTCTCCTCCTAATAAAATATGTCATTATTGAAATAACTTACCGCGAAAAATAGTACAGAAATCATTTTGCCGGGCATTGGGTTCGAACCTGCTATCCACTACAAAATATCGGCGCTTTAAACTGCTGCGTTACACCGCTCAGCCACCGAGAACTCGTTCTCAATTCCTCTAAATTGAACAGTGTTTATGCATGTGCAGATGCCCCGAAATGGGTCTACTTAAAATTTTACCTTTGCGTTTTAATATATATGATAATTTTATAGTTTTTGAAGGTTTTAAAAAACGGAAGAAGGATAGATGTTATACAACGTAGAATAAATAAGGCAGTTGTTCGACTTATAATACGGCATCGGAATGCTTAAGCCTAACATGGCCGAAATAAAATGGCTGATTTTAACGAAAGATTATCCAGATCCGGATGAGTTCACCCCGGAAGCGTTATACACTTTGCGCCATTATATATATAATGACACAAAGAACATAGTTTCAAAAAAGTATATTAACCAATGTGTGCACATAAAGCATAATTTTCGACTTTGTATTCATAAAACCTGCCGTAACTTTAAAACGAATGCTTTTACCAACTAGATGCAAATGGTGTCATTCGATTAAGAATTAAAAAATACAAAATAAACAATTTCCCACATGACTTATTTTAAAACAATTCATCCCCTCCGACTTAAAATGCACCCTTCCATTCCCCCTCCCCCCAAAAAATAACACGTAAAACAGTTTTAATATTTGGGGTATCATATACTTCCTTAGTTCTAAAACGAAGTTTTTCCAAACTTTTTCTAATATATAATTTTGGAATAACATTGTCTTAAAAGGGTGTTAAAGAAGGGACGGTAAGGTAAAAAAAGGGGACGGTATAGGAAAAAAGGGATGAAATGGGAAAAAAAGGGACGGCAAGGATGGAACGGTAAGGAAAATTACCACCTATTTTAGGCAAATCATAATTTACTTCGAAAAGGACAGGAATATTTCTTGGGCACGGTAAGAGTACCAATAATGCGACGATGCTTGAAATTGATATTTAAACGCTGATTTAAATTCTGCAGTAAATTTTCTGTCAAAGAATTTTAGACACTCTTTCTCTAGCATACTTCTGCATGAGAAAAAACTTGAAAAAAAAATCTGTCGTTGAATCTGAAGTGATTTTCTGTGTAATTTTAGAAGAGGGACGGTAAGGAATCTAATACCCAGAGTGGTCGAATTTTGTTGATGTAAAAACATGTTTTACATGCACTGAAAGCAGTGTTTTCCACTTTATATTAAATAACCTGTTGTAACTTTGTAAAAAAAAAAAAAAATGATCGTATCGACTTGTGGATGGTGTCATTTGATTCAGAATTTAAAAATACATAACCAAATACCGCACATGATCTATTTAAGAAAATTGAGTTTTTCCCACCCTTGAGTTACCCCTCCCCTCTTTTTTTGCCCGAAAATTAAGGTTAAATATTTTTTTTCTATGGGGAACTCCCGGGATCTTGATTTTAAGTTCAGAAACGAATGTCTTCTAAATTTTTGGTGAATAGCCATCTGTTGACTCTGTAAAACCCTGTTTTATCTGCACTAGTAAGAGAAAGGAAATAAGTGACATAGTTACTCTAAAGAAGTAAATTTTATCATACCGACGGCATTATATTTCCTTTTAACTGAAATTCCATAAAATCCTAAAATGTGTTAAAATCCGTTAACTTTGTTCAGTACTTTAAATGCAAAATACTGAAAACATGCACGTTGATTTTCAAAGCCTTTACATGTCCTTCACTAAAGCCTGTTAACGTTCCCCACGGATATATCTTTTCTTAATGGCTGTAATGTTACGCGACATCGACTTTCAGTTACCTCGTTGGAAAATAGTCTTTAATAGCTAGAAGTTATTTTGGTATTCTCAGGAGATAAAATGGTTATTTCCTTCATGTCGTCGGTAGCATTAAAGTTTTATGATATCTTTAATCAAATGAAAAGTCAAATTCAGAAAATCTTCAAACAATAAAATATTTTGCCAGGTGCTTCTTCTCTTAAGTATGATTTTTAAAAGTTACGCGAGAAAATAATTACCGATTTTCCTTTTTATTCGTTTTTAACAAAAATATGTCATTTCTATAATTGTTTCACATGTGTACTTTTACACTAACCTTAGAAATCATAAAGAATGAATAACGGGTGGAAGTGTAGAAACTGCATATATATGTCCGTGTGTGTAAAATATATTAAGAAGCAGATTTTGTGTTTCATATTTCTGAATATTATTCAGTTACTTGTATATTAAATAAAACAATAAGCTGAAATGTCAATATGGAAAAAGTTGTTACTATAGAAATATAAATACTATACCTATAACAATATGTGCATTTTTTTTTAAAGATTGGAAACATATATGTAAATTTCTTTTGATAAAAATATTACAGTGTAAATTTAAGTTTTAAAATGTCTATGTTCTGTCAAACATTTTATAAATTAAGCATTAAATAATGGGAACTGGTATTTTAACTTTTATTCCCAATTTACAGCGCATTCTTGTGTGTATCTCAGTCTCAATGAAATTGATCTCTTTCAGTATTTTTTTATTTTATGTTTATGTAAGAAATTTGAAAGATTCTCATACAAAAAAGGAAAAAAGTTGGATTAATGCAAGAAAAGATTTGAATATCTCCTCATTTTAATGCAAGTACATTTTCTATAATAATAATTAATATAAAATATATTGCTTCGAAAAGTAATAAAAAGTCCTTCCGACTTAGGCACAATAATAGGTTGATTTATTTCTTCCTTTTTTAGGTTTTCGCACTTAAAAAGTAAAAACGGAACCATTATAAGGTCCCTCCTGTGTCTGTTTGGCTGTGTGTCACAGCCATTTTATTCATAAACTACATTGTAAAAAAAATACTGCCAGTTTTCCGGTAGGAATCGAAAAAATAGTTGCCCTTAGCGTACGGGAATAATTTCCGACCCAGCTCGGAATAAAATCCGTAAAAATAGGGAAATAGTCAGTAAAACGGTATTTTATGGATTTCATTCGGATTTTACGGATTTTATTCCGAGCTGGGTTGGAAATTATTCCGGTACGATAAGGGCAACTATTTTTCCCATTCCTACCGGAAAACTGGCAGTATTTTTTTTTTTTTTTTACAGTGTATGGAACGTGGAAAGTTCAATTGGGGGAAGTAATAAAGACTATTGACCAACATGTTTACAGATTATTAAACATTCACAAATATATTTATTAAAAATGTAGAGGTTCTAATTATTTACATGAAAAAAATTGTTTGTATATCGTGTGGGGTAGTGCGAAAGCTTTCGTAATGTCAAACTGAAAAATACCTTACTTTTAATTTTAGGTATTATATTTTCAGTGATATCTTCAAAATTGTTGTGCAAAAATATATCCCACCTCCATCTATTTCCAAATGTACTGTAACTAAAATTGTGAAAAAATTAGAGATAGTACACGTTAATATAAACCTTGAAGGAAAACTATACTGAATATTATCCTAGGTCAGTAAGTTTTAAGAAAAGCTCATTTTTTCGTTACACACAGATTTTGATTTGTGTGCATTCAACAAGAGTGTTGAGGAGCGCTGGAGGGTACCTAACGTAGCTGAAGTATAAAAGCATTGTTGATAATGATTTTCGAAAAAAATCGCCGGTCATAGCCAAGGTATTAACCCTTACAGACACGAACGGTTTGGACATACGTAATGACAGGGGTGGCTTACTCTATGTACCATCGGCTTTTAAAGCCTAGATAACAACTTTTAATGATATATCTGTGTAATGTAATGCCCAGTATCAGTATAAAAGCAATAAACGTCAAATTGTTAAAAACAGACTAATTTAATTAAAATTAATCACATAAATACGATTGTATTCGCGACTGGTTTGCACTGAGTGGATCTCTCAATACGCCTCCTGTGCCTTTAAAAGTTAATTAGAACCCATCTGAAAAAACGCGGCACGGACCAAGGCGGCTTTGCAAATAAGCGACCTCCTTTCGAAGCGCGCGTAACACAATACCAAGTTTAAACTTTGAACAAGGATTTTTTTAGCGGCACTGTAAAAAGAAGAGATTATTACTACGCTGACTTTATTTTTATGGAATGCCAAATGACGATTAAATATGCGCTCCTTTTAGTATTAGTACCGAATTAAGTTTATCATGATTAGGATAAGATTAAAAAATTGTTATACAGAATAGCAATATTTGATGTTATTTAGGCTTCATATCTCTTTGAACTTTTATTTTATACCCATTCATACTTTTCTAGTATATACAGCTACACCCAACCCTACGTTGTATAGTTTTCTACAAAGTCTTATTATTCTTTTAGAAACGATGTTTTTAATAATACAGTTATACAGTTATAATTCATATATATATTGTAAGGAACACCCTGAGTGCGAGTAATACTTGCAGTTGATTTTTCATTTTAATACATTAGGATTAATATAAATTATATAATTTGGTTTTACTCCTAAGCTCGGTATTTTGGTGATAAAATAAATTTCTAGAGAATTTTTAAACTTTGCATATTAAATGAATTTGAATGGATATAAGGCATTCACATATTTTTTTTAAGAATATTTTTGAAATCTTTGTTTAAATATTGCCAATAGACTAAAATACATTTCAGATGCGCAATCGAGGTTCAAAGACAAACTATTTAATGAATACCGTCGAAAGTTTCTAAATATGATGTGTCACATTTTCTAATTAACGAACGTATCTCAAAAACTTGCAGGATCATGAGATTATTCAATAATCCCTCTAGTAGGCTGGATGTTATCGTGGGGATAGAAGCAATAAAATATGAGGGCTACTAAGCTATAATATATTTTGACTCTCAATCGACATACTGATCTAAACCATTCAACAAATACCAATGGAGTAAACCATTTAATTAATACCAACGATTTCTTAGTATGTGTCAATTACCAAAGAAAACATCTCTAAAAATTCTGTAACTCAATTCTCACTTATTAAAGATTCGAATACTGTAAAACACGTATCCGAAAAAGTTCTTGAGATTTTATTCTTAAAAATTCGGGAAAGGAATGGGCATAGGAATCCCGGATATTAAAACTTTAAAATTATTCGTTCAAACATGTAATCTTGACATCATACTTAGATTCATAGTTATGTTTTACCTTAAAATACCGAATGGGAATGATTCAGTTAAGTACTTTGGAATTATGCAGGTCTAACTCCTAATGTTAAAATTATCTATAGTCGTTGAAAATAGATTGTAGCGCAGGTACTTTTTAAGGAACAACTCAGAAACTATTCGGCGTAATGGGCTGTTAAAAAAATCATGGTACATTCCACATAGATTTCAAAAGTAAATTTAAAAAATAAACATTTTGGAAATATTAACTGTATAAACAAAATTAATTATAACATACGATTTTTTAAACAGAAACCAATTTATTAAAATTCGAAATATATTTGAATCCGAAATCACAGATCAATTCGTAAAGTAGTTTTCGTATTATGCATTAATACCTCCCGGATGTGCAATTTGTTTCGCAATGTCTAAAAATGGATTTAACATTAGCTATTCTAAACTTTAAATCTGAAAAATCCATAAAGTACTTATCCGAATGATTTCTGTTTTGCCTTAAAATACCGAATGGGAATGATTCAGTTAAGTACTTTGGAATTATGCAGGTCTAACTCCTAATGTTAAAATTATCTATAGTCGTTGAAAATAGATTGTAGCGCAGGTACTTTTTAAGGAACAACTCAGAAACTATTCGGCGTAATGGGCTGTTAAAAAAATCATGGTACATTCCACATAGATTTCAAAAGTAAATTTAAAAAATAAACATTTTGGAAATATTAACTGTATAAACAAAATTAATTATAACATACGATTTTTTAAACAGAAACCAATTTATTAAAATTCGAAATATATTTGAATCCGAAATCACAGATCAATTCGTAAAGTAGTTTTCGTATTATGCATTAATACCTCCCGGATGTGCAATTTGTTTCGCAATGTCTAAAAATGGATTTAACATTAGCTATTCTAAACTTTAAATCTGAAAAATCCATAAAGTACTTATCCGAATGATTTCTGTTTTGGTATCGTAAGGTAAAATGTATCAAAAAGTCCCAGTATGTCAAAATTGGGTTTTAGCATAGAAAGTTTTAAAGCTCCCCCGGGAGCTTTCTCTGACTTCTTTCATCAACTAAGAAACAATAATTATCGCTCCCTCCAATTTATTGAACAAACATTTTAAAGTTTTCGTAAATCCCGACGCTTTCTCTGGATAGAGAGTAGTTGGGCGGGTGGGTTGACGGCTGTTGATAGGTTGGGCATTGTATATAAGAATGATTGCAACATATCAAATTCTAAATAAGAACAACCTAAAATGATGTGCTTTCATAAAAAGTTGATATAGTTATTTTAGAAATTTTATTGACATTTCATTTTTTATAGCGTATATTAATTTAAAATTCATACAGACAATCTTATTAAATACTAAATTTTATTTTATTTTATTTTACAGTTCTTTATATTAGCAATTAAAAACTGAAAAAAAATATATGTAAATGGTTTTCTTCTACTAAAAATCCCAAAATAGTAAGAATCGTGCTGTGCGTAAGAGCAAATAAATTTGTAAAGTGAATTTTCTTAACATGTCATTTCAATTAATCGTGAACTATACAATAATAATGGGATGAAATAAAGGACTTAATTAATAGTTTTGAGTTTATTATTTATATTTTTTCAAACTACACTCAAGTTCCAAATTAAGAGAATTTGCTTATTTTGTCGAATTTTATTAAAAGTAGTGAAGACAGGGTAAAACTAACGTTTCGAAAAAAGATACGACTTTTTACTGTTGAATACGCAAGAATACACGTGTCAACGAGTGTAGGAATTTTCGTGTCTTCTCCGCTCACACACCTTGCTGAATATCTTGGTATTTTTTTACGTCATTCGATTAAACTGAAAAGAAAACAATAAAAATGAGTAACCAGCAAAGTTTAGATGATAGAATGACAGTCTCAAGTGCAGATTTCTAGAGATTTCAATGTAATATCCCAGTGTCGTGTCCAACGTATAGAAACAGTTTAAGCACCCGGGCAAATAGAGCGAAATCCTGGGAAAGGTCGTCCAAGAGCCAGCATGGTCAACAAGGATCCCTATTTGTCCATTACAACAAGGCTTAACAACAGTGAAACAGCTTCTCAGCTCTTTCGTGACTTTTATGTGACCACCGGCAGTCGAGTTTCAAGGGTTACTGTTTGCAGAAGGCTACATGACGGAGTGTTGTTTGCGATAAAACCTGCTTCTTACGTCCCGCACACTTCTGCACATCGAATTTGGGCTAGGGATTAATGGAGACCATCCTATTCACTAATGAGTCTCTGTTCAGCCTAAATACAAATTCTTGACGTACTTTCATCTGGAGAAAACCAGAGATACGCTCCCTGCTTCCCAACTTCTGAGGAAAAGATCACTACGGCAGCGGAGGTTTGATAGACTTAGGTAGGCAACATGCTGGATGATCGCACACCCTTCCTTGTGACAAAAGCTCTATGAATGGTGTGGGGTGTAGGGATGATATATTTGTACCCTAAGTTCGCATTTTCAGATATGCAGTTGGACCTTATTTCATTTTAATGAAGTAAACCGCGCACCCAGATAGAGCTCATGTAGTCGAAGAACTTATGAAAAATATTCGTCTAATGTATTGACCAGCAAAATCTCCAGGCCTAAATCATATCGAGCATGTCTGCGATACTCTGAGAAGGAAAATTGGAACTCCCTTTCCACCTCCCACAACCACATGTCTGAATGGTCAGGGCCTGAAAACAGCATTGGTGGAGGAGTGAGACTAACTGTCAGAGGGAAACATAAACTGCCTGATTTCTAGTATGAGTTAACATTGTGAGAGCTGCATAACTGTAAGAGGGGACCATAAATCCTATTAACCCATTTTTTGTTTCAATACTATAAACTCTGTTTTATACCTTCCGACGCTGATGATTCTTACGCACGATCATGCGTGCGCATTATAACTGTTGAATGTTTATTTTTGTTGCATTATATCATCTTATGTACATACCTAATTTCATTAAAATCTGTCCAGAAGTTTTGCAGATAATCGATCAAATCTGATAAATCTCTTAAGTTTGAACATGAGTATATGTTACTACGCACATGCGCCCTTTACTATATATATATATAATAATTTCAAATGTGTTTTTTCATATTTTATGATTTCAAACATAAAATTTATTTAAATGAAATATCTGGTACTGAATTTTATAAGTTAAGACAATCTAAATTTAACCTTAATAAATAATGTATTTCATGGCTATAATTAAAAGGATTAACATCAATCATCATTAATAAATGCAGTTTGACATTTCAGAAGACAAGACATAATACAGTGTACTTACTGAAGGTTTGAGAATTATGTATTGTATACAACCTATATACTTAAAAATACATATAGCCTTAAAGAGTTAATATTGAAGAATAAACCTTTACAATATATATATATATATATACATATATATATATCTTTTGCCAAAGCAGTTTCATAGGTAAAAACGGATTAATAAATTGAGTTCATAGAAAAATAGTACAATTTTATTTCAAAGAGAAAGTTTAATTCAAAATTATTAGACACAAATGTTTCAGAATTCCCATAGTATTTTCATTAACCTAAAAAGTCGTACTTTTTAACACGAAAAAGCTAGATCTATTGTGTAGCTATGCATAGTGTTATTAAAATTATATTACATTTCATGCGTCTGGATTCTTTCTAGGCTCCGAATACATTTTTTAACAACTAAAAGACAGTTGAATGGTACTTTATTCATTTTTTACTTTTGTAAATTGAAAGATATAACCTCTTCATATCAAATTTTCAAATATTTAAATAGAACGATATTGCTTTTAATTTCTTTTAATTTTTAAAACCAGCACTTATGACAATATTAACTTTTCACTGTTGAAAAAATATTGTTTTAAATTAGCGATCACTATTAAGCTACCAATATTTCTATACGATAACCTTTGTTTGTTTTATATGTCTATTACAAATGTTTTAGAAATAAAATAATTTTTTATAATTAGTTGCAACCAAATTTGAATTATGAAACAACAGTAATGAGAAGTGTTTTCGAGTTACATTCGAAAAAGGAATAGAAATGATTTGTATTGTTATGGTTTTAACTGAATTGTAGTTGGGTTGTGGCTTTGTGTTCCACAATTATAGAGGGTGCAATATGTTATCTATCGCCGACCTTTAATTTCTCAACCGTTGGTCGTACACAAATAATTCCAATTACAAAAACATTTCAAATGAGGTAAATATTCATGTTGTGGCATTATTTAAAGTAAAAATTCAATTTTATAAAAATTACGAAATCTAACTTTGTATACGGTGCCTCAGTCTCTATAGTTATATTTAGTAAAAGTTTACACACACCATAACACATATAACACAAAATGTTTGACATCTGTACTGTAAAAATTGACAGAGTTATTAAAGCTCAAATTTTGAGATTTTTGCACAGGATTTTGTCTTTCATTGAAGGATCAGTTTAAAGATGAATTAAAGTAATTCTAGATCAAAATCAAGGTGCTATGTCCGTTTTACAGTGAAACCACCTTTAGCCGGTATCGTCAAATCGGGATATCACCGAAAAGAGTTATTCCGTCTAAACATTTGAGCTGACATTTAGGGGTCGTATGCAAAGCGAAGAATGGACTATTGAAATTAAACAGAAAAATAAATATCAATTTATTGTAATATCAGAAAACGGTTTAGTACAAAAAATGAATGCATAAAACACGGGAATCTACTAGGATACTGCTCAACGTGTTCTCCATTGGTGACTATGCACAATTGAATGCTTGACAGTAATGCGTCCTGGACACGTTAGAGCATAGCAGGTGTGCAAACTGTGGAACAATCAAAAGAATGATGCGACCTGGAAACTTCCACATCACCCAGACAGTATGACACGTGTGGTGCGGTATATGGGGAACCTAGTTTGTTGGACCCATCTTCTACGACCTTAACAGGCCATCGTTACCTGAATCTGCTACAAAACACGGTACGTGACTGGTATGAAGAGTTGCTTTCCGACATGCATGCCGGGTGTAGTTTCAACATGATGGGGCCCTCTCCGCATAAAACATCAAACATCCGAGCGTATCTGGGGCCACCAAATTCGGTCAACACATCCTTGGATATGGTGGTCCATTAGAGTGACCACCGCGTACACCGGGCTTGACTTCCATGGACTTCTACCTCTAAGATTACATCAAGGCATAGTCTAAGTGACTGTGATAACTTCTATGGTTTATCTGAAACAGTGCATCATCCATGATTGTCGCACAGTTTGCACATCTTCTATGCTCTAATGTGTCCAGGACTTAGTACTGTCACGCATTCCATTGTGTATTACCGCCAATGGAGAACACTTTGAGCAGTATCCTAGTAGATTCCGGTGTTTTATGTATTCATTTTTTATACTAAACCGTTTTCTGATATTATAATAAACTGATACTTATTTTTCTGTTTAATTTGAATATTCCATTCTTCGCTTTGCATACGACCCCTACATGTCAGCTCAAATTTTTAGATGAAATAACCCTTTTTCGGTGATACCCTGATTTGGCGATACCGGCTAAAGTTGGTTTCGCTGTAAAAAGGACATAGTACAATGATTTTGATCTAGAATTACTTTAATTCACCTTTTAACTGATCGCTTAATAAAAGACAAAATCATGTGCAAAAATCTCAAAATTTGAAATTTAATAACTGTGTCAATTTTTAGTACATATGTCAAACTTTTTGTGTTATATGTGTTATGATATGTGTAAACTTTTACTAAATATAACTATGGGGACTGGGGGACCGTATAAAAAGTTAGATTTCGGAATTTTTATAAAATTGATTTTTTACTTTAAATAATGCCACAGCATGAATATTTACTTCATTTGAAACGTTTTTGTAATTGCAACTATATGTCTACTACCAACGGTTGAGTAATTAAAGGTCGGCGATAGATAACATATTGCACTCCGTATATGCATACATCAGCAATTTTTTTAGCAACCATTGAATGAATTCAATGCAACATTTACATCACAATTATAGTATAAAAATAGATTGTTTGAAAATACTTTTAACAAAATCTTGACGACCCTACCTTAATCTTGTCCACTGCGAAACGGCTTTTATCAACAATGTTCGTGGATTTGTCATATTCATCGAAACGAATTAATCTGGACGGGTATTGGAACAGTAATACATACTGGAAATAATCTAGATAGGAAGAGCATTAAAGCGTTATCCCAGAAAACACCTCTGAAGCATGCTAAAATACAAAAAAGGCTGTAATAAACTAAATATAAAACAAGTAATATAAAAATTTTGTTTTTAAAGTCAATTCCTACTTAGGTCATGAAAGAAAAATTTTATATAATCCCTTAAGCTAATATTAGTTTTTGTTGCATTAAAATATCTCAATTCGTTGATTTTCTATAAGCAAGTATGTTTACAATGGAAGTCTATGGGAATTTGGCGAAATATTAGAGATATCGCCAAGTTGGTGTCACGTTTGGTGACTCATTTTGGTCGCCAAATTTGGCGATATATCGCCAAACTTGGCGGTATTTGGAGACAGAACAAGGACCCTCTATGGTAACTCCCCTTATAGTTATGAAGATGCATTAAATGCTTCAATAACCAATGGCCGCCATTTTGTTTCCCATGTAAAACTAAAATTAATTAATTAAAATTTAATTAATGAAATAAAATTTGAAAAAACTATATTAACATCAATTGTCATCCAGTACAAGTTAAAAAAATTATTTCAACTTGATTGGATAAATAATAACCATTTTATTAACGAATGAAAATTTGAACAAGATAAATAAATAAATAAATATATAAATATAGGGAGAGTGTGAACTAATAGTAGGAATTGAAAAAAAACATACGAACAACAAGTGGGCTTTTACACAAACGCAAGTAAACCGCATGTTAAGAAATATTTATATGAAATTTTACAGAACATTTACATTATCCCTTTCATTTTTTGCTTAGAAAATATTTGTTCTAGATGCGATCATGTTAAGTTATTGTTCAATGTATTAACCTATGTATAAATGAAAATATAATGTATTTAATAAGTGCATCTATTTTTGTATTTGGAAAAATGAAACAAATGAAGTGCCAAACATACCCTCTAATTACTATTAAAAAATTCTTAAACAGTAAGAAATTTTGTAAGTAAATTTACTTAAAATATTTATTAATAAAATTCAATTACGATAAATTCTCTTACCGCATTTATCTACACCTTTATGCTTGAAAATTTCAGTATAAACTATGTAAAGTAAGCATTCTACCATCCGAAATCTTGCAATAAAATTTCAATATGCAACATAATACAAAGAATTTTTAAATCACATTACATATATTTTTTCATAACGGGTATTTTTATTCACGAAATAGGCAAACCGCCGTTACATTTTATTAAAATTGTATTATCTAATTCAAATAAAAAAATAATTTTAATATATTTCAAATTAAAATGGAAATTTCACAACTAATACCAAAAATATTTGAAAAATGTAAATTTTTGAATCCACTGAGACTATCAGAAAGTACTGTTTAATTCAATATATTTCATCTCAAAATCTTTGAATATTACAGAAAAATAAGGAAATATCGTTATAACTGTAGAATCATTATTCCAGAGGGAACACTGTAAAATATAATAGGAGTGTAAAATTCATCGAGTATTGAAATATGTCAAAACCGCAAATTAGTGATCTTAAAAAGTATTTTCTGACTAACGATATTTTCTAAGAGTAAGTATTTTTGTTTTAGAGAGAATGCGATTTTTGTATTTAATATTAACAATCAATAAAGATTTCTTGACATATTACGATAGAAATCACACTTTAGAATGCAGTAATTAAATGTTAATTAAAGACAGTATTTGTCATTTTGTATGTGTCAGCTGTCGATGGCTAGGTAAATATACTGCAAGTGGAGGTTTGATTAGATTTTTGTTATTTTATGGCACAAGTATTTTTTCTCTCATCAAACTGGGTTTTGATCTTCAGGAAATTGTCTCGGTAGATCCACACCGAGTCTCTCCGGGGATTAATTATTTTTAATTCTATTCAATTTTTTAAGAAATCTAAAATTCATTTTTATTCATTTTTATTCCTATAACTCGCATTTTTTACGTTATTGTCTTCATCCACTAATGTATTTTTTACACCTTCAATTTAATGAAAAATATTACTTTTGTACTCGTTTTCCTTTTGGACGTGTTTTCGAAGTTTTTTTTTTATGAATATTACATGAAATAAACTTTTATTTTGCTTCCGTTAATTTTCTCAAGAAATATCTGTGGCTACTTAACTGTGATTAAATGACATGAAAATTCCATCTTTTTTAGGTAGATTTCCTAAGAATTACTACATATTACATTATCCCCTATGTTGGAATTTCTGAAAACTTTTTGCAGATCTACACCGATCATAACCCCTAGAAACCCAAACAACCCCAGTTCAAAACTTTATATCGTTATGTATCTATTTTTCTATCTATCTATCTATTTATTTATATGCAGGTTGTCCCAGAAGTAATGGGACAAATTTTAAGGGGAGGTAGGGGACATCACAAGTATTCAGATTTGCATAGCAACCCAGGGTCGGAAACGCTTTACTGTCGCGGTAGTGACGACACAAAACACAAGAAAGAAAAGACAAGAACAGGGAGAAAAAACATGTTTATTATTCTAGTACTGCAAAAATGCCGGGGCAATGCTGGAAAGTGTTGAGGAACTTGTTGCACGCTTTCTGGCAGCTGCTGGGGAAGTCCGGGGCACTCCCAGTATTTTCGAGAACATTAGAACTTCCTTACGCCGGAGATGCGCTTCCATGCATCACGGCCTGGGGTCGTAATTTCGAACACCTACTTTTATGACGATCGTTGTCCCTTTAATATTCTTTCTTCTTAGTTTTTTGATGTACTAAGGATAATAAACATGTTTTCTATTCTTTTTCGTATTCTGTCTTTCTTGTATTTTGTGTCGTCACTTCCGCGCCAGGAAAGTGTTTCCGACCCTGGGTTGCTATGCAAATCTGAGTCCGTGTGATGTCCCCTACCTCCCCTTAAAGTTTGTCCCATTACTTCTGGGACACCCTGTATGTACCGGTATGTACCGGTTTTTTATGAATACAATAACTTTCATAATTCTACACGATTCACTTACAAATTGATACACACACACACAAAAAAAAAAAAAAAAAAAAAAAAAACAAGGGGCAGAAATTCACGATCAATTTCGTTAATGGGTAAAATCGAACCAAGGGGATAGAATTAGGGAGAGTTTTTGCGAAAACAGAAAAAAAAAACATAACTTCTCAATTATAATACACATCCAAACAATATAAAGCTATTATTACTTCTAGGAAAAGGGCCAAAAATTTATGTATGACAGATTTTTGATATCATTAAAAATGGTCTCATGGGGCGCAAAAAATAGGGTTTTAAGCCGAAAAAAATTCCTATCTTTGTCAATTCACAAGGTATCAAATTCACTTAAAGTTATTTTACATATTTTTAATATTATCTACAACTTTTATAGTGACAAGCTTTTGATAGGATAAATACTTACAGCAAGAAATAAATAAGTGAATAAATAAATAAATAAATAAAGGGTTTGTAAAGAATTAAGAATTCACAACTTCGTCAATTCACAAGATATCAAAACCACTGAAATCTATTATACATCTTCTGAATATTATCTGCAACTCTTATATTCACAAGCTTTAATAGGAACAACTCCTAGAGCAATAAAATAAAATAAAATAAAATAAAATAAATATAAAATAGGGGTTGAAGAAAAAATTATCATATTAACATGATTCTGATAAAACCAACTCTTTAAAAAAAGGAAATTAAAAACTCGTCAAAAATGGCCAGATAAAATTGTCAAACTTGGATTGTTTTTAACCTTGATTTAGTTGTTGTTGGTGAATTAGTACTTAACTTCGAAATCTACGTGAACCTGTAGGCCGAAACGGCAGGGATTTTTTTTTCCATCAAGCCAATTAAATATTCCAAATTAAGGATAATAATTATTATTTAAATAAAATTAAAAAAATGTCCTAACAATACCATAAAAAGAAGTACCTAAATACTTTTGAAATAAATTTGTCTTTCTTGAGTAGGCAAAGAGAGATGCTAACTTTTTTATAGCAAAAGCGAGAATAAAAGGAAATGAGAAGCAAGGGACAGGTTTTAGACAACAACCAACAAGAACGCTGAAAGTATTAGTCATTCACACAGTGAAGAATAACCATTAAGAAGAGGGAGATTCTCAAAAGGTGGGATCATTAAACGTTAACTATATGTAATTTTTAAAATTTTCAACTTTAAGGCCAATTTTTTTTTTAATTTTGCCTATAAATATAATGTATAAATATTTTTAATAGCATGTCTAAAAAATTATACACAAACATTAAAAGACAGCAACTATTCTGGAAAATTAATTATTAAAGCATTTAATTAGCAGCTGTGTACGTTACAAATTTTGGACATTTTTTCACACGTACGTTACAGATTTTGGACGTTGCGCTTAATATTTAAAAAATTCTTAAGACTAAGAATATAGTATATGTGTCCTATAATTGTATGTGTATACATATATATATGTGTAATTAACTTTTTGTTATCCAGTAATAATAATAATAAAATCAAATGCTTTGTTCCGTACGTTACTTACGGACATAACAAAATACAAAAAAATTCTTTATAGAAAAGTCCTTCTATCTTCAAAAAAGCAATAAATCAGCCTGCCATCTCTTAACGAAATTATCAAAAAATCCTCCGTTTCCTTTATGCATTCGTTGTTTAGCATTAGAACCACATGGAAGCAAGTTAAAACTCTTTTTCTTGGTGGTACATTGGATCAGTTAACGTTATGAATGTCCGAAATTGGCCTCTTTAGCATAAAATAATAAAATTTTAAGATATTTATACAAACTTTTACAATAATTTATGTCATTTTCTGTCTCTGAATAGAATTAAAAACTCAGTGTAAAAAAAAAAAAATAAAATAAAGTCAATGATAATTAAAGTTATGTTTGAAAGGCTTAAAGTTATGACGTGTGTCCAGTGCCCACCTTTTGAGAATCGCTCAAGAGTACAAAACTAAAAAATTATATATGAAGAAATTTGATTAAAAAAACAGTCTTAAAAGTTAAATTGGGAAATTACATAAAATATATAATAAACAAACACAACCAAAAAAACAAATAAAGAAATATATAGATAAAATAAAAACCAAATATTTAAAAAAACACAAATAGTAATAATAAAATAAAGGAAATATAAATAAAAAGAGATAAGAAGTAATTGTTTATGTAAATTATAATACATATAATATAATTATATATATTAATTAATTATTGAAATAATATAAAAAAAGTTCATATGGTTCTAATGAACAAGTTTTCCTAAGCACTATTTTGAATTTTGTCAACATAAAAAGTAGCTTAGTGAATTCAAAATTTTGTATTACCTATGACATCACGATTGAGATATACAGATAAAACTTCAAGAAAGTCCAATTCATAGGTGAAGTTGTAGTTAGAGATGATTTTAACATTGTGAAAATTAAAAATATGGCCGTAATCCCGAGAATGCTTCATAATCAAAGATTAAGAATTTTTCTGATTAGAGACATAACGTTATATCTCTAAACAAAAATATTTTAAATTTCTATTGCTAAATATACTATTTCATATTTCTTATATTCTGAATTTTCAGAGATTTAAAGTTTGCAGATTTTAGAGTAATATATATTGATACAGTTTAAAAACTTAATTATCTTTTTTTTAAGAACTTTAGTTGTGAACAAAAATGATACGTAATTTATAGCATTTTAGATTTTTATATATATTTTTTTCATGTAGAATTCAATGCTTTTTTTAGATATTACTTTTTTGTAATAAACGTTACAAATGCCATTTACATTTGTCTGATCACACATTTTCCATTACATACTCAATTGAATTAAAAAAGAAACAAGAAAAAATATCCTAATTAAAAAGCTTATTTTCATCTCGTAAGTGAACAGATGCGAATTTATTAACCCGTATCAAAAAATGAGCGTCATAATTTTAAAAAAACAAATAAATTTTGCAACATTAAAAATACATTTTGTTTTTCTATTTAAGAAAGAGGAAATTAATTTCTCAATTTGAACTGTTTTATGAAACCTTAATTATAAATTCAGAAAAATGGGCTCTATTAAAACAAACATTAAAAAGGCAATCAAAAGATGTGCTTTAATTAAACGATTCTAATTAGTGTAAAATGCGATGTAAATGTAAATAAATTTGATAAACGAGACAATAAACAAGAATATAATGCAACATGATTTTTTTAATTATTATTTATTGTAAAATTTTAAACATTGTCTGTGGAAATATACTGCAAAAACAATTTTTTCCGTATTTTTTCTTATCCACAAAATTTACAAAATAGAATTAATAAAGAACAGAAGATTAATGAAAACCCGTGACATATACAGAGTAACTGGAAACAATCTAATAACACCATGTGTGCGAAAATGACTAAAAGAGCATTTGTAACAATTTCGACAACACTGAAATTTAAAAAAAAATCACAAAATGTCGTAGATTATAATGTAAAATTATACGTACAATAGGATATTATAATTTTTCTTCGTAAGACTAAAATTGTTGCAAAATATACTCAAAGATTCAAAATTCGCAGTAGTTTTGCAATCGGATTATTTTAATATTAAACAGTATTGGACCAATGTTCTTTGCTGTGTTCAGAAAGTGCCTGGCCAATTGATAAAATACTAAATGTAATAGAACAAAATATTTTATTGTACCCTGAAGTAGAAAACTTCGTATATGTTTCAGCATAAAAGTCACACATGTTAAGTCATTTATCTTAGAAAGATATAAAATTATATTTATCCACATATATACAGGGTGCCCGATCTCAACGGCTAATTCCTAAACCGTTAGTCATAGAGATATAGTTCCAATTACAAAAATGTTTAAAATCAGGTAAAGAAATATTTTAAAAGCGATTTGGATCAATAAAAACATTTCTTAAAAAAATTAAGAAATTTAAATTTTTATACGGTCCCTCGTTCCGTTAAGTTATATTTAGTAAAATTTTCCTTTTACACTGACAAGTAATACACAAAAAGTCCCGGAATCCCACGATTCAAATTGACCGAATAATAGCTGTTTAAAGTTGGAGCATATTCTTTTCTGCAAATTGGCGGTCATTCACAAATTTAGTCAAAATATAATTTCGTCACATATATTAAAAAATGGTTGAGAGTAAAATTAACATTGCAATATAAATTTGAAATCTTTAATCCTTCTGACATATTAATGCAATATATACAATTTGTAATAAACATTTAAGAAGAACGAAAAAATAGAATTTTTGTTAAATAAAATTATCCTAAATTAACAGCCTCAATTCTTTACAAAATGACACGTATTTTTAAATATTATTAGATTACACTAGCCTGCAAAAGTTGGGTTATGTCATGCTTTTTAGCTTTTGATAATTGATTCTTATGTATACTGTACCGCTGAATCTGAAATTCACCTTCATTTTAGGTAGATTTCGTATGAAATACTACCTATTGGGATCGTTCCCATGTTGGAATTTCTGAAAACTTTTTGCAGATCTACACCGATCATGACCCCTAGAACCCAAAACCACCCTCAGTAAAAAACTTCATATCTATCTATCTATCTATCTATCTATCTATCTATCTATGTATCTATCTATCTATATATATCACTTTCTTCTGGACACGATAACTTTCGTAATTCTGCACCAATCTCTTCCAAACTAATACATAAAATCAACGGGCATAAAATCTCGGTCAAGTTCGTTAATGGGCAAAAACGGATCAAGGGAATGGAAATAGGGAGGGGTTTTGCGAAAACCGAAAACCCCCATAACTTCTTAATTTTTATACATATAAAATCAGTTTAAAGTTTTTATTACTTCTAAAAATAGGGCCAAAATTTTATGTATCACAGATTTTTGATAAAGTTAAAAATGGGCTCAAGGGGCGCAAAAATAGGGTTTTGGGGAGAAAAAAATTCATAACTTCGTCAATTCTTAAGATATCAATTCCAATTAATTTTATTATAAATCTCTTTAATATTATCTACAACTTTTATATTCACAAGTTTTTGATAGGACCAATTCGTACAGCAAAAAAAAAAAAAATTAAAAACGAAAACAAAAAGGGGGTTTGAAGAAGTAAAAAATCCATAACTCCGTCAATTAAAAAGATATAAAATCCCCATGAATTTATCATATATCTTCTTAATATTGTCTACAACATCTGTATAGACAAGTTTTGAATAGGATCAATTCTTACAGCAAAAAAAAAAAATTAAAAATACATAGCGATTGAAGATAAAAATCATCTAAGTAAGGGTGTATTCAAATCCAAACTGCTTATTTTCTGACTCATTTTACAATTCATATTTGTCCTCAAAGGCTTCCAATTGTTACGTTTTCTTACTCAGAAACAATATAATGTACCGAAATGGTCGATTTTTTGATAGAGGCAGAATATATTTAAAAAAGTGCTGTTAAAGACCGTTTTGAACCGAATTTCCCGAAGCGGATTGTGTCGGAAAAATCATTGCATTAAGGATGCACTCAAATCCAAACTGCTTATTTTGTTACTCATTTTTAAATTCATTTTTGCTCTCAAACGCATCCAATTGCTAGATTCTCTTATTCAGAAACTATATAATGTAAAGTAATGATCGATTTTTTGATAGAGGCAGAATATATTTCAAAAAATGATGTCAAAATTGGCATTTTGAACGGAATTTCCCGAAGCAATTGTGTTATCACTTTCTTCTGGACACGATAACTTCCCCAATTCTGCACAAATCTCTTTCAAACTGATACATAAAATCAAGGGACATAAAATCTCGCTCAAGTTCGTTAATGGGCAAAAGCGGACAAAGGGGATGGAAATAGGGAGGGATTTTGTGAAAACCGAAAAAACCCCATAACTTCTTAATTTTTGTACATATCAAATCAGTTTAAAGTTTTTATTACTTCTAAAAATAGCGCAAAAAATTCATGCATCACAGATTTTTGATAAAATTTAAAATAGGCTCAAGGAGCGCAAAAATAGGGTTTTTGGGAGAGAAAAAATTCCTTACTTCGTCAATTCTCACGATATCAAATCCAATAATTTTACTATACATATCCTTAATATTATCTACAACTTTTATATTCACAAGTTTTTAATAGGACCAATTCGTACCGAAAAAAAATTAAAAACGAAAACATAAAAGGGGGGTTGAAGAAGAAAATTTAAATAACTCCGTCAATTCACAAGATATAAAAGCTCCATGAATTTATCATATATCTTCTTAATATTGTCTTCAATATTTATGTAGGGAAGTTTTTGATAGGCCCAATTCTTACAGCAAAAACAAATTAAAAATACATAGCGATTGAAGAAAAAAATCATCTTATTAAGGGTGCATTGAAATCCAAACTGTCTATTTTCTTACTCATTTTTAAATTCATTTTTGCTCTCAAACGCATCCAATTGCTAGATTCTCTTATTCAGAAACTATATAATGTACAGTAATGATCGATTTTTTGATAGAGACAGAATATATTTCAAAAAAGGATGTCAAAGTGGGAATTTTGAACAGAATATCCCGAAGCGATTGTTAGAAACGAAAAATATTGCCCTACTGAGAAAATAATTGTTTATTAATCAAGTTTTAATTAATTGAAAGAAAAATAAAAACACAGGTCGCTTATAAATCTTTTCAAAAATCACGTCCGCATGTTTCATATTTTTTTAAATTAAAAATGAATCTGAAAATGTGCCAGAAAATTTCGAGTTGTTGAGTATTGAAAAATATTTTTTTTTCATATCGCCTTAACATGATTCTGATAAAACCAGCTATTTTATAAAAAGGAAATAAAATCTCGTCAAAAGCAGACAGATGTTAAAGTGGATTTATATCTAGTAATGATTTTGTTTTTGTTGGTGAAATTAGTATACGTAACTTCGAAATCTACCTCTGCCTGTAGGCCGGGCCGGCAGGGTTTTTTTTTAACCATCACATCAGGGCTTTTCGCAAATTTCAAAGTTAAAAGTTAAAAGTTAAAATTGAATCTCTTCCCTCATCTCATCGGACCACTCAGCTATTTAGCTGTAAGAATCCCAGGATAAGCAAAAATATCTAATAAATTATTGAATAAAATAAAATAAAATAAAACAAAAAAAAGTTTTACATATGTTTTATAGTATGAGATTTTCGCTATATTTTAACTTACACATTTACGATTTGCAAAAAAATTCTAACGTGGTGGTTAAAAATGAAGGTCATTTTCAGATTCAGTGCTAAAAATTACGTAAAAATCAATTATCCAAATTAAAAAACACAACCATCTCCTCTACTTTATAGTATCCGATTTTTGTTATTCTTTAAATTTGACAATTTATGATTTGCGAAATATCCTGACATGATGGTTAAAAATTAATGTAATTTTCGGATTCAGTGCTAAAAAATACATAAAAGTTTTAAAAAACCAACAATCACAGCATTGCATTATCTAATCTAAAACTTTTTCTTAAAATTCTTGGCGGTAATCTATCCGAATTTTTTTGTGTTATCCTGTAAAATAAGTATGAATGGTAATCACCGAAAATCATAATAATATTAGAATGTGAATAGATTTGCTCCAGTGTGTAAAATGTAATCTCGATCGCATATTAAGTGAGTTAAAGTTCGAGTACAAATTTTGAACTGGAAAAACATATATACGATCGTTGTAGTAGCATAATAACTTATAAAAATAACATAATTTTTGTTAAAAGAGATCATAAAAAAACAGACTCAAATCCTGATAAAATAAAACATATGTTATTTTAGCCAATCTGAAACTTAATAAATGTTAACTTAATCTTAATTCTTGTACGATTTTTTTCCAAAGCGCAGATACACATGAAATAAGATCTTCGAATACTTTAAGCACTTGGTATGGGATCCCTCAAAGGCAAGCCGAACTCATTTGTTTTCAGAGCAGAAAAGTCATGCATTTTTAAAGTTTCATAACTCGCTCAATTTTAGGGTTATATGAATGGAACTTAGGAAAGTTTTACTAAATATAATTTATAGGACCGGGGGACCGTATAAAAATTTAAATTTCGTAATTTTTTAAGAAATGTTTTTATTGACCCAAATTGCTTTTAAAGTATTTCTTTACAAGATTTTAAATATGTTTGTAATTGGAACTATATGTCTATGACTTACGGTTTAGTAATTAGCCATTGGACACCGTTCAGACCGGACACGCTGTATATCAACAACGTTAAACAAGGACGCTTTCAATAACATTCTAGTGGTAGGGGCATTATCGACGACGCTTTTAATAATATTCTAGTAATATAATTTAACTATCTAAGATGCTTTTAAAGGGTCTTAGGATTCCTAAAACTTGAAAATTTTCGAAATTTAAATTTTTTCAGATGTTAAATTCTGTCTTTTCTGGACATTTTAACATAACTGTTTCCTTAAAATTCACATTAGAACAGAAGTTATGGCTTTTAGAATTATACCCGATGAATAGCTGAAGCGGCGTTTCGGAAACTTTGATTTCATTTTTCTCCAAATGACATTTTTGGGCATAACGCGCAAGACATCTCAAAAACTTATGAATTTTTTTTCATGAAATTTTCAAAACATATCTTTCATGTTAGTCTGTATAAACTGAACCTGATTTTTTTTTAATTGTTCAAAAGCAAATTTTTTGTAGGTGATTATTCTGTTGAAATTTTCAAAATTTTGTACTGGCTAATACAAATTTGTATTAAAAATACAAAAAGGCTTCAAATACAATTTGATTGTATTTACGGTTAATTATTACAATCTGAAGTATAAGTAGGCAACAAAATTTTTATTCTAGTTTTAAAATTTATTTTGTAATCATGCATGTAATCTGTTATACCAACTTTCTGCCCGTCAAATATCTGACATTTTGGAACCCCCTATAAATACTAATTCTGTATCTTGCAATTACTTAAATACATGAAATCAAAGAACATCCTTATATATTTCATCTCCAATAAAAATTGTGTCTTAAAATCATATAAATTTTAAGATATTAAACTTGAAGATGGTCTTTTTTTCTTCTTATTTTTTCTAATTTTAAGAGTCCTGAGACCCCTTAATAATATTCTAGTGGTATGGACATTATCAACAACGCTTTTAATAATATTCTAGTGGTATGGTCATTATAGACAGAAATGTATGTCCTGGAATTTCTGGCAAATAAGAAAATATCTCAGGTGCAAAATGGACCTTCATCATTGATTCATCGTAAACAAATATTGAGAGGTTCGATCCTAATGTGTTCCTCGTAAAACAGACGTATTCACCTTTCGATAAATTTTCGCAAGCATTACCGTGTAATAGAGCCTCTCGTGATTTGTCCCCTATACTCTTCAAAAATTTGACAATGAATTTCAACGCTGACTATATGCTGACTAACTGATAAGACTCAGAGCCCTTTGCACGCGGCGGACACCTTGATCATCACGAAAATTACCGCAACTAACTTCGAATCATCCCTAATGCTGTATTCTGGAACACTGGCTAGTTTTTAATGCATATTGTATCGTATCTTTAGTACATTTTAATGTATGCCGTGAATTTCTGCCTACCTCCGTGGATTGCACTTATAAACTGAACATAAAGCCGGGTTTCCGTGGCTGTTATGCGTTTCACCTCTGTCGATGAGATCAAATACTCTGTGCGCATGTGCATTTCTGACATTACACAACAACTGTATGATAAACTATAATTGGTAGATATTCCTCGATTACCCCACATATTTCTTTTCAATGTAATCTATATACCTTGCTTGAAATATTTCGACAAAATTGGGGTATTTATTACAATTTTCCAATATCGCACCTACATTGTTAAAAATATCGTGAAAAAGTACCTCTGTTTTTGAACACTATCGATTTTCTGACAAATGAGAACGCTGCTTAGACGCGTGTGGATCGTTCTCATTCGTCAGAAAATAGATAGTCTTTAAAAAGAGAGATATTTTTTCACGATATTTTTATCATTGTATATTCACAAAGAAATTTTGCCCTTTTTGTTCTAAATACATTTATTTTGAAGTCAGTATTTCTTTAATAGTTGAAGTTTATTCCAAATATTTCTGCTTTAATGTCAAAAATTAACCAATTTCGAAAGTACCTCTGTTGTTGAAAGTAATATCAAAGAAATATTGGGTACAAAAATATGTATTACAACAATTTATGGTTTCCTATAAGGAGATTTAAAATTATTATACATCGTTTAGGTACCATTAATTTTTATGAACGAGAGAACTCAGAATTGCCTTTGAAATATCGAGTAAAATTAAAGGAATTATTTTTATTAGTGAATATTTTTCTCTTGAAATATTTCTTGGAATTAGATTTTTCACGGAATAAAAACTAAATTTTCAAACAATATTCTGTCACATATTTTACATTAATTCCATATTTAAAAAAAGTTGAATACTTGATTAAAACAGACATAAATGCTTTTGTGTCTAGTGGAAATAGATTTTCAAAATTCACATTCAACGAAGTATTAGTTTTTAAGGAGATAATAATTTAAATTAATTGTAGGCAAACTATCATAAGAAAATCAGTAGTAGGACTGAAATAATTATACAGTCGTAATAGTTTTATAATTTCGAAACGTTCAATGATCAAAATTATTATTTTTAAAAATTATTAAGATTCATTTTAGAAAGTATGACACATAAGGTGTTTGTTTCCTGAATGCTTACAAAAGAGATACAAGAGCCAATGCAAGAGGTCTCATAAAACTTTAATATACGTTATCTGCTAAAATAGCACATGTTGAAATGTTTTTTTTTTTTTTTTTTTTTTTTTTTTTCAAAAAGTAATTCTTAGGTTTAATAATATATCCGTATGGTTAATCAAAAAAATTCTGCTAGATATGGAAACTTTTATAACGTCCGAGCCATTGAATGCAATTGGCATTGGCGTGAAACAAAATCGAAATCTATATATTAATATCAATCAATATATTAATATAAGTGATAGCTTGCTTAATTAAATTCAGGAAACAAAGCTTTTTAAATGTTGACGAAATGGTTTTATTAAATGTATTACTATGGTAAATCGAAAAATCATTATTCGATTTAAATATTTTATTTGAACAATTTAATTTAATACTTTAAGCACGTTTCATTTCATTGAACATTATAAGCATTTAATTTAAATTGTTTAACTTCCCATTTCAAGAACTATTTGCTGTCGTATACTTAAAAATAATGAAATCGTATCCCAAACCGATTTTATATAACTTTTAGTTAACAGACTTGTGTCTAGTGATGCGGAACATTCATTAGATTGGTTTATTGTGAAAATGTTTTCAGTCCTGTAAGTATTAGAATTACAACAGTATTGAAAGTAAATATGAAATTCTTTTCTTTATATTCTATTTTAAATATTTTAAAATTAAAATTTTGAACAACATTCATTTGAATACATTGTTGTCAACATCTTACGATTTTTTGTAGCGAAATTTCTATTAATTTTTTTTAAATCGTATGAGTTGGTAGATATGTATAATATAATATATTGTATAAAGCGTACGTTTTTAAATTAACTAGCTGACCATACCGGTGTTACCCGCTTCCGTAGTAATAACTTTAAATTAATTTAAATTTTTTATGTTTTTATATCGTTAATCTAATTTTGTATAAATTTATATTTTTAAATAAAAAATTCACGATAAAATATATTGATATTTAGTGGTAATAGCTCTCGTAACTTTTTTTTATGCATAGGGTTGTTTTACAGTTAAAGAAAAGCAGTTCCCGTTGTTCGAACTATTTAAAATTTCAATAGGTTATAAATTGAAAAATTGTTATTGAAAAAATATGGATATCTAGTTATAAATGAAACAGGTTTTCTTCTCGCTTTTTTTACAGCGTTCGGTCTTTTAATACAACAACAACAACAAAAAAATAGATCTTATCGTTCGAACTGTCTAAAATTTTAATCAGTTATAAATATATTTGAATCCAAATCCTTTTTTAAATTTCGTAAAGAAATATGCATAATTAATAGTTAAAACACGAGCCGAAGACGAGCGAAACAGGGATCGATTTCGGTTTTCATCGACAATTTCTCAGATTTTGTATTTTTTAAATATTTTTAATCGTTCGATCATTTTGAAATTTTTGTAGATGATGTAAATCCGGTCCGCTCAGATACTGTAAAAATATTCTGTCGAAATACCAAAATTTAGTAATTTTTAGCATAGAAAAAAGATAGTCTTCGGGAGACGCAAGGAACCTGCATTCGCGAATATTTTCGAAAGGTTTAAAATTTGTATTTTTCAAATCCGATTGCACTGTCGATTAAAAAAAATGTCTCGGGTGTAAATATTTGTTTTTGCCAATCGATACTTTTGAAGACGACCACTAGAGGATCGTCGCCGAAAGGTAGAAAGAGTAAGTCGTGAAAATGAAATTTCATAGAGTTAATTACCATAATTTTTTCGAACTTGGTGTAGAGTTTAAGACATAAAAGTACGAAATTCAAGAATACGTCTTACTTTTTGTCGTATGCCGAATAGTTTGTTCGACATGTTTTAAAAACTCTTCCTAAAAAAAAAAAACAGCATACGTGGTTCCTTCATTCTAGACACAACAGAAAGGAGGAGCATGCGTGCGCACCCTTGCCGATTTTAAGAAAAAAGAATGTGCTTTCGATGATTTTCTTATAAATATTATTCAAAAATTAAAAATTTAATCCTCAGGTGAAACAAAAGAAATTTCTTTTTTAAACATGATTCGTTAAATCTCTAAAATGCAGTGGCACCAGATATTTCTAAAGATAAATCAACGTATTTCTGTATCGCGGGCAAGTAATAAAAGGTTAAACTATATTTTAAAATGCTGTTTTATTATATTTTCAATGTTTTAGAAACACTCGTCTTTTTTGAGTGTTTATAATATTCTTTTGGAAGTACATACAATGTGTTACATAAATAAAAAATAAATGTTTTACTCAACATTGCGTGTATGAAATTCTATTTAGGTTAACCAACCGACAAAAAAGAATATATTGAAGATGCTTAACCTGTACGTTAAAATGATCAGAAATTCAAAATAATGATTGAGAATTACACCTCAAAGAGACATTTTTAAGGTAATTCTACAAGCATTTAGTTATTGCCTTTATTTGTTTATGTAATCTCATTTTAATCAATGATTCAGTTTTTTGGTGTATAATAAGAGTAACAAAAAACTGGAGCTTTTCTTGCATTCTTAATGAAATAAACTAACCAAATTTTTGTGTGCCTACTAACATGATGGAGGACGGGGGGGGGGGGGGGGGGGAGGATACATTGCTTAGAATACGACTTAAATAGAAGAACAATTTAAATAATACTAATCATCGCATTTTGAGCAAACTTAATTCTTGAACCAAATAAGATTAATGTGAGGAAATAAGAAATTATTTGTTTAATACTTGGGTTTAATGAGAAAAACCTTCTCTCTAACCCAGCTGTAGCTTTTTCCACGTAAATAAAAGATTTCGATTCAAATAACAATAAATGTAGTTAATCCCGAAAGTTCATTTATCAGCTGTTGTATAATGAAAGAACTTTAATTAAAAAAAAAATTGTCATTATCTTTAAAAACGATTTTCTAGAAATTAATAATTTTTTTAAACAGGATTATTATACCTTCATTCACAACAAGAATCAAAATACATTTAAGAAATGAATTAGAAAATAAAGGTTTAAAGTATTTAACTGTCATTTTTGTACGCATAAGGCCCAATGAAGTACGTCTTAACCTAGTTTACCTAGTTTGCAATCATATTTATTTTTTTAGTTTGCAATCATATTTATTTTAATTAATAATAGTAGTTTTTGGCAGTTTTCTTTCATTCAATTGCTTAGAAATAGTTTTCTAATAATGACATTACAAAAATTTCATTTCCTATTCTTTTATTTATTTTTTTTTATTTAAATAAAAAAAAAATGTTCTTATGCATATGCGTATATGCCAAACTTAAAATTCCTTGGCTGATGTTTTAGAGAAATTATAGTGAAAATATAATTGCAGAATATTACCCACTGTTGATCACTGACTGCCAGCATTATTATCCTGAAAGAATGTTTAAAATAGGTTAAGTAGTTCCAAAGTAATAATGGTTTAAAATATTTTTCCGCTAAACTGTTCAGAGTTAATTTTCTATTTATATAAATTCCAATGAAATAGTAATGTAAAATATATTGTGAACGTTTTTGATTATTTAAATATTTGAAATTTCTGATTTTAAGAAAATTTTATATCTTAAATATAATCACATTTCACATTTCAAGTCTCTATAACAAAACGTATCAAACAACTGCAACTTTATAACGTGTTTTGTCCCTACAGCCTCCTTGGAGTAACAGTACCAACATAGAATACAACCTATGTTGAAGCAGAAACTGTTAACATCATTTTGCAATCATTTTTTTTTTTTTTAAACAGGTTCAGTAGTTCCACAGAATACACCTGTAGACAAAGAAACGTTCTTTCTTTATGATATTAATATCGATTTAAAAGTACCTTTAACTTTTCGCTTCTAGCCAATCCATAGGCATATTCCATTTCAGAGGGGAAGTGTTAATAAAGTGCTGATTGGCATTTGTTAAAATAAAATAGCATTACTTCTTAGTGAAACGTTCAAAATCGTATAAAAAAAGTACGCATCTTTTAAAAAAATTCATTAGTTTGATGTTATGTTATCATCTTCTTGAATTATTCATAATTTTCTTAGGTATGTTATCATTATCATTCCGAATCACATTCACGTCGAGTTTAGATCCATGCTCAATTGATTCTTTTGTGAAGCCAAATTTTGGTATGGCTTTAAATTTCTTTTTTAAGTCCCTGTTTCAATATGCTCCAATTTTTCTTAGTACCATTAAGGTTTAGTGGATTTATGAGAAATGTGGAAAGTGAAGAACCATCCTAATACTCGAGTAAGTACAATTTTAGCTTGATGAACAGTGTAGTTCAACTTGAAATTGCGAATTCCTGATCCATTTACCATCCTTCAAAAACTGAAAATATGGCAACAGCACGTGTTTCCGATAAATCTAAATAATCCACAGCTTTCGTGTGATTGGGCAACTCAATTAAAAGCCCAGATAAACGAAATGAACAGACCAGCGAAATTTAATTCTATGAAAATATAATGCATCATTTCTACACAGTTCTTTGAACTAATTCAATTTTGAACACTTATTCATTTTTCTGCACGTTTCTATACCGGCTGTCTTTATAATACAGACAAACATTTATTCATCAGACTATATCATTCATGTACAGTTTCCAATTGTACAATTATGAAATTATTAATTCTATCGCTTATTGTATACGCATTTTATGTGCGACCGTAATTTTATAAGTACGTAACACCTATAGTCGTCGCCTGGTCTGTCCGTCTGTCCGCATATAACAGCGCAAAAACTAGCCAAACGAATGGTTTGAAATTTAATATGTATAATCTTTCGCAGAATTTTGTCCAGTCATTTGAAATTTTATGAAAGACGAATCAAAACTTAAAAAGATATTTATTAAAGTTTTCTATATTCTATTAAATCTTATCATACGTAATTATTTCAATGATATCCCGTCATAGGAAATTATTCTAGGTTGCCATGATGATTACGTAGTATTTAACATGGGGTCATATTATTTCCGTATTACTGAATTTAATATATAATAATAGTAATAAATTTTGTATTCATGCATTTTTGCGTAAGAGTGCAAGAGCTATTGCACGAAGATCTGAATATTTATAAAACAAGTTATATTGCGAATTTGCCCCGTTTGACGTACAATTTCCGACTTGTTATTTTGCATGGTAGGTTACTATGGACTAAATGTCTAGAAATGCACAAACCATACCGCTCTCTTCGAAACGCTTTTTCTAAAATTGATTGAGTGGGTCCAGCATTATACAGCTGAAGTATTTACTGCTGAGTTTGAAACCAATTAACCGTTGCTAGTTGTCATATATTCCTTTTTATATCTATTTCTGATTATTGATTTTTAACTACAGTTTCAGCGCTTTCTTTTTTATGTCCATACGTTGTTCCCTGTGAATGTGCACATATTGAAAGTGGAAGCTTCACTAATTTCGGTCACTTAATATAAGGAATGCTCATGTTCTAGGTCAAAACCTATGGCATCATTTTCATCTTAGTTACATTATATTTGATAACTGTAATTTACCCTAAAAAGGAAGAAAATCATATATGAATAATTTTGAATTTTATAAACGTCATTCACGATAATCAGCAAAATATTTTATTTTAAACGTAGATAAGATTATTGACTTCTCTTGCTTTTGAATTTTAAGAATATTTACCCAACTTTCCATATTTTTTGATAGAAGTGTTTACGATAAGTAAATTAAATATGCAAATTATTAATCACCATGTATTTCGTTTGTTTTTTTCTGTTTATTATATATCTAAATGAGGAAAAAAAGCAAAAATTAATTTAGTATTTTACGAAAAGTTACTAAACCTGATTTTCTAAAGATCATGAATTTGACTTCAGCTTTGAAAGAATTAAATAATGAAGTTAAAACTACTTTTTTCTGGAAAGTTAGCACAATTCTAAAATTTCAAGGTATAAGAAAAGTCAATGTTATTATTATAATTACAGTGTTGTATTTAGAATTTATGTGCATTATATTTATATTTTAAAATTCTACAAATTTCAACAGTAAAGTAATTTTATAAAAGCAAGGTCAATCACGCCTGCAATTGACTTTAAGAAAATAAAGTGTTCCATCAAGGAGATTTCTTGAGAGTTGGTTTTATAAATAATTTTCAAACAAAAAATGTAAGTAAACAAAAATGTAAACAAACAAAATATGTAAGCTCAATATGAAACTTTCATTTCACAACTTAAAAAAAAAAATTCAATTCCAGAAAAAGAACTTTTTAGTTCTCATGGGGTCTGAAAATATAGCTTCGTTATCATTATTGTATCAAAGTACAAATTTATTATTAAAATGCACAAAGTACCAAAAAATCAAAATTGAGAGTGATTAATAGTCAAATAAACCTTAAAAATTTGTTTACTGTATCTAATAAAAATATTTAATAATTTCTTAATATTGCGAAATTATTATTATAAAAGATAAAGATATTTATAATAAAAAATAATATCCTGACCAGGCTAAGAAAATAAAATACTTCAAAAATCAAAGATCTCAAAAATATATATGATAGCTAAACTTTTCAGAGAAAGTAAAATCAACAAAATGAATATGAAACTTACATTTGATATCTTTAAATAAAAATCATTCAACTAAAGAAATTTTTTAATATCTATGGGAAGTCTTTCTTTATCTAAAATTCAAAATACTGATGATTGTAATCTTGAACGTAACGTTGAACGTAATCTTGAAAGAGGATTTCAAGCGGATTTAAAATCTAAAAATGCAGGTATTCAAAATTTAAAGATATGAAAAAGGCTGATTTCTTAGCAGTTTTATTTTTTTTTATTGGAGGAGGGAGTATTTTTATTCTGATTTTTAAAAAATAAAGTAAAAATAAAGTTCCATATTACTTGGGAGATATCTTTCTCAGATTTTTAAAAGTTGTCTGAAATTAATCTATTTGCTAAAATTTAAACTTTTGTTGATTTTTTATATATGTGTAAAGTACAACAGATGTGTAGATGAAAAATAGACATCTACGAAAATATATAAATGAAGACGTGAATTACAATGTATACGATTAAAATTAAAGAAAAAAATACACATTTAAATGTTGAAGTATTGAACCTTCCAATATTCTTATCTGATTTTACAGCTTTACAAATACAGTGAGAAAATAAAACGATTGAAAGCAAAAACATTGAAAAAGTTGAAAAAAAAAAAAAAAAGATAAAAGAAAGCTCAGTTTTTAACCTCTTTTACGATTTAAATATTTTTTTATTAATTTATTAAATTTTTTGTGGTTCCAGACTTAAAAAGTAAAAATAATTATAATTATAAGATAACTCGTATATTATATCTAGTTTGACCGTCTCGCACAGCCGTTTTTGTCGAAAACTATGGAACATGGAATGTTTCTGAATTCTCCTCGGTAATTTTAAGTCTATGTTACATTTGATTATGTCTAGTTAACATTTTATGCATTCTTATATTTTAAATTTCTTCTCTGGAAATGTATATTTTTAACTTCTTTTTACTGTGCACTCTAACTAAAGGATATCACTTTTTATCTTAGTTCTCAAAATATTTCTAAAGTTAATGCTTAATTTTACATGAAGTGTTAAAATTTTACTCCCAGTGTGTCCGCTTTTAACTAATAAAATATTACATTAACCATAGATTTTAGAAATATTTTGACAACTAAGGAAAAAAACATACATCCTCTAAGAAGAGCACGCATAAAACAAAAAAAAAAAAAAAAAAAAAAAAAACAATATTCTGAGGAGATTTTAAATATAAGAATGGCAATAGACTTAACATTACCGAAAGGAACTCGGAAATAGAGTGACGAGCAGCCTTAAGTGAGCTAATTAAGTTGGGTTTTTAACGAGGGTCGATCCAGAAATAAGGTTCCCAAACAGCTCCAGCTGCACGGGAAGGTGCGAGGCAAAATACGACAACTGCTCTGTGCGCCATTGTTCCCGCACTCGCGATTACCCTGCGCTTCGCTGCGCTGCTCATTCTTGACTCAGCAGCCGTCCGAGATGGAGATTCCCATTGTTGATTCCGCCAAGTGAGAGATTCGTTCCGTAATTTGCTTTTTACGTGCCAAAGGCGCTCCACCCGTGGATATTCATCGTCAGTTTACAAAAGTGTATGCCGAGAAGTGTATGCCCATTCAACACGTGCGAAAGTGCTGCAGGGAGTTTAGTGCCGCCCGGAAGGAATTCCTCGACGAAGAACGGAGTGGAAGACCGTCAGTTTCGGAGGCGGTTATCGAGATGGCGGTTATCGGACCACGCACCTAGTGATTATCCCTTGTTCCCCAAGGTAAAGGAACACTAGGGTGCCCAACGGTTTTGGAGCGACGATGACGTCAATGAACTGGTGAAACGCTTCCTCAACCGGTTGGCACCGGTATTCTACGACATTGGGATACAGAAATTGGAGCACCGTCTAACAAAAATGCGTAAAGAAAGATGGCGATTACGTAGAGAAATAGAATAAACTTTCTTCTTTCCAACGATGTAAATTTCTATGAGAATAAACAATGTTGCCTATTTGTAAATTTAATGCGAACCTTATTTCTGTATCGACCCACGTATATATCGTGCGGGATACCGTTTCAAAAATGTTGTAACACCGAACTCAAATTTATATTTTTTTCATTTTTGAGAATTATATTTCCAGTGATATCGTCGAAAATGTAATGCAAAAAATGTTCTGCCTCCTCTATTTCCGAATACACTGAACTAAAATGACAGAAAACTAAGGGTAGTAGTAGTATCTTTAAAGCCTCCGGTAAAAACAAATCGATTATCCTAGGCCACATAGATTTTGAGAAAACCGCATTTTTTTTTTTTTACACACAAGCTTTAGTTTGCGAGCACTCAACGGGAAGGTTGAGACGTGCTAGAGGTACATAACGAAGCTGTAGCACCCAAACATTATTGACAAGGATTTTGGAAAGAAATTATCCGTAATTAGCCGAGATATTAATTAAAAACCTATCAAAAAAATATCGGTATGGATCACAGTGACGTTGAAATTTCGGACTCTTTTTAAAGCATATGGCACAATACGAAGTTAAAACTCTGTAAAAGAACTTTCTTGTACGGAACCCCGTTTAGGCAAGAAAAATTCGCACTGGGCCGATAATTTAAAAATGAAATCAATTTCTTATTGTAATGAATTTATTAAAAACTAGTCAACCACCCGTTTAGACTAATAAAATCCGCAAATTTGATCGGGTTTAAAAATATTCCGGAAAATTGAATTACAATTAGAAAAACAGTACTTTTCTCCTGGTAAACGGGTTTATATTATTTTCCCTTTTACTGAGGCATTTTAAGGCAGAATCAGCTGCTTTTAATTGCTGTTTTCATGTTTAATTAAATGTAATAAGTTAAACATTTAAAAATGAGCTAATATAAAATGAACTAAGTCAACAGAGTCCTAGCTTCTTGGTATTTTTTAACAAAGCTATAAGAAAGTGGTTTTAACCCCTTGGGGGCGAACGACTGGTATTCGTGCCGCGTACGGTTCTCAGAATCGGGATTATTCTCACCAGTAAATTTTTACTGTGAATTTTGCCTTATTTGATCTGAGCATTTTCCCGATTCAAGTAGGCAAAAATTTCTCTTTTAAAAAACCGTTGATTAAAGATTAAAAATTCTGTAAAAGACTCTCGTCCCGAAGGGGTTAAATAAGAGATATTATATATAACGTTTTAAATCTGTCGTAATTTTAACCAAACTTTTCTCTCTCTTTGTAATATTTTAGTGAAATTATTTTTTATTATTAGAAAGGAAATGATATTATTTTCACTTTCTTAGAATTGGCAGCAATTAATTAAAAAAGTCCTTCCGGCCAGTGCCGGGAGGAAGAGGTAGCTTTCATATTCCTTATTTTAAAAAAAAGCCAACTTATATTATTCAAACACACGAAGCTCAATTTAGTGGAAACCGAATATAGGAGATTCGATACTAATTTTTACCAATATAATGAATGAGAATTTAGCGAAATTAGCCAGCTTTATCCAAGCTGCTTTTCTTTAAAGTAACTTTTATTTGGCTGCCAAATTCGGCGATTTCTTAAAGTGCCTGCCATTTTAAGACTACATGGTGGATGAGGCTAACCAGTGAACTTGGTCGAGACCTTAATAATTGCTGTGCACATGCTCACTCACATCGGAGTCGGTTGATATATACGAGTCCTGTCGCAGCAAAAAATCAGATTTTTCAAAATGTCACCCACATTAGAAATTGAAACTGCTATATCTGAGCCATTTTTTAAGATAAAGACAAGCAAAAAATGCTCTTGAATCCTTATATCAAAGTCAAATACTTAATAAAGAAACCTTTTTCAATTTCAAATTTTTTTGCAACTCACTTTAAATATAATTTTTTTTTTATTTAATGGCCGCCATTTTGAAACAAGATGGCTGATGAATCTGGCCAGCGAAGTTGGTCGAGATTTTGATGTATACTATCCACATGCCTTCTTACATCAAAATAGGCGAATACGTGTGTTATCGCGTGACAAATACAAGATCGTTTCAAAATGTTAGCCATGCTAGAAATTCAAAGTGCTATAATTCAACCATTTTTTAAGATATAAACAAAAGAACAAATTTTCAGAAACTAAAACTGCTCCGGAATCTTTGTATCAAGGTCAAACACATTAAAAAAATCTTTTTCATTTTCCAATTTTTTAATACCTCATTTTAAATTTAATTTTTTTTTTTTTTTTTTTTTTTTTTAATGGCAACCCTTTTGAAACAAGATGGCGAATGAAGCTGGCCAACAAACTTGGTCGAGACATTGGTATGTACCATGTACAGACCAAGTTACATCCAAATCGGTTCATAAATACGCCTGTTATCGCGTGACAAAAATCAGGTCGTTTTAAAATATCAGCCACAATAGAAATTCAAAATGCTATAACTCAGTCATTTTTTTAGATATAGAGGAAACAAAAACTGTTCCGGAATTTTTGTATTAAGGTCAAACGCATACGAAAAAAAAATCTTTTTCATTTTCCAATTTTTTGGTATCTCATTTTAAATTTTAAATTTTTTAATTTTTTTTAAATGGCCGCCATTTTGAAACGAGATGGCGGATGAAGCTGGCCAACGAACTCGGTCGACATATTTGATGTACTATGTATACACCAAGGTACATCCAAATCAACTCATAAATACGCCTGTTATCACGTGACAAATCGTGTTATTACAGGACGTTTCAAAATATCAGCCACGCTAGAAATTCAAAATGCTATAACTCAGCCATTTTTTAAGATATAGACGAAACAAAAACTGATCCCGAAACTTTTTATCAAGATCAAACACATAAGAAAAAAATATTTTTTCAATTTTTAATTTTTTGGTACCACATTTCAAATTTGCATTTTTCTTAAAAATTTAAATGGCCGCCATTTTTAAACAAGATGGCGGATGAAGCTGGCCAACGAACTCGGTCGAGATATTGGTATGTACTATGTATAAACGAAGTTACATCCAAATCGGTTAATAAATACGCCATTTATGGCGTGACAAAATGCAGGACGTTTCAAAATGTCAGCCACGCTAGAAAATAAAATGCTATAACTCAGCCATATTTAGGATATCCTTCTCTATATATAAAAAAAGTTTTGATTTGGAAATGGACCAATGAAAACCTGCGTAGATATTTCGTGTAGAACTCATCCAATTTAAATGCTTAAGCCAAGGCCTCGCAATCGCTAAGTTTCCTTTGTCCGCTGTACACGTGGTTAGAAACCACATGGTTTACCGTTACTAGCGCCATCTAACGTGAGAAACAGAAATATTTTTTAATTTGTTTTCCATTTGTCTTTTACCATTTTCTTTACGATGTGCTTTGTAGTTTGCAAATGATAGTTGTTAATCTTAAAATTTTCATATGTTCTAGACATTTCATTTAAGAAATGAACTTATTTTACTGTTAAACAAAAAAATGTTTACTGCTGTATTCCGTTATGTAAATAAATGATGATAATAATAATAATAATAATCAAGAAAGAAAATTATTTTACCATGAATTTCTCAGTGATATTAGTTATTGAAATAAATGGATAGCATCTAGATCCGGAAAATGTAAAATATTTCATTTTCTCTTTTATATTTTCAAACATGTGATTTATTTTATTTCTGCTATTTCTTTTCTTTTCACAATTAATTTTACCTTACAGTATTAATTTTACATCGCTCCTTCAATTTGTTTCAATGCACAGACTCATTTATTTATTTATTGGCCTATCATTTGTTTTATTTTTGAAGGTATGGGGATCATTTCAGTTTAACATACTTTAGATGAAAGTTTCACTGTTTTTTCATATAAAGTTTGTATGTATTAATCTATTGGAAGTTTCATAATTGGCTCCACAGCCAATTGGCATATCTTGGCGGGGATAGTTTGGTGCGTAATTAATTTCCTTGTTTTAACTCACATATGTTATGTAAGTTTTACTAAAATGTATCAAAGTATTTTAGGAAAGTTAAAACACGCATAGATACACAAAAAAACAGACTGAAGTCATAAACACTTAAAAAATTGGAAAAATAAAGTTTAATAATCACTTAAAATTATACATGTCCCTCAACTTTCCGCAAATACCGTATTCTTATCATGCTACGATTTTGGTGTTTGTAAATCTTAATTTGAGTATTCTTCCTTAATCAGACCTAGAGCCAATTGGCGTAAATGTAGTTTGGCGCAAAATTAATTTTATTTTTAAACCGTATACTTGATACCACATTATTCCAGCATCGCGTTTTTGCAGTCAACTTTGACTGTGGAACAGATTACAGAACATTAGCTAATACTACATTATATACAATATTTTCCAATATTTGTACAATTTATTTAATATAAAAAAGGCATTTATCTATTTTATATACAAATATAAACAAATCGTATATAAAAAACAATAATAATATCTAGAAACTAAATTTATACATGTAAATTCGGCACAGATGTCATATTGGCGCGATTTTTTTCTGGCGTAAATGTCATACACGCACCGGATACTTAACTGGCACCAAAGTGTCGTTATTTTGCTTGGTATGGTTATCCGGGTATAGATGATATGGTAACGAGGTTTTCGCAAAATTGGCGTCGGAAAAAATCGCGCCAATATGGGGCGTATATGACATCTGTGCCGTAAATTCTTATAAAACAAGCCGACAGTTCATAAGTTTTGTTTTCATAACTGTTTATATCAATCGGCAACAAATCGCGCTTTCCGAAGCCCAAATTGTGCCAAGATTTAAAAAAAAATAACCCGCAAAGTCCTATATACTGAAAATGGTACTTGTTAGTTATCTCGTCGACCAAATTACTGTCGCCAAATTGCAAGATTAAATGCCAATAATGGTTTGCCATAAATTAATTAATTTTAAGATTAAATGCCAATAATGGCCAATAAAACCAATATTTCGACGTTTTATTTGTATTTTTATTAATATTATACTAATTTATCTGTTTTTTCGTTATTTAAAATAAAAAAATTGTGTCAATTTGTAGAACTTGGCGAATAGTTTGGCGATTTATATAATTTGACGAAATTGGTCGGCGGGATAACTAACAAGTACCCTGAAAAAATATCAATAAATCTTATATTTAAATCTTCATTTTTGATATGTTTCATTTTTTAAAGCCAGAACATAATTTTGCGAAATATTTTTTTTTACGCCTTTATTTTACTGGAATTCGAAAAATATTTTATACAATTTTGCCAATAACACAACATTTTCAATTTTTTACTATGCATTTGTTTATGGAGTATTACGAGAAGTATACACCAGGTGGCGTAACTTACGGGACAAAGTCAGCTAATAAGTTGGCAATTATCGGGGACGTTTTCACCCATAGACTTTCTCCGGATTGTCAAGTCTGTTTTATGATAAGGGAGTCTTGGCTTAAGCATGGCCATAGCCTACTATCTATATTATAAAGCACAAACATATCTGTGCGTAACGCATACGTCATTTTGTGAATGGCCTACTATGATATACAGCGGCCCGCGAATTTCGCCGAAAAAGTGAAGTCGGATCCAACTTCAAACCCTGAACCAAAACTTCACAACGTGCTCTTTGTTTACATTTATATCCTGCCCAGATAGAAGCTTGTTTCTCATCGTCGAGGTTTCCGAATCATTGATCGTATTTTTATGTAATAAATTAAATATTTATATCCTTCAATTTCCTTCGATTTAAAAGGCTATTTTACACAAATTGTAGCATTTTAGTGTTACACATACTTTTAAGATTAGCTAAATTATGTATTGTTTACCTTGATCGTTTGGTTCATTCATGAAAAATGCCGGTTCTGTTATTCTTTTTTTAATGTCCCGTATTTAAATAAAAATCTTGGTTTCATATACACGTTTTAAAGTTAAAATTTGATTTTTATCAAACTACAGTTCTCATAACTGACTTGAAGCAGCTATTTTTGATTAATTTACTGTTACCGGTAAAATATTTGTTTTTAATATCGCCGAACTAAGAAGAAGAAGAAAAAAAAAGGCCGTTCTTCCTTAAACATTAAATATTCTTATTTTTAATCAGAGAAAGAAATGGTGATCACGGATTTAAATATCGTTGCAATATTCTATGTTATCCAAGCAATTTTGATTAAATCATGTAAGGGTATTTGTCACTTAATAAATTATATTTATTAATTATTACAAGGAATTTTCTGAGTATTTTAATATATTAAAAAAAATTCTATCAGTTTTATTGTTTCAGCAGTGAAAATAGTAAATAAATGGTACTTAGTTATCCCGTCGACCAAAAATCTATTGCCAAACTATAAGATTAAATGCCAATAATGCTTGATCGTAAATGTCACATTCACTTGACTGTAAGCAAGTTACACGTGTTTATGTCATCAAGTGATTTTTATTTCGACGTTTTATTTGTATATTTATTAATGTTATACTAATTTCTTTGTTCTTACGTTATTTAAAATAAAAATTATGTCAATTTGCATAATTTGGCGAATGTTTTAGCGATTTATATAATTTGGCTAAATTGGTCGACGGGATAACTAAGTGGTACCAAATAAATTTGTGACATTGATGTTTTAGACTAAGCATGTGTTTTTTTATTTATATATTTTTATGTGTGTTGGTTTAACAGTTTTAAAGAGAAACACATTATATTAGTTACTTAAATAAATAGAACTTTACATTTACATTAATATGGACAGTTTATAATAACCCTTAACAGCTGTATTCGAATTAGCTGTCATTTGTAAGCTTGACTGGAATGTCAGCAGAATTGTAAACGCAACCATGGCGACATGGCGACATGGCGTAATTTTGGTGTTTGTTTACATATCTACCCTTCCCAGGTTATTTCAGTTACGGTCAGAGTCAAATTTCAATTTTGGGCAGGGTATCAGAGTCCTATGGCGAGCGACTTCATACATTAAACGCAAATCAGTCTGCCTGTAGTAGTATCTAAGTATGCCTTGAGCATGGCCTTTCTTCGTTAATATTAAAAAAAACTTTCGTATACAAAAATATGGAAATCGGTGGTATTATAAAAAATATTTGATAAACACGCTGATGCAGACAGTTTTCAAATCGAAGAATTACTTTCAGAGATATTTAATGCTAAAGTTGGACAAAATCGTTCCATTAAAAAAGTTGTATTGGAGCAAAAACTATACATGAGAATTCAAATATTTTTAGATCATTTTATAGGTTATAAGTTCCCGGTGTGCAGATTGCATTTTTTTTTATTTGACTATTTTTTGAGATTTTATTTCTATTTTAAATTCAAATTTTCAGTATTTTGAGAGATATTTTTTACAAATTTAAAAAATGTTATTAATTTAAACTGTTGCCAACTGTATAAACAGCGCAAACAATAATGTTTACTTCAAATTAAAAATTTATTTACACGGGACTATTGTAAACAGAAAAAATTTAAAATTAGAATAAAATGATAACATGTTAAAAGCAGGAAAATTGCGTTATAAGAACCATATTTACACTGGAATTTTAAAAGAGAAACAAAATGTTAAAATAAAAAAATCATTACTATGCGTTAAAACCTGTAAATGGAGGATATTACGTCATATTTAAAATGGCCAAAAAATATGGCAAAACAATTTAAATTAAAAAATATATCTGCGCGAGACATATACTTGATATTTTGAGATAATATTTTCAACTATTATCGTGAATTCGAAGACAGCACAAATAATAGTTCCTTCTAACAAAAACAGTATTTTCACGTGAATATTAATAAGAGAAATAAAACTTTGGTGTAAATTACGTCAGGTTTAAAACGATACATTTAAAATGAATTATTTAAAAGAACTATCTTATAGCGCTGTTAAAAAATACCAGGAGACAATGACACTGTTTACTTAATTCATTTTACATTAGCTTATTTTCGATTGTTTAACTATTTTTTTAATTAAATACGAAAACAGACATTATATCTTTTAACAGCAGCAGATATGGTCTTAAAAATCCCCAATCCAAGAAAAACGAATGGAAACCCGTTTACAGAGAGATCGCTACTGTTTTTTTTTTTTTTTTCAATTTTAATTCAATATTTTTAAAGCCGATCAAATTAGCGAGGTTTTTGGATTTTGGTGTCCCTGAACGGGGGTTGGCGAGCGTAGCTCGTAGGGGGCAGAGCCCCCTAGTAGACGAAATAAAAACTCCTCCGAAATCTTTGTATAAAGGTCAAATACATAAGAAAAAAATATTTTTCCAATTTCAATTTTTTGGTACCCTATTTCAAATTTTAATTTTTTTTAAATTTTAAATGGCCGCCAGTTTGAAACAAAACGGCGGATGAAGCTGGCCAACGAACTCGGTCGAGACATTGGTATGTACTATGTACACACCGAATTATATTGAAATCGGTTCATAAATACGAGAGTTACAGTGTGACAAAGGTCATATATATATATATATATATATATATATATATAAATTTTGAACGGAGGGTGGTTTCGGGGTCTGGGGGTCATAATCGATGAAAATATACCAAAATGTTTTAAAATCGGTTTCCTCCTAACGGCTGCAATAGGTAGCTTTTTGTAATGAAAGTTACCTAAAAATCATCTCGAAATATGAAATGAACTCCCCTGTACGCGTAAATATATTTTTTTATTTAAACTGTTTGACAATGTTATTATTTCGCCATTTGAAATAGGACGTCATTTCCCATTTTACTACTTCTAACACATTAAATAAGCCATTATTTTATAGTTTTCGTTCCTTTTTAATATTCACGTGTAAAAAAAAAAAAAAATTATGAATTTTCAATATTTTCCCGCTTTTAACACGTGATCATTGAATTCCAATTTGAAAGGTTTTTTTTTTTCTGTTTATAATAGTCATGTGTAAATATTTTTTTTTTATTTAAAGGAAACATTCTTCTTTTTACATTTGGCAACATTTTAAAATAATAACATTTTCTAAAATGTGTAAAAATATCTCTGAAAATGCTGAAAAATTTAATTATAAATTTAAATAAATCCTCAAAGAATTAGTCAAATAAAAATTTAAATGCAGTCTGCACAGCGTGAATTTATAATGTATATCCCCAGAAAGAATCATTAAATTTTTATGTACAGTTTTTGCTCCTATAAAACAGTTTTACTAGAACGATTTTGACGAATTTTAAAATTAAATATGTCTTGAAATAAATATTCCATTTAAAAACGGCCTACTTCATCGTGTTTATCAAACATTTCTCTATATTACTACCAATTTATATATTTTTTTATGCAGTAGTTTCCTTAACCCCTTAACGCTCGAATTAAATTGCGGTTTAAAAATTCAAATTGCTTTTTGGCACCACTTGTTTGAACAAGAAATATTTACCTTATTTAATGACAGGTAAAACGATACTAAAATAAAGCCAATTACACTATTTTATAAAACTGGTGGGGATAGAACAATCTGAGTAAAAGACACAGTCCGTGAACATGACGGGGGCGAGAATTAAGGGGTTAATATTAGAGAAGAAAGACCTCCAGTCACACACAATTCATTTACTGCAGTGGTGACAGCGATAGTTACTTTTCTTTTAAAGAATAGAGAGATTCACGTTCTTATGTACTTTGATAATTTAAAATGCATAAAAGTGGATACTTCAGAAATTACAAAAATTCCTAAATATGTATATATATATATATATAATTTTAAGGGGAAAATAAGCATTTCTGTATGATTACTATAAAAATGTTGAGTGATGTTTAAAATAAAAAAATCCACTCGAAACTTTGAAATTTCCGTAGGAGATTAATTAAAAAAGTGTAAAATCTTGGCGTAATTAGAGAATTAATTAACAGAACTACGCCTGTACCAAGACTTTACAAAAGGACTGCAGTTCCCACGGGCTGGAAACCATTCATCTTGAATGGATAATAGGAAAATCTCTCGAGATATTTTAGTTTCTATGTCCAATGACATTAAAGTTCGTCATAGCCCGAACTTTATCGATGGTTTTCTTCTTCAGCCGACCTTCGATGGCAGGGACTGCCGGGTGGAGAGGTCTACCATAAGGTATAGACTCAACTAGTTTCAGCCCCTGGGAGACTCAGGATGGGAACACGGTGCCGGGAAGATAACAAAGAGCTCGAATCAGAGCGCCGGGACTTCGCCAATTGGAAGAGGGGACGTGTCCCGCCAGTTTGGCGAGGAAAAAGAGGATGGAGAGATGAGGAGAAGTTTTTGGGAAGGACTGGGAGTTAGATTTTGGATTCTCGCAGACAGCACCAGCTGTCGAATTCCATTTCGCAGAGTGCCTTTTGGTTTCTATAATTTATTGACAGGACATTTTGTTTTAGTGGGCAGCTAAACAACTAGCAAGTCCCATTTAGTTAGGAGACATCAGTCTCTTGTGTGAACAAGACGTTTGTTTTTGTCCTGAACTCTGTGGCTAATGACACTTCGTATTGTAATTGATAAACAAACCCAGATTTATGTTTGTATAATCCTTAATAACCCAGAATAAACTTGGTCGAAAGTTAATCTAGAGTGATTCCTGTCTTCAGCGCTATCAGATTATTTTCGAGACAGCGAATTCGTTACAAAAGTTTCTATTGATTTCAATAATAAAATATTAAATATTATTTAAAGAAATCTATAACTAAAAATGTCCTCATAAGTGAAAAAAGTAATTAAACGAATTGAACGAAGTTAAACAATTACGAAATCTAATAAATGTTTCAAATTTTAGAATTTTATTTATTCTTTTTTATATGCATTTACAAAATGTTTAATCTTGACAGTTATTTGCTCTATATTTTTATTAAATTTTAAACACTATTTTAATAAGTTGTTTAACATTTCGCCATATTTGACAATAATTCACACTCGTAATTTCTTTAACTGTTGAGAATTGAAATTTACTAATTTATTGTACATTTGTATATCGTTATTTAAAAATAAAATTTGTAAGCACACGCGGAAACCATCAAGAGTTAAACATTAGGACAGTAATTAAATTATTTTTTTTACATTTGAAGTATTTATTTAAGATGTAAGGATATACAGGGTAACTCTAGGATAGATAGCCATAGCTTTTAAAGAGTGAAATAAAAATTCTTAGAATGCATATAAAAGAAATATTGATGAATATTTAAAAATCTTATGCATATACTCATAATATTTTATGCCAAAAAGAATTAAATATTGAAAACAAAAAGTGTTAAACAAAATTTAAATTTAAATGGCATGTGGCCATCTATGCTTAAAGCCGAGGAGAGATGGCCATCCAATACAAGAAAGGAATAGTTAAATTAAATAGCAAAACAAGTAATATAAAAATTTTGTTTTTAAAGTCAATTCCTACTTAGGCCATCAAAGAAAAATTTAATATAATCAAGCTAATATGAGTTTTTGTTGCATTAAAATATCTCAATTTGTTGATTTTCTATAAGCAAGTAGGTTTACAATGGAACTCTATGGGAATTTGGCGAAATATTACAGATATCGCCAAGTTGGCGTCACTTTTGGCGACTCATTTTGACCGCCAAATTTGGCGATATATCGCCAAGTTGGCGACAGAACAGGGTCCCCCCTATGGTAACCCTTATTGAAAATACTTTCATTGAAATTCAATAACCAATGGCGGCCATTTTGTTTCCCATGCAAAACTAAAATTAATTAATTAAAATTTAATTAATTAATTAATATTTGAAAAAAACTTTATTAACATCAATTGTCATCCAGTACAAGTTTAAAAAAATTATTTCAACCTGATAGGATGAATAATGAGTATTTTATTAACGATTGAAAATTTGTACAAGATAAATATATAAATATATAAATAAATATAGGGAGAGTGTGAGCTAATAGTAGGAATTGAAAAAAATAACACATTTCATATAGTTAATCATGAAAAATATATAGCAATTTGTAAAGATGCAGTTATATGATGGAAAATGAGTGAATAAAACTCGAATAAACAAAATTTATAAACACATGTATAATAATCACTTATAAACAGATAAAGTTAAAAATGCTATAAAAAGTGATAGAAAATCTTTATTAAGATTGACGATCGTTTCGTCGCACCAACGGCGACATTTTCAAAATCATTTATGATAGAAAATACTTTCGCAAAATATTTTAAAACAATAAACCTAGTAAACAATGTCACGAGACATGATGCATAATGAAAAATATTGCAACCATAAAATTAAATTAAAATTAAATTAGCTATTTGTGAGCGTGGATTAATTTTCATATAATTTAACAAAACAATAACATGGTAAACAATGTCACGAGACAACATGCATAATGAAAAGCATTGCAAAATATAAAATAAAAATAATATTATCTTGGCTATTTGCGAGCGTGGATTAATTTTTACTATTGTTACTAAAATTACATAGCATCTCTTTCCAAATTTTAGGTAATTCTATGGACACTGAATCATTGCAAATATTCTTGTTGCGTAAAAATATCTCTATTGATTCTCGGATTATTGATGGTAAATAAAATCTTGATGTATAAATTAACTTGCTATTTTTAAAATCGATCTGTAAAGGCTCTTCGCTGGATAATCTGGCCAAAGCTGTGGTTCTTCTGTTGTATTTGATGTCTGCTATATGTTCTTTGATTCTAGTTTTAAGTTTTCTAGTTGTCATACCTATATAAAACTGCTTGGTTCCATCTTCCTTTTCATTATGCATCATGTCTCGTGACATTGTTTACTAGGTTTATTGTTTTAAAATATTTTGCGAAAGTATTTTCTATCATAAATGATTTTGAAAATGTCGCCGTTGGTGCGACGAAACGATCGTCAATCTTAATAAAGATTTTCTATCACTTTTTATAGCATTTTTAACTTTATCTAAACAAAATTTGTTGTATAATTTCAATATTTAACTTTTCGTAAAATCTTACCACATGCTTGGCAAAGGTCTTAATAATTTGTACACGTTTCATGGAACCAGGTAACGTATGCATTGTATTCAGACATTCTTTATGGATGTGATATTATTTTGCTTTGTACAACCAACACAGTGAACCTAATCCAATTCTATTTACTCGGAATCTGTAGAATCTGATAATTTAAATGTATTTCGTTTTCTTTGCTACTAGAATAGTCGTGGTTTTTTTTTTTTTTCTCGCGTTAATCGTAGGTTTATTACTTTAATTTAGTTAATACATAGAAATTATTCCAGAGGGAATAATTTCCATGTGTTAATATAGTTTCTATCGATGCTGGATTTAATTATAATCCGTGTTTGCCCGAGTTCGGTGGCTCACGTTGAATATTCCATCTTGTGCTGCGTTTGTAGCCTTGCCAACATGTAATAGTGAGAAAGTTTCCGTGCTGAATATCGTTCCAAGTGGTTTAGTCGGTAGAACGTCAGTGCGCTATACTGATGGCCCGGGTTCGAGTCCCGGCTTGGAATCTTTTTCACTATGTTGGCCTTTGCGCCTTTTAAGCAATTTACTTTGTACTTTGAAATTTGATTTTCATTTGAATTATTTTATTATATTAATTTAGTTAGTTTATCAACTTTATGAGTTTCTGTTATGAAAGTATTTTTCAGTATTTTCTGAAACAAATAAATCGTTAGTCTGATTATATTATTATTAATATTGTTAAAATATTTATATTAGTTAAAATTTAAATAATTATATCAATTAATATATTTATAAACGTAAACGTTATATATTTATTTTAAATTTAATTATATTTAGTTAAAATCCTCACTAAGTATAATTTTGAAATATTGATTAAAGGTGGCCATCTCTCCTCGATTTCATGTGGCCATCTACCCTGAAATTGAAGGACTGGTGATCGCCCAATTTAAAGCGTCAATAGCCATTGTACAGTCGTGGAAAAAAAAAGTAAACACCCCCTACTAACTCCTCAACAAATTATCGTAGAATCAAGTTCCTGGTACCGAACGATTGGAAATAAAGTCTACTTTTAAATAATGTATATAAAATTTGCTTAGGGGGCCACCTACATATTAAAACAAACCATAACTTTGTTTTTTTCAATAGCAGTACCTAATTCTGACAGCATAAATGAACTCCACACCCTTCAATTAGCCTAAAAACGAATTTTTATGCAATTCGTACCATAAGTTTCCGAGAATTTAATTATTTTAAAGCGAGCGTATTTTAAGGGCTGTATCCAAATTGAAGTTCTGTACTGGATTGTTAACCCAGAGAGCCGCTTCCTTGATCAAGGCACCTTAAGCGCCACTCAAGGAGTCAATGAAGCGTGTTAGATTACAGTACGGCAGAATAAATTTCAAAATGTCTACTCACTTCCATCATAGACGGCCCCTTAAACCATCATTTTGCCGTTTTTTAAGCATAATTTGAAAACTACTTGGAAGAAAAATGTGAAATTTTTGAATTTCCATAAAGCAGGACTTAATAAATCTAAATCCATCAAAAAAATTGTGGGTTCCAATTCATAATTTTTTCGAATATTAATTTCATAATTCATAATTCATATCATAAAATTATAAAAATTGCAAATTCAGCTTATTTATGTTTGGGTATATTAGTATTATTACCATAAAAAAATTAGCACATTAGGAGCATAATTTCGGGAGATATAAATAAAAATATGAAAATATAATTTAACATTAGAAGCACTAAATTTTGAATGTTTATAATTCAAACATTTATCATTCAAATGACTTGAAATTTGGTGTCTAGACATAGTTTGAACCGAAGATTTGAAATATCTCGTTAAAATTGGGTTTTGCCATTGAAAAAAATGAAGTTAGGATTCGTTTTAATATGTAGATGACCCCCTAAGAAAATTTTATATACATCATTTAAAAGTAGACTTTATTTCCAATCGTTCAGTACCAGTAATTTTCTTCTATGATGATTTGTTGAGGAGTTAGTAGGGGTGTTTACTTTTTTTTCCACGTGTACGTCTTTGTTTTAGTCTTAAAAGTAAAGATTAGATTACTTACGCGACTTAAAAGTCCATATAGTAAAATATATATGTAACGTACGTCCTGCAAAACATTCAGATACCTAAGTCAAAAAAATATTCAACCACCTATTTTATTTACATTAAAATTACACTTACTTTTTATAATCAAAAAACACAACTGGACTTCACAATAAATAAACTTGTTGAACTATTTCATAGGAACAATATTTATATTGCAATCTGTGATCAAGTTTTGGAGATATTTAGACTGGTCATCTCTCCTCTATAGCCATCTATCCTAGAGTTAACCTAAATAAATGAGATATTGAAATTATATTCAAATTATTTATACAGCTGTCACTTTAATATTAAAGCTTCAGAAACATGTATTTTAATTTCGAAAATTTCAAATTTAATTATAGTATTGAAACAATGCTAAAAATTCACTGGAAAAATTTTGTAGTGTCTCTAGTCTTTCAATAGCAGTGGCATGCATTTAAAATATGATAATTTATATTAGCCCGAAAAAATTGCGAAAACAAGTGTGCGTTATGCACCAGTAACTACAGTATTTACAATCTTCCTATAACATAAAATGATCAAAATGATATGTAGCTGTAAAACATAATTATATAAGGCCTGTACAATGCTTTCGTGGATTTAAGAAAAGATTAGCACATACATTGATCAAGTTATATGCATTTCATATACAATTGTAAGAAAATATTAATTTTTTATTTTATTTAGTTATTTATTAATTTATTAATTTATTTTGTTTAGTTTTTTGTTATTAATTTATTTAGTGTTTTCAAGCAAATTTGAGAACCCTTTTAAAAAAGATGACAAAATGTAAGAGACACATTATATTGTAAATAAAAAATGAATATGTAAGTATTTCGAAAATTATGAGTACATGTATGAAATTTTTTTAAATGGGTGTATCAGACGGAGAACGATAAACATTTCCCCAAACATTTTACGAAAAATATTCATACATCTGGTTGTATGTTCGGTAAACAGTTTCTTCAAACGTTTTGCAGGGTTATAGCGTTAACGTCTATTATGTGTTGATCTGGAAGGTTTACCTGACATGTTTACTTCCTGCTATCCATTCATATGAATTCTCTCTTCCCAGTTCCGTTCCTATTGACTAAATTGATCCACCGCTTAGTGAATATCCAACTTTTCTCACGCGATGCCGGAAAATTTCGGCGAGCAAGAAGAGCCAGCAAAATTCTCTCCTTCATCAAGGTCAAGCAACTTTTGCTGACTAAAATGTTCTACTACGGGAAATGTTCGGCGAACGGCTGTCGTGTGATACAGCTATAACTGTGCATGTGCAAATTAATACTAGTTACAGGGTGGCCATAATTAAAACTCTCCTACTTCGACCTCACTATATATTGAACTACTCAGTCTGTAACCTTCACATTTTGTACATATGCTATTCAAGATACGGGGAAATGAATTAAGGGGGAAAATAGCTCCAGATAGCACTGATAGATGGCGATGTGCAGTTGGTCATAGTCTGAAAAGTTGCATCTCTAAAAACTTTATTTTAACGTAAAACGTGTTCACATGGCAAGGACCTTATTTATGTATGGGATGTTGTTCAATATGGTATCCTTCATGCAGATGTAAAATCGGCATGATGTGGTCAGCTGGTTGAACTGCAGATCCTAACTAGTTGACTGAGATGCTTCTCACAAGTAGAGTGATACTTTCTTACATGTATGCCAAGGTTAAGTCCTCGATAAATAAGATTTTTTAAGTGATCCCACAGCAAAAAATCACACGTATTAGGATACGGAGAAAAAAAATGGCCATGTTGTCAGAAACGCCTGGCTGGTAGCTTTGTCATTATTAAGACAATGCATATGAAATAACATTGTACCCAGTTTTTATCCACTTTCATACCTAAAATATGGGTGACAATAATGGGTTTTTAAATTTTTTGTAATTACAAAGTGAATTTTGCAGTTACAATGGCAATTTAAGCTTATATACTTTTTTTCCTTATGGCAATAGAAATTAAAATGGAAAAAGCTTATTTTGCATCTGTTTGATTTTTTATTATTATTTTGGCCTTTTTTTTTATTTTTCTGTGTAAAGCGCAATTTATCGGTGTTGCTGGAACAAATTTGCACACAAAATTTGAAGCCTTTACACTAAGTAGTTCGACATAAAGTGAGGTCAGAGTAGGGATGATTTCATTGTGGCCACCCGGTATGTACTTTCAGAATTAAGAAATTACCTATCAGGAGCAACTTATACAAAAAGGGCAGTAGAATATAATGAAAATGCAGAATCATATTGCTTATGAGTTTCGATAAATTCCTGAAACTGTCCGGACATTCTGAGGAAATCACTATACACAGATTATCCACTCTTATCGTTGTCCAATAGCTAATCCTTAAACCGTTTCTTATCAATTGTTGTTCTTCATCATATTAAAATCTATTTATGTGAAAATGATTTTTTTCCGAAAGTTCCAAAATTTAAATTCTTATAAGATTTTCGATTTACTGTTTAGAAATATAGTCACTTTGTTCTAACTAGTAAATAGTCAGAAAATGCAATTCGGTACGGTAAAGAATGTTCGAGTTATGACACTTTGATCGCTACTAAGTTTCAGTGTTTTTTGACTCTAAAAACCGCATTTTTACTTTTATTTATCGCCTTGTTAGTTTATAATTGTTAATTTATATTATCTAAATTTCTGAAGTACTTTATCGCAAATGGCTTTTAGTAAAATGATGAACGATTTTTTAAGTATTTTTGTGTTTAGAAAACTTTATAAAAATCAGCTATTGGCAAATGATAAGAGTGAAAGTTCTCTATACACTACATTGTTAAAAGTCACCGGAAACTTTAAGATTTTAGATATTTTGTCGGATATCACTAAAGATATCTTTAAATATTTTCACGATACTTTATTGGCATTCTTTTTATTAAAATACGTTTCAGATTAACTGATATTGTAGCAACAACCATATTTATGCACCACATTTTAATGATGTAAAGTCGTATGGTCTTCTGGTAAATAAAATAGCCGGTCATGAAATATATATTTTTTTTCTTTTAGCGATAAATAGTCCTTAAAGTTTACAAATGTAAAACATAAAGCGCGAAAAGTAAAACATAATGTTTTAAAGATTATTTTAATAATTTTAAACTAAGGGTACTTTTTACAACATGTGTTGTAGTTCTGCATTAACGTACAAATGTACAACTTTAATTTATTTATTCATAAAATACTACTATAAACAAAATAATAAAGAAGTAAATATTAAATGATATTTTCTGAAAATTAAAATTAAATTAAGAATGCAAAGTAAAACTATACGTTAATTATATATAGCCCCTTAAAATCTCAGATTTCTAAACAATAATTAATGGAATTAATAGGAATTAAAATATTTGTTTTAGAAATTTCAACTGAACAGTATTTCGAAATAATTGATGAATAAGTATGTAAACAGAGAAACTAGAGGATTTCTAATTAAAATTTTAAATCCATGAAAACTGGAATGGATTATTTGCTATACGTTTTGAACTTTAACCATCCATGATAGATCTATCGCATCAGATGCAACGAGATGCCTTTTTAAAATTTGTAATTATGTAAGTATCAGTTTATAGTAAATGAATTTACGGATTACACAATTTTACAATCGGAAGTTGAGACTTCTCTAATTTCAACATTTTATAACGCGAATGAAATCGATATGTAAATTTTACAAAAATAAAATATTAAAAATAAGTTATGCCGAAGCCAGGAAATATCACAAGGGAAATATTAAATATTGGAGTAATAAAATATTGTTTCAATTCATTATCTATGTTTATATTATAAAAAAAAAAATTTTTCTTTTAGATTTAATCGTTAGATTTATTAAATAAGTTTTACCTACTTTTTAATTAGGTATAATAAACGCACAGATATATATTTTTAAAAGTAAAACACGATATTAAACAAGCGTAATCAGTCGTATTTTGCCGTTAACTCGTGACATTTTTAAAAGTGTAAATAAAATCAAGTTTTACTAACAGTTTTTACCACTCAACACTAATAGTTATTTAAACTTTATATAGAAGTTGATCATACGTTCAAGTGGTGCTACAGTACACAAGAGAACAGTACACTAAGAAAATAAACAAATATTTTATAATCTGCGAATATAATATACCCGCGAAAAAATACATACAATAAATTATTTATATATACCCACGATTCAGAAAAAGTTTCTTTAGACACATCAAATACTAATTTCTTTTCGAGATTTAAAAAAGAACTGATAGAAAGAAAGTTTCTTTTGTTGTAACTGATTTTCTGAAAGGTTTCTGAATCGATTTTATAGTATCTTAGTTATTAATCGATTTTATAGTATAGTTTTATCAAGCCGGAACATCAGTTTTTCGGATGCTATCAATTCTCAAACAAGCATTGTCAGCTGTAAAATTGAATTTATATATGCTAGATTTAAAAAATAACATTAATTTTAATGTTAATTTTAATACCGTTAATTTATCACATTTTTCTGTAAAACATGCTTGTTGGACGTGAAACTATTTACTTGAGAATTCATAGCCTATTAAATCCAATATTCCGATTAAAAAAACTGATTAATACGCTATTAAAATTACTCGGAAACCATATCGAAAATTTGTGGCAAAAAAAAAAAAAAAAAAAAAAAAAAAAACAGTTTTATAAATTTTGCTTTAAATCCTGAAAATACGTTAGTTAATATGATTTGCTTCGATTTCGCGGGGAACTCGGAAGAGGGTATTGTACAGTATCGTCCGTAAATCTGTTATATTTTCCTGTAAAGAAAAAAATTGCTTTTTTTTCAGTGTACAAAAGGTATGTACCAGATTTAAGATAATATATAACATTAACTAATCAACTACTGGAGAAGGATTAATGAGTATAGCAATATACCTGCAAAATCACGCTATTCACAGATGCATTTCTTATAATATAAAAAAGGATGCAAAGATAATTTACAAAATAATTCTAAATGTTTATATTAGTGTAGCAAGATATGGAAAAAGTACATTTAGCATAATGGAAAACCAGATCATCGTGCAGATATTTTTAGAGAATAGTCTGATAATAAAAAGAAACAGAATAATGAAAAAATAACCCTGTTTTATTTATTTCAATACATATTGCCACTGTTTTCAGAATAATTGTACTTTGAAAATAGTTATGGGAGCAGAAACTCCATTATTTTTATTCATATTTTGTTTCGATGCTGAATCTAAGGGAATAGCAACTGAATATCTGATACTGTGCTAAATATCACAAAATGTAAGATTTTTAAAACAAAAATTTAGAAAATTTAAATCGTTTCAAAGCTTCTGATTTTTTTTAAATGTTGTTTGAACAGCTGAATAAAGAAAGTTATGTGTAAAATTGTTAAAATTTGAAGAGCTTTAGTTCATTTTCATGTAATTATAATTAGGTGTCATTTTCTTGGCATATGTATGCCGGGATAATGACCGCCAGGATAATGACAATTTCATTCTAAATCATTTTTCACATTCTTGTTTTTTATTTTTAGATTTAACATTTTAATTTTTTTAAAGGAACATGTTTCCTCTATAGTACCTCAAATTCAGTTAAATGTTCAATTTTACTTTTAATTTATAGAAGGCAGTAAAATGACATAATAAAAGTCTACTCAATTTTCCCAAAGCCTTTAAATGCCTTATTTTCAAAGAAATATCTAAAAGATCTTGCTGGTAGCAATGATTTTACTACTTCTGACTTGAACTATGTCAAGAACAAGAAGAATTACTCTGCAGTGCCATATTTATACCTCATAAAGAACTAAAATGAGCAGGCCAGGCCAATGACATTCATTTTCAGCGACAATCATATTTTAATTATGAAAAAATATTTGTAAAATACAGAACATGTTACTTTCCAGATATATGTGTTATATAAGGTAGATTTATTAATTAGAAATTTTAAAAAAAAACTATAAAAAGATATTTGAACATGATAGCAGATAACCTTTTACTTAGCACACATCACAGTGTGACATGCAAGGAAAATAACGATGTGAAATTTTAAGTCTTTTAATTGCTTTATTTTTGTGTTATTATGAATATAATATCTCTTGAAAATAATTCTAATGATATTTTTTATTAGAATGTATAAATGAAAATTGTATTATCTAAGAATAAATAGAAATTTTATTATGTGGACTGCAATTTCCGTATTTTTTGATACTGGCCATAAAAATGCAGTAAGTTCCTCTCTATCACGTATAACATTTTTGTTATGCGACCTTGAGAAATTACTGAAAAGTATATAATTTCCAAAGTAACCACTTTTATTGGTATATGAAATTATACAAATTCCAAACAATTAAACTTGAGCATTTGGAGGACGTGTAAGGTGCTTGCATAACTCGCAGACGTTAACACGGATTCCTGCATACAACCACATTTGAGAATGGCTTTAAGTGCAGTTATAGACTGCACGAAATTTTAATCGGCTTCCGAAGGGATGACTAAATTTTTAAAGAGCCTTTCATTGGTTCCATAATGTGAAGAATGACTCATTACGTATTGGTTCATTGTGAATGACTCATTACGTATTGGTTCATTGTGAATGACGCATTGTTTTAAAGATAAATTTTATGATAAATATTTTATGACAGAAACGAAATACTGTGAATGTTTAAAGCTGTATAACAAGAAATCTTGGCGTGATGCATAACTTGTGATCCTTTTTTTCTCTGTCAGTAATAAAAATACTTTTTAAAACACTCATTTACTTATCTCTTCAGAACATCGTGTACACAACTTTTATAGACGGTTTTTTAAAGGTCGGTAAATCATAGTATATGTTATTGCAATTTATGTCTTTAAATATATTTTAAATTACGACTAATCTAGTACTTCCACGGAAAATAAACTAATTTTAATGATAACAAATTAAAAAACAATTTTCTCTGTTTTTAGCTACGTTATATCTCATATAAAACCTAAATTTTTAACAAGTCTTAGCTGTGAAAAAATAAATCAAGCAATCTAATCACAAAATACGAAAAAGAAAACATATAAATATTTTAATAAATTTTAATGATATGAAAATGATGATTATAATGATAATTTTATGAATACTGTGTATAAAAGGCATTTATATATATGTTTTACACAAAATCTAAATTTTTATGATATGAAATTTAAGGTATGATCTGAAATTTTTAATTTAACATCGAAAAATTATTTGCAGATATTTTTTGAGATATGTTCTTATATATATATATTTGGTAACAACTCAATATTACTTTTTAATTCCCATAAGAAAACTAACGTGGAATTTGTTACGATCAAATTGTTTCAGTATTCCGTGTCTAGTTACATTATTTTTCTCTTGAGATTAGATTAATAGATGAACAAATGTAAGTCATGGGTTGATAGCTTATTGATTTATTTATCACATAACATGAAGAATATTTAAAAAATAGTTTTGTGAACGAGAACGAATATAAATGCTTAAATTGCTAGTTCATTATGGTACGAAAAAATGAAAGAAAGAACGTTCAGATTGAATACTTTTGAAATGATTTATTTCTATTCCGAAATATTTGAAAAATATTGCTTATCGAAAATAAATTTTATACTTTTTGTTAAACTTTTGTTTCGAGATTTAAATAAAATGTATATATTATTTGATCTATCATCTGTTAGAAAACTTATTGTTTGGTTTATACAGTAAATCATTTTTATCTATCACATTAATACGGTATTTACAACTCTACAGTTTCAAATTATTTTGATATTATAAATATAGAATTTAGTTTATGTTATGAAAGTTGGCAGAAAACTTTATAAAACTTTCAATTCTCTCAATTGCATTCTGTTATTCAAATGATAAACAAATAAAAATGGAGATTTTTATGAAATAATTTTAATCACTCAATATTTATAAGGGGAAATTTAAAACAGTTCGAATTTCGAATTAAAAAAATCATTTAATTAAACCAATGTATTAAATAAAATGAAGCCAAAGATTTTTTTCAACATATTATCATTCATAAGATTGGTATTCAAGTTTAAGTAATATGGCGTGAATGCTATAAACCCAGGGTGGCCAACCTTTTTGTTTAAAATTCACTTGACACCGTTTCCTAAGAATTGTAATTTTGTCCTTTTTAAATTGCAGACCTTCTGTCATTAAACAATGCATTTTTTTTCTGTACATAAATACTGGTATCTCTGTGGCACGCGTGCCGCAGGTTGGCCATCCCTGCTATAAAGTAACATACATGTTTGACTGCCGTGTTCGAAGAAAAATACATTCACAATTATACATACTTCAGTAACTTAAAATTTCCGACTGTTATTTAAAATTTCTTCTTCTTCTAGAAAAAGTATAGAAAAATATATGTATATCAATGATTTTATTCTTTTTGTGTGTGAAATTTGATAGAAAGTTCGCCAAAAAGTTAAAAATGTGTTTAAGAATTCAAAACAAAATTCTTAATTTAATTAAAAAATTCAAGAAAATACCACAAAGTTGATTTTTTTACGAAGATCGAATTTTAAAAATTGCAATTTCAGATGATGTGGAAAATTCTACATCCATTACATCCATTAATTTTGTGTTATGGCATTTCATATTAAGCTAGCTATATATTGAATGAAAATGGAATGATTTATTTTCCCTTGTACAGAATGAACTTTATTTTTTTTTTAATAAACGACATTCTCTGTTTTGAAGTGCATTATATCGGATCTAAAACTAATATTTTATTACTAATACTGGGCTTAGCTGAACAACAACGACAAGACAAAAAAAAAAAAAAAAAAAAAAAAAAAAAACTAAATCAAGCTGAACAAATTACTAAATGTTCCTTCTATAAGAATCTGAGGATTCATTAGTACACTAAGGAAAATTATTTTGATAATGTGAATAATTGCAACAATCTATTTCAGAATTGATTATGTATGACGAATGGTTTCAAAGTCCAGGGACAAACCTACGAAAGCGCCACAAATAAAAAATCAATATGTGCTATATATCGTACTGATTTCTCAAAGCTACGTGTCAAAATTTCATGATATTTCGACCATCAAGTAACGAGATAGAGAACTTTTAGAGGCACTACTTTTGTTATTTTCAAAACAATAGAAAAAAACGAATTTCCTGTGTTGAAACGGCTGCAGGAGGTGTGTAGGCTTTTATTGCGCCACAGAATTTTCTCCGCATGTCTGAAGGAGGTCCCTATTTTCTCGATCACCGACCGCGGGCAAAACACACAAAATTCTTCTTTTTCATTGTTTTGAAAATATCAAAAATAGCGTTATTAAAACTTCACTATCTTGATAATTAATGGTCAAAATGTCATTAAACTTTAACAAGTAGTTTTTAAAAGGCAGTAGTCAGTACTGTCTAACACACATATGAATTTCTTATTTGTGGCGCTTCTGTAGATTAGTCTCGGGTCTTTTTGACTAATAATAAACATATGATGTAGTTTCAAAGTGAATTTATACAAGTGATGTTACGTTTTGGCAATATTTATGAATGAAAGTGCACTTCCTTGTGAATTATCGTGATACAAATATGTTAGCTAAAAAAAAAAAAAAAAAAAAAAAAAAAAAAAAACTTTATAAAATACGTTTCAAATAAAGATAGATAAAACAGTACAATTTATATTATATGTCAATATGGCGCTAATATTGCATTAATCTGAACTATTTATAATAGAATGAAAATATATGTTGAATATTGGATATATATTTAAATAATTTCTAATGCAATCTAACTATACAGTTGCCAAATATTATACTTTATTCTTACCATTATTTTCGAACAGATAAATTTTGTTTTATTAAATCTAAATTTTGTGCCGTTAATAAATTTTTCTGTTCAAAAAAGTGGTAAAAGATCAAAAGTTTAAAGCTATGAAAAATTTGTTTAAAACTAGAAATTTTTTCAATGAAACACAAATATTGCAAAATTATGGGTTTTTTATTAGATATATTTGTAGCAAAGTGGCAAAATATTTCTCAAAAATATTGGTGCAATATTCCCATAATAAAAGACCGATCCACTACGGAAAAATACTTCATTTGAACAATGTTCATACCGACAAAGATACAATTTAAAAATCTATGTAATAGCTGTTTATTAAAATACGTCAAACACTATTTACTTTGGGATGAAAAATAGTTTACGCTTTCCGAGAAGAAATATTTTATACTATTAATTAATTACTAAATTATTAATAATTGTTAAATTATTATGAAATTTTTAATTAATACTATTGATTAATTTTTTTTTTTACATTATTGAAACTGTGCGACGTATACTGCTTAAATAATAAAATAGAGGCTTACAGAAAATTATTATATAGAATGTAGAACACAATAAAAAAAAAACTACAGTAATGTACATACCGGATAAAATATGATTTATATGAAAAACCTTATCAATGATTTTGGCCATTTATCACGGACTTCAGGATTAGACAATAGACACCTCACTTGATCGGGATAGATGGCCCATTCGTATAAGAATAGAAAGCATGAGTAATTAACATTTATAAATCATAAACTAGACTTGCATTTACATCCTATTTACATCAAATTTGGGAATTCGTTTAGAAAATAAAAAAAAAATATTAAAAAATCTTGAACAGAAATTTTTATTTTTTACTTACACTTTATTTCTTTCTTTTTTTTTTCCCGTAAATACTGCAACGGATATTATGCATTGGGCAAACCTCATGTAACCATTACAAACAATCCATACTACTCTTCCTCAATAAACTGGTATACAAAATTTTAAGCTATTCGGATATTTCTAACGAGGGCTGAACTTGTTTCGCCTTCGGAATTAACCCTTAACGGCTTAACGGCTTTGTCAGAAATTGTCGCACAGCTACTGTGATCTGTCTGTTGGACAGCACCATCCAAAAATGGATAAAGGGAACGATTAACTCACGTGATACTGTTTCTGTACTAAACTTTTTGTAAAAGACTATTATAATTAAATTTCCCTTATTGGATAGTCTTTAGCGGTAGCATAGTAGAGCTCCAAACAAAGCAAATTACACTGGCGTCTGTAGTTAAACTGTAAATTACATGTTAAATTCTGAAAATGGGAAAAACAGTGGTCTGTGTGAGGGCTGACATAAATTAGGGTTTAATCTCAACTAAGAAGGATGACTTCCTACCTATCTTACATTCGATGCACAGACACTAAAAACGATTTCTGGAATCTCCTTTCTTCAATAGGCCGACGTACACAATTTGAAGCCTTCCAGGTATAAAGCGAGAGAGAGTGTCATCTCCTACTTATATTCGATGGAACTCTAAAACTAATTTGGGAAACAAATTTAAAATTTTCAAATGAAATGCATTAGATTTCTATGTTTCATAATGAATGAGTTCTTATATTTTTTTATATTCTACAGAAGGTTAAACTTATTTAATTTAAATTATGGGGGAAGAGGGGGGGGGGAGTACAAAAAACAGTCAATAATAAAAAATATTATTTAAATAGATCAATAAGCATTGCGCTTACATTTCTAATATGATGTCCTGGTATCAAACCTTTCGAATTTCGCTATGAGAAAGATATACTTTAGGAAATTTAGATTTATGATTTGTAATTATATTTAAATTTAGTGATTCTGAATATATTCTGATACAAAAGGAGGAAACGTTCGGAATGCGTGAATTGGGAATTTCTGTGAACAACTAAAAATGCAAAACAGTTAAATATTTTTCTGTTAAAAATGTGAAAGAACTGCAATCTTTTGAACCATTTTTCTGAAATGAAAGAAATTAATTACTAAAATAGAAAATTTATCACTGCTAATACCATCGCCTGACTTGTTATGGATTTATTCCCTGGAAGTGCCATAATCAACCAAAAGAAAGAGAAATGTTTTTTCTATCCACAATCCTGATAAGATCAATTTTAGTGTTTAAAAGCATCTTTAATTTCGGAGGAGGCTTCGCGATCAAACATAAACCAAAATTTCTTAAATGATTTTTTATATATTCAAGGAAACCCGGGAAATAATTTGCTACAACCCTTTTCATATTAACTTCATTAATAGTTTTATATTTATCTTTAGAAGTATTTGTGTACATTTGATGAAAGGAGCTCTGAATCAATTTGTTAATTAATTTTACCTGATACGTTTAATTTTCTCTAATTCATCCCAAGATTTATATCGGAAGAAATCTTGAAATCACGATTAATTAGGAAGTTAAAGGTGGATAATTTATAAGACATTTAGTTCATTCATCGGAAGGTATTACGTTTCAATCCGCGATAGGTTTTCGGTAAACTCAACGAATTAACTCACTCCCCTTTCTCTGTAACTCAAAATCTAGAAATATTTATTTCCCCCCCCTGTTTCTAGTTCAAAAGTAAATTTAATATTATTGTCAAGTTCATTTCACTTCATTTGATTAATTGAGGTTAAACAAATTAGCTGCCATATCTAAATTAGTGGGTAAAATGAAAAATCATAAACAAGATTGTCCTCTTCGGCCGATTGTGACAAAATACCAAGGTTACCTACTTCTTAGAAAAAGCATACGTTCCCCTACTACAACAATTGTTGCCTCCTTCTGTATTTGCAGTGGACTCTACTACAGATTTCATTGAAAAAATCTAGAAGATCAAAATCTCTGAAGACTGTATTTTAGCAAGTTTGGACATTGTTTCCCTTTATCCATCCATAGATACAACATAAGTTACCAAGAACCTAAAACATTTTCTAGATAATGCAGAAACCCTTGATCTGCGCATGAAGAACACTTTAAAGTGTGGTTTAAACTTAATTATTTCAAGTAACTTTTTTATTTTTGATAATGTTATTTATGAATAATCCTGTGGCGCTCCAATGGGATCCCCAATATCTGGCTTTCTGACGGAATTTAAATTATGCCCCTCGAATCTAAAATTTTCAGCATTTTTGAGATAGTTGCTTTAGTATGGTTACGTTATGTAGACGATATTTGTATTGTTTGGCTAGGGAATATCGATGAGTTAATGACTTTCATGCAGCAATTAAATGAACTTGACAATAATATTAAATTTACTTTTGAACTAGAAACAGGGGGAAAATTACCTTTTTTAGATGTTGAGTTACAGAGAAAGGAGAGTGCGTTAATTCGTTCAGTTTACCGAAAACCTATCGCGGATTTAAACGTTATACCTTCCAATGCATGCACCCCAATGTCTTATAAATTATCCACCATCAGCCTCCTAATTAATCGTGCTTTCAGGATTTCTTCCGATATAAATCTGGGGGATGAATTAGAGAAAATTAAACCTATTGCTAATGATAATGGATATCAGGTAAAATTAATTAACAAATTGAGTCAGAGCTCCTTTGATCAAATGTACACAGATACTTCTAAAAATAAAAATAAAACTATTAATGAAGTTAATATGAAAAGGGTTGTAGCAAATTATTTCCTGGGTTTCTTTGAATATATAAAAAATCATTTAAGAAATTTTGGTTTATGTTTGATCGCGAAGCCTCCTACGAAATTAAAGATGCTTTTAAACACTAAAATTTATCCTATTAATAGAGATGACCTCTCAGGAGTTTATAGGATTCCATTTATTAGGGAGTGGGGAATCAAAAATCATTATATAGGTATAACCCAACGAAAATTCAATATCAGATGTAAAGAACATATAGCGGACATAAAATATAATAGAGGTAATACTGCTTTATCCCGGCTAAATCAAATAGAGAACATTAACATACTTTTTAGCGAGAGTAAAATAATCTACAAATCTAATTTCTATTTGTAATTATTTATAAGAGAGTCCATTGGAATTTATTTAAGAGGTTCAGGAGTTTGTAACGATACATTATCTTTTTGTATCCCGAATTTATGGGTTGAATGGTTGGACAACTTACGGCGTCGCGACATAGAAGGAACACGTGCGATCGCGAAAATGTACGGCGCGTTACATGATTACTTGTTTATATTCGATGATTTTTTTTTCCTATTTTCATATGCATTGTATTTGTAATTTTCTCTTATACATTCTGATGACGACTCAGTAAAAGAGTTGAAACATGTCAATATAGATTTTAATTTACTTTTAATGTGCTTTCATAAAGTACTTTAAGCAAATAAATATTTTAATATTGTGATATAGGAATGAGTTTACAACAAAAGAAAAAAACAGATATGTGCGCTTAACAAAATCATACACTACACTGTAAAAAAAAATCTGTAGTTCTACAGATGTAAAGTTACATGCTTACTAAACTTTCACCTGTAACTGTACGAAAAAAGCTGCAAATCTACAAAACTAGTTTTTGTAAAGCTACAAAAATCTGTAACTTTACAAATTAATCTGCTAAAATTTCAGTAATCTTACTAAACTTTTATTTGTAACCCTGGCTGCAGTTACATGAAAAGTTCTCGGAATCCCAGTTTCCAAAAAAATTCTTAGTAACCTTACAGATTTTTTTGATTTTCGGCACAAAAGTGTGTCTGTTACATGAAATTTTGTTGTTGCCGTTACATGAAAAGTTCTAGGAATCCAAGTTTCCTAGAAAAACTTTAGTAACTTCACAGATTTTTTTTTACAGTGTAAGCATTAACAAAATGCCAAAACAATTACTTTTTTATAAATATGTAATATATATTATTGTATATAACAATTCTTGGATGTCTAGTTACTTTTTCATTTAAAAAAAATATTCTGAAAAAGTAAAAATGTTGTGTTAAATGAATTTCTAAAATAGCGTCAGTATTTGTCAATTTCTGTTTCATAGAGAGAAAGATCAACCTTTTAACTTAATCTTGTAAAGGTATTATTCTGAACAGAGCACATCTGCTGTTGGCACTAGTTCAAAAGTTTATCAGCGATATCAAGTCGAATAAAGTCTCTTGAAATTCAATTTATACATGCAAATAAACTACCTATTTCGCAAAACAAATTGCTACATCAGAATTCCTAAACAGAACTTTTAGAAGAGAAATATTACACAATGCGGAATTTCAATAATTTGGTGAGATAGCGGCATCTTTTACGACATTCGATTGTTTCTAAAACTTAGATGAGTACAAATGACTTATGATAAAGGAATTTTTTTTATTTGAAATAAAATAGTATGAATTTATTTTAATTTAAATAAAATAGAAATTTCGTATTTTAACTACTTGTCTGTATTTCTTATTTGCAGGATATAATAGTTTTTTTTCTAGACTTAAAAAAAATACAATTATTTTTAAAGTTAAATATTAGGATGAAGAAATGTTAGGATAAATATTACTATTAAAAATATACGCCTAATCTAAATTTCGCTTCAGATTTTTTAAAACTGTTACTTTTTTTTAAATACTGTTATTTTTGCTATATATTTTATGCATAAATTTATTGAATCATAAAGTACAAGTTCAAAGTTTTTTTTTATTTTTTCCAGTTTTTGATTTCGAGTAAATATAATTTGAATAGTTAATATTTAAATTCAATTCTTCAATATTTATAAATTCTAATTTCCATACACAGTTAATCTCATCTACTGAATATGGTGTAGATACAAATTTTGTAAACTATCTTCTTACTTAATCACTTGGCTCATGTTTTTTTATTTTTTCCAGTTTTTGATTTCGAGTAAATATAATTTGAATAGTTAATATTTAAATTCAATTCTTCATTACATATAAATTCTAATTTCCATACACAGTTAATCTGATCTACTGAATATGGTGTAGATACAAATTTTGTAAACTATCTTCTTATTTAATCACTTCAGGGTCTTTGGTATATATTATATCCCACTTAATTTAGTAAAAATTTGCACTGGAATATTTTAATCAAACGTTGGTTTTAAAAATTCGGTGAATAAAAAGTTGTAAAATTATATTTTCATATTTTCAAACTAAATTTTGCAAAAAATTCCAGTTTGATTCAAAATGACTGAAAAACAATTACTTTCACCGGAAAGGAATAAAAATTCCTAAATGCTTTAAAAGTATGAAAATGAACAAAAATCTTTCGTGCAAATTTAAAAAGTGAAAGTTTTGAAACACAACAAATCAGTATTTTCTGCTCTCAGTACTTTCTTAAAATTGATAGCAAATTAACTTGAAACTTTATCTCTCTTAATATGTATCCGAAGAAATTAAACAAATACGTAAAAGTTTTTGGTTAGTTTTGTGCTCTAAACAAATAATAATATCTAGATTAAATTATAACAGAATCCACTAACAGCGTTATTACACAAGGTCTGAATAATTCGAATCGACTTAAAATGAATCTATTGCATCGGAAATCATCGCTTAAAAGTATAAAATTTTCAGATAATTAGGACATTTTGTCCTTATAAAATATGTGTTATAAAGCGTCACCGAAGCAAAGAGTAATAAAGTTTATAAACATTTTATCCTTTCAGGCCTAACAATTGATGAATCTTTTAATTAAATATTCAAAACTCTTTACACCTGATCAATTAACTCACTAACTAATCATTCAAGGTGTACATAAAATGTATTCCCACGTTTTTTACGGTAAGTTTAAATATTTAATTAAGCTATGGCACTGCTACACTCTAAAAAATTTATGTGTAAGTTAGTCACTTTTACATAGTTATATGCGTAAATTTGTAAAATTGCACTTTCGTCATAAGATGTACACTTTTGTCACAAAACATTTCCTGTGTGTTTTTTATACAAAATGCCGATAAATACACATTTATGTGTATTTATCGGCTTAATAGAAGTGCGTAATTTGTTATCTCTTCAAAAACTCAAACAAGTGTGTACATGTAAAAAATGCTCAGACCCTAATTTGCGTGTTATTGTAAATTTACAGATTTTACGTATTACACAAATATCTGTGTATTTTGCTTATTACGCAGAAATATGTGTAAGAATATTACGCACGTATATGCGCAAGAAAAGATTATTACACAGGATTACGTATAAGAAGATCGGAGATATGCACTGTTAAAAATTTGCAGCATTCTGGCAGGTCATTTGACCGTTTTTTCTGAAAACGGTTACACAACCGTAAATTTAACACTATTCTGACCATATTATTGGCCATTTTATGATCAGAATATAGTTAAATTATGGTTATGAAACCGTTTTTTCAAAAAACGGTCGAATGACCTGCCAGAACGCTGCAAAATTTTTAACAGTGTGTGTAAGAACAAAATATTATACAGAGATGTGTGTACTTATCTACAGACAATAAATGTCGATATTTGTAAATTTGGCCTGTTTAATTTCAGCTGAATTGTCAAGCTGTGGTTTAGAAAGTTCTAGTTTCTTAGTTCGTATATTGTTCCATAAGTATAGCTTGTTTACTGTAGATTGAATTATATAGATAACGTTTCCTATTGATATAAATGTATCTTTGAAAAGTTATAATTGAAATTGACAGAAAAAAAATATCCTACAAAATAGGAAAATACTACAGGTGTCACAATTTCCGTATTTTACAAAATTTTATTTTGTAGTGTATTTATTACAGGTTCTGTCATATATAGTAACTATACGATTTTAAGGCTTGAAAATATGGAATACACCAAATATAATTTCAGAAGATTCTGTTTCTTGTAAATTAATTGTACACTGTTTTGTTGTCTTAAAAAAACTGATAGAAAGTGAACAAACACACCCAGCACATGAGTATGTTCTTCATACAATTTCGTCTATCGACTTTTTATAAACATTTATTTGGCAATTTACAACCCAAAATATAAGTTAAGCTACGTACACAAAAATCTTTCGATTTTCCATATTATACATAGATATGTGTACTCATGGTAAATTTGAAGATTGAACTGTGTATTTAACAGTTATTTGAAAACTATTTTACACACTTCAGCAGCTTAACGTATTATCCTCAAAATACGCATTGTTCTGTGTATTTTGAAACTGAAGCATTAGGCGACTATTTGGCTATTAACACGACACTTTACATACATAGACAAATCATTTTTGTATCATTGGTTATACCTATTTTACTGCCTAAATTTACGCTTTTCTTTTATAGAGTGTCAATGTTAAGTAAACATATACACTGGTGTAAACTGATTTATGAAAACAACGTTTTTTTTTAACAAAAAGTCTATAATATTCATTAAAAATGTGCAACAAATAATTTAGCAAAATGAAATTTCATACATATGAATAAACTAAAACTTAAGGTCAAAAATTAGATTTGTAATGTGATTTTTGTGATGTGTACTGCATCCCATGTGCATAAACCATTCAAACAAGCTCATTCAAGCAAGTCCCCAAACGTTTTCGATGTTGTTCAGATCAGGGCTAATAGGTGGAAGATCGAAAAGAAAAATATTCTGTTCGTCAAACTAACCTTTCATTGCATTTGAAATGTGAATACTTGCGTTGTATTGCATGAAGATGTAATCAAAACCTTAAGTTTGATATGCAAATGGAAGAAGTGAATTTTCTAAAAATAAACTGTAATCAAAAAATTTCTGGTGACCGTTTAAAAATACAACTTCCCTTTTGCCATCCTAAGCGATCACTGCCCAAATCATCAAACATCCGCCACCAAAATGTTTAATGTAGAATTTGGTTCTTTTCGGAGATCCCTCCAATATTACTTCAAACCATCCGGGTCATCCATATTATATCTTTTTTCGTCGGATAAAATGACTTTCTTCCAACTGTCACCCATTGTCATGTACTTCTTGCAATACTGCAAACGCATCTGTTTGTGACGCAGAAGTAACGTTGGACCAGACTTTATTTTCGACCATTTCAAGCTCCGTGAAGAATTGAAAATGTGCCTAACTTTTCTAGAATTAACAGGAAGGGACAGATATGCACAAATCTGTTTTGAACTGTGACCGGCTTTCGATGCAAGTTGAAGAATCTCCCTCTTTCACTCTCTTACTTAAACATGGATTTCGATTTTTGTTAAATTTATTGCCATACTTTGCTGCATCTTTTCTATAGTTATATATCACACAAGCTGATCTTTTAATTAATTTACTGATTTCCGGAACAGACTTTCCAAATTCTACATATGCATCGATTTTAGCTTTTTCTTCCTCAGACTGCGTCTTTCGTTTACTCATTGTGAAAAGTATGACAGAAGCGTATTGCTTTCAATATATATAATGCTTTATATAATGCTTTTTATATCTACTGTGCAAGCCATGTTACCTTGTTTTATGAGAAGTTTTGTCACATTATTTCGGAATAACAAATGAAATGTAATATTTCATAAATCAGTTTTCAAATTTGCATATTACGAAAATCTAAATTTTGACTTTTTGTTTATGTTTAAATTACGTATGAAATTTTATTTTTGTAATTCATTTGTTATGCATACTATGTAGAGCCCCTGAAATTCATTCATTTTCAATGAATATTATAGAAGGTTCTGTTAAAAAACCGTGTTTTCATAAATCATTTTCCACCGATGCAGTTGAGAGCAAGAAAAATTGAAAAAAATATTTTGACTTCAATTTGTTACTTTTTTTAAGTAGATCTTTAACATTTAGTACTTTACATTTAGCATTAAAAAATATTACATGACAAACTTAATAGCAACATGCGACAATTTTATTTTTGTAAAGATATGATTTTACTCTTAACGATGCAATTACACTGTGAAATTTTTGAAAATAGAAGTTTGAAACAAAGTACATATATTAAGCAACCAAGTTATTAGTTTTCTGTGAGTAAGAAAAAACAAATGTCGGCCAACGCGGTACACCTTATAATATCTAAAAGGAGAAAAGTTTTTTTTTTTATATAAAGTGAAGGTATTTAAGCTAAATAACAACATTAAATCATTTTAAACGCAAATGATTGATGTATTATGAAGCTGTTTTCCAACATTGTACCAAAAGTAAAGCATAATATTTTTCTAAAAATGCAGAAAGTGGGGACATAATGGTTTGGAATATTGGTAGAATTTTGAAAGCTGCTGATTAACGTATAAAAGTCCACTTAAAGTTATCAAATAGTATAATTATAAAATTTTGGGTGAATCGAAAAATACTCTACTTCTCCCCAACCTGGCGATAAAAGCGCCAAAGTGGCAACCTTGGATATTATAAAAATGCGTCGATTTGGCGATTTTTTGAAATCGCGCCAAAGAAGTAGAGTATTTTATAGTAGAACACCAAAATTTTTAACTAAAAAATAAATGACATTAATTATTTTATTTTTTATTATTCAAAAATTTGTCAGAAACTTTTGACCTATCTTCCGTAAAGATGTAGTTCTTCAAATTAAGAGAGTGAATGTAAATGCTTTATTGTTTTGATTTTTTATTTTACTGGTTGTTTACTTCATAAATGTTTTTAATCACATTGATTTTTGGTTTTCAAAACAACAATCCTGTCAGGGGTTGTTGAAATTCTAAAACATGTACTGAACCGATTTTGATGAAGTTTAAATGTAACTAATTTGAGTATGTCCTCTAATTAAAAAAGTCACATGAATTCTTCGTGTAGTTTCGGAGTAGTCAGTGAACATACAAAAAGCAATAAATACACGTCGAATTTAGATCCTCTTCCTTTTTTAAAATCTAATATAAACTCCTTGAATATCTTAAAATTCGTCGATGCAATGGCACCTGAACTTCCCAAACTTCAGACCTGTTGATATTTATCAACTTATCATTAAAAACAACTATTTTTCATAAGGATTCGACAAGTATTATGGAACAAGAAAATTTTTTTTTGTGAATTTATATGGAAATACGTTTTTATTACCAATGGAGTCTTTTTTGATTGGAGTTGAAAGAAGATTGCATGTTGTGGTTCTTGAAATGGTGGAAATGTCAAAATTTTTTTAAATTAGAGTTTATTGAATAAAATAAGGTAAATTTTGTTAAAATATATATTTGTTGATAACTAAATTATGTTGATATACATGGTGATCCAAAATTCATGGTACAAACCGTAAGGGTTCGTTTAGGACATTGTAACAATTTATTGTTTAGGAATGTATGGGCGTAAGTGACGCATTGAGGCTCAAACGCAGGAAAGATACATGAAAGGAATGTTTATTGATAGTGTCATTGGCAAAATCTATGTTTACAATATGTGTTCAAAATTGCGTCAATCAACATTACTACTTGCCTGTGAGCGTCGATGAAATGACTGGTGTACAGATTCAAAGGAGACAGGTATTTCCCTCACACATGCAGCAAAAACGGATATTCGAGCGACAAAATCCTCCTGGAGTCACATAAACGCGCACCCGAAAAGAGACATACAGGTAATTGCTCAAAACAGTGCTGCAATGGGCTAGCACCTCAACATGCTGAAACCAGAGTCTGAGACAAAGGGCGGATCGGAACAACTTGAAGTAGTACTGGCAAGCTCTCTGGCACAAACATACGATAACAACTACCTGCATTGGCGTACTTGACCAGTCCCTGGGCGATTACTTTTATGTACATTTCTGCATTGTCTTTTTTATGTGACTCCAGTTGAATCAGATGAGGATCTGGCTTTACGAATATGCGTTGCTGTTGCACGTGTGCGTGAAATACCTGGAAACTACGGAAGTGTGCGCTAATTACTGCAACGATGCTACAAATCATGCATCACTATAGATGGACGCAATTTTGAGCAGATATTGTAAACATTGCACTTGTAAATAACGCCGTCAATAAACAATTTTTCTTTCCTTCCATGTCTTATATTGCCTCTGCTTGCGCCTTACCACGTCACTTGCGTCCATACATTCCTATACAATAAATGATAGTGTCCTACACGAACTCTTAAAGTATGTACCGTGAATTCGGGATCACGTTGTATATAATTTTTATTTTTTGTCTTCCTGATATTCTTCTAGTACTACTAGACAAAAAATTGCATGTCAAAACATTTTAAGCACATGAATTCATAAGGGCACTTTATATGCTGCGCAAAAGGCATTAGTGTTCCAAAAGAATATTACTATCATAAATTTCTGACAAAATTTGAAAACTCAGTCACATAATGTTGCGGTTTCTTGTTCCATCTAAAATAAAAAGAAAATAATGCATAAATATAATTTATTTTTTAATTTCAATTTTTTTTTTTTTTTTTTTTTTTTTTTTTGCCTAGGAGTGTGAAAATTTGTGTTGCAAGAAAATGATTTGAAGAGATTTTACAAGTAACAACATTTTTGTTTTGTTTCGATAAACCAACAAATGTAATTTTAAATATAATTTTTACTTTTCATAACGCCTAAAAATGAGTAAAATGTATTACCATTCTTTATTATACCATAATTCTTCAAATAAAAAAATAGTTGTGTCCATTTTATGGCTAAATTAATTGACTAATTATTCAGAATAAAATTTTTACAATATAAATCCAATGTAACAAATCTGTCGACACAGTGCTTATCCTCTTAATGTAACAAAGTGCTGTATATGCATTTCAAATTGCCTTTGAGACGAAATCTGAAAATCAAGTGGTAAGCTATACGGGTAAATTAACAATATAATAAAATAGCTTTTTTTAAATAGAACCTTTAAGAAAGCTTAATTTTTTTTAATCAGAACACTATTATTTAACAAAATACTAAAACAAATGAACAGCTTAATTCGAGTTATTTAAAAAACAAAAACCATATATTTTGTAATTTTATAAAGCAAATTGTTTCTCTTATTGCATCTGCCTTACTGCTATTTTTATAGTGCTTGGAATTTTTTTGGATTCAATTAATCTTTTACTCAGGAAAAATATATTTTAACATATAAGATTTATCACCTTATAAAGTACATATTTAAAAAAATTTTAACCGGCTTTAGAAACAGGAAGAGGTTATCATTTAGACGCGTATGTATTTTTTTAGAAATACATTTCGAATAAATTGATCATTAAATTACAATGCTTGAAATAAATCAAAGCCATCATCAGTGTGTAATTTGTAGTGACTATTTACAGTTTGATTATTATGATTAAATAGTTAATATGTTTATGGTTAACGAAATTTTCATAACTGGTTTATTACCACTTCATGTCTTAAAAATATTTAAGCAAAACGCGATTAAAAATGTGATATTAAAATACTGATTTTATGTTAATACTAACTACGAACTTTTTATTTTGAACCAATCAAATGGCGCAAAATATTGAACTGATAATAAAAACAAATTTAATAAATTACGCATGTATTAATATTCATAGTAATTTAAAATTTAAATAACTTGACATTTTCTGTTAAAATTTAGGATAAATTACAAATTCTTGAGACCAAATTACATCTCAAATCTTTCATCTCAAAAATTTTCAAGAATAATCTATTACTTATTTAAAGTGATTTTTAAAAAGTAAATGTAGTGACTTCGATATTTACTCTTTATTCATCAATTTACTTTGTTTTCAAATTATTTTTGTTAAATAATTGTTTGTTAAATACGTATTGTTTACACATCTTTTAACTTTACATAGGATTAATTTACATAGGATTATAGTTTCACACCTTCATTGATGAAATCTAAAAAGCACAATTTTTATCTTGCAAAATCTTTTGAAGAGATAATGTTAAAAAACTGAGGTATAATTTAACACCCCAGTCTCAATCGATTTAAAAAGTCGCAAATACACCACCAAAATTTTCTTTGTTTACCATAAGAATTTTCTGATAAAAATTTGTTTTATTTTTTATTCAAAATGTGCTCCAGAAAATCCCTTAATAAAATCCGAAGTATACTAAAATGTGGATGAATAGAGTAGATAGTAATTATCTTATTTATAACTTTTTAGTTGATAGCATAATTTTCTTTTAATATATGTGTACATTTAAGACCTTTTCTCAGAAATGTAAAAATATTCCTAATAAAAATTAAGACAAAGACACTTAAGATAGTCCATAATCAAATTTCGAAACTGCATCGTTATCATTTCAAAATGTAGTGTTTGAATGGTAATGTTTAATATGAATCATTCCACATTAACTCTATAAAACAAATCATAGGAAATATGAATCAGTAAAATAAACTCAGTCTAAACTAGGCATCAGATATTATACGTGCGTTTTCAATCGTTAAATATTTCCTTGTACACTGTATAAAAACAAATCTGTAGTTCTACAGATATAAATTTACATGCTTACTAAATGTTCACCTATAACTGTACAAATATAGCTGTTAATCTGCAAAACTAGATTTTGTAAAGCTACAGAAATCTGCAAATGAATCTGCTAAAATTACAGATCTTACTAAAATTTTATCTGCAACCTGGTTGCAGTTACATGAAAAGTTCTAGGCACCGCAGTTTCCAAAAACATTCTTAGTAACCTTACACATTTTGTGATTTTCGGTGCAAAAGTATATCTGTTACATTATTTTTTGTTGTTGACGTTACTTGAAAAGTTCTTGAAATCCCATTTTCCTAATTGTTTTAATTTCCTAGAAAAACTTTAGTTACTTTACAGATTTTTTTACAGTGTATTTCATCGAATAATCGCATATATCATTTAAGGCTCTTGTCAAATGCAAAGGGCCTATTTTCTGACACCATCTTTTAATTCATTTTTGTTCGGAAACGCGCAAAATTAGCAGACGTTCTTATTAAAAAAAATTTCATCGAAATGGGTTTTCCTTTTTTTAGTAAAGGCAGAAGATCTTCCAGGAAATATTCAAAGTTGATGTTTGGAACCGAATAATTGGACGCAGTACAACGAGAGCGGAGAAAAGCGGGTCCGAATAAAATTGTTTATAACCAAATAAGTAATTTGTTTATAAAAAATGGAAAACACATTTCAATTCCCAATCGCTACATTAATCAGGCCTGTCACTTTTATGTCTTTACGTGTAAAAATTAGTCATAAAATTTCGCGTTATCAAATCAGGTGATTTGAGATCCGCCTTAATATAAAAAGAAACACATTAAATAAATTCAATATTACGCAGAATTAGTGAAAGAATCTGTTAGAAAATGCTCTTTTGTTTTCAAGAACATCCACCAGATGGCAGCATCAGACAATCATTTTTTATTTGATCTACTGTGACAGACACTCAGTTTAGTGAGTGTTGCTTCTTCCCTTATAGCAGTTGGCAGCAAAATGCTGCTTGATTAAAAAAATTCAATAATATTCCAAAGGAATATAATATGATAAAAAAAAACTGCAACAAGCCATAGTTCAAAGTATTTCTTTGTGTTTGTAAATAGTCTTATACATCTGTTTTGTTTTTATTGTGAAGTGTGATCTGTACTGTGACCAGCATATATATTATTCTAGTGTATTCAATCTTCTAATAAATGTTTTTTGTTCATCCAAAGAAGAGTATATTTCCATTGAAACACATCAAAACATAAAGGTAAAACTTTTAACTTTTTTTATTGTTTACCTATTGAGGAATTTCGTATTCATGCCTTCCATATGGAATAACATTCTAACAGTCGATTATGAGACTGAACTTATCTCAATTTTAAATATAGTAATATAAAAGAAGAAAATATAATATAATTAAATTCAAAGAAATAATTATTTTCTGAATGTTGGTATTTTTCACAAGTGAATGATATAAAAGAAAATTCAAAGAATTGTTCTTATTTTGAAACCAAAAGTGTATTGATAAGAAAAGAAATTATTTTGATTTTGCCAGTTTCTTATTGAAATTTTATTATATAAGTTGCAAATGTAAATTTATGTTTTAAACAAAGAATTTAACATTTAAGAACAGTTTTTCTGAAATCAAAAGTAACTTCAAAAATTGTTCTCAAGAATTTTATTTTGTTCTTATTTCATCATTAGCATTATATTTGAGTTTATAATTGTTGTTTGTATGTATTAATAAGAGAAAAAGTTTTATTTTCTGTGAAATAAGCAAATATTATTATATCATAATGTCTAGTATTAGAGAATCTCATTATGTTGATAAATTAACTGATGACAACTATTCAGTTTGGAAGTTTAAAATAGAGCAATTGTTAATCAAAGAAGGTTTGTATGATGTTGTATTTGAACTAAAAAGGAAAATGATGATAATTGGGTAAAAAATGATAGAAATGCTAGGGCATTAATTTGTTTAAATATCTCAGATTCACAAATTGTTCATGTCAGACATGCTAAAAGTGCTAAAGAGACATATGATCAATTGAAATCTGTTCATGAAAGAGTAAATTGAACAAATAAACTTTATCTTCTTAGGAAGCTGTATTCCACTAAATATAATGAAAGCATTAAAATGCAGGATCATATTAATTCTGTCTTAGAATTAGCAGAAAAATTAAGAAGTATAGGTGAAGTAATACAAGATGATAATTTAATAGCTATTTTGCTCTGTTCCTTACCAAATTCTTATAGTACCTTTATAACTGCTATTGAAAGTAAATATGAAACAGATTTATCATTAAAATATGTTCAAAACAAATTAATTGATGAGTATCTTAGAAGAGTTGAAACTAAACAAATTTCAACAAAATTTGAATCTATTGCTTTGAAGGGTAATAGGGATAAACCAAAGCATTTGAATAAGCAAAAATTTTGTTCTCATTGCAAAAAGAATAATCACAACCGTGAAGATTGTTTTCACTTAAAGGGTAATAATACTAACAAAACAAAACCAAATTTCACCCAAGATAGATCACGTCAACAGTTTAAAAAACCAAACAATTTCTCTGCCTCTACTGCTAGTCAAAATGAAAATCTATCAGATTCTCAAAACTATCATGAATTAATGGAAGAATCAAATTCTTTGAATTTTGTTATGAAATCTCAACAAAATGGAAATAAAAACAAAAATTTGTCTTTTGTTATTGATTCAGGTGCGTCTGTTCATTTAGCTAATTCCTTGGAACTGTTCTCAGAATTAAAAAGTTCGAATAAAGATACAATTACAATTGCTAATGGAACTAAATTAACTGCAAAGGGAAAGGGTAAATGTACTTTTAATATTGAAACACTTAATGGTCAAACAAATAGAGTTACATTGGATCATGTGCTTTATGTTCCCGAGTTGGATAGTAATTTATTATCTGTCCAGTCTTGTACTGAGAAAGGTTTTGTTGTAACATTTAAAGATGATATATGTTTAATTAAAAAGGGCAACATCTTAGTTGCAGATGCAAAAGCTGATGAGGGGTTATACAGATTAAAAATAATACCTACAAATGAAAAGGTATATAGTGCTTCAGAAATATTACCCGTTTGTTCTAATGTTAACTGCATTCTAAAATGGCACCAAAGGCTGGGCCATAGAAATTTGGAATCCATCAAGAAAATTCAAAAGGATGATTTAGCTTTAGGTATTACTGTGAATAATTGTTCTCATAATACTGAATGTTCAAGTTGCATAAAAGCTAAGTTAACAGAAAAATCATTTCCAAAAGAAACGCAATACAGAAGTAAAAAACCACTTGATTTGATATACAGCGACGTATGCGGTCCTGCAGAAACAAAAAGTATGGGATCAAAAAGATATTTCGTTACATTTATTGATGATTACTCTCGTTATACACAAGTATATTTTATTTCTTCTAAAGATGAAGTATTTGATAAATTAAAAGAGTATGTTGCATCAACAACAAACAAATTTAGATTGAAGATTAAATCTTTGCGTAGTGACAATGGAACAGAATATTGCAACGAATCTGTCAAAGACTACCTTAAAAACTTAGGAATAAATCATGAAACAACGACGCCATATTCACCGTCCCAAAATGGAGTTGCAGAAAGAAAGAATCGCTCGCTTATTGAAATGAGTAAAGCCATGCTTATAAATGCTAAATTGCCAAAAACATTCTGGGCAGAAGCCATAGCTACAGCAGCCTACTTACAAAATAGATTACCCACAAAATCAACTGAAAAGACACCATATGAACTGTGGAATGGGCATAAGCCAAATTTGAGTCACCTTAAAGTATTTGGATGCAAAGCATATGTGTATGTTCATAAACAGAAGAGACAAAAATTTGACGAAAAGGCCACTGAAGGAGTCTTTGTTGGTTACGATTTAAGAAGCAAAGGATATCGAATTTATATAGGCGGTAGAAAAATAGTGATAAGCAGAACAGTGAAGGTTTTTGAAAATATGAACTGTGAAAATGTCTTTCAAGAAAATCCTGAAGAGCGAATCTCAGATTTAATGCATTTAAATTTTTCAGAAGAAAATCTTGAAAATGATAGTGATGCTATCCAAATAGAAAATACTGCAGAAGAAATAAATACGGATGAAAAATCAGTAGATAGCCCAACAACTGAAGAAAGTGAAGATAATTTCCAGAGAAGAATATCTAACAGAGAGACTAAAGGAATTCCACCAGAAAGATATTCTTACAAAACTGAAGACAGTTGTTCCAAAAATCAAGATCCTGAAACTTTTAAAGATGTTTTACAATTACCAGTAAAAGATCAACAGAAATGGTTTCAAGCTATGAAGGAAGAATTTAACTCTTTAAAGGAAAATGAAGTGTTTGAGCTTGTTACTTTACCCAAAGGCAAGCACGCCATTGGCTGTAAATGGGTTTACAAAACAAAACATAATGAAAATGGAGAAGCAATAAAATGCAAAGCACGATTAGTTGCCAAAGGTTTCGCTCAAAAATTAGGCACTGATTATGATGAAACCTTCTCTCCTGTCGTCAAACATACAACTATTAGAGCTTTTCTGACCTGGGCAGCATATCATAAAGCCAGAGTATTTCAAGTAGATGTTAAAACAGCCTTTCTACATGGTAAACTAGATAATGAAGAATTATACATGCATCAACCAGAAGGCTTTCATGATGAAGAAAATAAAGACAAAGTCTATAAATTAAAAAAGGCTATATATGGTCTTAAACAAGCCACCAAGTGCTGGAATGAAGAAATAGAGAATACTCTAAAGGCATATGGATTTAAACAAAGTGAAGCTGATCCATGTTTGTTCATAAAAGAAAAATCAAAGAAGACAATTCCTCTCATACTGTATGTAGATGATATGCTGATGAGCTCAGAAGATGAAAATGAAGTTAATGAAGTAATAAATTACTTAAAGAAATCTTATCCCATAACATCACTAGGAGAAGCAAAATACTTCTTAGGTATAGAAATTTACAGAAAAGAAGATGGAAGTTATTTACTTTCACAAAGAAGTAAAATAACTCAATTAGTTAAGGATTTTCAGCTTGAAGAAGCCAAACCAACTTATACCCCAATGGAAACTAACTATTATAGTTTAGATAAAGAAGAAAATCTTTTATCATCAAATGATAATTATAGACAAGCTATAGGAAGTCTTTTATATATTTCCTCATGCACAAGACCTGATATTACCGCTCCTACACACATACTAAGCCGAAGATGCAATAATCCAAGACAAAAGGACTGGAATGCTGTTAAGAGGGTAATAAGATACTTAAAAACAACGAAAGACCTTGATCTCCACATTTCTTCAAAAGAATATCCTAATATAGTTGCATACTCGGATGCAGACTGGGGACAAGATGCTACAGACAGAAAATCCACCTCAGGAAATGTAATCTTCTTAGGCAATAGCTGCATTTCTTGGTTCTCGCGAAAACAAACATGTGTGACGTTATCGTCAGCAGAAGCTGAATATGTGGCACTGTTACAAGGAACTCAAGAGGTGCTATGGATCTTAAAATTATGTAAAGATCTCAATTTACAACAACATTTTCCTATTAGAATTTTTGAGGATAACCAATCTACAATTAAATTGGTTGAAAGTGAAAAATTTAAATCCCGCACTAAGCACATTGATACAAAGTATCATTACATACGAGATTTAAAAACTAAAAATGTTATAGATGTCAAATATCTATCAACAAATGAAATGATAGCAGATATAATGACGAAGCCACTGCCAAAAGCCAAATTTGAACTTTGTAGAAACCTTATCCACCTGGTGTCAGATTCTATCACAAAACGGGAGAGATGTTAGAAAATGCTCTTTTGTTTTCAAGAACATCCACCAGATGGCAGCATCAGACAATCATTTTTTATTTGATCTACTGTGACAGACACTCAGTTCAGTGAGTGTTGCTTCTTCCCTTATAGCAGTTGGCAGCAAAATGCTGCTTGATTAAAAAAAAAAAAAAAAAAACTGCAACAAGCCATAGTTCAAAGTATTTCTTTGTGTTTGTAAATAGTCTTATACATCTGTTTTGTTTTTATTGTGAAGTGTGATCTGTACTGTGACCAGCATATATATTATTCTAGTGTATTCAATCTTCTAATAAATGTTTTTTGTTCATCCAAAGAAGAGTATATTTCCATTGAAACACATCAAAACATAAAGGTAAAACTTTTAACTTTTTTTATTGTTTACCTATTGAGGAATTTCGTATTCATGCCTTCCATATGGAATAACATTCTAACAGAATCGAACACTAAAAGTGAAAACATAATATTTAAATTAATGCAGAGCAGTTAAAAAAATGCTAGCTATACCTACTATTTTATAAATATTTAGAGAAGTCCGATGTACCAGAAAATTAGAATAATGCTTTGAGGCTGCTACTTTCCAAGAAAGGGGAGAGGAAAACCTTTCAGACTACCATCCAATCAGATTAATGTCAGTGATTGTAAAATTTTCACCGAAGTTTTAACGACCAGACATGAATGAGTTCTAGATGCAGATCAACCTGTAAAACGTGCAGGATTCCGAAGGGGATTTTAGCACAATGGATCATGTTCAAACTGTAAAGAGAACATGAAAACACACATAGAAACACACATCTTACACATAGAAAAAAGTAAAAATATAATGCACATCTCTGTCTTTCAATATTGATTATGAAAACGCATTTAGGCATCTCTACACACAAGCAGTATAAACGTTTCTGTAGGACATCTTTATGTATCAAACTTATACCAATTTTGCAAAGAAGATTTACAAGAAAGCGACAACAATCATCCGTTTTGTCACAGAAAAAGCATAAAAAAGAAAGACATAGAATCACTATTTCGTTTACACTTCTTCTTGTTGTCTTGGGAACTCATAAGTTCCTTCCGGTTTGCTAACGCCATTTTAATTTTCAGTAATGTAGGGATAATGTTTACAATTTCATGTTAATATAAAAGTATGCAAATTTTAATTTACCTCTCCTGTGAAATTTACTTTTGCCGAGATGTGTCCATTTTCTCGCCTGTGAGCGATATATTCATTCATTTAAGTGATTGAAGCTACATATTTAATTATTTTTTCCGGGCAAATAAATAGAATACCATGAAATATATTAGCTCTATAGCCATCTTATCTTATCAAAGCAATAAATTATTCTTAAAGAAACAAGTATTAGTATTTTTTTTTTCTGTTTTTCGTGGATTACCTTATTTTACTACTAGCAGGCTATGCCCGCTGCGCTCGGCAATTTTTCCAAATGAAGCTTGGATTAAATGAAATGGTGTATTTGAACTTGCATTTTAAACAATATGGACCTTCAGCTGGACCTTACTCATTGCTGAAAACGATGCGAACGGCATTGTGATACAATATTATCCTAAGCGTTGGACAAAATTTACCTATTAAGAAATAACTCTTTTAGTTGATTATTAACAATGAACTTTTGGTAGGGTAATGAAACCGTTTTGACAACAGGAATTAATAGCTCTAAAACTAAACAACATATGAAAAGTCATGTAACAGTGCCACTTGTATCAAAATATGTTCTGTAGATTTTTTAAAAAAGGCTAAACTTTCATAATCAGGTTCACTTAATTTTTTTAATTTTTCTGTTGCTCTATAACTAAGCAACGTTGAACAATATGTATACACTAAAACCTTTCCAAAATTATTATCTAACCAATTGTGGTATATCCTATCAAAGTATTATAAACAATCGGAATTAAATGCAAATTTCCGTTTTAAATATATAGTAGATGATGATGATGCGACTTTGTGTAACAGAATTCATCGGGAAATTTAAGCTTCAAACATAAACGATGCTTTCAACATTATAGCTAATACACCGATATGTGAAGTATCCGATTACGGAAGGTTAACTTGGATTCTTATGAGCAACTACACAAAGAAAAGTGAATATGTGGCTTTTGTGAAACTTTTATGTTAGCTGGGCGCAGGTATAAATCAACAAAGATTGTTTTCATACCACACTCTTATTTTATTATTTTCATTTAAAATACAAACCTTTCACTCATTTTATTTAAAATGCACACATTTAAAATGCATGCCTTACATTAATTACCCGATTGCCAAGGAGGGTTATGTGTTTCACGCGTATCTGGGTATGTGGATTTCTTTATAACCTCGAAACATCCCAATGCCTGGATGGATTTTAATGAATGCCTCTATCGATTCGTCTTAACCGTCGGATGGTTATAGGCTAGGTTTTGTTTTTATAAATTCAAAATGGCAGCCGTAATATACAAAATGTCGGTAGAGACGAAAAATATTTTTTACGCACCCTATTGAGTCGCATATCATTGGATAGGTCTTTCAAAATGAATATGATGTTTCATTGACTATTTTACAGTCAGAAGCTCCGCTTAAATATTACACAACCTGGAAGTTGTGTAGGTAGGATCTCTAGCTTTACCGCAACTCTAGTCTTCATAGACATCTATAGGCCTCATCAAAACAGTGTTTATAGATAGAAGCTAACAATTAAATACAACTTAAATGTCATTAATACAAGTAAATAAAAAAAGAAGTTAAGTAATATAAAAAATAGTTTCACATTAATAAGAAAGAATTAATTAGTTTGCTTTTTACGTAGTCTGTTTTTTTTATTTTTTAAATTTAATTTTTACTTGTTTCGTTTAAAAAACTGAAAAGATAAATAATAACAGAAAATTATTCCATAATTAACCCTAGAACTACCGGAAATTTTACTCAAGTTTTATAAAAACATTCTACACCAGAATTTTTACTTAAAACTATTTAATTTGTTTATTTAACTTATTATTGTCTGATTTATACATTTAGTTTGTTTTGAAGAAATTTCTGGTTTCAATAAATATTTTGAATGTACATGTCGGGTCCAATGGACCCGTCTGGTAGACGGAAGGTTAAAACAAAGAATTGTTTTTAATTTACATACGCAAAATGTAACCACTGCTACTGGCAATTTTAAAAATGCTATTGGCGAGATATGCGCACGGCTGTTATAAATGTACACATTTTTAACACTTTCCAACAAAGTTGAAAAGTGTTTATGACTTAGGTTTGTCTGTCCGTCTGTCCGCGCTCTAACTCCCGTAAATATACCTCGGATCGTTCTGAAATTTTTCGATGTTAGTAACCTCTACCATAGCACGAACCCTATTTCAAATGAAGTTTGTAGCACGTTTAGTTCATTTACAGAGACAGTCAAAAGTTTTCCGTTACATTACGGGCTATGGGAAAAAATCGTTTAAAATGATTTTTAACGATGTTACATGCTTTCAAACATAATAAAACTGATATGCATTTATCAAGTGCACTAACATATGCATTCTGTAGAATATGCGGCGCAAGGAATATTTATTATTCATTTACAGGGTCACACAAAAGGATTCCGTTACATAATGATACAGGGGTGGAGGGAATTTTTTTCGGCGTATTTCAATTATGTTAAATTATTTCATTCCCGGGGCCGTCATCCCTGTCATCCCTGTATAATGAAATTGATATACGTCGCTGAGGTTTACTATAAGTTATTTCATGTATAATACGAAGTGCATAGCATTATTTACAGGGACACACAGAAGATTTCACATACTATTTTGTACCCGAAGTACTGTACATTAGCAATGATTGCTGGAAATGCATTTTTAATTATGGTATGTGCTTTTATGTTTCACTATATGTATGCATTGTATATGGTGTGTATAAATGCTCTAATTGATATACAGGGCTACACAAAAGAATTCGTAATGGTTACTGGGTATGGTTGCAAATTGCTTAAAGGTGGTTTTTAAATGAGTTATGCATTTTTACGCTGATCTTAATTTAGTTTAGTAGGAAATGTTTGTAGAATATGCATAAAATGATATACAGGGTCACGCAAAGAATTGGATACATGGCCGTCTATAAATTATAATTTCTGGAAATGCGATTCCAGTAGTTTTAAGAGTGCTTTACTTTGAATTAAACTTTAGATAAATAGTGGCGTGTAATAAATGTACTAGGATAACTACAGGGTTGTACAAAAGTATACAAGTATGTTTCCATCTATTAGTTTAAATTGCTGAAAATTAAATTTCAACCTGTTATATGTTTTCTTGCTAAACTATATTTCTCCAATATATAGTATCTATATCAACATACAGATCAAATACAGGGCTGTTAAAAAGAGTTGGAATACATATTTGCTATGGAAGGTAACTGCTGAAATCAGTTTTTCAAATGTTTTATGCGTTTTCTAAAATGTTTAATTAGTGTACATACTTTATTTCCGTAAATAACGAAGTTTTGTTAAAGCATTCAGGAAGTGTTAGAAAGTGTTTCATAATCTATGCTTAACGCACGAATTTTCTTACTTGTTTCTTCTTATCGAGGAGCAAATTATAAATCGCCAAATATTATTCCAATTACAACTTCTTTCATCGAAAATAATTTTTAAGTCGTTACAAACATTGCTTTCATATTAAAATATTTTCGTTGTTAGTACTTGTGACGATAATTTATGTTGTGATCGTAAAAGGTTTAAGTACACATTGTGAAGTTCTTTTTATAAAACTATTGATCGTTAAAGAAATGATAAAAAAACTGGAGAATTCTAACTTAAAATGTAGACAGTGAAGAGGCAAACTGATGAAAATGATAAACTCTTTATTTGTAGCTGTTAGTAATAGAAGATTAGAAAATTCTCGCTTCTGGTTAACATTTTCGAACTGAAAGAACGTAATCTCTTAATTAGAATTATTCCTTGGGATTCCTTTAGATGAGTGCAGCACATATTTAAAAAAATTAAAATTGGCATGACAAAAAGTCCACAAAAATATACGGACGTAATCCTTCGGCAAACTTCGCGGTATTCGACGGCAGGTAAAACACACGCCGCGGAAAACAATCATCGAAAACTACATCTCATTTTCACAGCATCAAACCAAATTCTGAATTAAAAATGAACGAGTTTTAGTATTTAAATGATGAATACGGGGTTGAAAAAGTAATTAAAAGGCAGACTTTAAATTGATTAGCTAAATTAACATTTACGAGAAATTAATGAAAATCGAATTACAAGCTGCAGAATTCAAAATGTTTTCACTGATTGGAAAACGAAACTGAAATTTCTTCCTGTCAGCGAACAGCATCAAAAGAGGGCGACGCATCATTTCAATGACGTCATCATAATGCAAGATAACTTCATCGAAACGAGAGTTCCAAGATGTGCTCCGGAAAAAACGGCATGCGCATGCGCAAGACTGCCGATCGCTTGAAAGCCAAGAGAAACAGATCAGCGGCAAAATCGGACTTGCATTACGGAGAGAGGTAAAAACGTCAAAATCGCAGCGTAAAGATTGAGTTCAAATAGACATCGATGCAAAAAAATAGCTGAAAGGAAATAAAAATAAACCAAATTTAAATAGTGTGAGAAGTATTCTCACATTACCTTCCTTCACCGAGAAAATTTTGTAAGACCAAGAGATGTAAAAGGCAAAATCGATCAAAAACCTTTTACAGAAAATGGGATGACAAAATTTTGAACTGCCAAAGCGATAAAAAATCATTAAATGCGAACAATAAAGTTTAAAGTAAAAGTTGAAGTGCTGGAAAAAAAAAATTGTTGACCAAAAGTAAGTGAGAGAAAAGGAATATACATTGCACTTAGTACATTCATAATCCAAAAAGTATACAATGCATTAAGTATACAATAAAAATGCCAAAAAATACCGTAACATTGGCAAAACCTTCTATTTGATCTCATAAAATTATCATGATAAAAATGTTAACATATTCTGAGTTAACAAAATTGAGATCATTGACTTGTCATAATACATTTTGCTATCTTGGTACCAAATAAAAACAGAATTAACTTCTGATAAAAGTTGCAAATACAAAAGCAACAAAAAAGTCAGGAAACATTTTGTATTTTGACTTTTACAACATGCCTAGGACTTTCTAATTATATCTAAAATATAAAGAGTTTTCTATTACTCTTAACATGAAAGGAAATGAAATGGCCATATATAAATAAACTTTCATAAACATAATGATATCATTTTAGTGTATCAAACTTTATAATTTCATTTAAACTAAAACAGACAACCAATTGTATGTGATACGAATTGCGTAATTGAGTAGTGCACTACTCAATCACCCAAACAAAGTATACCATAAAAACAAGTTGCTATTTCAATCAAAAGACATGTCATAAATACCCATCATAGACACAATTTCTTTGAACTTTATACTTTACTCTTAATAAAAATTTCAATATATTAGACATAAGAATTCTTAATATATATATATATATGTATGAGACTCAAAAGAATTTTTTTTTTATGTTATTAGATAAATGCACATATACCATGGTTTTTCTTTAAAATATGACAGACTGGCGATCACCAAAAAAAAAAAAAAAAAAATTAAGTACTTCTATATAGAATGAAAGAAAAAAAAAATGACAAAATCATGAGTTTATAAAACTAAAATACCATGTACCAGGAATATAATTTTAAAATGATCATTTAAATATAATATAGAAATAAAATTATTACAATTCAATGTTAGGCCCACAATGATGATAATGTCGAAGATGAAATCATCAGCAACACCGTATACAAACAAAAAAATTAGATATATATATATATAAATATCGAAATCCACAACCATGTCGATGACCATCATGCCCTAGCCATCAGCATGTCCATGAACAAAAAATAAACACATATAAGAACTCCTACGTAAAAATTTAGGTGGCTTGGATCTCCTAACAAGGCTCCTAACATCTGAGGTAAAAGAAAATTTAATTATACATAATATAATAATATTGTATAACTGCAGGGGGTAAAGGCAATGTTTTTGGATTCAAAACAATGTTCATTGAGTCCAAAGTCATATGGAACAAGGCTATTAAAGATAACTTGATGTCACTGAAAGTTTAGCAACACAACATGAGGTAGTACACTGGTACTAGTATTGCATCTTAAGGTTGTACACAAGCACTAAATACACAAATGCATACACCAAAACATTTGTAGATGTGAACAGATGCTGTCGAAAAACTGGAACATTCACATAATAATCATCAAAATATAGATGATTTTTGCATGATGACATCAGAAAATTTTAAATATGACAACACATTGCAGACATTAACAAGGACGAGAAGTCGGTGGTGCACTTAATAATGAAATGTAGTTTGGTCACACATACTTCTTAGGACATAATCAGGTAATTGAGATCAAGAAGCACTTAAAAAAAATTCACTAGATGATTTATTGAAAAAAAAATTCTATATTTATATAAATGCGCTGGTAAAAATTTCCATCTAGAATTGTGCTTTTATGTAATATTCTTGTATTATTTGTAGGTATGAAGAGAAGTCATTAATTTTTAAATTTCACTTTCTTCATAAAACATTGAAGACTTCAAAATGAACTTATCATTTTTACTATTCAATTTCTGCAAACAATAATCTTCAAAATGTATACAATCATTTTTTTATGTATATATTAAAGTAATGAGGCAAATAGCAAAATAAAAACTTAGAGGCTTTGGGTATGAAATAAAATTAAAGTAAAAGGCACTATGCACATAAGAAATAAATAAATATGGTGAACTTTTCAAAATAACTTGATCTTGCATAAACACTGTAACAAATATCCACAAACTTCTTATATTAATTGAGAATTTACACTTGATTATCAATGAGCAAAAAGTTTGCAATGCGAGGATGAATTGCTACACACAAGCAAAAATTAACTCTGAATAATTTTAATTGCACGTGCTAGAATATTTGGAGAAAATGCAGCATAAAATTATGTTATTGAAGGTAAAACACATCAGTAATTTTCAGGTAATATAAATTTAAACTTCCTTGTTTGAGAAGACTTAGAATAATGATATGGTGTGAGTAACTGAGTTCTAGCAGCAGACAAGTCAACAATTTCACTTGATGAGGATATTTACTCTCACATTAGAAACGTTAACAGACACAATATTATAATCAGTAATGAAAGTTATTTATTTATTTATTTATTGAAGAGAACTAAATAACACTATTTGTAGCTTCACAAACCGAAGAACACTAATGAAGTGGTTTCATGAATGGATATTTGCCTATAAATGAACAACATCTTCACCATTTATCTTACGGCTGAATACGAAACATACACACAAAAAATTAAACTATTGTAGATGTAGGAAACTTTTGAAAAAATAGGTAGGTAATTTTATAATTTTTAGCTTCCATGATAACATGTGCAACAACAAAGAAGAGACCTGAAGAAATGGATATTACACAAAACCGCTGACCACCTTCATCAGATAAGCAACAGATGAATGGAAGAAAAGTCTGAAGAACGTCATTACAGGTAATTAAAAAAATTTCTAGCAGCATATACAGGAACAGTCATCATCAAACATGGCAAAAAGCACATAACTTAAGAGCTATTGATAGTTAATAAATATATAAAAGTAATCTTCACTATTGGCAAAGAAAAAATATTTTTCTTATGGTGAATGGAATTTTTAAGTAGAACTGTTACAGGATTGAAGAAGCCCCATTTCATTTTAAATGAAAAAAAAATAATGTTGTTCTTTTTATTTTTATAAAGCAACATGAGAATAAGGTATGATGATGTTGATGTGGATATGTCATGCATAGACTTATAAATTTGTGAAATAATTGAATTTGCCAAAGAGAATTGAAGCAATGAAAATTTTGAATATTTTCAATTTGTTAGCTGGGATTTCTATAACAACATCAATAGGTAAATTTAAAAACAGGAACAGTTCTTTAAATATTAGAGATGAAATCAGACTAGTGCACAAGACAACATGCTAACTATACATATCAGCATATTTCACAAATCATCTAAGGAGCAAGTCTAAGAACATTTCAAAGGGGATAACTGTTTATAAATTTTCATATTATATTTTTGTTATACAGAGAAGCAGGCAATACTTCAAAAATAATCATACAGGATAATTACTAATATAAATTACTTGAAGAATACCAAACTTCAGTTGGAGAAAATAGGCATAATTGATGAGATGAGAACATCTTTAAGTGAAGAACAAAATTTCTCAGCAACAAGAATTAAAAATAATACTTCAATAAAATTTCAATCTTTTTTAAATATATATATATTGAAATTCAAATTTATAAGTGATTTAAAGTGTTATTAATACGTAGAAAATTAAAAAAAAAATAACCCGAATGCCATGCCTCCTAAAATATCATATCATGTTCTTGAGAACAATTTTTGTCAATCTTCAAATTCATCGAAACTATTTGAGAACATAAATTCATTTACAAAAGTATTTCAAATTCAATAATTATTCTTCAAAAATATTTTCAATTCCAAAATTTTCAACCAATTAAAAAAAATGTAACTGCCTCAGAATTTTATTCTTAAAAATAGAATATTGTTATTATTTGCACCAACATAAAATTCCTTTTCAATATTGTAATTATATAAATTCATTTCTTGATTTGAATAATAATACATTCTTCAAAATATAGTAAAATTTAAATATGAATTATTTAGAATATTGTAAAAATATGCAACTATTTAACATAAAAATGGTGTAACTCAAGAATTTTTGAGAATGATGTTATCAAATATTTTGCAATATTTTCATAAATTACATCCAATAAATCTTGAATTAAATTAACCTTTTTCTTTTTAACTAATGATAACAATTCCTCAAAAATAATGTACTTGATTTTCTTGCATAACGATCTTAATTTTCTTCAAAAATCAGAACAAGTTTCATGAAAATGTAATTTCTATTAAAATATTTCAACCCAAACTCTCATAATTCTCAAAAAGTTCTGAAAAAACTATCTTCAAGAATCAGTATTTTGAAAGTTGCAATAATCCCAAAGCAACAATGTTGCAATTCGAAAGGTACAACGGCGCCAAATTGTGAGGATAATTTATGTTGTGATCGTAAAAGGGTTAAATACACATTGTGAACTTCTTTTTATAAAACTATTGATTGTTAAAGAAATGATAAAAAACTGGAGAATTCTTACTTGAAGTGTAGACAGTGAAGAGGCAAACTGATGAAAATAATAAATTCTTTATTTGTAGCTGTTAGTAATAGAAGATTAGAAAATTCTTGCTTCTGGTCACCATTTTCGAACTGAAAGAACCGAATCTCTTAATTAGAATTATTCCGTGGGATTCCTTTAGATGAGTGCAGCACATCTTTAAAAAAATTAAATCTTGGCATGGCAAAAAGTCCAGAAAAATATACGGTCGTAATCCTTCGGCAAACTTCACGGTATTCGACGGCAGGTAAAAGCCGCGCCGCGGAAAACAATCATCGAAAAACTACATCTCTTTTTCACAACATCAAACCAAATTCTGAATTAAAAATTAACGAGTTTTAGTATTTAAATGCTGAATACGGGGTTGACAAAGTAATTAAAAGGCAGACTTTAAATTGATTAGCTAAATTAACATTTACGAGAAATTAATGAAAATCGAATTACAAGCTACAGAATTCAAAATGTTTTCACTGATTGGAAAGCGAAACTGAAATTTCTTCCTGTCAGCGAACAGCATCAAAAGAGGGCGGCGCATCATTTCAATGACGCCATCATAATGCAAGATAACTTCATCGAAACGAGAGCTCCAAGATGTGCTCCGGAAAAAAACGGCATGCGCATGCGCAAGACTGTCGATCGCTTGAACGCCAAGAGAAACAGATCAGCGGCAAAATCGGACTTGCATTACGGAGAGAGGTAAAAACGTCAAAATCGCGGCGTAAAGATTGAGTTCAAATAGACATCAATGAAAAAAAACAGCTGAAAGGAAATAAAAATAAACCAAATTTAAATACTGTGAGAAGTATTCTCCCACTACTTAGTTATCCCGTCGACCAATTTCGCCAAATTATACAAATTGACATAATTTTTATTTTAAATAATGAAAGAACAAATAAATTAGTATATCATTAATAAAAATACAAATAAATCGTCGAAATAAAAATCACTTGGTGACGTAAACACGTGTCAGTTGCTTAAAGTCTGGTGAATTTGACATTTAGGATCAACCATTATTGGCATTTAATCTTATACTTTGGCGATAGATTTTTGGTCGACGAAATATCTAGGTAGTAACTTTTCATTCTATAATGCTAATTTCTTAGTAATTTTTTTCCTTTTATTTTACATAAAATCACTATTTTTTTTTGTTCTATTTAGTTATCCCGTCGGCCAAAAATCTATCGCCACGTCATCAAGTTATTTTTATTTCGACGTTTTATTTGTATTTTTATTAATGTTATACTAATTTATTTTTTCTTTCATTATTTAAAATACAACTTATGTCAATTAAAATAATTTGGCGAGTGGTTTGGCGATTTATATATTTTGGCAAAATTGGTCAACCGGATAACTAAGTAGTGCCATTTTTTTTTTATTAAGATGTTCGTTTTTTCTTTTTTTTTTTTCAAACTCATGGAGCCATTTTTATTCTTTAGCCAAAAAAGTTAATTTGAATTTTTTCCGTTGCTAGAGTAACGAATGTAATGTTAGATATTTTGAGACTTAGACGCCAAAGACACCGCCAAATTAGAAAAATATGAAAAATGCCATGAACTGTTGGACGTATAAGAATTTACTTGGCACCATTCGATTCAACATACAAAAATGCATTAAATTATGCTATTATTTGACGCATAATTATAATATCCGATTTTTAAGAATTTTTTTCCTTTCCCTTGCAAAAACGCCGTTAGGGGTGATACTTTAGAAAATCCTTCCTTAGCGGAAGTCTATGTCATAAGAAGTATTTTTATCACGATTTTCAAGATTTTAGGTTAAGTAGTTTGCGCTGTGCGTTAATTAGTCCCTTAATCTAGACTATATTGGTATGCCATTTGGTGGTGACTCGATGATCGAAAATTAGTCCAATATCATTTGAAATATTACATAACAGAGGAAAAATTACGAAGAAAGACGAAGAAGGAATAACGAATTACAAGACTTGCAATTTTTTTTCAAAATGTTGAATTTTTCGATAATAATAACGCATGATTGTATAAATTTCCTTAAAATTTATCTTCATTTCCTAAATTTCGAAGCCGTGAATTTTCCTATAAATGAAATTGGCGATTTGACTTAAGAAAAAATGAAATAAACAATAATATTTGCTTAAAAAAATGGATAATATTCGTTGATCTGAGATCGAGTTTATAACCATCACATGCTTTCGGAATTGCGGTGAAAAACATTTTTAAAATTTTGAAATTATTTTACAATATGTATGTGTGGCAAAAATTCACACGAAAATTTAAGTATTTGATTCCATTTTTTAAATATTAACTGATATCTACCCTCATAGCATGCATAGTCACAGTGACGTCATTGTGACGTCACTGTAAGTCACTGTGGTCACGTCACAACTGTGACCAAAATGCCACCACTCAGCGATGTCACACTGTGACTGATATGTGAACTTCTTAGAAAACTTTTAAAAATTATAAAAATTCTTCAAAACATGTTACTTACTGTAAAAGATAATTTTCTGTCAATTAAAAAAAATTGTGACGTCACTGTTATGTCATTACATGTAACGTACGTCTCATTATATGACGAAAAAACCCTACCATATACTCACAGTGTAACTCGCAGTGTAAACTCACAATAAAACAAAACATATGTTAAGATTAAAAGTTTCCACATCAAACAATAAAAATAATTCAGTGTTTGTTTCCGACTAATATTTCACAACAAAATTAAAAACTTCACCAAAAAATGTACATAAATAAAACACACAAATTTAATAGACATGTAATCAAACTGCTCGCTTAGACTACTAAAACTTTTTGAATTAAAAAAAAAACTGTTGTAGGTAGTAAAATATTTTACGATATTTACGACTATTAACTCTTGGAATGTTGCTAATATGAAAGTATAGCTATTGAATTTTAAAACTTTATTTGAATACATAATTGATATTTTTCATATAAAAATGTTTTTTGGTGTTATTAGTGGTCAATCTAGAAAAATGTATTAACTGTAGAGATTTCAATAATAAGAAAATGTTTTCTTCCTGTATTCTATAATCCGGGAAAATGGTTTTTATTTATAAATTATTGTATGTATAAATTGTGTGTGGGTATGGGAAGGGGCGGAGTTTTGTAATAAAGCAATGCTTTATTATAAGAAATAAAAACACTTGCATATTTTCAGCAATAAATTTTTCTGCTAGTGTTTAATTATTTTAAGTTATTCTTAAAAAATAAATTTGGCTACTTGTTTCACATTTTTTAAATAAATTTAACTTTTTCCGAATATAAAATAAAATACAGTCAAACCACTTTAAAGCGACCACGTTCCGTTCAAATAAAAATTGGTCGCTCCGGGAGGTGGTCTCTTAATAGAGGTCACGTTTAAATCTAGATTTTAATTGTTAAAAAAAGGTAACAATTAATGTTACTAAAATTTATTTTTCACATTTTGAAAAAATATGAAAATTTAGGTTTCAAAACAAAAGTTAATTACATAAGTTAATTACTGCAGAGTATAAAAAATGAATATATTGACGTTTTTGTGATTTTACGTTTTTATCTTTTATAGATTTTATTTCCAAGTCCTTTCGAAGTTCAGTAAATAAATGCATTTGTTTTTCTTTTTTTGGACGGGAGCAAATAATGACGATTTCATTAATTTATCTATTTTTTTTTAGAGTTTCTTGACAGAATAGTGCACGGCAGTTTATTGACCGCCATTCTTAATTTGTCATCAGAGTTAAATTCATTGCCTAAAGAGGCACAAAGGTGTTTAAACACTTAAAAGTTATCGGAATAAAATATTTAAAAAAAAATTCTAAACTAACTTTAGAAGTTTGATGAATAATGCGAGGAATTAATTTTCTAATAAAACTTTCTTCAAGCGACCAAGAAAAAGCGGAATTTATTTCATTTTTTTCAAAGAAATTGGTCGTTCATGGAGGGAGTTCAACTTAAATGGTCTCTGAATGGAGGTAAAATTAGTATTGAGCCTATGGAAATAAATTTCGTTCTATGACAAAATGGTCGTTGAGGGAGGTGGTCGCTTAATGGAGGTGGTCGCTTAATGGAGGTGGTCGCTTAATGAAGGTGGTTGCACAGGGAGGTTTCACTGTATACAAAGTATATGTAAAACTCATGGCGTAATTAATTATTCATATTTTTTTTTGTTTTGCAAAACTTAAAACTTGAACTATTTTGAAACGCATAAAAAGAAGTTAAATGCATCAAAAAATTCTTCAAACAAGAAATTTTAATTGGAAGTAAGTTTATAAAAATATTATATCATATAAATGTATAAAAACGGAAAAGCCATCTGTTCTTGCTTTGATAAACAAAACAGTGCTAACCGCAGACGATAAAACTATTAAAAACAACATATTGCGTTTAACCTTTGGAACAGGCAGATGGAGTTTTTTGCTGGACAATAGGTAGCGTTATGAACATGCAGTCTGTCAGATAAAAACATTTAACCTAAAAAATTCATAGCAATAATCATCCCAAGGTCATACTTTAGACGAAAATATGAGTTCGAGATATTTACACTAGCTTTGGTGTGGTTTAAATGATTCCCATCATTGCTAGTGTATGTATTATTGACATATTTTCTACTGCCAAAATTTGTTCTTCCTAAAACATGGATTACATCGGAATTTAAAGAATGGCGTTAAGGGGAAAAAAAGGTATGAAAAAATATTTTATTCCAGAGTTTGCTTTTCTTTAAATTATAACGCTTTTAGTATTTTCTTATAAACATTTCATTAACCTAATACAGTTTAGTAGATTTATTATTTAATTTATTGAAATAAATAACTGTCTCAACAATTTTAATAAGATGATTAATATCAATTATATAAATTTATTTTAATCAGATTTGTTTTCTTTTAAAATATTATAGGTTAAAATCACATGTTTTCTCAAACTTTAAAATGACATATAAAAATATTATAATCAAAGTTTAACATAATTAGCAAATATTTAAATGTATTTAACGTACTAAATAAAAAGGCCTTTTTATAGAATAAAATTTTTTGATTGTCTCAAACAATTTGCGTTGCACAGTTTTATTTAAAAATTAATATATGTTCGGAAGAAAAGAAGATTGTTTATTCTATTTAGAAGAAATAGGAAAATTTTACATAATGGAGAAGTACTATTTAAAGGATATCATACATATGTAGTATTAAGAGTGAAAAATCAGTGTCAATGAGTATTATTCGATGTGAAAAAAGTTATAAAAAATTATAAAGAGATATCCTTAGCTGGTAAGAACTTTTCAGTTAGACATTATGAACGAAAAGCTTTGAAAGTAAACCGGTGTCTTAATTTGTTGACAAATATAGAAATTATGCAACCCAGTGAGAATTTAAATTTGGTTATATTTAAAGATTTTAATTTTTAAAACACATATCCATGTGCTTGAATGAATGAAACTAAAATGTAAAATATATCTCATTATTTTTTTTCTAGACACTTTTAATATTTTACTTTTTGAATGATTTTATACGCATAAACTTCAAAATATCTATACTATACACTCTATTAGAAAACAGACTGATTAAAGGGGGCTTGTTATTTATGATTATCATCTAATCCTGTAAATAAAATAATAATAGAAATAATGAACCAATGTGTGCTTCTATTTTTTGCTTATGGTTTGAATTTTTATACATTATTCACATAAAAATGACTAACTATTTTACATTATTTTTTTATTTTACTGTGTCATATAAAAGTAAATATGATTACCTGCATTTGTAACAGACTGTATATATAAAATTTTCACCACACGTTATTCTAAAACCTTTATAACAATTTAAAAACGTCATCAAACATTGTTCATAAATAAAACACAAATTTAATAAACATGTAATCGAACTGCTCGCTTAACCCTCCGACTGTCTTGGAAAAGGGCAAAATTGTAATGTTGTTTTCTCTGCATTTTGTTTTAAATGCTAAAAAAAATGATTCTTTGAACATTTTATAAAAAAAACTTAATAACGAATATGAATGCAATCCTTGAAAGTATTAATCATTGTTCAATGTATTAAATACATTAAATCAATAGAATTGTATTACTTTAAATATTGCTTGTATTGCAGTGAAACCTGGACCTTAGTGAACGTATTAACACGGGCTTGTCAGTGAGGGGGGTTAAACTACTAAAACTATTAGAATATTAATAATAATTAAAAAAACTGCTGTAGGTAGTAAAATCTTTGGCGATTTCTTCGACTATTAACTCTTGGATTGTTGCTTATATGAAAGTATCGCTATTGAATTTCAAAACTTTATTTGAATAAATAATTGATATTTTTCATATAAAAATGCTTTTGGTGTTATTAGTCAAATGCATTAAAAAGAGATGCTAGTTCATAAAAACAGAGCATGATGACAGAGCTTCATGAGTAAATATAATATAGTAATGTGTTTCGTAATGCTATAAGAAAAAGTATATAATTTGTTAATATGATAAATAAAGTGACATTAATTTTTAAGGATTTTATGAATTACAAATTGAAAAATACAATTAAATAACGACATGATTTAACAATATCTTGTATTTTCTGAAGAAATAAAGTTCTATAATTTTTGCAAGGTCTTGGACACACTGATTTAGGAATACGGTTGTATGAGGTAGTTTTTTAGAAGAAATTTCTGATTGCAACTAAAGGTGAATTTCACTTTAAAAAAAAAGGATGTATTTCGCCCATTTTAAAAAGAGCAGGGTACTGCAACTTTAAAAAATGGCCTAGATTGAACAGTAAGTAATTGCAGAATTAATAAAAACAGCAAATAAATATAATTTAAGGTTGTATTCCGATCCAAACTGCTTATTTTCTAATTCATTTTAAAATTCATTTTTGCTCTCAAAAGTATCAAACTGGGAAATTCTCTTATTTAGAAACTACATAATGTGCCGTGCTTCTCAATTTTTTGATAAATGCAGAAAATACTGTATTAAACGCTGTCAAAGTTAGCGTTTTGAACCGAATTTTCCGAAGCGTGCAATCTGGGAATGAAAAAAAGGGTCATACTGAGAAAATAATTGTTTAAAAATCAAATTCTAATTAATTGAGCTGAAAATGAAATCACACGGCACGTTAAACATGTCTTCAAAAATCACTCCTAGCAAGTTTCATGTTTTTACTTTAAAAAAATGAGTCTGAAAATGTCTCAGAAAATTTCGAGCTGTTGAGGGTGGAAAAACATTTTTTCGAATATACCCTTAATTAGTGGCACAAACAACAAAACAAGCAAATATGGTTTCCAGCTCATCTTGCATTTGTACAAAGGAATATTACTATTAATCTCCGACGCTTTGGACGGAAGCAAAGATGACATTTTATGGAATGACGGAGATTCTTCATACACCGATTCATATTACAATAGTGGTACTGCTACCTTCAGTGAAAGTGATTTATTATAAGAATTTTTTGTCAAAATTTTCACAAAGATTATTTGTAAATTTTACTTCTATGAAAATATTACTATAAAAAGAAAAATGGTATTTAATAAACAGCATATAGTTTGGAAACATATGATAAGTTATATTTTTATTATAATGTGTTTTTTTATACCAGTAATGTTTTAGCATTAGAGTGTACAATATTGTGTAGTAGATTTCCCCGCATAATAGTCGCACTTAGACTTTCACAATGAAAAATTGGCAAAAAAGTGCGACTATTACGCGAGTAAATACTGTAGTTGTTAGCTCCAATTTGCTGTAAATTTATTATTGCAAAAGCAGAATGAGAAAATATTACCTAATTATTCTTTTACTCTCAAAAGTTAGAAAAGAAAGAATAACTTGATTGATTAAAGATGAATTTCGTAAAAGCATCGCGAAAAAATGCAAATTTCGTCAAAAGATCATGAAAAAAAGCGAATTTAATCTAAGATTAGCAAATTTTGTCAAAATATTGTAGAAAAAACGCGAATTTCGTCAATGGACCGCACAAAAGCGAAATTTTTAAAATAAATCGCGCAAATAAGGTGAATTTTGTCAAACGATCGTTAAAAAAATTCTAAATTTCTTCAAAAGGTCGTGGAAAAAAGCGTGAATTTCATCTAAGAATCGCAATTTCGTCAAGAGATTGAAAAAAAACGTGAATTTCGTCAAAGGATCGCGAAAAAATGCAAATTTCGTCAAAAGATCGTGGAAAAAACGAATTTCATCTAAGAATAGCAAATTTTGTCAAAAGATTGTAGAAAAAACGCGAATTTCATCAATGGACCGCATAAAAGGCGAAATTTTGTAAATAAATCGCGCAAATAAGGCAAATTTTGTCAAATGATCGCGAAAAAAAATCTAAATATCTTCAAAAGGTGGTGGAAAAAAACGTAAATTTCATCTAAGAATCGCAATTCCGTCAAGAGATTGAAGAAAAACGTGAGTTTCGTCAAAGGATCGCGAAAAAATGCAAATTTCGTCAAAAGATCGAGGAAAAAAAGCGAATTTCATCTATCAAATTTTGTCAAAAGATTGTACAAAAAATGCGAATTTCATCAATGGACCACATAAAAGGCGAAATTTTGTAAATAAATCGCACAAAAAAGGTGAATTTTGTCAAACGATCGCAAAAAAAATCTAAATTTCTTGAAATGGTCGTAGAAAAAAACGTGAATTTCATCTAAGAATCGCAATTTCGTCAAGAGATTGAAGAAAAACGTGAATTTTGTGAATTTCAAAGCATAGTGAAAAAAAGCGAATTTCGTCAAATGATAGTGAAAAAAACATAAAATTTTGTCAATAAATCGTACAAATAAGGTGAATTTCGCCGAAGGATTTCGAAAAAAAAACGTAAATTTCAATAAAGTATCGTGAAAAAAACATTCTGAAATTTTTTTGTGAACTTCAGAAATTTTTTTTACTCATAATCATTCCTGCTTTCATTGCCATGGTGCATTGATTGAACTCGAATAGCGATTTCATTTTTCAATAAATATATTGCATCTTAAAGCTGTCACAACATTGTCATTGTAGTCACATATTCGTCACAAAGTTAATGACAAAATCGTCACAAATTACACAGTTTTCACAACATTGTCACGGTCGTCACAGAATCATCACAGTGTTAATGACAATTTCGTCACAAATGACACATATTTCACAAATTGGTCTCACAGTGACTTCACAAATTGGTCACAATGTGACGTCACAAATGAGCTCTAAAACGGCCATAACGACCTCACATTCTAGTCACTGTGACTTCACATCGACGTCACGTGACGTCACATCGACGGTCACAAAGTCACAGTGTGACTTCACAACGACGTCGCCGTAACGTCACCATGCCTTACGGGTATATAGGTTACAATTGAATATAAAAATATACTCAAAAAATGATCTCGTTCACTTACAAAAACACCATTTGTGAGAATATAATCAAGATAGTGTCACGTTTATGGATTTTTGATTTAAAATCACATTGTTTGGCAACAAAAGTAAAATAAAAAATCGTAAAGAAATAAATAATAATCACACATCTGACTCACAATTACATCTGCTTGTTTCTTCTATATGTTACGTGATGGGTCAATCAGATAAAAAGAAAAAGAACAAAAAGAAAAGAAAAGTCTTTAAAAATTCATCTAATCAAATTTTCAGATTCATTTCTATAATCTAACGCAAGCGATAATGAGCCAAATATTGCGTATCAATTGTTATCTTTCTCATTAAATTAATTTTTAAGCATTACAAATACTTCTTTCAGGTTTAAATTAAATTACAAATATTTATTTTAGGTTTAAATTAAATATTTTCGTTTTTTAACATTATCCTTCATTTAAATGAATTTTTCTTTCTTTTTTTACAATTAAATATCAGTAATTATTTTTTCATTTATTTTCTAACGGGTACAGCGATTTCAATTCATTTGTCGCCAAAAAATAATCTTGGCAACCTTTTCGTTCAAAATAACAATTTATTAGCAAAAATCATAGTTATCCTTGTATATTTTACTCATAAACCACCGGATGAATATTTTCCATCGAATGATATAATTTGCAAAGAAATCCACCGGGTAATTTTTGAAAACACTCGAGCGGAACTTTTAGAGCTTGCTGCTTTATAATATATTTGATTTGATAATTAAAAAAAGTATTTTGTTGTGTATTGGAAATATTTTTTAAGAAACAAAATAATCAGTGTACTCATATGATACTAATCAATACTAAAAATGCACATCGTTTTTAAAAAAAATGATTATTAGAAAAAGCATTTTCTATTTTCTTTTCTCGTTCTAAAAATGCGTATCACCAAGCTTACTTTCTTTGTGGAATAAAAAGATATAATGTGAAATACTCAACCGTCTCTTCAAACAAACAGCGGAATAAAAAGATATAATGTGAAAAACTCAACTACCTCTTTAAACAATCAGAGCTTTTTTTTTTTTTTTTTTTTTTTTTGAGGGAAAAAAAACTATAAACTCAAAATGAGAAATTCCGGGTTTAGTTTTCTTAATGGTAAAAAAATCTGAAAAATTCCACTTACAGTCACAGAGAATTTTGTAAAATGCTAAATATGTTATAAGACTAATAATAAGCTAGAAAAAGCAAGGGGTCGTCGGGTAGCTTCATCGGCCCGAGACCTCCCTTCCCGCTTTTCGGTGTCTTTAATTTGTGTAATTTCTCTTTTAAATTTGTCCGGTTTCAATTTTTGATTTTTTTTTTTTTTTTTTTTTTTTCAATCTGGCTTTCGCTAGAGAGTCTTTCATTCGGGACGTGGCTGGGCTCCTGGGAATCTTGCTTCCGCAAAAGAGTCGGAGTAGAGTAGAAGAATAAAGGGTTGCGGACGAAGATGGGCCGCTCGCCGCGGCGGTTGCAAAATTATTTTTTTTTGAACGTTGCTTTCGCTAGAGTATCACTCGGGACGTGGCTGGGGACCTAAGAATCTTGCTTCCGCAAAAGAGTAGGACTAGAGTAGAAGAATAAAAGGCTGCGGACGAAGATGGGCCGCTCACCGCGGCTGCACCGCACCGTTACAAAAATTAAATTTTGTAAAATGCTAAATATGTTATAAAATAAACTTCGTCTTTAGTGTTCCAGTATTTTGAATATTAACATGAACGCAAACAAATATATTGTTCCTTTATGTGCCCTCACTTTATTTAAATAACTTCTTTGTTTACATAAAATATAACATTTTCGTGCAGGATTTGGCTTGAAAGCTTTGAAATAAAAAGTTGAATGAGCCTTAACGAAACACACACACAAAATAAAAGTAATTTGTGCTTGCTTTTTTACATTTCAAGAAAATATATGACATATATATATAAGAAATTAAATGCATTTTTCGGGTACGAGAATGTAAACTAGTATGCTCCGGCTATCACAAAACCTTCTTCTAATTCGAATATATCAGGAGAAAAGTCAGGGAATAAAACAATGATAAATCAATTACGTGAAAATACAGATCATAGTGCCTTTTATTAACACTTGATGCATACCAACGTTTGGCAGACTTGGATTATGGAAGAAATATGGGTAGTCACTTGAAAATCCTTATGAATTGGGGAGTGAGGAATAATTGACGTACTCTGTAAAAATATAAAAGCTAAATTCATTAAATTAAGGGCACCAACCAAAGGAAAGTTCAAATCCGAGACGTTTAATACTTCGGACTTCGCGAAACGGGAGGCCCACGCGAGGACTTTTGTTTTTGAAAATTTTTGTTTTTGAAAACTGATATAAAGCGGAAATATAGGTGAAAGTCGACGATTGTAAAATAAATAACAATGAATAGCTATCATTTAACTACATACATGACATTCATCATTTTTTTCTCTAATACTTCAAATTAAATAACGTGATTCTGGTATTCTCGGAGTTGTGTCATTTTTTTCTCGAGTTTCCTGAAACTATTGCCGTGGTTTTTTTGACACTCTGTGCATTCTATGTAGTACTTATACGCATCTATATATGGACTGAGATTTTTCGACTGGGACAAAAATGTCCAGATCAGGATTTCAACCAGAGATCGCTTGGCGGAATCCGCTAATGCTCTGCCTACTGAACTATCCCGGACAAATCTGGAGAACCTAATTCCCCCAGCCAACCTTATTAACGATAGCATCTCATCTGATATATGAATCAGCTCAACAGAATAAATCGCAGGTAATGGAACTACAGTTAATGCTGGATACGTAATTACACTAGATTGATTTTTACCACGATTAATCTAATAGGTAAATAAATAATTTGAGTTGTAATTTTCCAACAAGGCGAAAAATGAACAGTCCAGGATTCGACAAACGCGACTCTTGGCCGGAATTTCTGGTTCGAATCCTGGCGAGGACATTTTCAGCTCATTTGGAAAATTACAACTCAATTTTTTTATTTATCAATTAGAATAATTGTGTTAAAATTAATCTAACCATCTATATATCATATACCGGTATGTACAAAGTAATTCACATATTTTCCGACTACTGATGATAATTAGTGAAATGTAGTTCTTAAATGTGTTATACATTTTACAAATTGTTTATTTAGACATATTTCATCGTATTCATCTGTGAAGTTTGTTTTAGTATTCGGAATATTGTGAAAAGTGTTTCATAACACACGCTTAAAGCATGTTTTTTTGGTTTTTGCTTTATTCTGCAATCCATTTTACATCGAGCCATTTAAATTGTGATGCATCAAAATTTTGCATCGACAGCGGTCACAAATGTAGCGTTACGCACACACAGACACCGACAGAGACATATTTGTCAAAAATAATCAAAATTGCTTTAAAACCTTCCTGAATGTGTAAAGGCATGAAAAAATTGAACTACCAGAATTTTCCAAATCCGATTTTTTCAATTTTTAAGAATGTATAAGAATAAAAAAGTATTGAATGGAGTTAGAAAAGAAATCGAAATATTGTTAAGCTATTTAAAATCGCATTCATATACTTCAAATGAAACAAAAAAAATTGCTATACAGAATTATACAATGTCTGCATTCTACAAAACTGTTTCTTGGATTCCATCTTCTCTTCTCCAGAATGTATTAAAACTAAAAAAATATATAATATATTTTATAGTGAAACAAATATTCCTTTCCATACATATTAAGTGTTTTTATAACAATGCTCAAAGAAAAACTCAGATTATAAATCAATATTTTTAAAGGACTTTGAAGATTCTTTAATGGTTGAAAAAAAATGTTAAGATCAAAAACGAAAATATCGACAGTTCTTCTAAAAATTGCACTGGAAAAAAAAAAAAAAAAAAAAAAAAAAAAAAAAAAAAAAAAAAAAACGCGAAAAAAAGGGAAAAGGCAATTGCACTTTTTAAAAATATTTTTTCTTGCAAAGGCCTTTTTTCAATTTTATGTAAAATAAAAGGATTTAAGAAAGGCTCGGAATTTAAACGTGCAAGCAAGATATTTTTTTAAAGAAAAAAACTGCTTATGCTTGAACGGTTTTAAGCAGAAGATTAAAGTAGTTCACCGGATTCGACTTATACATTATAAAAACATCGAGACATTCCAGAATTTAAGATCAGAAAAACCTTTGATCTATCCTCTATTTTAAGTTCATGATTTTTTATTGTAATATTTGCTGTTTTGCAAAATGTTATACAAAAGAATAAATGAAAATATCTTTTAAATATTCAATAAGAGGAATATTTATTACACCATATTTTTCTAAAAATAACTAACTGATTTTAAAAAAGGATTTAATGGATTATAATGGATTTTAAATTTTTTAATAAAAGAAAAATGCATAAAAAGTTACTCTTTTAGTTTATTTTTCAATATTACAAATTTTCTGGAATATTTATGTTAAAAATACGAGAATTTTGCATAATTCTATTTAACCCTAATTCTTTATTAAAACTAGCCTATCAAAGCAAGATCTCCCTGGGTTACAGAGTATAAGAAAAAAGCATTTTTTCATATTAATATATGTTTTTAATTTCTCAGTAACAACACCAAAAAAGCATTTTTATTTCAAAAGTATCAAATTTGTATTCAAAGTTTTCAAATCGAATTAAATGCGATAGTTTCGTATGGACTAATATCCGAAGACATCACTAAAGATTTCATCACTTACATATGTCCTTTTTACGTGCGTTCGTAATTCTATAAATACGTAGCACCTATATTCGTCGTTCGGTCCATCTGTCTGTCCATCCGTCCGTCCGCATATAATAGAGCAAAAACCGCCCAAGCGAATGGTTTGAAATTTTAAATGTATAATTGATGCAACATTTTGCTGAGTCATTTCAAACTGTATGAAAAACGGATATATAGTTTAATTACAGGGGCAGCCAAAAATTTTCCGTTACATTACGTCCAATGGGAAAAAAATCTTCCAAGTAAATGATTCCCATTTTAATGATGTTAGAGCCTTTCGAACAGAATGGAATTGATGTGTACTTATGAAGTGCACTAAAATATACATTTAGTACAATATGCGTTGCAAAAAGTATTTATAAAACTAGTTATATTACGAACGCACCTCATTTGCTGCTGACGTGAAACTTCCAATTTGTTTTTTATTCTGATCATTTCATTTGTTTTAGAGCGTTGTTCGATTAAATTTGCAATAAATATTTGTTTTTTTATTTCGTTTTATTTTAGTTTAACTGAGTTTTAACTTCGTTATGGAATATGAGCTGGAAAGAAATGCTGAACTATTTATATTTCGAATATCTACTGGGAAAAAATTCTGAACTATTTATATTAACCTTTAACTGATGTGACTAAAATTTGTCACACAGCTGACGTGATCCGGTCTCTCAGACCCCTCCAATAAAATGAATAAATGAAATAACTCAAATGGTTGAATTTACTTAAATTTTGCACCTAAAATACCTAACAATATCGTTGTACTTCTCTTAGGAGCATGTGAATTAAATTGCATGAAAAAAGTATTTTATTCATATTATTTAACTTCAGTACAGAAAAGTAAAAAGCTGTAAAAGTGTTTACAGCTGGGAGTTGCGGGGTCTGGGAGACCGCGTGACATAAGTTAAAGGTTAACTTAAGTGCACACGGATTTCCCTTTCATGATATTTAGATAGATTAAAAAAAATAATAATGCTTGCTAATTATTAATAAAACTTTAAAAAGTGAATAAATTGCGAACAAACTGCAAATACAGTTTTAAAACAAATTGTCATTGTAAGTAAATTTCTTTCTCTATTTGACTGTATAAAAATTTACAATGAGCGATTTTTAGAAGTTTGAAAAATTACCGTAAAAGCTAAGTCTATAGTATGCTGTTTCCAACGTCAAAGTGACGTCTGCGTTACGAACAGACACGTGTTCCTTTATAATATAGATATATATTATATATTTTTGTAAATGTAATATTTTGATTTGTAGTATAAAATGAATAAAAAAAGACTATTTATAATTCTGATATACATTTTTTTAAAGTAAAAGGATAAGGATAATTTTACAAATCAATACTCTTGAAATCTGTATAACGGATATATGTGATAAAAAATGCGTTAGAATTTTCAAATAATATTTGAAGTTATTCTTTTTACCTAAAAAGAATGCATTTTTAAAGAATATTTTCTTTTAATATGTATCAGATTAAGTTCATATTTTGTGATTTCGTTGTTTTTCGAAAGCTTTATAGCTCAGAGGTAATAATATCAAGCGAGCTTTTGTATATTGTTTCCTGAAATTTAACCCAATTATGATTTTTATATGAAAAGTAAAAAAAAAATATTTTGATATAGAGAATAAATTTTATAAATGAATTTTAATTTTAATTTAAAATAACATTTCAAAATACATTTTTCTTGACGCAAAAAAAAAAAAAAATAAATAAATATCTAAAATAAAAGAACCTCTCTAGAACTTCTTTTTGCTGCAGTAAATATGTGATCGTTAAAAAAAATTTCAATCTTTTGTATAGAAATTAAAACATTTTATTTTCCTGATTTTCGAGAGATTTATAGCTCAGAGGTAATAATATAAAGCGAGTTTTGTATATTGTTTCCTGAAATTTAACCCATTGATGATTTTTAATGAAAAGTAAAATATATATATATATATATTACGATATAGAGAACAAATTTTATAAATGAATTTGAATTTAAATTTAAAATAACATTTCAAAGTACATTTTTCTTGACACAAAAAAAGACTAAATACCTAAAATAAACGAACCTATCTAGAATTTCTTTTTGATGCAGTAAATATGTGATCGTTAAAAAAATATTCAATCTTTTTCATATATTTTAAAGCATTTCTTTTCCTGTAATTAACGAAGTATTATAAATTAAAATTAAATACATTCAGAAATGAAATAAATAGAGAGAGATTACAACCTTACATTATAAACGCAAAGTGATAGTTGTGAGAAATGACATTAGCAGTCTGATTGTGAATTATATCTGTAGATAAGGGGTGGGGTAGCGTCTCTATATTAAATTTGTTAAACCTTTAAAATTTTCATGCCAAAATTTTAAGGACAATACGAATCTAGTTCTTTAAATCAACCAAGATATAAATTTTCAAACAGTCTGTTTGATAAAGTCTAGATATACTCAAATTTTATAGTCTGCTGTTGCCAACATCAAAATGACATCAGTATTACGCACAGACAGGTGTTCCTTTATAATATAGATACATAATATATGTTTTTGTAAATATAATATTTTGATACTTAGTATAAAATGAATAAAAATAGATTGAAAAATATCATGCATTTTTTATTATTTTGATATATATCTGTTTATATATATTACTAGCAGATCTACCCGGTTTCGCTCGTGTCAATAATAAGGGTCCTCCCGGGTAAAAGACATTAAAATGAAATAATACGGTAATGACAATAACTGAGATTTGTGCCTTCTCGTCCACAAATCGTTAAAAAGACCAATAAGTATTATAAGTAAAATAGTCTTAATTGCGTCTACTATTAACTATACCATAATAATATATATATTCCAAACAAATGTCAAAAAATATATTAAAGTACAATTATTTGCTTAAAAGGCGTCATTTCAATAAAAAACATATTAAAAATATTAAAAATTTACATGTTTCGAATCGTTCATTGAGTCATATTCAGACTATTGAAAAACACTACAAACACAATGCCAATTGTGACATTATACTGATGAGGGCAACGACCTAACCCATAAATTTTGCCTTTATTGAAATTTTTCTTAACTTGTGAACATCATACAATGTCGTTTTTCACACTGCCGAATAGAAAAAAGTTCTTTCAATTAAATTTATTTGAAAATTGTATATCATTTTTTTCATTTGAATGGATTTTAAAGTAATTTTCAGTCATGGATATTTTTTTATTTGCATGCAGCCATGGATGAGATTTCCGCGTTTTTGTACACAAGTAGAGAAAATGATATCTCATTTAATCGGAACACTCTTGCGATTTACGAGAACAACATTTTCTCTAAGAATATACCGCTGTGCAAAAACTCGGAAATTTTATCCCTACATGCAGCCTAATTACGAAAGATATACCTGTTTGCTCTTAATGCAGTATTATAAAGTAAAGACATTGCTATAAGTAACTCTAGCATCATATTGTTGGTGGCAACAACCTAACCCAACCATAAATTTAACTTTTACTGTAATTTGACCTTTAAACATCGCACATTTGAATATTCCAACGTCCAATAGAATACAAAAAGTACTTTCAGTAATATTTGTTTGAAAATCTTATCTCAATTTACAGATTGTTTATCCATTTTAAATTAATTTTCAATCACGGAGATATTTTTAAATATACCAGCAATGCAATTAAGAAAGATATATCCGCTTGCTGTTAATGCAATATTATGAAGACATATCTATGAGTAACACCTATAATCATATTGTTGGTGGCAACAACCTAACCATACCATAAATTACGCTTTTACTGCAATTTGATCTCTAAACATCATGCATCCGATTATTTTAACGTCTAACAGAAAACAAAAAACACTTTCCGTAATTTGTTTGAAAAGTTTATCTCAACTTACAGATTTTTTATGTTTTTTAAAGTAATTTTCAAGCTTCAATTTTTTTAAATATGCCTGCAACCCAGTTACAAAAGATTAACTTAATTGCTCTAAAACATTGTAAATAATTCAGTATTTGTTTGTTTTCGTGTGGGAATCTCATTCCTGCTGCTTATATCTTGGGTTCTACAGAAATAATTTTAATTCAACATGCACTATTAGTTTTTCAGTTAAGATTTTGGTGCGTATTGTTATATGCTGATTAGTCCTCGAATTATAGGGGAAATTCCATAATCATGGGGAGCCCGATTATGAAAGATTAGTTTTTTTTTTTAAATTCTGAATGGATTTCATTGGAAATTGTGTTGTTTGTTAGATAATTTTATACAGATATTTTTAAAATATTGCATATAGTTTTACGCCGCTTTGTTATAAAATTATAGAAAAAGTTCAATAGTCAGGTGAGCCCGATTATAAAAGATTAGCCTTTCTGAAAAGTTGTACTGGACATATTTTGATGAAATTTGCACCCAAATTTCTGGAATAGTTTTAGTATATAACATTTTGTTGTACATGCTTTGTTATAGAATTAGCTGAAATGTTCTATAATCAGGCGAAACCAATTCTGAATGATTAGCCTTTTAAAAAAGATAGATAATTTTTGAGGAATAGTTTTAATATATTGCATATCCGGCTATCATTCTTAGACCAGATCCTACTGAAAATGATGAACTCAAAAATTAGGCCCTTAACAGCCGAAAATGTGTCTTACACATTATAAAATATAATAGCGTAGGTATGCTCGTATCGTTTTTGGCCATACGGAAGGACTTTTGATATAAAGATAGATATTGCTTTAAAATGGAAGATCAAATTCACCCATATATTTCCTTTAATTCACGATTTGTTTGGAGAACTTGTCCGCAGCGGGAGAAATGTGCTACTCAGATAAATAAATGATCGCTAAAACGAAAATACCAAAAATACATTTCTATTTAGTTGTTGAGAAATCTAACAAATATGCTAAAGTTTAAAAATGTATTCGTGTTTCACATTAAAAACGATTTTTATTTATGTTATATTAATGGGCAGTATATCAGGCATCTTTAACACATGTATACAAAGGTTCATTGTCGATAATTTTTAAATGGAAACTCATATTTCCGTTCATAAAATCCAAATCCGCAGCCGTGTTCAACCGCAATGTCACTCATGAAATTTTGCTTTAAAAAGAAAAAAGCTCACCCTAAAAAATAGTAGCTATGTTATAATTTTTATTTAATATAAATCGTAGAAAAATCGCATTTTATATAACCGTATTCGATAGCATTAGAAAGAAATAGGAAATAAATTGTAGCAGCCGGTTTTTAGAACCAGATTAAAATCATATTGACGAAATTGACGTCATATCTGGCAAACGATATTTTTATCATTATCTTTTTCCTGAATTGATTTCTTAATATTGAAATGACTTCATTAAATTAGATTTTTTTAACTTCAGAGACATTCAACTAAGGTACTACGTCATTTTAAAACTTGCTTAGTTAAAATTTTTACATAAATATATGAAAAATGTGCATTTTCTTCTTTGGACGTCAATTTCAAAAACAGCAAAAATATAGTGAGACAATCCGAATTTTTATTGGCTTATAAAGCTAAGTACTCGAGTTATCATTTTATATTTAATTATTGAGCAGTTTTTTAGATGTGTGGCAACAGGAAAGAAACGATAGAAAATTGAAAATTGAAAATGAGATATTTCTATAATGTTAAATTATGAATGGTGGCAGAAAAAAGGGGTAAATAGTGGTCTGATTATTTTTTAAAGTAGACAGTGATCTTTTCCACTTTCTAAAACGTATGTACAGTCGTGGAAAAAAAAGTAAACACCCCCTACTAACTCCTCAACAAATCATCATAGAAGAAAGTTACTGGTACCGAATGATTGGAAATAAAGTCTACTTTTAAATGATGTATATAAAATTTTCTTATGGGTAATCTACATATTAAAACGAATCCTAACTTCATTTTTTTCAATGGCAATACCCAATTTTAACGAGATATTTCAAATCTTCGGTTCAAACTATGCCTAGACACCAAATTTCAAGTCATTTGAATGATAAGTTTTTGAATTATAAACATTCAAAATTTAGTGCTTCTAATGTTAAATTAAATTTTCATATTTTTATTTATATCTCCCGAAATTATGCTCCTAATGTGCTAATTTTTTTTTGTGGTAATAATACTAATATACCCAAACATAAATAAGCTAAATTTGCAATTTTTATAATTTTATGATATAAATTATGAATTATGAAATTAATATTCGAAAAAATTATGAATTGCAACCTACAATTTTTTTGATGGATTTAGATTTATTAAGTCCTGCTTTATGGAAATTCAAAAATTTCACATTTTTCTTCCAAGTAGTTTTCAGATTATGCTTAAAAAACGGCAAAATGATGGTTTAAGGGGCCGTCTATGATGGAAGTGGGTAGACATTTTGAAATTTATTCTGCCGTAATGTAATCTAACACGCTTCATTGACTCCTTGAGTGGCGCTTAAGGTGCCTTGATCAAGGAAGCGGCTCTCTCGGTTAAGAATCCAGTACGGAACTTCAATTTGGATACAGCCCTTAAAATACACTCGTTTTAAAATAATTAATTTCTCTGAAACTCATGGTACGAATTGCATAAAAATTCGTTTTTAGGCTAATCGAAGGGTGTAGAGTTCATTTATGCTGTCAGAATTGGGTACTGCTATTGAAAAAAACAAAGTTATGGTTCGTTTTAATATGTAGGTGGCCTCCTAAGCAAATTTTATATACATCATTTAAAAGTAGACTTTATTTCCAATCGTTCGGTACCAGTAACTTTCTTCTATGATAATTTGTTGAGGAGTTAGTAGGGGGTGTTTACTTTTTTTTCCACGACTGTACATAAAGTTTCGTGCAAATTGGTCAAAAATTGAAGATTTGTATAAAGGGCATACATACAGAGAACGGCTTTTATATATATAGATTAGATATTTGCCTAATTTAAAGCAGCAGTTGTCTAAGAGAGAAAAATCGACATCGATTTCATATAATTTTTTAAACAGTTTGAACAGGAAGTATTATTTGTGTTATGGAAATCCTCAATTCACTATTCAAATACAATAAAAATATCCAAATGACCGGCGTTAAACTTATAAATATATATATATATATATATATATATATATTACAATTCCTACTAATATCCTTCTGCATGCGCTACTATTTTTAAGGTTAATTTAAAAACTACTTAAGCATAACTCAATAGTTGACTTATAATAATTACGTTATAATATGTTTTTCTAATTCCTATTGTATACACACACTCACACATGTATATATATTTAAATATATATATGCGTATATACATATGAAAATCTGAAAATTATGTCTAATTTGATTAAAATAAGTACTACAGTGAAAAATCAACATGAAATCAAATTATAAGAGATACAATTAATAACGATAAACATTAGTTTAATCTTTGGAGATTGTAGTCTGATATTTCTACAAACAATCATTTTCTGCACAAATGATCAGTAAAACTGGATATACAATGTCTATAATATAAAAATAATAGATAGAACCTAAATTATTTAATCAGTATCTGTCGGCCATATTTTACTCCTATAATCCCGAAATTCTAACTCGAAAATAACCATCATATTTGTATGTTTGATTTTCTCTGTCTCGGCGAAAACATCGGATATCTTTGTACGTGACCAGAGACTTTTATATCAACAATTCGAATATGTATTGAAACCTTAAGCCGAACTCAGACTGATAGACGTTGAGAATATTGAATATTTTCCTAGTAACTTCATGTTTTCGATTCTATTGTTGTATGTAAAGACAAATAAAATTTATGCATAGTATTAGGATGTATTGGAAATTAAAATTATGTAACATAAGAATACAAAACTAATTTTGGTAAATGTAATATAAATTTTTAAATTGATTCAGCAATATAAAGTAAAACTTAGTAATGTTTTACTGCTTACTATTATTTAGCTCTTACTTTCTGTAATAAATTATAAAAACTGCATAAAATGGAGATACAAATTTTAATCTTCGTCAATATTTATTTCAATCTTTTACGTCTTAAAGAATGAAAGAGGTTTGAACATTGTTTCAAAACTGCTAATTATCAATAGGAGAGAGTAGTACACAGAGAGATATGGTACACAGTGACACAGCAGCCACTTTGGCATATAGTTGTAACTTTTCTCAGAGCTCGCATAACGACCTCATCATATGCAACACGTGGATGTAGTAACGGCACTTCAGTTACTCGTCCGACAAAATAATAAATAATTCTTTATTTTATAGTGGTTAAAGTTACATAAACGTCTATTTTAGTTTTTATTTCCTTCATTATGACATATATATAATTAGCCAAACCTAGCTATATCTAATAATAGACTATTTCGACAAAACGACATAAACTTTTTAGAGCGATGAAATTGATGTAACAGATGCCGTATCCATTTTGTTATAACGTGACGAAATTACACAGTGAGATACACAGTTGTGGTACACAGTGAGACGTGTCTCATTGTGTACCTACTATGTGGTTCTGATGTTAAAAAAGTTATTTATTAATAAAAGAAGGGTTTTATTCTCTCTCTCTTCCTGAGTGTGTGTGTGTGTGGGGGGGGGGGGTGCGATGGCTAGGGAAATCTACTAAACGTAAGAAGCTGAAAATTTGCATGAAGGTAGCCCAAAATCTGCCACTGTCCACCCGAGGCTCATATGTTTTAATATTTTGAAAATCTAGAAATATTAATTAGCAATCATAAACTGTAGAATATTTTTGAAAAGTGTAAAAGTGTATGATTTATGAAAATACATACATTGTCTCACTGTGTACTACTTGTGGTACACATTGAAACAATTTCCGATACTCCGTTATGCTTCTTCTGTGCTTTTATAAGTAACTTTTTTAAAATCATTTATACATTAATGTGTAGTGTTGTGTAGCTTAAACATGTAGCAATTTCCTTTCAAAAGTATAAAAATCGTCACCATTTGTTAAGTAATAATAAATTTCGTCTCACTGTGTACTACCCTCTCCTATTTATTAGTCGTAAAGAGTCCTAAGTTCTAACTGAAAAACTGATTTCTTTACTTTTCAATTCGATCTCTGCGATTTGTTTTTCCATTCAAATATAAACGATTTTTTATAAACGAATTGACAGTTACACAATTATACCTTTTTTGATATTTTAATAAATCTCTATTGAACCAACGTACTTTTTGTTGTTTTTTATTTATAACAGGCAACATTACAAAATATAAAACTTATTAGGATTACACAACATACATTTCTGTTATTTAGATCTAATATCTGTAATTTTGAGATTCCAAATGAAATGGATTGGTGTTAATGCACAAAATAATATTCTGTAATCACAATCATTATCCAGTATCCATGTTACATATTTTATTATGGCAGAAATGTGGATGTATCAGCCAACAAGTCAGTAGTATCAGATCATTAAAAATGTAATATGACTTCACCTATGTAACAGGAATCTTTAACTCCATGATTTTTAAACACACTTTTTATTAAACAATCTTTCAAGAAAACAACGTTTATTAAACCTGACACGTGCTGATGAATCCTGCACAGGAAAAGGCATTTTCCGTGCTATATTTTTCATATTTAAAGGTTCATTCATTAATAATAAAAAATAAATAAATAAACCTAAACCTAAACTCTGCGGTGCTACAATCTAAATGAACATGACCGACAGTGACCAACTCTGCATTTTGGACCATGTACCCTGAAGTTCTATATAGCTTATGTCGCGGAGCGTCAATAGATTAACGCGAAAGTGTTTTGTTCTCAAGCAAGCTTGGTCATCATCTTATGCATCACAAAATGATGAAAGGTCGAGTGAATCTTGACAAATCTAATTGCGTGCCAATAACGTGCCAGTGTGAAGCGCTGATCACTCAGCTATTTGGGTTCCATTAATTAAATGAAGCAAATTGTTTGGTTTTAATTTCATCTCTCAACCGATTTCACCAGTCATTACACTCGCGCGATATACTTTTCTTTCTTCCGGTTTGACGGTTTTTACAAATTTTCTTTCGGACAATTTTGATTAATATAGCATATAGAGTACTGCTATGCTTGTATTATGTATGTTACTTACTGAAATAAATACATTAAAACCTTTTTTTAGGTATTTATTTCCAGCTTATTCAATTCAACTGAAAATTATACCTTAAATGTCTTGAAATTATGCACATTTTTTAAGAACTTAATTTTTGCAGCTTGCAATAATATCAGCAGAATTCTTTTCACATTTTATTATTTTCACCCAACACCTCTTGAAATGTGGCTAATTAATAGATGACACCTAATCACGTCTTCTACACACAGTTTAAATAGGAATATCGAATCGGAATTTGTTTTGCATTATTACTTTAAAATTACATATTTTTATATCTTTAATTTCCGCTTCTTGCCAATAATGGAAATAATAGTAGAGACATCTAACGTATGTTGGGAAAATCTTCATGAAAGTTTGAAAATATAACATAGTTTAAAAGTACAACATTGTTGTTTAAAAGTACAAAATTATTGATAAATTAATTTATAAGTTTAAGCACGCAGAACCAGCTAAAATAGAGTGTATTCGTAAAAATAAAGTTAAATTTATGGCAGTTGATTACATTCCTCGTTTATATGAAAAATTAAAATACATCCTAAGGAAATATAGTATAACGTTAATAGCTAGAGATAACACCAAATTAATTAATCTTGTGCAAAAAAGAGTTGATCCTATTAGTATGGAAAATAAGTCAGGAATTTATATCATCCCATACAGAAGTAAAGAAACAAATAAAATATTGATTTACATTGGTATGACCACAAGAAAATTCCAAACAAGAGTTAAAGAACATATGCAGGATATTAATAAAAATAGACCGGCTACCGCCCTCTCAAGGCTGTTTCAAACTAAAGATATTGACATCCTTTTCAATAGAGCAAAAGTCATTATCCAGGCTTCTGATTTTAATAGTTGTGCTATTTTAGAGTCTTTGGAAATTTTAACGCAAGCAGAAAATTGTTGTAATGACGTATTATCATACCAAATTCCGCGTATCTGGTTTAATTTACTTAATATTACTGGAGAGTTCGGTCTCTCGGAGGATTGAGCTTCCTCTACCTTCCCCCTCCTTCAGTTTAATGGATACGACCACCTGCGGGCTTCCTGAAGTGAGTTTCCGGTCAATCTATAGCAGTGAACATCGAGCGTCGAGTGTTTTTATCAGTCAATTCTCTTCTCCTTGACAAAGGCTTAAGGTTAGCCGAAAGCGCTCGGAGCAGCTTTTTATCATTTTAACATCTAGTGTTTTTAATTTTAAAAACATTTGTATATTTTTTTATCACACCTATGTAGTAATGTGTTTTAAATGAAGCATTTTAAATGTTTCCATGTTTTTTGTACAACATTTTTTGCATTCAATTTTGTACACTACAGTCACGCTGCGGAACCCTTCAACAAAGAAACTAGGTTATTTTCCAAAGTTTTGGTACCAGTTTTACATGTATATCTTACATATAGAGAATATAAATAAATTTTGAAATCAAGGAAATATTTTTAGGACCATATGTATGTCATAATAATCAAAGATAAGCTTTAGATATGATTTTTAATAATTATTTACACATAAGTCTAAAAAAAATCTGACACACAAAAAATTGCCCATAAGGTAAGGTGAATATCCAGTCCAAACTAATCAATTGTTTTACAGGAAGCAATCACAATAGTTTTATTTACAATTTTCTATATCAACCGTGGATCTTGAATGTGTCGAAATTTGTATTTTGTAAGCTACTATATTTTACACTTAAGACCTTAAAATCAATAATATTCTGGTCGTCAGTTTTATTCTAAATATATAAAAATACACACACATTATATCTCCCTCACTTCCGTATTCATTCACATTCAGACACTCAAACATTTAAACAGACAAAGAAAAAGATATATACAATTTCCAGAAAATACATATTTCATGAATTTTAATGTCTATTTGAAAATAAAATCTAGAAAAGTTCAGCAAGTCTGAAAAAACGAAACAAAGAATTTTTTTTGAATAAATATGAATTCATTTTATAAATATGAATTATCAAATAAAAAAATAGTTTCGTACAAAATTATTTTCATTGGTATTACAAATATATGCTAAGAATATTTCTTTCCCCATCAAAGGCTGGTAAAATAATATAAAATCTTATTTTTCACCAAACATATTGAACTACTCACTGTAGCCCACTAAGATTATATATAGAGGGCATACATTAGAGAGGCTTGGAATAGTGCCAACGAAAGAGATGTTGCAGAATTATCATCTGATGATTTTGATGTTTCTTGTAATTTTTTTCCAATTTCTTAACGCTTATTTTTATGATGACGGTATCTCAACTATGTCTTTCGAAGAAAGGAAAGGAGACTTTATACGATGCGTCACCCAAATCATTCACAAAAGCACATAAAATTAAATTGCTAGTTTTACGCAAAAGCTATTTTCGTATAATGCCGCAACGAAAAAAGAAATACTTTCCGCAATCCATTATATAGAGACCTTACATGAATTGTCACACCACAATCAAAAATTTTTTTAAGGGAAAAGATTATAATTTTTATGATAAAACAAAGTGTTTTAAAATTATTTGATAATTTTTTTTTTTTTTTTTCAGGCACGAACAATTTACACGTCTTTGCTCACAGTAAAATACTTCCTTCACGCCTAAATTTTATTTATTATGTTTATTCCGTGTGTGTTTATCCCTATATACTTACATAACATTTTCGTGAGTTCATTAATTATTTTGAATATTTTCTAATAATCCTTTAAATACTATCTTTAATTGTAAAGTTTATTTTGTTTGATTTATTCCAGTGTGTGCCTTAAATATATATAAATTTTAATTTTAATATTCTTTACTTTTATATAAAATGACCTATAATAATAGTATTCCATAATAATAAGCTATAATAATAATTATAATGATATGCAATTATCTTCAATAAGTAACAAGATAAAATCAAGTATCTAAGGATATTGCATATATTTACAAAACAATGATTCAATATTCCTTTGATTGTTAAGCTATATTTTGCACATGTGTATAGTGTTTCATAAAATAATATATAAGCAGAGTATGTAAATTAATATTTAAATACCTTACACATTTTTCGTCTTATGCAACAGCAGAAATCAATATTATCTTACATTTTTTAATACCAGCTTTTTAATTCAGTAATTGCATGACGGATGAGGACAAGATTAATGCTCATATTGATATAGATTGTTTTCCAAGGGATATGCTTAAAGACAAAAACAAGCTGACGTTAAATAAAACTGATGCTCTAAACGTTACATGTTACATGCAGCCTTTAAAAATGTTTAGTGACTTTTTAAAAAGTAGTGTGTTATTAAAGAATAAGCTACTAACTTCACAAATTACAAAAACTAGCTAGCGGAGGATTACATAATTATAATTATTTTTAACGAGTTTTTCATTTCCTTTCATTTCCTCTATTATAGATGAAAGTACACATGGAAATCTCGTATGCGAGGAATATATAAACAACGCGGAAACAATAGTCCAAAGGGTCCATTTTTCAATAAAACTAATATTATACAAAAGTTTTTTTTTTTCTCAGAAATCAAAATATTTGTCTTTGGTGCAAAAATCAAAACTTTTTAACTTGTTCCTAAAGGTCTTAAAAACGCCATAAATATTGCCTATTTTTGAAACCCAAAATTCTCCTGTCCTCCTAATATTTTTATTATAAAAATTCTTTGGTATGTTGAAAAAAAAATAGCGATTTATTAAACATAAAAAGGTTCGTAAACAAATATAATGATACTTTAGCAATGAAATATAAATTTGATAAATACTAGACTATATAAAAAATATACGTTGGACATTTTACGACCATATAAGCATGAGTTAAAAACATACTCAAATAATTAATTACATTTTTTGAAGTTACAAAATTGGACTTTTAAAACGACTCGAGTCTAAATTTTGCGATGGATTTAAAATATATTTCGAATGCTACTAATTATAATAGAGCTGGTAACGTATTTTTTTTTACATAATTAACTAAAATATTTTTAAATATAATAAACAGAAATCGATTTTTTTAGTTTTATGAAAGGGTTAGCATTCATTGCATATGCCGTTTAAAATAGAGAGGAGGGTTTGTGGAAAGACTCATTTGATGTCAAACGTTCATTTCGGAGAAATACAGAAAATAAAATAATATAACCTGAGACAGAACACAGGTATGTAAATAAAATTTCTAAAATGTCTTGATTTATGACAATAGGGGATTAAATTACTGTAAATTGATGCAAATTAAATTTTATTACATGTATTGTTTAGTTATCAGTTTTATTTTTCAACGACTCTGGGTAATTGCTCAGTTTGGTTAGATTGGCCCTGGGTCAAGAGAAGTATCTTTACCAGCAGTGGAAAAATATTTCATAAATAAGACTTTCTGGGAATTATAGTAAGCCTGCTGTAAACATTCCGTTATGGTTTAATGTAATGCCTAATGCTTGGTATGAAGGATTACTGAAAGAAAAAAAATTAATTACCATTACCAAAACATTACCAAGTATATGTGCTATATTTGGAGGTATAGTTAAATTAAAAAGTATAATTAAATTTTTATACATACAATTATTAAGTTTTATCAATTTTAATTTTTAGCGACTCTAAATAACCACTCAGTTTGCCTCCGTGAATGGCCATGGATCGAGAGAAGTATATTTGCCAGCTCTAGAAAGAAAAAGTAATAAATATGATTTTTTAGGAATTATATTAAACCTGCTGTAAGCATTCTGATATGAATTTAATGCCTAATACTTGGTAATAATCATTAGCGAAAAATTTTATATAATTGCCATTACCAAAAATTACCAAGTATATGTGTTACATTTGAAGCTTACAATTAATTGTCTACAACGAATGACTATGGAGCCGCATCAGTTCGGAGATCACAGTTAATATCCTAATAAAATGAAGTTAATGTATTGATCAGGAAATTAAAAAATATATAAAAAGCTTGTTTCTTATTAAAAAGTGTATAAAAATAATAGTTTATTACTAATGCTTACAGGAAAAGCTTAGAACAAAAATAAAATAATTTTAGCTTATAAAATATTTTTCATCTTTTTGTTTCTTTTCTTAATAAGAATTTAAAAAAATCACCGATTAAAATCTCTTTCGATTTTTTTTATGCAATAAAACATCGAATTTGCGTAATTCTAATTATGTTTCAAGATAAGTTATAATTCAAAGTTTTAAACAAGATCATGAGCCATGTGATGCCATATCACGTAGAATTTTTTAGCGAGAAAAAAGGAATTGTCTAAAAAAAACAGATTGGTAACTAATAAAACGAAAAGTAAATGATTTCCCATGAAAACTGCTATGCGCTTTTAAATATCCAGAAATCTTTCCGATTTAAAGCGTATTTTTTCATCTGAACTAAAAATGATTTTTCCTATTAATATATAGTTTTATGTCAGTTAAAAAATACTTTTCCATTATCGTAATATTTTACACGGACTCTCTTTTTTACAAACTATAAAAAATTATTCTTATTCTGAATTCTTTCTGTTCTAGGAAATGATCTTTAAAATTCTTAAAGCCATAAAATATAATTTATATGCTTCAAATATTTTCGAAAATTGAATAGAGTTTAATATCAAGGAATTTTAGAGAAATGAAATATTTCACATGTAATGTACTGCGAAAAATGCCTTTTAATTTTCATTTAAAACTTCCTTCGAAATCAAATAAAATAAATCACACTAAAATCATATTTATTTATATATTCTCGAAATTTATAAACACTAGGGGACTCGGCCCCCTACGAGCTACGCTCGCCGACCCCCGTCCAGATACCGCAGACTCTAAATGCACGCTAATTTGATCGGCTTTAAAAAGATTTCGAAAGATTGAATTATAATTTAAAAAACAGTGGCGATCTCCCTATAAACGAATTTCTATTCATTTCTCTTTGATTGGGGAATTTTAACGCCAAATCCGCTGCGGTACTACTTGATTATCCCGTCGACCAATTTCGCCAAATTATATAAATCGCCAAACCACTTGCCAAATTATACAAATTGACATAATTTTTATTTTAAATAACAAAAGAACAAATAAATTAGTACAACCTTAATAAAAATACAAATAAAACGTCGAAATAAAAGTAACTTGATGACGTAGACACGTGTAACAACATTTCAAAATAAGCTAATATAAAAGGAATTAAGTAAACAGAGTCTTTGTCTTCTGGTATTTTTAACAAAGCGAAAAGAAAGTTCTTTTAAATAAGACATTTTAAATTAATCGTTTTTAATCTGACATAATTTTTACCAAGCTATTCTTTCTCTTTTAAATATTCACGTGAAAATACTTTTGTTAGAAATGAAATATTATTTGCTCTTTCCTAACAAAAATAGTTGAAAAGATCCTCTCAAAATATCAAATAAATGTTTAGCGCAATTTCTAAATTTAAACCGTTTTGCAATATTTTGTGTTCATTTTATGTAATAACTGTAATGTGACGTAAATATGACGTAATTTCTCCTATTTAAGACTTCTAACGCATGTTAATGAATTTATTATTTTACAATATCCTTTCTCTTTTAAAATTCACGTGTATACTTTTTATGACGTAATTTTTAATATGTTCCTGCTTTTTATACGCAATTATTTAATTCTAATTCCAAATGATTTTTTCTGTTTATAATAGTCACGTGTAAATAAATTTTTAATTTGAAGCAAACATGATTGTTTGCGCTGTTTATACATGTTGCAACAGTATAAATTAATACCATTTTCTAAAATAATGTAAAAAATATCTCTCAAAATGCTGAAAATTTGAATTTAAAATAGAAATAAAACCTCAAAAAATGAGTCAAAATAAAAAAATTAATGCAATCTGCACTCCGGCAAATTCTAACGCATAAAATTATCTAAAAATGATTACACTGCCATGTATAGTTTTTGCTGCTATAAAACTTTTTTAGTGGAACGATTTTGTCCAACTTTAGCATTAACTATCTCTTAAAATAATTCTTCGATTTGAAAACTGTCTGCATGAGCGTATTTATCAAACATTTCTGTATAAAACCACAGATTTTCATATTTTTGTATGCATTATTTTTCTTAATATTAACGAAGAAAGACCTCCGGTCACAAAAAATTTAAAACCGGCGGCGTCGGTGGCGGTGACAGCGGTAGTTACTTTTTTTTTAGAATAGAGAGATATCTGAAGAACTGCACAAAGATTTCATTTCAGTATGTTCAGAATATTCATTAACCAATAAAAATGTTATCACATGTTTAATAAATTCAATATAAATATATATTTCTTTATTTTATGTTTACATAAACGTTTGGAAATGGTCTTTAAAAGCTTTTTTATATGTTATATACGTTATATATGTTATATATGTTTTTTTATATACGTTTGGAAATGGTCTTCAAAAGCTTTTTCATATTTAATTTGAAGGAAAACGAATAGTTCTGCATGAAAAACCCTTTTTTCTAAATTAAGGGAGAGACTAGCCCCTCCCCTTTATACCTAATGCACAAACCTCCAAATCTAATCAAGGCAGCTTCTTAACATAATAAACCGGTATACCAAATTTGGAGCAAATCGATAAACTCTGCATGAAAAACCCATTTATCTAAATTAAGGAGGGGGTCTACACCCTTTTTACCCCCTTTATACTTAACAAATGAACCTCCAAATTTAATCAGGAAGCTCCTTAACATAATAAACCGGTATACCAAATTTGGAGCAAATCGACTATTTCTGCATGAAAAAACCATTTATCTAAATTAAGGGAGGGGAACCAGCCCCCCTTTTCCCCCTTTATTTTTAACCAATGAACCGTCAAAACTAATCAGGGGAATGCCTTATCAGATTGAACATAGGAAAAAATTGGAAGCAAATCGGACATTTCTATGAAGAGTTATCGCTTTATGTACATACATACGTACGTACGTGCATACATACATACAGAACCGACGGTTACATTAGCTCTCAGGCTTAGATAGGCTGTGAGCTAAAAAGAGACTGGATAAGCAGATGGACTCCTTTGAGAAATTATGACTTAAACCAGAAATGCGGTAAGTTTGACTCTGAAAGCTTCATTTCTATCTTGCATTTCGGCAAATCTCATCCCGATGATCTCGACGTTTCCCGATGACAAGCTGCTCGATGGTTGGTTTCTCTCGCGCTTTTCAACCTTTCCGGATGGGAAGCTTCTTGATGGTTTCTCTCGCGCTTTTCGAAATTTCCCGATGAGAAGCTTCTCTAGGATTTCTCTCTCGCTTTTCAACATTTCCCTATGAGAAGCTTCTCGAGGATTTCTCTCGCGCTTTTCAACATTTCATATGTTGGCAAAGAACTCGGCAGAGAAGAGATGTGAGTAGATATATCGAAAAGTACCAAGGGACGAGATAGGGACCCTCATAGCATGCATGGTCACAGTGATGTCGTTGTGACGTCACTGTGAGTCACTGTGGTCACGTCACATCTGTGGACGAAATGCCACCACTCAATGATGTCATATTGTGAATGAGATGTGAACTTCTTAGAAAACTTTAAAAAATTACAAAAAATCTTCAAAACATGTTGTTACTGTAAAATTTTATTTTTCTGGCAATAAAAAATAATTGTTATGTCACTGCATGTAACGTAGGTCACGTCACACTCACAAAAAAAAATCCCCCCCATATTGTAAGCCACAGTGTGAGAAAAATATGAACTTCAAAAATCTTCGAAAATGAAGAGAAATGTTTTAAAAAGTCCCGAGTTACAGCGGCATAAGGAATGAAAATATATTAGTGGGTAGCAAGTAGTAAATTCAGACACGAAGAGATGGTGGTGGTGGGGGGTGGGGCGGCGGCATATAAAGGAAAATGCACGGTACAAGTATCAACAAACTAGATTTCCATGCTATATTTTATCAATTTGATATCTAAGAGTGTGAAAGTATACTTTTTTCCTGATTTCATTTTTATCTAGTATTGCAATTTAATATAATAATCCTTCTCTTATTCTTATTATTATAAAAGTGTTTCTCGGAAAATGGTACGTGCTGGAGCAATTTGGATAACATATTTAGAATTAGGAATATTAAATATATACACTTTACATATTTAGTTTGCAGGAAGGAAAATTTTTAATTTATTTTTACCGACCACTGGTATTCGAAACACTTTTGTGGCTTCAAACTAAAAAATTTCTATTATAGATAAGTCTGCAGCTTTTAATGAGCACGTAGAAAGAGTCTTCAGATTTTAGTCATACATACATTTCTTGCTTTATAATTTGCATTCAAGTCACATTTTTTCCTGTTAGTGTACCTATTTTAAGTAACTATTTAAAAAAAAAAATTCTACTTCTTTCAGAGTTTTAAAATAAAATTAGCATTTTCCGAATTAAAAAAAAATATATACAAAATTTATGCAAACCTATGATATAATTTATTATTCGTATTTCAAATTTGTGTTTTAGAGATATGACTCTAAAAAAAAGTTATTTTACGAATTGTTTTATTCTACAGGAATATAACATGAAAAGAATGACGATTGACAAAGAAAATTTTTTTATCCTCGATATTTATTTATATCTTTTTATTTTTTTGGAAGATATTTTGTATTTATTATGTGTGAAACAATCTTTACTTAGAAAAAGGAGGGGGGGGGGCGTTAAAACTGATAAAAAGAAAAGGTAAAATACATTGGAAAATTCTTCAAATACAAAAATTTAAATACAGACAGTCTCATAAAATGATTGCACATATAAGTTCCATATCTGTTTATATAAAAGCACATAAACTAACACCTGCCCCAAATCGTCTGCCACGATACCGCAGATTAAACAGAGAACTTTTTGTTCTAACAGATGCGGTAAGTTACTAGTCTAAAATGTAAGCTTTTGCGTGTGCTTTTTTTTAATGGAAGAAAAAGACGCCGGCGTTTTCGGATACACACGGATATTAATAATTAATTTATGGAGCTCAAAAAGTAAGTCTTATTTAATTTAAATTGTTTATTCCTGTTTTGTATATTTGGTGAGATGAGTTAAATAGTTTTATATTATACCTATAGAAAGAGACTGATCTGGGATTTTTTTTCAGATAAGAAATTAACATTATACTGAATGGGAAATGCCGTTTTACATACTATAGTAGTGAAACTTTTGAAAGACTTTTTTTCATTGCTAATAATATTTTAAATTATTATTTAAAATCCTAAATCTTCATATCAATGTTTTCAGATTTAACATTTGCCAAAATTATAAAATAATAGAAATACCTTGTAACATATGGAGAGATTTTTGAGAAATTGTTAAATCTAATAATACATTTAATTCATCAATTGTACTTTGTTGTTGTTTAATAGTACAATTATAAATACTAATTATATAGTGTTTTTCAAATTGGTATATTTATTTTTTTAAATTGTATGTAAGCACGTTTTTGCTGTTCGTGATTTTAATCAAACATTTAATTGTAAACATTCAGAATCAGTTATTAAATTTTCTTCGATTGTAAACTCATTTTCTACGTTTTCGATACACGTTCGATACTTCGCATTAAAAAATAAAATATGACAATTAAGCATTGAAATAAAGTGTTTTTCATGCCTGATAACAAGTTTATAGATTAAACTGCTTTACTATACTTTTTTAAATTTGATATTTATAATATTTATAAAAAAATATTTATAATTTATGATATTTATAAAAGTTGATATTGTACTCTTCATTAGCGGTAATTGCTGAAAATGCATTTTTAATTATAATATGCGCTTTTATGATTCACTATATTTATGCATAGTATATGGTGTATATAAAAGCTATAATTCATATACAAGGCTACACAAAAGTATACGTAAGAGTTAAGGGGTATGGTCGCAAATTCCTTAAAGGTGTTTTTTAGATGAGATATGGATTTTTATGTTGAACTGCATTTAATTTACTAAGAAATGTTTGTAGAATATGGATAAAATGATACACATGGTCGCGCAAGGAAATGGATATATGGCCGTCTATAAATTATAATTTCTGTAAATGTGATTTCAGCAGTTTTAAGAGTGTTTTAATTTGAATTAAATTTTAACTAAATAGTGGCGTGTAATAAAGCTTCTAGGTAAACTACAGGTTTGTACAAAAGTATTCAAGTATTTTTTCATATATTAGTATAAATTGCTGAATGAGAATTTCAACCTGTTATGCGTTTTCTTGCTAAATTAAATTTTCACATTATATACCAGTATATATCAACCTACAGATTAAATACAAGGCTATTCAAAAGAATTGGAAAACATATTTGGCTATGGACGGTAACTGCTGAAATCAGTTTTTCAAATGTTTTATGCGTATTTACTTAGTTATCTTATTTACCTTATTTCCTTAAATTACGATGTCTAGTTAAAGCATTCAGAAAGCGTTGGAAAGTGCTTTATAATCTATGCTTAATGCATGATTTTTCTTACTTGTTTTTTCTATTTCCCAGATCAGTCATTTCCTATAAATCATACCAAATCTATTTAGCTCATATTAACAAAATACAATATACATGGGAATAAAAAAATTAAATAAATATGGCTTATCTTATTCTACTTTAAATAGGAAATGTATTAATATCCGTTAGACTCCATGTTCGTATTTAATAAAATAATAACAAATCACAACACATAAAATCTTACACATTCTTAATATAAAGCTTGAACTCAAGATCAAGTTCAGAATTTAATAAAAAAGGATGCCAGTTGATAAGCATTGTTTTTTTCAGTGTAAAAATTAAAAGTATTATAGAAGAATAGGACTCCAAAATAGCGATACATTGCTAAAATGTACGGTAAAAAGATAATATTGTATATTTCAAACAAAACTTTATTTTAAAATTCATCACAGTGTTTATAACAAGAATCATCACAGTATTAATGCTTGGAAATTTTTCCAGCGAGAAACATTCGCCTTGCAAACAATATTTCAAATGGAAATCAAATTTCAAATTGATTGCTTAAAAGGCGCACAAGCCAACATAGTGAAAAAAATTCCATAACGGTACTTGAATCCGGGCCATCAGTATAGCGCACTGACATTCTACCGATTAAACCACATGGAACGAGACCCAGCCTGGAAAATGTCTTACTATTACATGTTGGCAAGGCTACAAACGCAGCACAAGATGGAATATTTATCATGAGCCACCGACATGGGGCAAACACGAAACTTAATTAAATCCAGCAGCGATTCAAACTATATGAATACTTGGAAATTTTTCCAGAGAGAAACATTCGCCTTGCATACAATATTTCAAATGAAAATCAAATTTCAAATTAAAATTGTATTTTAAGCAATTAATTGTATGTAAATTATGGAAAAATTTCCAAGTATTTATATAGTTTGAATCGATGCTGGATTTAATTAACTTTCGTGTTTACCCGATGTTGGCGGCTCACGATAAATATTCCATCTTGTGTTGCATTTGTAGCCTTGCCAACATGTACTAGTAAGAAAATTTCCAGGCTGGGTCTCGTTCCATGTGGTTTAGTCGGTAGAATGTCAGTGCGCTACACTGATGGCCCGGATTCGAGTCCCGGCTTGGAATCTTTTTCTCTATATTGGCCTTTGCCCTTTTAAGCAATTAATTTGAAATTTGATTTTCATTTGAAATCATCACATTGTTTATGACAAGTTCGTCACAAATGACACATATTTCACAAATTAGTCACAGTGTGACGTCAAAGCATTGTCGCTGTCGTCACAGGTTCGTCACAAAGTTAATGCCAAAATAGTCACAAATGACACACTTTTCACAAATTTGTCACACCGTGACTTCACAGAGTGGTCACAATGTGACGTCAAAAACGACCTCTAAAACGGCCATAACGACCTCGCATTCTAGTCACTGTGACGTGACATCGACGGTCACAAAATCACAGTGTGACTTCACAACGACGTCGCCGTGACGTCACCATGCCTTACGGGGAAGGAGGTATGACAATGAGCTGTGAACTGAAGCCCTAATTTTCAAAGTTTCTCTTATTTTAGCCCTACCAAGGTGTCATATACCTGGAGCTCTGCGATAAAAATTGTTTATTAAATATAAAAATTTCAAAGAGGAAGGTGGGTCGGGGGCATTCGGGGGGTGGGCGTGAAAATGAACCCACGCGGGGTGCACTTAAAAAATTACCGAACCCTTCCTGTGGCATATAATCGAAAAGCTCTTTGACCACTCTTTTATATTATGAACCTTTCTTCCCTCGAATTGAATTTTAGGGGTGGGGAGGAGGGCGAATTTTTTTTTTTTTTTAAACCTTAGCGATTTCTATAATAAATATCATTTTAGATGTGGATTTTTTTTATGGAGTCTTACAGTAAATATTATTTATTAAGCATAAAAATTTTGAAAGTGGGGGCTGCGTGAATTCGGGGGCAAAAGAGTGGACCCACGTGTGTGTGGGGGGAGGGGGTCGGAGAGAAATTTTCAGACTTTTTTTGAACGCGTTATGTGATATATCATCGGAAAGCTCTCGGATAACTCTTTCATATTATGAGACTTTCGTTTCCTCTCCTCAATTTTACCCCCACTGTGGGGGGTAGTTTTAAAACTTTTTTGCATTTTCATCATTTTATCGAATTTTTTTGCGGAACCATCCGGTAAAAATTATTTATAATATATGAAATTTAATTCCGGAAAGTGCGGTAAAGTTTTCTATTCCGGAAAGTGCGGTAGTTGGCACTCTGGGGGGAGCACTTCCTAACTTTTACCGACACTTCTAATGTGCTATATCATTAGAAAATCCTGTGACCACTTATTCATATTAAGCACCTACCGTGCCCATTTCCCCATTTTGCCGCGGGGCATTTTTCTACATTTTGCTGACACACATTTTGTTGGAAAGGCCTGTGACCGCTTATTCATGTTATGCAGTTACTCCCCACTTTGCCCCCACGGTGGTACTTTTCTAAATTTAGTCCCCCTAAATTTAGAGTTCTAAATAAATTCCCCTCATGTGACATACCGTAGGAAAGGTCCGTGACAACTTATTGATATTACGCACCTCCGATGTCCGCCCCCCCTCACTTTGCCCCCACTGGTGTACTTTTCTAAATATAGCTGACACCTCATGTGACATATCATGGGAAAGGTCAGTGACTACATATAGATGTTAAGCACCTCCGGTGTCCGCCCCCCACTTTGCCCCCACGGGGGTACTTTTCTAAATTTAGCCAAGACACTTCATGTGACATATCGTTGAGAAGGTCTGTGACTACTTATTGATGTTATGCACCTCCGATGTCCGTCCCCCCCCACACTTTTCCCACACGGTGGATATTCTCTAAATTTAGCCAAGACCCCTCATGTGACATATTGTTGGAAAGGCCTGTGGCCACTTACTCATGTTATGCACCTCCCGCGGTTCTCCTCCCTTTGCCCCCACGGGGGGCATTTTTATAAATTTAGCGGAGACACCTCAAGTGACATATCGTTGGAAAGGTCTGTGACTACTTATTGATTTTATGCATCTCCGCTATCCGCCCCCCCCCCACTTTGCCCACACGGGGGCACTTTTCTAAATTTAGTGAAGGCCCTCATGTGATATATTGTTGGAAAGGCCTGTCACCACATACTGATGTTATGCATCTCCCGCGGTCCTCCCCCATCTTTGCCCCCACGGGGGGAATTTTTATATATTTAGCCGAGACCTTTCATGTGACATATTGGCATTTATATAAATTTAGCCGAGAGTTTTAATGTGACATATCGTTGGAAAGGCCTGTAACCACTTGTACATGTTATAAACATCCGATGTCCCTCCCCCCTTTGCTCCCACGGCGGCACTTTTCTAAATTTACCCGAGACCCCGCATGTGACATGTTGTCGGAAAGGCCTGTGACCACTTACTCACGTTATGTACCTAGCGCGCACGTCCCTTCACTTTGCCCGCACGGGGAAGGCATTTTTATAAATTAAGATCGAGACCCTTCGTGTGACATATGGTTGAAAGGCCTAAAGCCCTGTGACGATTTATTAATATTATGCAGCTTCTGTGCTCCACTCCTCACTTTGACCCCTCTCCCCCAGGGATCCGATCCGAGGTTCGTTTAGCTCGAGATTTTTTTTTTTACAGGACCTTGTAGTGCGTGCACACCACGCCCGCTTTTACGGTTCCTTATATATCGGGGAGCCAGTTCGAGATTTCATATTACAAGATTAGGTATAAATTAGAGGCCCCGATTAAAGGAAAGGCCCGCTAGCGGGCGAATCCACTTAGTCCTTATTAACACCGACTCATTCCAGTTCACCCACAGACGATTCTTGATAAATGTATGACGTATAAAAGCAATTGGCAAACTGGAGTCATCGAGAAAAAATTTGCACAATCGAAAAATTTCGAGATGTCCATTCAATCGAGAAAATCGGTAAAAATATCTCGTTATCGCAAATCACTAACCTTAATTATTCCAATCACCCATTGAGAAACCAATCGGCACCCCAACCACATTTCGGAACCTACTGGTTCCAAATGATACCGTTTTTTCATCCCAATCTTCCAAACGGCACCGCTAAGTCACCGTCAGTTTTAACAGTTTGCCTAAAATCATATCATTAAAATTTCAGAGGCCTTACATATAATTTTTATGTAAACGATTAAGAACATCATTACTTCATTTTCTTTTATGTCTACAAAACATTGAATAATTTACTTCTTAAAAAATGTTAGCTCTAAAATGGTTTGTTAACATCCGAAATATATAAAATAACTATCTGTAATTTATTTGAGATATTTTGTGGTAACAGATTCTACTGAAAATTTTTGAAAAATATTATACAAATTTTTAACGGAATCGGTTTCAGTTTTCCCATGGAAAAAAAATAAAAATCACAGACGATGCCTTTTATATAGATACATTTTTGTGTCGATATTATTTATGATTGATCATTCGCGCATAAATTCCTTAATTTAGAAAACTATTCCATTAAAAGTGAAGAGTAATTAAATTTAAATTAATCATTTCGATTGTTGCTAGGCAACATCATTAAATAAAGTGTCAAGCTTGTATGAATATATATAGTTAGTATAAAAACAAAAGAGAAGGAATACTAATAAGTAATATGATGTCCACATTTAACTAATTATGCAAGTTAAAATTTAAAACTAATGTCACAAGTGTGAAAAATTTTCAGGAAAAAATATTGTAATTGATATATGATAAATTTAAAATTATCGTTTCGCACGTTGCTTAGCAACAACATTAAATCATGTGTCAAGCAATGGGTGTATGTTGTTAGTATAAAAATAGATGAGAAAGAATTATAATGGGCTGTGTTATGTGAACCTTTAATTTATTATGCAAGTTAAAATTTAAAACTAATGTCACAGGAGAGAAAATCCAGGAGAAAGATGAATATGTAATAAGATATTCTAATGATTGTGTGATGGAATTGTTTGTAAAATATGAAGGTTTTGCATAAATGAGTAGCGTTTGCAATATGTAAAAAAAAACTTTTTAAAAGTTTTCTACCCTATAGATTGTGTCAATTTCTGATGTCAATTTAATGTGAGAGAGAAAGAAATGTTGCGAAGAAGATATGAACAAATGTATTTTTGCGAAAATACATGGTGTTGTACATAAATATATATTAATAAAAGAAATCAACAATTAAAATAACACTTTGAGCACGAAAATACAGGGGTGGTACTTGCCCTGAAATTTAAATATCAGGAAATTCTTCGGTTTTTTGTATAGTATATTATATTATTATTATATATATAGTATATTATAGTATTTTTGTATAGAAAATCTCTTCTTAAATAAGGCAAAATTTCACGCGTTTCAACCAGATTTATTTTTCTGTAAAAAATACTGATATTGGTCTTGAAAAATTCCCTGATACGTACGACCCCTGAAAATATTTTCCAAATACAGATAACAATAGAAATTTGCTCCCATGGTTAATAAGCGAATAGTATTTCAAATTTCTACTCCACTTCTCCGTCATACGGGAGAGTAGCCATATTTGAATAGCCACTTTAAATGAACTGCATCAATTCTGACGTTAATTACAGAAAGAGATGCCATCTACCGCTGAAATCCAACTCATCGGAATGATGCCATTTATAATTGGAAGAAGCATCCGCCTTTCACGTGCTGTTTTCAGACAATTTTATAAAACATAAAATTAGCTGTTTGTATCTAATGTTTTCCTACTAAACGTTTTCCTACTAAACTTTAAAACTGAGAAAAGTTGTTACGTTTTCGTATACATATCTAAATTTATGTGTTTATTTCGCATATTTTTCAAGTGAATTTGTTTGCTTTCATTTTTGTTCTTAATCTTGAGATTATCCGTTAAAAAAAAAAGGCGCAGTTGGCGCATCTGTTTTAAAAATGACTTTAATTAGACCAATTTGTGTTGCTTAAATTGGTTAGTTGATATAATATCACAAATCGTACGTTAATTCTCCTGCTAGAGAGATTTCGGTGTCAGAGTCAGTAATCATGAAACTTACTAAAACTAAGAGATTAAGAGAAAATATGATAAAAAAGACACAGACAAACTGTCTGGAAGAAAAACATCAACGACAACAAAAACTGTTAAAGATACCGGAAATGAAAAGAAAAGAGTAAGGTGTGAAAAGGTTGACCCGCAAGACAGCTGCAGCTATAAAAAAAACCCTAAAAATGCCAAAGAATCATTAGAAATGGTATCTCCCTTGCCAAAACCAGTTAAGTCAATTACAGAAGGAACATAAAAACAGCTGTATTAACATCTTCGCCATATAAAGTAAATCATGAAATGAAAAACAAAGAATGACAAAAAAGAAGCTCTCAAAGCACAAAAGCAACTGGAATATGAATTTTTAAAAAAATAGGCGTAATTGAATTGGAAAGGAAATGATTGAAGGGAAGAACTATAGACATAAGGTAAAGAAAACATCTGTTGCAGAAAATAATGTGCAATGATTCAGAATCTAAAAAGAAAAATCAAGGCTGTGATTATTGATTTTGCCCAGTTTGCAAGAAAAAAAAATAGCAGAAAAGATTCAGTATTCAAATTGCCAAAATGGTTCCATGTTGTGTGCGCTGGAATAAAATATGAACAAAAGAAATTCATGTGTAAGCCTTGCATCACTTCTTACATGATATCAAGTAACTGGAAATTAGATCCATAATTTGTATTTATGATAACTTATAACTTTGATTTATATTTTGAATACTTTTTGATATAAAACATTTACTGTTACTTTCAGACATTTGAGTTGATTATATTCCACTGCAGTTTTTTTGTTTGATTGTTTCATTAATCGCAAACTTTGCTTTTAATAAAATTATTTATATTTCCTACTTATTAAAACAGTCTAATATTGGTTGGTCCAATTTAAGAGACTAGTGGTCCAACACAGGCGACCAGTTATTGAATTTGGACCATTTTTGACAATTTTTTCAAATTACAATAAAGTTTAAGATTTTCAAAAAAAAAAAAAATGTTCTAAAGATTTATTTAGTTAGCAGATAAATATATTGACAAAGTTTAGTGATATTTTGCAGATATTCCAAAAATGAAATGAGTTACACCTGAAGATAAGTGAAGTGGTCCAAATACGGCTACTGTCCTCTATAGATAAGCAAATTGCAATTACTTTTTTTCTCTGATGACTGTACGTCGTACGTACCGAGACCGGTGAGTAAATATTTTGATGCTCAAAACTTTTTTTTTAAATTTACTGACATCAAATTTGTAATTTTAGCAACTGGTTGATTGATTAGAATTTTCGTTGTGTAGTTCTAGACATAGAATATACCCAATTTGAGCATCTCATGAAAACCAGTTTCAATTTAGAGAAATAATTTATAATTTATGTCAGTTAAATCAACCCAAAGAATACATTATTTTAAAAATTTAGCTTGTTTATTTCACAGCTACACTATATGGCCAAAGGTGACCGGTCACTTGCGATTTTAGACGTTTTCTTATATATCTAGAAAAATGCATGAGGAATTAACTTGAAACTTCAGGCGTGTAAACAGTTTCGTACAGGTCATATATTTCCGTGAAGATTTTTTCCAGAAACCCAAAAGGGGACCGTCAACAAATTGAAAAATAACGAATATGTTTTGGTAACCCTGTAAAAACTAACGTAGCAAAAGTGTTCAGCACAGTAGATTATGATTAGGCGCCTTATTGCAATAAACTGTGTTTATTTTACGAGAATAGCATGTATATCGCAGAGAAATTAAAGTTTTTATAAAAAGAATCCCAAATTTTGCCAACTTTTTTTCTTATAATTTGTAAATTTCTTAATATGAAAAAAGTTCTTGTTAGAAAATACGACAAACAACATTGTACACAATACCCTGCAATCAGAAAAAAAAAAAAAAAAAAAAAAAAAAAAAAAAAAAAAAAATTGGATGAAAAATGAGCAGGTATACTAAAAAATGTTTCACTACGCATGGGCGAATGCAATCAAAATATAATATGCATAATGTATTAGCTATGTGTATTTGTGTATAGAGCAACTTTTGTGAAAGTCTCAAAAAACGTCCCAGCAAAGTGGAAATTGCTGCCCAGCAGCAAGATAGGTGTTGGCAATGATAGAGAAGTGCTGGCTAATGGTCTACCAGTGGATGAACACTGCTGGACAGCTTCAGTCAACTTTGCTTTTGGAAATTATCAGATAAAATTCTGGTGGGCTTCCGTTTTATCTCATGCGCTGGCCCACCACTACATGGAAGTGCACGAACTTTTGCAGTGTTATTGCTGGGAACCCTTATGCTAAGTGGCGTTGCGAATATCGAAGACACTGAGTATTTGAACACAAATCTGAAATGAATATCTTAACACAACTTAAGCTGTAAAGCTATTTTTTTTTTTTTTGAAAATGTAAAAAATATAGCACCATTGCCAGCAACAAAATTAATAAGTAAATGAATAAATAAATAAATTATTTATTTTAACGCACTTTCTTTTGTCCTTAAATCTGTTTTTATTAAGTTACAAAGGATTTCGGCTTTCATAATTTACACAGTTCAGAATCAAAAATTAAAAAAGCGTATAAAATATATAGGATTTCTATACAATACAATAAATTTCTATACCAGTTTAATGATTGGAAACGTAAATCACAAATGAACAAACTCGAAATAGTGTAATGAGAGCTTGAAAACTACGACCGATCGTCGTTGAATACGGTGAAAGTGCATGTTCATGTCCGATCACGAAAACCAAACAGCATCGAGCGCGGTCAGTACTTGGGAGGGTGACCACATGGAAACCGCTGCATGTTCAGATATTTCTATAGCTCTTGGTGAAACTAGCTTATAGAGAAAAGAGCCATAATACTTTGGTTTTTTTTATAGAAATCTGTATGAAATTTTTGTAAGGAAAAGTGATGGTCAGCAAAGAAATAGCAGTGGGATGGGTGCTAGCACTGCAGGAGAAGTGCCGGATTGAAGTAATGTGATGGCATACCAATGCTGGCCTGCTGTTGGCCATCCCTCATGGGCCAGCTGCATTCCGCACGTACACTTTTGTAGTGGTTTAAGTAATGGCACCATTGCACTTTACCGCTGATGGCAGTGCCGGCTACCATCTTTTTTCCAGCTGATAGCCCACTGTTCCTTTCTTCGTTGAGATAGCTTGAAAATTCTGAAAATTATCGTTGATAGAATAAGCTTGAAATCCGTTGTTCCCAAAATGAAGTAAAAAGCTGAGGGGTTGTATCCATATATCTATTAATTAGTACCAATATAGCATACACAATATTGCACGTACTACGTACTGTATTTGGATACAGCCCCCATCTTTTTGCTTCAGTTTGGGAACAACGGATTTCGGGCTTATTCTATCAACGATAATTTTCAGAATTTTCAAGCTATGTTTATGATACTTTCACAAAAGTTGCTGTATACACTTAGGTAATACATTATGCACATTATATTTTGATTGCATTCGCGCATGCGCAGTGAAACATTTTTTAGTAAACCTGCTCAATTTTCATCCAATTTTTATCATTTTTTAATTCTGATTGCAGGGTATTTTGTGCAATGTTGTTTGTCAATTTTTCTGAACAGAACTTTTTTTTAATATTAAGAACTCTATAAATTATAAGCAAAAACTTGGCAAAATTTGGGACTATTTTTATAAAAACTTTAATTTTTATCTCTGAATATATATGCTATTCTCATAAAAATGAACACACTTTATTGCAATAAGGCACTTAATCATAATCCTCTGTGTTGAACTCTTTAGATATTTAAGAAAACGTCTAAAATAGCAAGTGACCGGTCACCTCTGGCCATACAGTGTATAAAGTAACATTAGCAAGCTTGTTCATCTCGAAGACATGAATTTGTATTTTCCAATAGTGTTCCTAGATTAGTCACATGGTTATGAAAGGAACAATGATAGCGCATTTTTTGAAAGTGTCAGGGACATTTGCGACTCAAGATTAAGTTAATGAAATCAAAAATAAGGTGTACATCTTTTTAAGGTAAAACAAAAACGTATTCATAAACAGTTAATGTTAGAGCTCTAATTCCATAACTGTTTCAATTGTTGTTCTTTATCATATCAAAACCTTCTTAAATTAGTCGTGTTAAATTTTCTTTGGTCCTATACGTAATATTTAGATAATTTTCCATATCCACTGAAAAGTAAACCAGAAACAATAATTACATTATTTCATGTTCAAAATTTACTGATCTAAGGGATAAGATAAAATTTGTTTTCTGGCAATAAAAACACAATAAAATAAAGGAACTTTTACTGTTTTACTTGTTAGAGCATGCTGGTATTTTCTTTTTAATATAACTTATACTGGCCAAGGATCCCATTTTTTTTTTTTTTTTTTTTTTTTTTTTTTTGTAAAAAAATTAAAAATATTTATTTTAAGGTAAGTGAAATTTTGTGTGATAAAAAGCAACATTTGGTTTTTTTTTTTTTTTTTTTTTTTTTTTTTTTTTTTTTTTTTACAATAGGAATTATAACTCTAAAGACTAATGTCAATTGAATGAATTATTTATTGCTGAAGGATTACAGAAGAAACCCTGTACACATACAATCAATGATAATAGCAGTACCTTAATATAAGTTTTGCCGTATTTGGTTGAATGTCACTATTTGCATTATTTTACAAAGACGGAACACATTAACACATATATCGTACTACATTAGAATATGATGCAAGGATAAATAATTTAACATTGAAGGGCAGGCTTTCAAATTCATATTATAGGTTAAGCAACTAATTAAACTACAAATACAAAAATATCGTCCAAATACAGGATAACAATAAGAAGGAAATATTAATAAAAATTCAATGTTTTATTTTCAACGGTAGATGAGAAATGTTCAAAATTTATGATGGTAATTTAATATAATATAAATGAATATATAATACAAATAAATAATAAAAATATATAAATAAAATATAAATGATGGAAATTTAGAAATCCCATAAACAAAAGGTAAAATCGATTGCTATTTTATTACACCAATGCAGTATACTGTTTTTATAGATAAATTGTAGAAAGAATTTTTTTTGTTAAAAAACAACAGTAAACGTATTTACAAATGATGAATAAAAAACTTTTTATGGCTATTTTTTTTAGAGATAAGCATATAAAACAGACATGTATAATGGACCTCATTGTTTCAAATAATATCTGGAAAAATTGGTAATAAATAAAAGTATAGTACGGTACAGGTATTAATCAAAATAAAAACTTCAGGTTTTAATTATATTGAGGTAAAATCGATTTTGTTTAATCGTAAAACTCGTTTAAATATAACTAAAAGGAAAGAAAACTAATAAACATATATATGGGGAGCGTCCAAAGTAATACAAAATTCTAAAAGGTTTTAAAAAAGAATAGTGAAAGGTAAAAAAAAATTGCCCGATGCCTTTTTCATAATTGATAAGTACCAAAAAACAAAAACAAAATGTTAATAAAGGAGCCCTAAAAACAAAATATTAGTTAAAATAATAAAATAAGTAAATATATATATATATATATATATATATATATATATTAAAAATGTTCAAATACCGGAAATATTATCCGCACATTGCTTTAATTAATAAATTCTCAAATTTCTTTTTAACCAATTATATTTGATTCTATTAAAAATCGAAACAACAGTTTCTAAAAATACGTTTTCAAAGTCTTTTAATATCTGCCATATCATATATATGTATGTTATATGTTTGGAAAGCATCCAAAGTAATACAAATTTCTAAAAGGTTTAAAAAAATCATATTTGGCAAAAAATTGCCCCGCGCCCGCGCCTTTTTCATAATTGTTAATTCAAAAAAAAAAAAAAAAAAAAAAAAAAAAAATACAAATTGTTAATAAAGGAACCCTAAAAACAAAATATTAGTTAAAATAATAAAATAAGTAAATATATATATATATATATTAAAAAAGTTAACATACCAGAAATATTATCCGGACATTGCTTTAATTAATAAATTCCCAAATTTATTTTTAACCAATTCTATTTCATTCTATTAAAACTCGAAACAACAGTTTCTAAAAATACGTCTTTTAATATCTTCTATATCACAGAACAAGTATTTTGAATCATTGGAAAGAATAGCAACTTCCTTTAACTGATTTCTTTCTGACACATATTCTTAATATGGATACTAAAAATCTTGTTAATACAAGCATCTTGATGCTTTGTGAATAGATAATTTAAAATAATTTTGACCCGAATAATCAGACGAATTCTTCATTTTTACATATTTAACAAATTAGCGCATGAATAATCAATTAAAGGTAGTTCTGCGTTAGTATTTACTAATCCATATTTTTTTTTTAAATAATTGATTAACTAACGAACCGTTAAAATGCTTTCTAGGGAAAACGATTTTCTATATGTCAATATTCATCTCCTTAATTTAAGGCATTATTTGAAATGATAGCATATATTTTCTTTTTTTATCAGCTACGTAATCCACAACTTACTTCAATAAATGCGATGTTTCATTTAAAAAATGCAATAATTTATTCAACATTGATAAATTATTTAATTAATTTACTTGCATTGACGTATAAATGTTAGTAAACATTGAAATCTTCCATTGAATAAAAAAAATTCTTATTTGTGTCTATGTAAATACTTTTATTAGATATGCATTTAATTTGAAAAGTTAAGAAAATAAAATGCTACACAGTTTCTGAAAATGCGCGGTAAATATTTATTTATTTTAAGTTATATTTAATTTTAATACTTTGTGTTTTAAGTCATTAACTTATTTATTTGCTTTAATGTAAAGCTAAAACAGATTTCGATTGCATAAAAAATAACTTATGTATCTCTAAATATTATGTATCTTACTTTATCTGTATTTTTTTAGAATTTCATTTTTCCTGCCATAGCTTCACTGATAAATTCTCAACGAAAAAAGTTTAAGTCAAACGTTTTTATCAGGCAATTAAGTATCAAACTATGCGAGTATCAAAAAGGGAAACTTTTTAAAACCAAGATTGTTATGAAATTAAAAAATAAATAAAATACGATTTATGATGCTATACAGTAGGCCACCCTTTTTCCTATCACGGACACAATTGACTTTTAATAACATCCCTGTTAAAGCCCCCTCTCCCCAACATTTATTCATAAAACTATATTTTTTTTTCATATCTGTTTGTGAGCAGACTACACATTATGCAACATACTCAGTCACACATAATATATACTAACATTTATTAAAATAATGATGTGCAAAGGGTAAAAATAAGCCTAAGTTTAAAGAAAGTTTCTTTATAATTATCACGGATACAAATATTAACACCATTGAAAGAAAAAAATTTATTCTTTTACTTTCAGGCGGAGCTTTCAGTAGTTTATTCGCAGCAAAATTTATTTTGAGAAAAACTGTGCAAATCGACAACTTTTATATCATTTTTTCATCAAAATAAGCATTCACTAGCCATAATGCCAAAATTTATAATTATACATAGAAATTTATAGAGGCTTGGTGGTCGCAAAACATGGAGGTTGGTGGGAGTATGTGCGCATGAATGCGCATATTTGATATTTTTTCTGACTTAGAGAGTTTCCCAAACGTTCTACACTGTTTCTCCCAAACCAAGGGACATCCCCACAAACATGCACACAGGTATTTTTTGTTTGACAAAAAACACCGGTTTACTAGAAAATGTACACATCAATCTGAAAACGGATTTCTTTGTCATTGCTACGAATGATATGTGTTTGGTCTTAATTCTACCTGTACCATATCTACGTCGTTCTCCAAAATAAGGTAATTTTATTGCTGCATTTATTCTTCTTACTTTAATTTTATCTATCCCTACATTCATTACTTTGATTCCTAATATAATATTTTTCTTTTGAGTCATAACAAAATTAGATAGATTTGTGAAATCTCACTAAATTATCGCATCGTTATTGAAAAATCTTTCCATGCTTCTATCGATTTAAGCTACAATATTTACAAACGCTTACTAATTAAAATCGAATTAAATAATATTAAGGCTCTAAATTGCTCTTAAGTCTTTTGAGGGAGGCCTATTGAATGACTTCCGATTTAGAACTGCTTTTTTAAAACACAACCATAATTTAAATGAAACGTCAAAAATTTCTGTAACTAGAATATTCCTAAAGCTATTTGCAAAAAAAAGAGACTGAAGTGATAGTAGTGACCACAAAAAAATCACATTTCGTAATTAAAAGAAAGCAGGGTATTCAAAATCCTTTAAAGAAACCGCAGATAGCACGTTTATTTGATTGTAGGTTTCGTAGTTGACTAATTATTTTGTCCTTCACTCAAGTAATTTAACAGAATTATTTAATTGCTAAATAAAGTGTCTCAGCGTGAAATGTATCCGCCACATTTCTCCAGAATAGCTCAGTTGGTAGAGCGTTTGTGTTTTATGCCGAAGGTTTGTGGTTCAAAACCAGGCGTAGACACTTTTTCCCTCAGTTGAATAGTACAAATTGTAGTAATTTGGAATTCACTTCTTTTATAATTGAAAGAAAATTATTTAAAGAAATGTATTTTAATAGATCACGAAAACCTGAAATCACGAGCTTTTATATGGAAAATAAAGTTTACTAAGAACAATGAATTAAGAGATAAGCACATACACATATTCCAAATTAATTGTAAGGGTACTTCAATAAGAGAATAAATTTTTTCCGAGTTATCTCTCTCTTATAGAAACTCCGCATTCCTCTTTGGTCACACAACCGGAGGAGCTATGGTGCACTAATTGCCTTCGGTCTCATATAATTAATCTTGAAAGAAAAGATAGGCCTTTTTTTCACTCTAGTCATCTCGTAATATCCTCGAGTAAGAGTTGTATTACAGTAGAGTTAATGTTCTAAACAAAGGAAGAATTGTGTCTAATAAGCATAAGTATGGTGCATTGCAAGAAACATTCATTTTATAGGTTATTACATAGTCATTCACTGTTTACTGCATGTTATTAAAGAAAGTAGTTAAAATTTTCTAAATAGTATATTTACACCAGAGTGCTCTTATGTTAAGGAATTATATATTCTTCGCTTATTTTAAATGTTTTATATAAAACACAAAAACACTGAATTAAATTCAATATACTTTACAAAAAACGATACAGAGAGAATCAATACTGCAGATTAGAATAAATATAAAGGAATATATACAATATTTAAAACTGGAATGGCTGTGTTTAAAAAAAACACAATCCAGAACTAAGTTCATTTGACTCTTTAGACGACCTATATAGATTAATATAGACGACCTACACTGCTCAAAACAATTAAAGGATATTTGAAGTTTTATATAAAATAAAGATATAAACGAAATTTTTTTTTGCCGAAAATAGAAGAAGAGAATCACAAATGCAAATTTTTCTGGTTTTCAAACTGTGGAGTATGCAAATTTTGAGTTCGACGTCAAAAACGTCGCTTCAGCGGCAGCGAATGAAATTTGACTTTTAACTGGATAAAAGAGAATGAAGACAAGGATGATCGGCATTCAGTGATTGCTTTGTTTCGATGAGTACGATGTCTCAGCGAAGTCATTGGACAGATTCAGAAGCTTTGAGAATTGTTGGTAGGTTAGAAGGGGGCCAAACTCAAGCCGAAGTAGCGCAAGCCATTGGAGTGTCACAAAGTGTAATTTCCAGGATCTGGAACCGTTTTTTGGAGAGTGGATGTGCAGGCCGAAGACCAGGGTAAGGTCGTAGATGGGCAACAACGCCCAATGAAGATCGGTATTTAGCGTTAACAGCTCGGAGACACCGAACCATGAATGCTACTCTTCTCCAACAACACCTTCGCTCGGCTACAGGCACCACGATTTCAACTCAGACTGTCCGAAACCGGCTCCATGCTGTAGGTCTGTATGCTCGCCGACCGATGGTATGTGTTAGATTAACATCAAGGCATCGTCGCGACCGCAGGGAGTGGGCAACCGAGCATGTCAACTGGAGGAGAAATGATTGGAGCAATATTCTGTTTTCTGACGAGTCCCGTTTTTCTGTGCATCCGGATAATAGGCGTATTTTCATCTGGAGGGACCGTGGCAGTAGGAATAATCGTGCGTTCGTGAACGAAAGTGTCAGATTTGGCGGTGGAGGAGTGTTGGTGTATGGTGGCATCTCCATTGACGGGCGCACTGACCTCTACATCATTCGAGATGGAGCTCCGACTGGTCGCCGATATAGGGATGAGATCCTCAGACCTATTGTAGTCCCTTACGCTGCAGCAATCGGAGATAACTTCATTTTAATGGACGATAACTGCAGGCCACATCGTGCAAACCTGGTGGAGGATTTCCTTTTCGAGGAAGGAATCGTTCGAGTGGAATGGCCAGCGTGTTCTCCAGACATGAATCCAATCGAGCACGTTTGGGACGCTCTAGGAAGACGAGTTTCTGGCCGCCAACAACCCCCACAAACTCTCCAAGAACTGGAAAGAGCTCTTCTGGAAGAGTGGGGCAGAATACCCCAACTCGTCATTAATAGCCTCATTGAGTCCATGCCTCAAAGGTGTTCAACGTTGCTGGCCGCCCGTGGAAACCATACCCCCTACTGAAAATGATTTTCTTTGAAGAAAACACCTTTTCTTATTCTTTTTTTCTCATATGCACAAATTGTGTTTTCTTCCTTTAGTACACAAATGCGCAATAAAATGCATTTTTTTCTGCCAAACATGTGTAATTTATTCTCATATAACCTACTATGTCTGTCGACCATGTATCAATCAGCTAAACAGTTTACCAGATACAAAATCCACCTAAAACTGCAATATCCTTTAATTGTTTTGAGCAGTGTATATAGAGGACCTAATAGACAAAATTAACATAAAAATATTTGTTGTCTGCACATCTGTCCGTTATTCTTCAATAGGCGAAAACGGTTCGATAACAAACACTAAACTTATCAGGGGCAGATAGGGAATATTTATGGCTACCAGCCGATAGTTTGTTCATTCAGATATCTCAAGAAGTTTTGGGGTAGCACTGGAAAAACTGAATCAACGAAAACATCAACCACCATTTCAGCACTCAAACACTGGTGAAATAGTTGGTCAATTTTTAGGAGTCTTGAGGAGATTGAAAGGTGCAATACGAAAATCCATTAAAGTTCTTCCCAAGCCATGCTGCCTAAAATATGGTATTTAGCTGTGGACCGGTTTACTCAAGCTCTATATATCATAATATTTTTAGGTTGATTTGATTTTGAACATACAACCCATTTATATTAAATTTAAAACTATATTAGTATACATAATTGAATTATTTTTGTTATATTGTCCACGGCCCAGGCTGGTTTTATTGATAAACATGGTAGAGGTCTGCACGGTGCGGAATTTCCAGGCCCGGGCCCGGCCCTAATGAAAGCCCTCTTCACCCGGCCCGGTGTAAAAATTTAAAGCTCGGCCCTGCCCGCTAATATCCGAAACCTCAAGTGTAGCACACCTCGGTGAAAGATGAAGGATGCCACATAATTTTGGAAGATTTTGGGATTTTCCCGCGCCTGCATTATGCATGTCAGTTCAAATTAATGGCGGATGGAGCAGCGTGCATGTGCAGCTATGGGGAATTTGTTATACTAAAAAAAGCATATAAAGAATAATAAAAACATAGGAACAGCACCACTTATATTTAATTAAACACAATTCAAGCGGATATTCAGTTACAATACAGGGATGGGAAATGTTTTCAATTTTTTGTACACTATCTTTTACTTTTTAGAAATGTTGTATTATTTTGAATGGCTGTATAATGCAGCTTTAAGATAACACATCGTTAGAATCTTGATATCGACAATTAAGACTTTAATCTCATGAAAGTAAAATGATTTCGCAATCGCGCTAAATAAACAAATAACTGTGTGCCTCTTATTTCATTATGATACTTCTACAGCTTATATACTTTATTCATATTCTATTATGTATTCAGTTTTCTCATGTCAGATCAGAGTTTTGATTATTAATCTACAAAAAATAGTTTAATTGCTGCATAATTAAAAAAAAAAACTGTGAACCATAAAATGTTTAATTTAAGATATGAATTTGTTATGATATTTTTCCTTGTAGTAAAACTTTTTGTGAACAAAAAAGAATTTAAAAGTTTCACCAACAATTTATTTTTATTAACATGTAATTTATTAATTTGCTCGTTTTTTATGATAATTTTTAAGTAATTTTAATACACACATAATAAATAATAAACTTCATAAAATATAAATTTTAAAAATAATTCTAATTAATTAAAATGCTTTTTACTATCGAGAGTTTCTTTTTTAAAGCTTATCTTTAATCATGAAATTAATACTTCAATATATACCATATTTTGAACCCCTTATAATACATATTATGAATTAAAATAACAAAATTAATAGATGGCAAATTTTGAAACGATATTTTGAAATTTATATGTGTGTGATAACTATATGCGTGTCGTATCTTGATAAATGTTTTATGAGTCCCCAATATAATAGAACATAACGAATAATAAAACATTGAAAATATTTTGTATTGTGGCTGAATGAAAGTTTGCAGTAATGTAAGAGTGATATTACGAATATAGATATAGATCTCTGCCATTCTGAGCATTTTTGAGTATTTTAACTGTTCAACTATTATCAATATTTATTATTTTCCTAAAAAACTGTTCTACACTCAATTACCTCATGTAAGCATTTAAAGTTTGTTTTATTCTTTTTTTGTGTGTGATTCTCTTCTAGATTGGAAAAATATTAAACTCTGCAAGAGTATGTCGCGAAGTTACATCAGTTAAATTATTGGTAAATATATGAATAAACATTGATGTCCCACAGCAATAACTGTACCTGTAAGGATAATAAATAAATATATGTAATGTATTATTATGCATAAATATGTGTAGCAATAAACCTTCGTTGTATCCCTCTTTTTTATGTTTACTGAAAAAAAGTTATTTTAGCTGAAGTTTAACTGCAGTTTTTATATTTTTTGTAGTAACATACTTTTTCCCCTCCTTATTTTCCAGTTCAAGTCAATTCATTTAAAATATGTTTAGGTTTAGAAATTCTATCATGAATTACAGTTCCTTACCTTTAACAAGCACATAATAGCATTTTGATTTGATATTGAATAGTTTACCATCCTAACATGGAAGCATTGCAAGTGCAATTTAGATGTTGGATTTTCAGAGCAATTTGTTTATTTTTTATTTATTTATTTATTTATTTATTTGGGGGGGGGGGGGGGTGTTTCTAATGAAAGTCAAGTATTGATTTAATGTTTTCAATTTTTCAGTTTAACAGTCTGACTGATTTAAAGTGAATCCAGATAATTTATTAAAGAAATAATTAAATCAAACGGATTTCTGACTACCACATTTTCTATATATACATACTTACATACATGCATACATACATATATATATATATATATATATATATATGTGTATATATATATATATATATTAAAAAAAATGCTTACGTATTTTCAAAGTTCACCCTTCATTGAAAAGATTTCGGTAAATTCATTGTTTATTAACACAGTACATTGTTAGTACCGAATATAGACTTTTTTTTCATTGAGAAGCAGCGTTCATTAATCACAATAATATTTTTAAATAAATAGATTCAGATTTACCAATTTGTACTTCTGTTTTTAAATTTTCCATTTCCATTTTACATGTGTGTGAATGGTATAAATCATTTTAATATATTTATTAGAGGCGATCACATTGTAAATTTCCGCAAATCTGAATGGTTGTCTAACCATTCTTATAAGAGTAATAAATTTTTTAAACGTTAAATCTCTATTTCTAAGTGATCTAAAAGAGTTTTTGGAAACAGAATAACATCATTTGAAATAACATGAATTGAAATGCACTGACAGTAATGTCAATGTCAACGAGCGCATGCGCGCAAAGCGCTCTTCTCTCAAAATCATTCGGCAGGATACGTCTTTGGCGAAGGTGTTCTACGCTTGACGGTTCGGATATTAGCGCAAGGGCTTAGCCCGGCCCGTTTCAATTTCTACAAAAAATTCTGGGTTTTTCGACATACAATTAAGATTCTTTTAATGAATACTATATACATATTACAGTTATTATATACATTATTATATACACACATTTATTATATACAGTTATTACTATATACATTTTACAGTATGTTTTATGTTACTGTGTGTTCGAAAAACAGAAAACTCACAATATTAATACTTACAGTGTTTTAGTCATCGTCTCTACAGACGTTTCAAAATTCAAATAAGGATTTCATTAAAATATTAATGCAGTTTAGAATAAAGGGTTATAAACGTGATAACTTTTGAAGCTGTATAATGAAAAGTAGATTTCTGAAAATATTTCTCTCATTTTTAAGGCTTTTCTAAAATCCAAAGGAGCTACATTTCGACACATTTGTTAATCCATTTCTTTTCGGAAGCGCGTAAGATTGGCAGGTATTCTAATTCAGAAACTACGTAAATGAAGTTTTTTTTTTTTTTTTTTTTTTTTAGATAAAAGCAATATTTTTTTCAGAAAATACTGCCAAAGTTAGTTCAGAAAATACTGCCAAAGTTTTCAATAGAAGTTCGGGAAGCGATAGCACAGAAAAGGAGAAAAGTGTACAGTTTGACGCCCTGAGTGGAGTAAGATCGCCTGATCAGAGATCTGATCTAGCTTAGACTTATTTACGTTCCCACCCGGGGGACTCCTCGACATGCAGGGGATCGCAGGCAAAAGTGTCAAGAATCTCTGTTATCTCTATAAGTAGGGTAGACCGGGGTTAGTTGGCCATAGGGACACGTTGTCCCAGTCGCGATATTTTTTCAACTTTGCGTTAGATGACATTGTCAGTCCAGCCATGTATGCGTTGCTTTGCTTTCCTCCTCCACCATCAGCACTATTGAAGTCGGAGCGCCCGTTAAAGAATTATTGAGAATTTTCTAAATTTTGCAAAGGTGAGTAAATTTCCTCTCTTATAAATAATCGTTTTTTATTTGTTTGTAGATTACATTTTAGGTTTTGATATATAACAATTCAGAAAAATAATTGTTCGTAGTTATTGTAGAGCATGTTTTTTTATTGAAATACATTCAGAATATTCCTTATAGTTATGAAAAACAAAAATGTCAATACTTAGTTGGCCCATTTGGCACGGAGCATGTTGGCCCGCCAGGCCAATATGCCCGTAGAAATTTGGCTCTAGGGTATTGGAATTTTGATATATTTAATGAATTTTTTTAATCAACATTTATTATTTTTTAATTGATTTATTATTAATTAATAGTAAGGAATTATTTTATTAATTGAATTTCTGGTTATTTCAGTCAATCTTTTTAAAAAATGAAGTTATAACTTTGTTTACCTCCTCCCTAAATTAAATCAGCTGCTCCTGTTGTACAAAAACATTTATAACTTTCATAATTATAGAAAAATCTCAGTTGGCTTGGCTTACAGGCACAGGTAGACTTCGAAGTTAAGTACCAATTTCACGAAGAATTTAACGGATTAAGGGAAATGTCATCTTTTTCTTATACAACCTCCCCCCCCCCCCCCCATACGAACACACACTTTTTTTAGTTTTTAATTTCTTTTTGCGGTAAGAGTTGCTCTTGTCAAAAGCTTGTCAATACAAAAATTGTAGATAATATTAAGATGATTTATGATAAATTTAAGTGAATTTTATATCTTGTGAATTGACGAAGTTGGGAATTTTTTTTTCTTCTGAAAACCTATTTTTTGCACTTCTTGAAGCCATTTTTAATTATATCAAAAATCTGTCATGCATAATTTTTTAGCCCTTTTCCAAGAAGTTTTGAAAACTTTAAACTGATTGGATATGTTATCGTGTACATAGAAAAGTAATATATATATATATAGTTTCGAACTGGGGGGTGATTTTTGATCTAGGGGTCATGATCGGTGTAGATCTGCAAAAGTTTTTCAAAAATTCCAACATATGGGAGATTGCAATAGGTAGAATTTCTTACGAAATCTACCTAAAAGTTCTGCCTCCTAGTGTTACATACTACCGCTAAAAGTAACAAATCTAACAATCAAAATCTATCCGACTCTGATATTTCTCAATTATTAATAAAATCCCCTTGTTCACCAGTCCAAAGAACAGTTTGCCACAAATAATCCTTTAATAACATCACATTTTTCGAAGTGAAATCCTCTTACCTGGGTACTTATTCGTTGAAACTAAATCATCCTTTCTCTCTTCATAATCCATAAAAAGGGCAGTTTCAGGAAAAAAAATTTAATTATCAAAAGCTATATTTTCCTTTAAGAGACATGTTGTCCCTTCCACAGGCAGAATAGAACTACACTTCCCTATCCGTTGATAAAAATCAGTAGTTCAAACAAAAAGTATAAAAAGTGATATCATCCAACATAATTATATCAAGCACATTGCTATATACTAACTTATTAGATTATCTAAATCTCATTATACCAATAATAAATAATGAATGTAATCAATAATATATATATTTCATGATAAACAAACTGTGTTTTTTATTATTTAATTAAGAATTAAAATTTTATATAAACGAAAATTATCATTATTTCACAAAAGCTGGCATTAGCCAAGGTATCATCAAGAAATATTACATTTTACTGACAGACATTTGAAGGTAATGATGCGCTAGAGAAACATGCGTTAGAGAAACATAATAAACGAAAGAAAAGAATTATTGCACTTAACAGATGTACAGAGGCCTTGATACAATTTATTTATCTCTGGTGTTTATAATAAATCACCTAATTAAGGATGAATGACTTTTTAAACTAATGTACTCTAAGATTTACGGTGTTTTAACACCTAGCATGCCCTTATTAAAATGTATTACTGTTAAGTAATGCATTGAAGACATTTTTATGAGAAAATAAATTCAAATTTTAAAGCAATTTTTGTCGAAGTTAATAATTTGAATAAGTCACAGTTTTAATATTCAAAATTTTTATTTTAATTTTGGAGGCTATATTGTGTTTTTGTTCGCAAGAAATAAAAATTAAGATTTGGTAAAATTTTGATCATTTCTTAAACTTCTACACTATCAGAACATTAAAATGTGTCGTCAAAAGTGGCGGGCCAACTTACACCGCAATCGGGGCAGGTTGGTCCAAGCGACTTGGTGTCAGTTTGAGCTTCTTAACTTATGGTTAATATTTTCAAGTTTTATTACTGTGACTTTTTCCTGAAAGTACGCTGATACTGGTAACATAAAAAGAAATTTAAAAATGTTGAATTGGTAATTTAAAAAAAAAATTATTCGAAGAAAATGCTGGCCAACTAGCCCCGGTCTACCCTAATTCTGCAAAATTGGAATAGCCATTCGATTCCAAATGCTTTCAATAGTCAGGCCTGTCAATTTTATGCATATACAGTTAAAAAGGAGTCGGAAAATGCGTCTGAAAGTTTCGCATTGTTGAGCAGTGAATATGAGAAGCAACTTAAGATATATTTCCAGGGGTACTGTTAAGAAAAGTTCATTATCGCTATTAATACTTTTACAAAACACAATGCCTGCCCTACAATCCTGAGGACGATTAAGACCAGTTCTGTCTCGGCACGAGTCTGCTGAAAAAATTAAACCCGGGATCAGACATCATGTAACTGTACGATATCGATCTCTATGATTGACATGTTACATTTCTGTGTTGATGTTGTTAAACACGCATCAGCTCGTGACGGACATTTATACTTATCGAGATAGTCATATTCGTTGATAATGACTCGTATTTTATCTACTTCGCTTAAATACTTACGCCGGATCGATAGGCACAATTAATTTTTTTTATCGGCCCGGCCCTGCAGGCCAGTTAAATTTTTTTGCCTGTCCTGTCCGTTTATTTTGTCTGTCGGCCCTTCCCGGTACAGCTCGTTTGAAAATTCCCTCTTACTTCGTGAGCCCGGCACGCGGGCTGGGCGAGGTACGGGCTCGGGCCAAGCCCGGGCCCGTGCAGACCTCTAAAACATGGAAATGATCACCCAGAAAATGATGAAATGCTTGTCATATAAATAAAATATACTTTCAATAATATATTTAATTTTTTCCTAAACCACTATCTCTAAGATTTGATAATTGGGAGTAAACAGAATTGAAGAAAATCTATATATGGTAAATTTTGTATGGATTTCACTATGTTTGTATTGATATGCCATGTTTTTGAAGTAAGATACTATTTTGTTCCTCAGTTTTGCATCATTTCCGCTAACTTTCAGACAACCATACACAGGTTCGTTTCCATATAGAGTGGTGTGAAAAACTGAAATATTCCGATTAGCTATAGCGTAGAATATTTCCCTAGAGCATTAATAAAAAAGAATTTTCAAATTGGATAAGATCTTTTTATCGAGTATACCGTCGAAATTTTTCGAAAATTAATGAATTTCAAGGTATTATTACCACGCCAGCTACTATTATAATGACAGTAGAGGAGAAGGTCCGATTACCGGCTAGGCTCCAAATACCGGCTACTAGGTGTTCTGAGAACTGAGCGCAGCGCAATTTAGCGGTGATAGGCAGAGTTTGTAATTGTATTGAGAGAAGAAAGTTACGAAAAGCACGTCGCTGAAGTCTGTCTCATTTACAAATAGTAAATGCAAAAGTGTCGAATCCACGCAATCTGGTACATCAAAAGTTTTTCAGATGTGTGTTTCTCATTTTTTTTTTTAATGTACTGATCATATATTGGCTTGAATTGTTGATTAAGTTATTTTCTAGACATATTTAGCTCTCAATTGCCTTGCGCACATTATTGGTATTTTATTATATGAATGAGTAATAGCGGTTTTAACTTAAACATAGCAGTGGTCCGAATACCGGCTACGTAGAGTGGTCTAAATACCGGCTAGCCGGTATTTGGACCTCTCTCGGTTGCTCTGCTTGAAGGGGAGGAAATAAATTAATATAAAGGGTTCAGAAATAGTTCCAGTCCCATTTCGCAATATGAAAAAGCAACCGTGGCCGTAATTTTTCAGGACCAACACTGGTTACCGTATCACTTCTCCAAAAAGCGCTGTTGGACACTCCAAAATTGCCTGTAATAAATCTGAAGAAAATGAAAAAAATGATGGAGTAAACCAGGCGAAAGAAACAGAAATTGATTTTTAACCCCCTCGCTCCACAACCCGAGATTTCCTGGGGCAACGTAAAAGTACCAAAATTTGCGTAACCCGAGATTTCCTCGGAGATGCATTTTTTCCATCTAATTAACCCTCCTTGATTATTCCCATCAGTTATTTTTGACTGTAAATTTTGCCTTATTTAATCGGGACATTTTCCCGAATAAATTATACAAAAAGTTTTGTTTTGAAAAACCGGTGACAAAAGAATAAAAACTCTTAAAAACGCTCGTCGTGAAGGGGTTAAATACGCAATTTTTGAAGCTATTTTGATAAAACAATTACGCAGCAAGGGGGTTAAAAAAGTTAAAAAGAAAATATTCAACAGAGATTTGTGTCTTCTGCATGCGTGCTTTCTCTGTGCACAAGAATGGGGGAGGGGATTCTGGGATCAGTGTTAAGAATGCGGTGCGCTGATGGCGAATGGCTGATAGGGACTGCACCGACGCAGAGAGTGATATTATATTTGTGATTTTTTCAGATAAAATAATTCTCATTTCAATCAGCAAGTTTTTTTTTTTTGTTTTACACGTTAAAAACCAAAACTACAAACATAATGGGAAGTAGACTGTGAGAGATAGTCATAAAGAATTTTATGAATTTGACAAAAATACATGTTTATTAAAAATTGCATATTTTTCTGTGCATAAGAAATGTTATTAATCAATAAATTTTTTTAAAATAATATTCTTATTGCTTAATAATTGTCATTAGCTCTATTTGTGTGATCTTTAGGAAAAAAACTTAGGTAGCCGGTATTTAGACCCCATTTTAAAAACTCAAAATTTGAAGACTTTCGGAATTTTGCTTTTTATAAACAGAAAACGCCTTTGAAACTGATTTTTTTCTCTAAACAAATGAACAACATACCAAGGTAACCTGCTGTCACTTTTTATTTTATTAGTTTTGAAAATTGTATGATCTAGATTGAAAACAAAAGTGGTAGCCGGTATTTGGACCTTTTCTCCTCTACTATTTCCACATACTATAGAGAGGAAATGGTGCCTGAGGCATTAATAAAAAAGCTTTAAAAAGTTTTCTTTAAGTCAAATAACATTGTCCGATCCCACTTATATGTTAAATTTAATTATAAAAATTTTATTAAGCAAAATATTTTGTACTATTTTTGAAAAATAATCTAACATCTATTATTCATTTAAAGCCCTCTTATGGTTTTTGAAATATTATAAACGCTTGAAAGTTATTTTAGACTATGGAAACTTCTATGATGATTCAACATTTACTTATTTATATACCCGCCACCAAAAACGTGACACTTCATCGCTAGTATCAAGGCATAGCGAAAACTCCCTACCTAGTGATAAGAATAATTACTCACAAGTAAATGTACTATAGTCTGTTGCAGCAAATTTGGTTTTTATAGCTCATTCGATTCCTCTCATCGAGCTAAGTAATTTGGTACCTCGCATATCGGCTATTGAGTTTTAATAATGACAGAGGGCCGATTTAAAGTTTAAAAATGTCCATAATGCGAGGTACCGAAAATAAAATAGTAGCAGAAAATTCCTTCGCATGCAACCGTAGGAAAACGTTCCGCAAGTTACGAAGTGACTGCAAAACTGACAAAGAACCAATAATGTGTGGCTACAAAGATTGTTGCTCGTAATTCGGTAAAAAGTATTGACAGGCTGAACAAAATTAGACTAGTTGCCAGTGGGATACTTTTTTAAAATTCGGATTTCTAGATTTGCACCACTTTTTTGAAATAGTAAAATTCGCCTTATTTAATGACCTATTAATTAAGGAGAAAACAAGGGTAATTTTACCATTTCAAAAACGTTGTGTTAATCAAGAAATCTAAATTAAAAAAAATAGCCCATTGGCAACACTCTACTACAGGAGGACATCATAACTTGCGAACACATGCCTGTCAAGTAGCATACGAATATTTTATCTGCAATTACAAATTCTTATAATAACAGCAATAATATAACCTTAGAGTAGTTATTGGTAATGTATGGCACTATAAAAACACTTAGTAAACTTAAATTACACTTATTTCATTTAAGGCATCTGTTTCTCAATGAACAAAATTTTAAACTTTGACCCGACCCCCTCTCATTATAATAACACAATAGCCGATATGCGAGGTATAAAATGACTAAGCTCGATCAGACGAATCGAATGAGCTTTAAAAATCGAAATTCCCCTCCACAGACTGTAGTACCTTTACTTGACAGTGTTACTGAAGTAGACGTTCTTGTGTGTTACGTTCTATATTTCTATCTGACGTCATTTCTTTGTTTTAGATTATTTTAAGGCATTAGTTATTTTTCTGAAAATTGATCCGTCATCGTGCAAAAAAATTACTAGAAAAGCGTTTGAGTTTCATTTTTCAGATGTTTCAGAGATTTTCCAGAATATAAACTCCCAACATACGAGGATGTGCTTCGTAGTTGTTTCGAGGATTGAATGTTGCTAGCAGTGCTGTGTACAAAGGAAAACAAAGGTAAACATTTCAATAATATTTTGTATGGTGAAATAAATGTAATTCCGTTATCTGTTTCAGCACATAGATGGAACAAATTTGCCCCTAATTTCTTTTGTGATAAAAATTAATCCTTATAATATATAAAAAAAATCAATAACTTAGTTGAATTGCATATTCATAAAATATTTTTAGTAAATGCGTGATGCGGAAAAAACTTGCGTGGTTAAAAAACACAAGCAGCCCAAAACTATTAGCAATCATCTATTTCAAGGAATTGAAAAATGCCCTAATTTTTAATATTAACAGCAAAATGCGGAATAGGGAGTTGTAAATATCAGTGATAGTAACACATATGATTTTATGTTTTTGTGCATCATTCTCTTAATTTAATCTTCTTTGTGCTTCATCTCATTAATCAACTTGCACAGAAGAAAGTACACTTGTTTATGAAATCTCGACGCAGTGGTATCCTAACATTTTTTCCGGCTGTTTATACATTCCTACGATATTGTTACACACATTATATTAATTTTAACACAAGTGTTTTTGCATGCATTTTTTTAGTATTTATATACTCTGGGAAGGACCTTTTCACCACCTTTCGGCCTTAAAACAAATCACCGCATTTACTTTCTTTTCAAAGAATATATTCCTATAATATTTTCTACAAAATACAATAATAACATCGAAAGAAAAAAGAGAAAATAATTTAACTGAAAAACATTACAACAGTAATCTGGTGTATATAAAGTGTCGAATATTTTAATTAATTAAAGGATAGTATAACTGTGTGCAATTACAGGTTCAGTAGATTATCATCCACAATATACACTGCTCAAAAAAATTAGGGGAGAGAGCAAAAAACTGAAGAGAACAGTAAAAAACAGCAATGTATGGGTATAAAATGGATGATACACTTGTAGCAGTGCTTAATACATAAAAAAAGACGCAAAAAATGACAAGGGAGCTTTTATTTTTTGAAAAGATGAAAAGAACATGAAAAGATGGTTTAGGGCAACAATTTGGTTTCATGTAAATCATAAAAAAAGTATTGTTTAGAAATTATGCAAGATGTTTAATATGGTGTGTGGTCTTGTCGAACAGCTAAGACTACTGCACATCGGTTTTCCATGGATGCGATGAGGTTATCGATAAGACTTGGGGAAGACTGTTCCACTGCTCAAGAATTGCAATCTCCATGTCCCGGACAGTAAAAGAAGGCCTCGTTCTAGCAGCAATGCGTCGTCTGAGTATGTCCCAAACATGCTCAATCGGATTTAGGTCAGGAGAGCATGCTGGTCATACCATACGCTCTATTGTTTAAGCTTCAAGCATGTTTTCCACAAAACGAACTGTATAAAGTCTGGCATTATCATAAATGGAAAAAAAGAAATCAATAATTACTGCAACATAAAATACGACATGAGGTCTCGGTATCTCGTCTGTATTACTCCGGACCGTCAAAATGCCATTCCGAATGATATGCAGGCCCGTACGTTCACCTATGCTGATTCCAGACAAGGGCATCAACCCACCTCGTCTGTAATGGGATCTTTCATGGACGAGTGTGGGATTATTTGAGTGCATATTTCTCTCCATGCCAAAACACATCAGATGTTACATCCAGACTGAATCGGGGGTCGTCTGTAAACAGAATTTCACCCCAACAACGTTTCTTCTAAACTCGATGTTCAGTTCCCACCTTCTTTGGGCCACACAGTGGCTTGAGGTCAACGGAATACAGTCCATTGGCTAACGTGCATAGAGACTACCCTCATGAAGCATATTTCGGACTGTTTGGCTGGACATCCTTCGTCCTTTGGCCAAGAACAACTGTGTTTGCAGCTGAGTAGCATTGCCCGTTCCGTCTCGAGGCTATTAACAGGATATATCGGTCATCAGTTTCTGTGTTAGCACATTTTCGACCTTGCACTTGCCGATGACTACCATTCCATGAGTCTTGGAATGGATTCCACCGCCTTTCATGGACAGTTCCAACAGCGTCCACTACATTTCGTTGTGTTTCCCTAAATTCAACTGTCCCGATAACACGCCAAGCCATAGATTGCGGTAAAATGTTGTTGTGACATTTTCAAGCCACCTTTTCTCAAAACACGATCTGAACAATTGAATTTACAACTGAGGCAGTGAAACAGACGTTTCTGCAAAATCTCGATTTCTTCACTTATCACCTTTTTCCAGTTTTTGACGTCATAAACTTTAATTTATGTGTGAAGTTTTTTTATCTGTTTTCTACAGCACTTTAAATTATGGATGTTTTATTTTACGTTACTTATCCGTGTAAATATTTGCGTAATTTCGTTAAAACCACGTGCTCCCCTAATTGTTTTGAGCAGTGTATATTCTAGCTTTAGAATCATCGGAAATAATTTCTGCTAATTTTTTTGTAATATCTATTGCCCTTTTTATCATGTTGCCGTTCACTAAAAAAGAATCGGTAGTACTAAAGGTTTGTCAAGAAGTACTCTTTAAAGAAGTGTATCGTATCCAATATTACAACAAACTGTCTAAAATTAACAGTTCCAGTTTCCAGATAACCCTTATAGAAATCAGAAAATATCGCAATATGTCATTTTTCAGAATGGAAATTAAACAAATGTGGATACATATAAATAAAGGAACTAAATAATATTGCAGTAAATGTAATTTCTTATAACAGCACGTCGAAATAGAGTTAAACGTTCTGTAACAATACACATATTTATTATTTGCAATTCCAACTTTTCTAAAAATAATACAAGCGATTGATATTGTGAACAATTTCTTTAAATGTCTTCTTCTTTTTCGTCCTAGAAAAATATAGATCGTAATTTCAGAAAAAATAAGTAGCATAAGTATATAGAGTAATATTTTTTAAAGTTGTGAATGAATAATAAAGTAAATATTAATTCACACATGTCTTTTGTAGCACCGTTTAATGTTCTAGAAATACTATGTTCTAGAAATATAAATTACAATTTTTTATTACATCTATAAATACATATGATTATAATTTTCAGGAAATAATTAACATATATTAAAATCCGGCTATTTGAATAATATATTCATTGTTTAAAAAAAATTTCTCTTCTTAAAAAAGAAAAAAGTGGCCAAAAGTGGAGAAAAGGATGTTTTCCGTAAATAAAATAAAATAAAATAAAATAAAATAAAGAAAGAAAAAGAAAAAAGTTCTTTAACGTAGTTTAACATTACGAACATTACAAACAGGAAAGTTATGTAATCAAATGTGTGTATACAAAATGTAGCAATTTATTTTTCAATCAATAATGACAATTATTAAAATATATTAATATATGTATTTCCTTAATAATGATTGATGAGGCCAAACTAAAAGATGTTTGCCATTTAAATTTTACGAAAAAACTAGAAAAACCATATATTTACAATATGCGTTTACTTTCTTATTTCTGTTAATTCCTATTTCTAAAATACTCTGTATATTTTAAAAAATAAACAATATTTTCTTCTATTTAAAAGTAAATAGATTTTTTTATGGGAAACTCATGTATATACTCAGAAAACAAATTTTTCTTTTTATATAACGTTTTGCTGTGTGTTCCTGTATTATATATAATATATTATATATATTATATATATTATAAGAATAAGTTTTAAAAACAACATTTGTCTTTTATTTTCTACTATAAACATATAACAAGATTTCTTAAAACTTTCGAAAAAAATCATCCACCCGCTTTCAAACAAATCATATACCAACTACGAAATAATAAAAAAAGAAGATCTTCGGTTTCTTCAAATACCAGCGGTCCTGTTTTTATTACCAGGTAAAGGAGATTGCTATATTTGAAGGATAAGATATGCCGCAAGTCAACAGCGGTATTTTTCTATGATATAAAAGTACGGTGATGTATTTTTATCGAGGTCATATTAGAATTATTGAACAAGATCTCTGTGACTCAGCGAAAAAAAAAGACAAATGTTCCTTAAGGGGGTCCGGACACATTTTAAAATAATATTTATTTATTGAGTTAAAATTTTGAATTTTTATGTGATGTTTAACCGTATCATTTGTAAACAAAATCACATGATAAATCGTCTCATATACTTTTTTTAAATTTTAAATTTATTAAAAAGGTGGGGTAATTTAAAATCGTTATAACTCGAAATATTATTTGTTTAATTTCAATTTTTTTCACTTAAATAAACAGAAATATATTTAAATTTTGATTCAGCATTTTTAAATATATTAATAAAAAATAGAAATATTTAAAGTAAAAATTTAAAATAAAAAGATGTAATAAAAAATAATAATATTTTCCAAAGAAAAAATATATTTTTTTAATTTGCTGAATCAAAATTAAAGGAAATCAATTGAAAAAGACTTTAACAATTAATCTTTAACGGTTCTTTACTTATAACAATTTAAATACAAGGAATAGTGAAAAAACCCATTATGAAGAAAAAAGTATTTTCACAAGAAGTCGTTTCCTTGACAATCATTACATGAAGCTAGATTTTTAAAACAAACCAAAACGAAAAAACTAATATTTCCTGCTCTAATTAAGATAGAAACATGATTTAAACGCCACTTTAAGCAGTAAAAAACAGAGAAAAATGTAATGCAATAAAATGTTTTTTAGAAAATATGAAGAATTTTGTGTCCCGGACCACCTTAAGCTACGAAAATATACGTAAATATACAATAATCTTTTCCGATTTACCGGAAAGCGTTCTTTATCTTTAATAAGCATAGAAACCTATATATTTCACATATTTAAAGACGCATTTATACAAAAAAGCTTCTTTACTGTCACGGATTTCGAAAATGTTTTCGAGAAACTTTCGTAGTGTATTCATCAGTTTTGTCAATTAGGGATGTCCATTTTTAGAATAATATCAATTCTCAATTAAAGATTTGTAGCTGCGTAACTGAATTTAATCATGCAAGTAATAATATTAATTTAAATTCTTAACGTAAATACTGTTAATTTATCATTATTGAATGCAAAACATGAAAATATTTATTCCAGATTGATAGCATAAAAAAAAAAAAAATCCCTACCGGCTTGGCCTACAGGCGCAGGTAGATTTCGAAATTAAGTGCTAATTTCACCAACCAAAACTAAATCATGATTATAGATAAACCCACTTTAACAATTTTATCTGACCGTTTTTGACGAGTTTTTAATTTCATTTTTATATACGATATCGTTTTATCAGAATCGTGTTAAGAGTCATTCCATATAAGAATCACCCAGGCTGTGATTAAATTGTAAACAGATACATGTGATTTTTTTTCAGTGAGATGATCATTAGAAAGAAAGAAATCCAGAATATCAATGCCTTGGGACCATTAGTTTTCATTTGTTGGGGAGTCAAAGGTCAGAGCGCTGCTTGAAAAATTCAAATTTTATGTTTTGCATAGTATTTTTCATAGTATGAATTGAAGTTATCCCACAAAACAAATTCCATGGTTGTATTATGTAAAGTTAGTTCTTTGCTATTCAAGAATAAAAATTATGGGATATGTGTAATACAGTGAGCTAGATGGCTGCAAAAATTGATTTTTTTCCAAAATTTCACTAGAGTTTTGACACATATAGCTCTTTGCATTGAAATCATCCCATCATTTTTAAATGCTGTATGCTTCCCTATGGTGAAATGAAACACAGAAAAGTAAGTCCCACCATGGGCAGACTTTAATGCATTCCTAAATTTTAGGCCAAATTTCCAAAAAAACATATTTTTGCCTATTTTAAGGGAAGTAAACTAGACATGCATTAAAGTCAGAAGCCTCTACAATAATAATAGAAATGTAGAATAACTATTCACCTTTCAAAATCATCAAACAGAATCATGAGCACTAAAGCAATTTTTATGGGGTAATGGAAATCGCATTGTAATATAATTTGGAAATACGTTTCCTCGATCGTAGCATTCAATCATTGCCAAGAATAAAAATACTTACAATTATTTCTGAAATGCATATATTTTTTATTCTAATATGAATTTCCACATGTATAACAATAAATATTTTTAACAGTATTTATTTATAACTGTAACAAATATTTTTGTTTCAGACAGTGAAGATGTTTTAATGAAGTGAAAAGAAGCATGTAAACCAGATTATTATAAGCTACTTCAGTCTTGCTGCATACTGTCTGTTTGAAAGTAAGACTTAGAGAAAGTAAGTTTTTAAAAGTTATTTTAAACATGGATGAATATTCCTAATGCAAGTTATCAAACAAATGTGCTTGTGGGCGATATGCTGCTACAAAATCAAGTAGATTATTTCCAGTTTTTGAACTCACCAGGTTTAACGATATGACATGGTATTGAAAAAAAAATGTACCTCCAGAAAATATTTCTGAAAAAGATCTCATAGAAAATCGAAGTAGAACTACCCTAGAGGATATGATTTGTTCAAATCACATATACAAATTAGGAACATTTTGGACACCTCCTCGCTATTGAGAACATCCTAATCATAAAATGAAGAGTAAGAAAGGGCACGGATTTGAGACCTTATACATTTTTTAAATATGAAGCACTGTGCTCAGAATTTGGTTAGTTCGCAGTTGAAGGAGTTGGCAATAGCGAGGTGGTGCCCAAAATGTTCCAAATTCGTATCTGTGCTTTGCACAAATCATATTCTCAAGTTCTAGAGTAGTTCCACATCGATTTTCTATGAGATCTTTTTTAGAAATATTTTCTGGAGGTACATTTGTTTTTATTTTTTTCCAGTACTATGCCAAATCGTTTGGCCTAATAACTTCAGAAACTGGAAATAATCCACTTGATCTTATAGCAGCGCACAGATACGTGCAAATACGACACAAAAAATCCCATACGATCGTTTCGAGAATTCCGGGATTCCCAGTGAGAGGGTAAAAACGAGAATTAAAATGGGTTCGAAGAACCCCTCGGTTATAGCCCCGAGTACTGGCTTATGGAATGATTGAAAAGGTGAAAAAAAGAGTTTATATATCCTAAAGAAATGACATAATGAACCAGAACTAACTCAAAAAAAGGAGTCACTACGCAGGATCACTCAATACGGGGGATCCGGGAATCCTCGAAACGATGGTATGGGATTTTATGTGTCGTGTTTTTACGTATTTGAGCGTTAAATCGTTGTTAAAGATTTTAACTTTTGTATTAAAATTCGCACAAAGTGTTTGATTTATGCTTATATTATCATCTAGTTTGCATGCTTCTTTTCACTTCATTAAAGAATCTTCACTGCCTGTAACAAAAACATATTAAAAATATTTATTGTTATACATGTGGAAATTCATGTTAGAATAAAAAAAAATATATGCATTTCAAAAATAATTGTAAGCGTTTATATACTTGGCAATGACTGAAGGCTATGATCGTGGAAGCGTATTTCCCAATTATATTACAATGCGATTTCCATTACCCCATGAAAACTGCTTTAGTGCCCATGATTCTGTTTGGTGATTTTGAAAGGTAAATAGTTATTCTACATTTCTATTATTATTGTTACATACATTAAACGTTATCATTGCGTACATTAAACTGTATTGTATAATTAGATTTAATTCTTTCGTTTCCATTTTTATCGAGTTTAGTTTTTAATTACATTGGTATTACGATTAATAAGTTCTTAACTTGTCACATAATTAAATCTTCATATGTGTTTCTTCATGCAAATTATCTGATTAAGATTAAAAATCGTTTTTCTAATATTGTGGTATAAGAAATTTAGCACCACGAAAGCTAATCAACCATATAAAATCTTCTAGAAGAGAATTCACACAAAAAAAAAAGATAATTAAGTAAATTAAATAAAAGTGTCGACAAAGAGCATGGATTTATTGTAGCGTTTGATTTACAAGGGAAATAAAATAAATAATTCGCATTACTCCCTATTTGTTTTGTGGGATAACTTCAATGCATATTATGAGAAGTACTATGTAAAGTATAAAAATTCCATTTTTTAAACGGCACTCTGACCTTTGACCCGCCCACCAAATGAAAACCAATGGTTCTACGGCATTAATATTCTGGATTTATTTCTTTCTAATGGTCATCTTTCTGAGAAAAAAAAATCACATGAATCGGTTTACCATTTAATCACAGGCCCCCGATTCTGTGTGATTCTTATATGGAATGACTCTTAAGGCAGTATTAAAAAAATACTGTTCCACGCTCAACAACACGAAATTTTCTGTAACATTTTCAGATTCATTTAAAAAAAAAAAGAAAACTTGAAAAATCGAAAAGAAGCTTTTCGATTCATGTGATTTTTTAAGAGATTTATAAGCAACTTATGTTTTTATTTTTTGTTCAATTAATTAAAACTTGATTTATAAACAATTATTTTCTCAGTAGGACCATACTTTTTCGTTTTCAACCCAATCGCTTCGAGAAAAATGTGTGTTAAAAATTGTAAATAAAAAGTAACTGTTGTGGGCTGAACAAATACAAACTGCGTTTTTTTTCCCTTATAACTAAATCTGAAAAATTTCAAAATTAAAATTCTCTCTCTGTAAACAAATGAATGCGTAAAATGTGCTTTTATTTATATTTGTATATTATATGTATTTGATATATCAATCAGTTTTAAAGTTCCATTTACCGAATGTTTTTCGGTTTAAAAAACATTCTTTTTTTTCGTCTCATGTAAAAATTGGCTTTCGGCAGACCTTAAAAACCTTTCCGTTTCCACGTTAGGCAGATTTCGGCTTATGGAGCACGTATTAACGTTATTTTCAAAGGAATTCGCCGGGACTTGAAAGTCTTTCCACATTAGGCAGATATCCGGCTTACACAGAGCCCGCCTTAGACAGATTTTACAGTATTTTTACTGTCTGAAATATTGTCATGAAATAGTGATAGGTGAAACTCTTAAAGAAAAAAATCAAAATAAATCAGTACATTTTTATAGAAACATAAAATCAAATTTACTTTATTAACTGACTTAAAAAGGATAAAAAAGAAAAAAAAAGTGCTTACAGCTTCAAAGAGGACAGACCTCGCAAACTGCGTATTGTAAGGCCAGCACTTCACCGACTGAGCCACAGAAGATACGTAAACTTTCCACTAAAAATTGATCAGAAGAAATTAAGCGTACGAATACAGTGGCGCATCTTCAGTGAAATTCCCATAAATGGCGGAAAAATATAGTCCGATTTTTCATGCTTATTATATAACGAATAAGGGTCTTCCTAGAAACAAACATGGTCTTACTTGGCTCATCTAAAATAGATTCATATTACATATTAATTTTAATAAGATCGCCCACGTCATTTTCGGAGGGGGAAAAAATGTGAATTAAAAAAAATTAGAGTTTTCCCGGAAACAACTGTTATCTTATTCTCTTTACATAAAACAGATTTATATTATATATCAATTTAAAGAAAATCACCCGGGCCGTTTTCACGTAATCGAAATTAAGAATTTCTAACATCGATTTTGCTTTAAAAATGGGTATTTAGATCTCAAAATATACTGCACGTTGTAATCTAAAAATTTCAGAATGGGATTAGACTGCAGATATAAGGCTGTTTAAAAAAAAATCAGAATAATAAGAGCTATATTTGCTGAGTTATTGAAAGGCGGCTTTTCGCGTTTTCTTTGAAGTCGAGTTAGGTGTATATATGAATTCCGCCATCTACGAATTCTACGATACGATACGATACGATTTTAGGCTTAAGGCTGCGTCACTGGAATACTATCGTCTTTCATGATTAAGGGGATTTATAATAAATTTAGTTGGAATAAGCATAAATTAAACTGTGTGCGAATTGTAATAAAAAATCTGAAATCTTTAACAACGATTTTACGCACAAATAACGTACAGAACGACAAAAAAAATCCAATACGATCGTTTCGATGATTCTTGGATCCCCTACTTCAGTGAGGAAAAAAAAAATTAAAATAGGTTTGAAGAACCCCTCGGTTATAGCCCCGAGCACTGGCTTATGGACTTATTGAAAAGGCTTTAACAAACCTTTATATATCCTAAAGGAATGAGATAATTGATCAGAACTAATTGAAAAAGAATCACTGCGCAGGATCCCTCCACACTGGTGAAAGAAAAGCAGTGCTGGTCATATCATTTACCAAGGAAGAAGTATGTTTATGAATATAGTGAGCTTCGTAAAAGCCTAGATTAAAAACTGAGTTACATTTTTGAATAATTTTAGCCTCTGGATAATTAAACTGGTGGTTGGAATTCCAACAATGTTAGGCTATTGTAGATTTCTCAAATTCATATTATCTAAAGTAATTTTGGTGTTCTTTCAGCCTAACTCTAAATGCACGTTTTCTCTTCCCAATGTAAGAGAGGACGCACTCACAAAACATTCTGTAAATGCCCCACTTATAATGGTCGTCAATAGGATCTTTAAGATTGGAGAAAGATATTTCATTGGTTGGCGAGAAAACAACTTTAAAACTAAACCTATTGAGAATACGAGAAATTTGTGTACTGTTTTAGGAAATTAAGGAAAGACAATAACATTTTTAAATTCTTTATTTGCTGGAAAAGAATCGGTGATTATCTGAGGTTTAGATAAAATACGGTTAATGATACTCAAGCTAATTCAAAATGTTATTGTCTTACCTTATTTTCCTAAAATCAGTACACAAATTTCTCGTATTCTCAATAGGCTTAGTTTTAAAGTTGTTTTCTCTTCAACCAATAAAATTTCTTTTTCCAATCTTAAAGATCCTATTGACGACCATAATACCTGGGGGCATTTACAAAATTTTTTGTGAGTGCGGCCTCGCTTACATTGGGTAGACTAAGCGTGTGCTTAGAATTAGGCTGAAAGAACACCAGAATTACGTTAGAAATCAGGAATTTGAGAAATCTACAATAGTGAAACATAGTTGGAATTCCAACCAGCAGTTTAATTATCCAGAAGCTAAAATTATTCAAAAATGTAACTCAGTTTTTGATCTAGACTTTTACGAAGCTCACTATATTCATAAACATACTTCCTCATTGGCAAATGATATGACCAGCACCCATTTTCTTTTACCAGTGTGGAGGGATCATGCGCAGTGAATCTTTTTCAATTAGTTTTGGTCAATTACGCCATTTCATTAGGATATGTAAACTCTTGTTTCAGCTTTTTCAATCAGTCCATAAGCCAGTGCTTGGGGCTATAACCGGAGGGTTCTTCGATTCTATTTAAATTTTTCCCCCTCACTGAAGAAGGGGATCCAGGAATCCTCGAAACGATCGTATGGGATTTTTTTTTGTCGTTCTGTACGTTATTTGCGCGTAAAATTGTTGTTAAAGATTTTAAATTTAATTGGATTTGATATCTTCAAATTAGACAAAGTTATGAACTTTTTTCTCCACAAAACCCTACCTTTCCGTCCCTTGAGCCCATTTTTAATTTTATCAAAAATCTGTCATACATAAATATTTGACACTCGTTTGTCATACATAAAAATTAATTTCCATACGAGATATTTAAAATATACGAATGCATCAAATGCCCATAGAGTTAACATTACGGAGGGAATTCCGAATCTGAGTGACCATCCCTCTTAACGAACTTGACCGATATTTTATGCCCTTTGATTTTATGTCTGAGTTCGGGAAGAGATGTGTCAGAATTATGGAAGTTACTGTGTCCATAAAAAAGTGATATATATATATATATATATATACATATACATATAATTTTTTTTTACTGATGGTATTTTGGGGTTCTAAGGGTCATGATCGGTGTAGATCAGCTAAAAGTGTTCCGAAATTTCAAAATAGAGGAGAATGTAATAGGTTGTAATCCATGCGAAATCTACTTAAAATTCCTGCTGGCTCGGCCTGCAGGCGGAGGTAGATTTCGAAGTTAAGTTCTCAATTCACCAACAAAAAATAAATGAAGATTAGAGAGAAACTCAGCTTAACAATGTTATCTGACCTCTTTTGACGAATTTTTAATTTCATTTTTCTGTTAGAGCTCGTTTTATCAAAATCATATTAAGTCGGTGTTAAAAAAAAATATATATATATATTTTTTCCCCACTCAACAACTAAAAATTTTCTGACACATTTTCAGATTCATTTTTAAAAGTAAAAACATGAAATTTGCTGACGGGATTTTTCGAAGAGATTTATAAGTGACATGTGCTTTTATTTTCCGTTCAATTAATTAGAACTTGCTTTACAATTATTTTCTCAGTACAACCATTTTTTTCGTTTCCAGCACTACCGCTTCGAGAAATTGGGTTCAAAATGCCCACTTTGACAGCATTTTTTGAAATATATTCTTCCTTTATAAAAAAAAAAAAAAATCGACCAATACAGCACATTTTACAATTTCTGAACCTGCCAATTGGATGCATTTGAGAGCGAAAATCAATTTAATAATGAGTCAGAAAATAAGCCGTTTGGATTTGAGTACACCCTTAATACGATAATTTTATCGGCAACCCCTATTTTTATTTTTATTTTTTATCTAAGAGTTGATACTATCAAAAACTTGTCAATAGGAAATTTGCAGATAATACTGATCAAATGTATAATATATTTAAGCGGATTGGATATATTGTGAATTGGTGAAGTTATGATTTTTTTTCTTTTTCAACCCCCCCCCCCCCATTTTTTTACGTTTATTTTTTTTTCAGTAAGAGGTGGTCCTATCAAACATTTGTCAATATAAAATTTGTAGATAATAATAAGAAGTATTATAATAAGTTTCAGTGAATTTCATATCTTAAGAATTGACGAAGGTATGAATTTTTTCTCCCTAAAACCCTATTTTTGCGCTACTTGAGCCAAATTTTTATTTTATTAAATACCTGTAATACATAAATTTTTGGCCTTTTTCCTAGAAGTAATAATAACTTTAAACTGATTTGATATGTATAAAAATTAAGAAGTTATGGGTTTTTTCTGTTTTCAATAAAATGCTCCCTATTTCCACACACTTGGTTCGATTTGGCCTATTAACGAACTTGAACGTGATTTTCTATCCCTTGATTTTATGTATCAGTTTGGAAGAGATTTTTGCAGAATTACAAAAGTTATTGTGTCCATAAAAAAGTTATATATATATATATATATAACCATTAATTAAACATAACCTACCACCATCAAAAACCGTAATATTATGAATTAAAGCTGTAAGTATAATTTTTTTTTAAATTTATTATAAGAATTATTATGGAAGAAAAATAAGAAAGTGGACACCGACAAATAATGGAAATGCTTATATATTGAGTTACGTTGTCAAGGGCAGAGAATTCAATGATATAAGCAAAATGGTTGTTTTCTGTGAGAAAAATAAGCTAAAGCTAAAAGTTATTTTCCCCTGTGCCCAAACAACCACTAAAATCAAGTGAATTGATTAAAAATGAAAACAGAATAGAAACAAATAATATGAAATGGAAAAATCAATAAAACCTATTTAAATATTTATAGGATATAAAATAGAAATAATAAACACCACACCGATTAATATTTCAATATTTTAGAATAAATCCACGCGCACATGGCACCCAAAATATCGTAAAGATTAAGGTGAATAAAACAGTTAAGAAATCACAGTAATTGATACCATAGGATGCAGTTAATACATTTTGAAATAAATGTTAAATAACTTTTAATATAATATAAAATAAAATAAATAGAAAGTAATTACATATTTAAAATGCACTATTAAATTAATTAAAAACTGTTTAACAATATCGTCAAAATTTAGCTAAAAATTCCCCCTGGTGTAGTAAATTATAACTGAAATGTAGCTGGAAAAAGTAAAATTTAGAACTTATCGAAAAAATACAAATTTTGGCGCTGCCATCTAGTATTACTTTTATGATTCAATTGTCACAAGATAAACAGTTGTAAGCATTTGAATGTAACAATTGTTTTATTAACAGCAAAACCAAACAAATCCTTATATATAGATAATAATAAACCGAATATAAACCACACAATGTATTTAAAAAAAAAAACTATTGTTAATAAAATTTAAAAAGCATAGAAAATATTCTATTAGCTAACTTATTTAAGCTACACTAAGAATTTAAATAATTCTAGAACATCGATAATATATAGCATATAGCTATATGCTATAAAACAAAATAAATTCATTAATAATTAATATAAATAATTATTAAAAATATAAAAATCTTTAATAAAAACTATTATATATAAGAATTATAAAATGAACAGGAAATAAAAAACATATGGGAGTATAAAGAATGTAAACAGATACTTAAATTCCGATTACCTAAAAAGCACAAATATAGTGTGTGGATTATTTTCATACATCCATAAAAATCCTAAAAGTATGATTGTGGGACATTCAAAAACATTAAACCGATAATAAATTTTATAACACAAAGTGAAAATAGATAAATATTATAATATTAAAAAGAATAGAGAAATAATAATAAAAATAATTACCCAATTTTAATACATACAGTATAACTTTATTTATATTAAATATACTTATATGTATATTAATCACTATAAAAATGGCATACTATTAGTAATTAACATGATATTGTCCTTATTAAATTAAAATTTATAACAAATGATTGTAAATAAGATTAAACAATAATTAAGCTAATTATTAATGAAATTCACCAATTACATATAAAATATCAAATCAACATCCATATAAAATACGTATCAAAAATATAGTAATAATACTAAAGCCCCCATATATATATATATATATATATATATATTATAATTAACATGGATTTAAGTGAATTTCAAAATTTGTTTCAATTGGTGGTTCAAGAGAATTTTTTATATGAGGGCAATAAGGTATATAAGCAGATTAAGGGTATCCCCATGGGGGGGAGTTGCAGTTCAATTTTGGCCGACATGTATCTAAATACATATGAAAATATAAGTGAATTACATGAAGACATAATGAGTTTCAGATATATCGACGAAGTTTTGATTGTCGAGCTGAATGGAATAAAGATTAACCATGAATTTAAATATTATCCTAAAAATTTAGAATTGAAACTTTCCGGTAGTCATAATAGTTGCAATACAAATTACTTAGATGTAAATCTAAAATTAGAAAACAGAAATTTAATTACATCGGTTTATGATAAAAGAGACGATTTTAACTTTAAAACAATTGCAATATTGAATTTCAATTCAAATGTCCATATTTCGGTATTCAGAAACATTTATATTAACGGTTTAAACAGATTAAACCGATTGACATCGGATAGTGTCCTTTTGAATGAGGATATGCTGAAATGGTACGTCACTGCTGTGAAACAGGGTTATCCTGTGAGTCTGGTCAAAAATATGACGTATAATTATGTTAGAACTTGCAAGAACAGAAGTGAATTGATGCCTTTACTCGAAGCGTGTGGTTTACGGAATGTAGTGGAAACAGATCACTTTTGATATGGATTGATTTCGGTCGGTCGGTTTCATTTAGCTTTAATCTTGTTTCATTTGTTTTTTCAATATGGTCTCGATAGGTAAATCTGGGGAATGTTGCATGCTTAAAAACAGTTTTAACCCTGCATTAGTGTGTCATAAGCCACACAGTCCTGTCTCCATGTTTAATTAGTTATTTGCCTTGTTTCTTATGGTTGTTTTGTTTAAGTTAAAGTGGGTTAAGTTGTGTTTTTTAAGTTTGTTTATTAAGTTAAATTATAGTTCTTATTTGGTTTGGTTAAGTTAATTTTGAGCTTCAATTAAAGTTTACAGTTTGTGGTAATGCTTGAAATAACTATTGGAATTTTTGAACTATATATATATATATATATACATATACCAATGTTATAAAGAGGTAAAAATTGTTTATTTGTAGGAGGTAAGCTCTGGAACTACCGAACAGATTTCAAAAGTAATGGTATCAAAATGATGGTGTTAGGCCAATTTAGAACATAGGCTTTATCGTATATCCATACCACTGGACAAAAAGGGATGCAGGAGCAAAAAACGTTCTAAAAATGAAATTTTTGTGTTACTGAAGGTCCTAGAAACATGAAATTTGAAATGGTAGTTACTTATAAGATACTAATGAACTCTAAGGACATTTCTTTAAAAAATCGAAATTAAAAAGGGGTGAAAAGGCGCGAAAAGCGTTCTAAAAAACGTTCTAAATGGTGATTTTTACGCAATTTCAGGAAGTACCAAACCGATTTCAAAAATAATGGTGTCAAAATGATGGTGACAACCCTTGCTCCAGTATAGGCTACATTTTATGTAGGTGCCGCTGCCTCTAAAAAGGGTGCAGGAGCAAAAAAACGTTTAAAATTGCGATTTTTGTGTTACTGAAGGCCCGGATACATGAAATTTGGAATGGTAGTTACTTATAAGATATAAATGATCTCTAAGAGCATTTCTTAGAAAATTCGAAATTTAAAAGGGGTGAAATAGCACGAAAAGAGTTCTAAAAAACGTTCTAAATGGCGATTTCTACCCAATCTCAGAAAAAACCCAACCTATTTCAAAAGTAATGGTTGGAAATTCATGATGACAGCCCTTGCTCCAACATAGGCTCTATTTCATGTCGGCGTCACTACCACCTAGGGGTTGCAGAAGCAAAAAACGTTCGTGTTACTGCAAGGCCTAGAATCCTGAAATTAGACAGGGCAGTTATTTATAAGATACAAATGCTCTAAGAACTAAAACATTTTCCTAAAAAATCGAAATTTAAAAGGGGTGAAAATGAGCGAAAAGCGTTCTAAACAAACTTTCTAAATTGCGATTTCTACGCAATATTAGGAAATACCAAACCTAATTTAAAAAATAATGGTGTGAAAACGATGGTGACATACCTCGCTCCACCATAGGCTGTATTTCATGTCGGTACCACTTCCCCAAAGGGGATATAGGAGCAAAAAACGATCTAAATTGCGTTTTTTGTAATACTGCAGGGGCTAGCAACTTGAAATTAGGCATGGTAGTTACTTATAAGATATACATAATCTCTAAGAACATTTCCTAAATAATTTGAAATTTAAAAGGACTGAACATGGACGAAAAACATTCTAAAAAACTTTCTAAATTCTAAAAAACGTTCTAAAAAACGTCCTAAATTCAAGCAATAGAGAAGAATCTCTGAAAGTACCTCTCTATTGCTTGATTTTTATCTCAGAAAGTCAATCTCAGAATCTCAGAAAGTACCCAACCGATTTCGAAAGTAATGGTTGGAAATTGATGATGACAGCCCTTGCTTCACTATAGGATCTATTTCATGTCGGCGTCACTACCACCTTGCGGTTGTATTTTAAGAAACGTTCTAAATGTTGATTTTTGCGATACTAAAGAGGCTAGCAAGTTAAAAATAGACATGGTAATTACTTATGAGATGTAAATGTTTTCTGAGAAGAGTTCCTTAAAAATCTGAAACTTAAAAGGCGTGAAAATGAACGAAAACTTTCTAAAAACGTTCTAAATAGCGATTTCTACGCAATCTCAGGAAATATAAACAGATTTCAGAAGTAATGGTTTGAAATTGATGGTGACAGTCCCCGCTTCAACATAGCCTATATTTCACGTTGTTGTCACTACCACCAGGAGGTTACAGGAGACAAAATGTTCAAAATGCGTTTTTGTGTTATTGAGGGTGTCTAACATTTTAAATTCGGGATGGCAATTACTTCAAAGATGCAAATGCTTTCTAAGAATGAATGTCGAAAGAAAATTCCAAATTTGAAAATGAGCGAAAAGCGTTCTAAATTAGGATTTTTATGCAATCGTATGAAATACGAAACCGATTTCAAACATAATGGTTCAAACTGATGGTGATAGAACCTGCTGAAACATAAGCTATATTTTATGTCGGTGCCACAATCTCTAAAGGGTTGCAGGAGAAAAAATCTTTCTAAATTGAGATTTCTGCGGTACTGAAGAGAAAATTTTAAACATAGCACGGTAATTACTTATAAAATATAAATGTCCTCTAAGAACAGTCTAAAATAATTCGAAATTAAAAAGGGGTGAAGCGAAGGGAATGAGTGAAAAGCATTCTAAATGAGTCCTAAATTACGATTTCTATGGAATCTCAGGAAATAATTAACCGAATACAGAAGTTATAGGTTACGAATCAAGGGTTGTAGTCCCTGATCCTATACAGGCTATATTTTATGCCGATGTCACTACCACCTGGCTGGCAGGGACAGCAAAAAAGCCTTTAAAAATATCCAAATTCCGTTTTCATAGGATATTAGGAAATACCAACCGATTTCAAGGTTAATGTTGACGAATTAATGGTGACAGTCTTTGTTTCAACATTTTTCGAGACATTCTATTTCAAGTCTGTTTCGGCATTTTATGTTGGTACAACTAACACCAGAGAGGTGGTAGGCTGTTAGAAAAGAAGCTTGGAATTTGACATGATGGTTAATTTTAATATGTAAATGTGTTAAGATGATTTATAAAAAATTCAAAACTTCAAATGAATACTGAAATACTGAAATGAGCGTAAAAGTCTCAAAATACTTTCTAAATTATCATTTCTTTGGAATTAGTTTTAGTTCTTCTTATTTATTTAAATTTCATTTCTGTGTATTGTACTTTTATAATGCAGTTTAGTCAAAGTGTGGCTTAATTTGTAATTTTTGAATTATTCCCAAACGTGGTCTTCTAATAAAAAATAGTCATGCAAATATAACTTGGCATATTTCAACTATTACGCGAGCACAGCCGCGGGGTTTGCTAGCATATATATATATATATATGTTACATTATTAAATCTAATTCCGCGATTTCCTTATCTTATTCTAAATTACTACTTTATATTCACTAAATCCTTATTCTTAAACAATCTCTATCGTTAATTCTGTTAAATTACCTTTAATTTAATGTGTCACTTGTCTAAATTACTTAAATATTACGCTTTTAGTATTCTTAAATTAAATGTTCCATTTCCGCTCTTTTTTCTTTTAGAATGTTCTTATAGCAACCATTTTATTTTCCCTTCCATTTTACTTTCCCGCGCTTATTCCGGTGTTTTCCTTTTCACCTTCAAATTCATCCACTCGCTCTGTCAGCACTATTTCCATGGCGTGGTATTCTTAATTATTAATTTGTTGAGAGCCTACGTCATATTTGTATTCCTACACTTGACGCACAAAAAGCAGATGCTCGCTGTATTTCAGCAGATTCTAGTCGTATTTCAATTTTTCATACCACCCCCTGGTCACCGTCCACGTATTCGATTATCTACAACTTTCTTACTACCTAAATTATTACTATGAAGCGATGGCTAATATTCTTAGTGAAAACTGCGCCGCCGAATGATGTTTTAGTAAAATGATCAACTGTCTTTACGTTTTGTCTCAATTATTTCTGGGGAAACTTTCACAAAGAAATGTATTCCATGGCCTTCACTCGTCGACTGTAATCATCCTATAACGTCAATGCCGTAGTCTTAACACGAACGGATTACAATCTTCGTTATACTCGTACAACAGGATTGAACTTACCTGTTCTGACAACTTATACTACTCTATTACTGCTGGACGTGATCCACTACTCATATTGTGACAGCCAGTTACTTCATTCCAACGAGAAAAATAATCCAATGTCACCACAATGCAACATTTATATATATATATATGTGTGTGCGTGTATACATATAATTTTTTTTTTTTTACTGAGGGTGGTTTTGGGTTCTAGGGGTCATTATCGGTGTAGATCTGCAAAAATGTTTCAGAAATTCCAACAAAGGGGATATTGCAATGGCCGTATTTCATTCGAAATCTACCTAAAAGTATATTTCATGTTAAGAATCTTATTAATACACTATAAACTAGTATGTTGTGGCCATCACAAAACTTTCTTCTATCTCATACATGTCAATACTTCAAAATTCACTATCTCAGTCCCAAATTAAATGACAATCTGTGTTCATCATGAGAATTCTAAAAATATGAAATTCCGTGCATTAGTTCTCAAGGTATGACTGTCGCTGAAATCATGTAAATCGGGCAAAATGCAGCATAGCAGCGCAACCTATTGTGTTATTTACACCAGAACCTAATTATCACCAACTTATGTCAACGACTAACTGAATATGAAGTTTGAGGAAAATTCTTGCATTAGTTCTTGTGATAGAGGTATTGCGCAAATCATGACAAATGCAGCATAGAACCTGTTGAGCGATTTGCAACAATACATAATCAGCAGCAATATTAATCAAGTTATACTTAAATCTGAAGTTTGATGAAAATTCGTGCATTAGTTCTTGAGATAGAGCTATTGAGGAAATAGTTCAAAATGCAGCACAGCAGCGCCACCTATTGGGCGATTTACACCAACACGTAGTCAGCATCACTTCATATGAAGGACTAACTAAATCCGAAGTTTGATGAAAATGTGTGCATTAGTTCTTGAGATAGAGCTACCGCGAAAATAGTGTAAATCCTGAAAAATGCAGCATAGCAGCGCCACCTGTTGGGCGATTTACACCAAAACGTAAACAGCATCCATTCATGTCAAGGTCTAACGGAATCTGAAGTTTTATAAAAATCCATGCATTAGTTCTTGAGATAGAACTTTTCCGGAAATCCTGCAAAATGCTACATAGCAGCGCCATCTGCCGGGCGATTTACACCAAAAACCAATCAGCACCAACGTATATGATGGACTACATGAATATAAATTTTTATTAAATTCCGTGCATTAGTTCTTGAGATAGAGCGCCCACAAAATTTGTGTCACATACAGACAGACTCACAGACAGACATATTGTAAAAACATGTTTTTTGGAATCTCTGACCCATAACACGTGTAAATCCGTCGAAAACTGGAATTCGAAAATTTTCATGAAACCAATACTTTCTTCTTGTAAAGATAGAAAAAAGTAAAAACTATCCGGAAACGTTTCTAAAAGATCAGCGACAGCAAAAGGAAACTTTTTTTTTTTTTTTTAAATACTCTATTAAACCTAAAGTATATATTGTTTTCTGTTTTTTCTTAGCGAAGAACGCTTCGAAATCGCACGTAATTCTGAAGAAATTATTGTACATTTTCGCTTATGGTTATATTATATTTTACTGGATTAAGAAACATCTATCTTTTTTCACATTGTTGGAAATGACCTAAGTTTAAACTTATTGCAAGAAAGATGGATTAAAAATAAATAAAGTTTTTTTTTTTTCAAAATGAAATAACTATAGTTAAAATAAATATTTGGAATATATCTTTATGTTACCAAAAATAATGCTACTTTTTATGGGCATATTAACTGAAGCGAGGATATTAATTTGAATTCAGTGCTATGTCTAATTTGATAAGAAATATTTTAAGCAATTATAGACGAATATGTCCTGATTTCGCAAATTTTTCTTAAAGTTAAACTTAATGAGAAGTACTTTTTAATAAGTCCATAAAACAAATATTCATTTTAAAATCTTAATTAGCACATGATTTATGTTGTACGTCTTAATGTGTATATTTACAAAGCACAAAAGTATATAATTAAAAAATGTATTAGTTTTTTTTTAAATATCTAGGAAGGGAGAGTTCGTGATTAGCATCAAGCTAAGGACCCAGTATAAATATAAAATTGTTGTACTAAAAGTTTTTATATCAATAATGAAAGATAGAAATCTATTTTCTTACCTTTCTGGTAAAGCAGACATACGCTGGTTTCCTTCTTATGAAGACAACCTGTAATTTTTATTTAATGAATAGATGTGACGAATTGTGAAAAATATCATCTTCGAATAATGCAGATGTAGAGAAAAAACTATTTAATTCTTGAAGAAAAAAATTGGTTACAGGAATCCACGCTCACACACTAAAAAATATAAAGTAAAAGATTAAATATATATAAGATAAGAGTAATGACGTCGAAAATCCATTTGGAGACATAAGTCTTCAATAGGACAAAGAGTTGACACACAAAAAAACCGCGCGTCTTGACCTCACAAAATCGGCCCTTCAAGTGAGAAGTAAAAAGGGGCCCACACGAGTTAAAACAGAGTAAAAAAGTCTGGAAACAATAAAACTGCTTAACAAGCAAAAAAAGTTCTAATTAAAGGAGTCTATATCTTCAGAAAAGTTCTCTGGTGCTGCTATCTATTGTCGCCTTTTCGAAACATAAGTCTTTGACACAATTGTTCATTAGTCCGTGATCTTACGAGAACTTCGCCCAGGGAAGTGTCGCCATCTTGGAACACATTTCACAACTAAAAAATGAACGCGTGTCGCAAAAGTCACAGGTAAATTATCATTTCACAGGCGAGGCGATGTTGGACATAAAACCACTTACACTGAGACGTTTTCCAACACCCCCGCTTTTTATGTCAAACCGACGAGCGTAAAATGTTTAACTTATTTCTCAAACACTTAAAATGAGGCTTAGGCAACGGCTTGGTGAGCACGTCTGCCAGCATTAACTTCAATGGGCAATAAGTTATTTTGATTATGCCATTCTGGCATAGATGTCTGATGTGGTGATACTTAACTTCTACGTGTTTTGTTCTTGTCTGTGCCTTTTCGTTTTCGTTCAATCTTATGGCTGATAAGTTATCTTCGTACAATGTTACGGGTAGTTGTTGACATAGTTCGAGATCATTTAACAAGTCTAATAACCACGAGATTTCTTGACCTGCATTAGAGGGAGCGATATATTCAGCCTCCGTGGACGAGAGTGCTGTGCAACTCTGTTTCCTCGATGACCATGCCAATATATTATTTCCTACTTTAAACAAGTTTCCAGTGGTTGATTTCCTGTCTATTCTGTCGTTCCCCCAATCGGCATCGCTATATGCCGTTAGGATTGGAGGTTTTGTTTTATCTATGACGAATTTAAGATCTTTGGTAGTAAGCAGATATCTAATTAATTTCTCGATAGCTTGCCAATCGACTTCCCTTGGGGATTCATTCCTTCTTCCCAGGATGTTAACGACTGATGCTATGTCGGGTCTAGTTAAAGTTGCAATGTATAGAAGCCCTCCTATAGCCTGTCTAAATTTTACATTATCTCCCATTAATTTCCCGTTTGGATCTAGATTAATGTAGTTAGTATTCATGGGTGTATACGTAGGCTTACCATTTAACAAGTTGAATTTTTCTGCGATTTGTATTATTTTGTGTTCCTGGTCTAATTCTAGATTACCGTTTGCTGTTTCCTTTATGTTTATGCCTAAATATTGTGTTACTTGACCTAAATTTTTGATTTCGTATTGCTTTGATAATTCAGTGTATATTTCGTGTGTGTCTGTTTTGTCTCCTGCGACTAAGATGTTATCAACATACACTATTATGTATGCGATTTTTCCATCTTGGACTCTTTTGTACAGACATTTGTCTGACGCGCATTCAACGAAATTTAGTTCTTTTAGAGATTTACTTATTTTTTGGTTCCACGCCCTAGCTGCCTGCTTAAGGTCGTAAATCGCTTTGTTTAAACTACACACTTTATCTTCTTCCCCTTTTGTTATGTATCCCTCTGGCTGATGCATATAAACCCCCTCTTCTAAATCGCCATGTAAGAAAGCAGTTTTGACATCTAGGTGAGTTATTTTAAGGTCTTTGTACACCGCTGCGTTTAAGAATGCTCGCAGGGTGGTATGCGTTACAACGGGTGCGTAGGTCTCGTCAAAATCGCTTCCATATTTTTGAGCATATCCCTTAGCGACCAATCTAGCTTTATATCGCTCTATAGACCCGTTGGCTCCCCTTTTTGCCTTAAACGTCCATCTACAACCTATGACGCGTTTTCCCGGGATAGATTTTATTAATCTCCAAGTATTATTTTGCTTAAGAGAATCCATTTCCTCACTAGTGGCTTTTAGCCATTTATCTTTAGTTTCTGCGTCATTGATATTTTGTAGGTCTGTCCATGACTTTGGCTCCTGAATTTGACACAGGTTTGCGCTTATTTCATAACGGTTAGGTGGTACGCCACGATTTTGTCTTTGCGTTCTTCTCGGCTCAAGGGATGTGTCGGTCGGAGTGTTATTCTGATCATCGTCGCGTTCTTCTAGATCAATTTCAATATTATCTGCGGGAGTTTGTTCGTTGTTTTGATTTTCTTTGGCGGGTTTAATTGCCTCATCTTTTATACCTTCTTCGAAGAATTTTACGGTTCTAGATATTATAATTTTATTTTCACCCGTATATATCCTATAGCCCTTGCTTCTGAAATCATATCCCAACATTATTCCCTCGATGGCTTTCTCATCTAACTTATTTCTTTTAAGTTTGTCGACATAGGCAAATGCCTTACATCCGAATGTTTTGATGTTCGAGAGATCGGGTTTTCTTTTATGCCAAAGTTCATAGGGTGTCATGTTATTTTTGTTAGCTTTTGTTGGTAGACGGTTGATGAGGTAGGTGGCGGACATGACAGCTTCCCCCCAGAATTGCTTAGGTAATTTGGCGTCCGACAACATGGTTCTAGCCATTTCCACTATCGTTCTATTCTTTCTCTCTAAAACGCCGTTCTGCGGGCTAGAATAGGGAACACTCAATTGACGCTCTATCCCGTTTTCTATCAGGCAGTTTTTAAATTCATCACTGATATACTCTTTTGCGTTATCGGACCTTATTGCCTTTATCAACTTGCCAAATTTATTTTTTGTTAGCGCTATGTATTCTTTCAGTTTGATAACGGCTTCCGATTTATGCGCGATTAAGTATGTTATTGTGTACCTGCTGTAATCATCCGTGAATGTTATAAAGTACCTTTTCCCTCCTATCGTTTCAGTATTCATGGGGCCACATATATCGGGATGTGCAAGGGTACCGATGTCTTTGCTTCTGTTTGTGGCTACTTTAGGGTAGGGCAGAGCGGAAAGTTTCCCTTCAATGCACTTGGTGCATCGCGTGTCATGTTTACAATTATTAATTGTTATCCCATTGGCTAATTCATGATTAACAAGGTATTTAATATCATCAAAATTTTTGTGTCCGAGTCTTCGGTGCCACAATGAAATGCAATTTGTATTGTTACAGAAAGTTTGAGTACTTATAGTATAGCCGTAATCATCTTCAGGGTTTAATACGTAGAGATTATCATTTAATTTAGCTGTCAAGATTATATTATCATCTTTGACAAATAAACATGCATTTTTCTCGAAAATTACCTTTATATCATTTTCAGTGGCTTTCTTAACTGACAATAAATGGCCCTTTAGTTCTGGACAGTATAATACATTTCTTAGTGTAATGTAGTGGTTTTTGTCTGTTTTTATTTTTACGTCGCCCATACCTTCCGAATTAAGCCTTTTTCCATTAGCGATTGTTATATTCCCAAAATTCCCGGCTGTGAATGTAGCAAAATTTGTTTTTGCTGATGCAACGTGCCTGGTACAACCCGAGTCAATGATATATGTGTTTGGATCTGTTGTTTGTGTTTGGTTATTTTTTACTGACTCAATTTCAAAATTGTTTTCCATTGGGAAGAGAGGAATGATCGATTGGTTGACCTCATCCTCTATATTTGATTTGCTGTTAAAGCAAAAATTCGAGGAGTCGGTTTCACTACCATTGTGTTGATTTTTGGGGTTTACCGAATTGGCTCTAAAATTGGCATGGTTGTTAAATTTATTACTGTTATAATTTTCACTTCTTTGATAATTGTTTTTCTGTTTGTTTTTCAATTTGTAAAATTCTGAACGAGCGTGCCCATCTCGTTGACAGAAACTGCAATACTTTTTGCTCCCTTTATTTACAATTTTATATGCTGTGTCCCTTGGTCGTGTGCTGGTGTTTTTGTATTCGATCCGATGAGAGTACTCATCGATGAGTTTGTTTTTTACGAATTCGAGGTCTAGATCCTTTTCGTCTCTAGCCTCCATGCTCGTTATAAGAGGTGCGTATGACTGAGGCAAGCTGCAAAGCATAAGAGCCACAATGTGCGAATCATTTATGAGCTCTCCAATGGCAGCGAGTTTGTCGCGGATAGTTAAAATATTGTTGATATGTAAATTTAAGTCTCCGCCCTCGTTGAGCCTTTGCGAATATAGCTTCCTCAAAAGGAATAATTTGGATGATAAATTCGCCCTTTGGTGAACACTTTTTAATATTTCCCGAATGTCTTTGGGAGATGTCAAATGTCTGATATGCACGATTTGTGTATTTTCAATGCATAAACAAATTATGGCTTTCGCCTTAGCCGCGTTTTTAGTATATGTATCATCGGGTGCGGCAGGTGGAGATTCTGTTATATATTTGAATAAATCATCTTTAATTAACAAATTTTCTAATTTAAAACACCAATGATTATAATTATTATCGTTTAATTTCTCTACTGCCGTAATTTCTTTTGAAGCAGACATAGCGTGTTATTCAAGTATTATAAATTCTTTGATAACAAATATATTTACTATAAGAAGTTTGTGACTTTCTTAAAATAATTTCTTAGAATATATTCATAAATATAAATAAAATGACATTTATTCATAATAATCAATCAATATTCATTCACAATAATACCTTTCTTTTTTGCGATATTATATATATCGTTATTTATTCATGAACATTTATTTTTATTTTCATGTATATATTTCAATATTTCATATCTCATATATGTGCATCTTGTTCATTTTATCACAATCAGATAAACAAATTTTTATTACTGGGTTTTTTTTTTATTTATTTATTTACTTTCCCCTTCAACTCAGACTACATAATCTCAGACCTGCCAACTTTCGAAAATGAGAAATCGTAGCACAGAATATTGAAATTAATCTGGAGGTTGGTTGGTTGGTTTTTCGTGTTTCGGAGCTATCTTTTGACATTCGTAAAAGGAATAACGTTTCAGTCTTTCAACTCAATATAGTAAATGTTTTCCTTTGAAAATTTTTATACGATATTTAACCCCCTCACTGACAAGCCCGTGTTAATACGTTCACTAAGCTCCAGGTTTCACTGCAATACAAGCAATATTTAAAGTAATATAATTCTATTGATTTAATGTATTTTTAATACATTGAACAATGATTGCTACTTCCAAGGATTGCATTCATATTCGTTATTAAGTTTTTTTATAAAATGTTCAACGAATCATTTTTTTTTAGCATTTAAAATGAAATGCAGAGAAAACAACATTACAATTTTGCCCTTTTCCAAGACAGTCGGAGGGTTAAAGTTTCTTCTCGTTTTGCAGCATTTTTTTTACATTTGTAAAAGAAGCCTGGTTCCAATTTTTTAGCCCAGTGCAATAAATTTTGACGAAATTCTCGAATTTTTTTTTCCGCGACCATTTCAGGATATTCACAATTTTTTCCCCACAATCGTAATTCACATTTTTCTTTCAACATTCTTTGTTGAAATCTGTACTTTTCACCATGAACTTTTGACGAATTTTGTGTTTTTTACCACACAAAATTGAAATGTTTGATAATAATTCGTAAATTGAAATGTTTAATAATAAATAGTACCAATCGTGCGATTTTGCACACTATTTCAAATCTTGCCCCTCAAAGATCCCCCAGCCTCCAGAAATTCTTAAAATGACATCCCTGTTTCTAAGGAAGGGAATTCCTGTATAAATATTTACAGCAACACGATTCACTTGTGGTTGATATACATGCATAAAGAGGGTTTTATGTTAAGAAGTTTGTTTTGCAGTCCAGATTTTTTCTTTTTTCCCAGGAGCATTTTTTAATGTCCGAATTTTCGGACTAATGACCAATTTTTTAAAACTTTCGGAAATGAATACTTTGAAATTTTGCAACAGAATCATTAAATAAAAATAGGAATTAGAAACAAAAAATGCAGGTTTTTTTTTGTTTTTTGCAAAATATCGTAGTTTAAGACTGATTTTCGTAGCATCGTAGTTTATAGGTCCAAATCGTAGCAACTACGATTTTTTCGAAGCAGTTGGCAGGTCTGTAATCTTTTAAAATATCTAGGAAGGGAGAGTTCGTGATTAGCATCAAGCTAAGGACCCAGTATAAATATAAAATTGTTGTACTAAAAGTTTTTATATCAATAATGAAAGATAGAAATCTATTTACTTACCTTTCTGGTAAAGCAGACATACGCTGGTTTCCTTCTTATGAAGACAACCTGTAATTTTTATTTAATGAATAGATGTGGCGAATTGTGAAAAATACCATCTTCGAATAATGCAGATGTAGAAAAAAAAACTATTTAATTCTTGAAGAAAAAACTTGGTTACAGGAATCCACACTCACACACTAAAAAATATAAAGTAAAAGATTAAATATATATAAGATAAGAGTAATGACGTCGAAAATCCATTAGGAGACATAAGTCTTCCATAGGACAAAGAGTTGACACACAAAAAAAACCGTGCGTCTTGACCTCACAAAATCGGCCCTTCAAGTGAGAAGTAAAAAGGGGCCCACACGAGTTTAAAACAGAGTAAAAAAGTCTGGAAACAATAAAACTGCTTAACAAGCAAAAAAAGTTCTAATTAAAGGAGTCTATATCTTCAGAAAAGTTCTCTGGTGCTGCTATCTATTGTCGCCTTTTCGAAACATAAGTCTTTGACAGAATTGTTCATTAGTCCGTGATCTTACGAGAACTTCGCTCAGGGAAGTGTCGCCATCTTGGAACACATTTCACAACTAAAAAATGAACGCGTGTCGCACAAGTCACAGGTAAATTACCATTTCACAGGCGAGGCGATGTTGGACATAAAACCACTTACACTGAGACGTTTTCCAACAGTTTTTAAAGCGATTCTCAGTTTAATTACACAACGAGTTCGCAATTGATTAGTTCTGTTTAATATCGAAGATAAATTTATACAGCTTTTAATTAACACAATCTTTGAGAAAAATATTTAAAATAATAATCTCGCATAAACTTGGTTACAACATACTTATAAACAACCCATGAACACAAATTTTACATTTCAATGTTCATAGCCATGTAAATGATAATGTTGGCATTAAAATCAATGAAATGTATAATGATACTATATAATTTGAACGTAAACTAAACAATCTGCCAAGAGTAACTGATTAATTTCTGGGAAAGAAATTTTGTGTTTTTACTTATATGGATGTTATTAATAGCTAGATTTGTTCAGATAGATATTATAGATTTTACTGCAACATGTTTCATTCAGTGTATTTTTCTCAAAATTAAGCTTTGAGAATAAAAATTTTGTTTAATGGCTGACTCACAATCAGAATAAAGAAACAAGAAATTATCAAACGATAGCACAGAACTATCAAGATATACATACTGCATTTTAAAATATACTACTTACTATAAAAAATTGCTCCATAAATTAATTTAAAAAACAGTAATTAAACTGGCTAGTTATAAAATAAATTCATATAAACACCTATTTTACACATATATAGTGTGTATATGTACATGTATGCATGTGTGTCACGAAAAATACTGCTTTTTTCAGTTTATTAAAATGTCATTTTTTCTGTTAGTTTAATTTTTAATCCGGCTGAACTCTCATTGCATTTAAAAAACGGAAAGATAAAAGGAAGAAATCTTTTCTCGTTGTTATTTTGTGTTTTCATCTTTAGATTGCTTAAATTGTAAAATCCACTCACTACATTTCGCCGGTCAACCACCCTTATAACAAGTGAAGACATAATAATTCATATTTAAGTAACAGTGTTACGTAACATTATTTCTTTTAATTTACTGATTCAGAACATGTAATGAAATTGTATATTGAACACAAGGCTCTATATTCTCTCTATAGGGCTCTATTGCGAGTGTTTAACAGTGCCAAACTAAGCACTTTTCGGAAAAAGAGCACGTATTCACCACTATTTACAAATAACAATCATCGCCCTGTTTATATCAGAAATTATGCATTTAATAAGGATAAGGTTTCTTTTCGAAAATAATGGTAGTATCTGCCCTTAGTCTGTGACCGTGTGCTGTCTTTTTCAGTCGGCTAAATCTTCTTTTAGAAGTTCAGATTATAACCGAAGCTGATGCCTTTGCGAAATACACTTTTATCAAAATGAAATTCCCTCAATCTTATATTATATCAAATGCGTTTGTTTCATGCATATAAAAACTAAATTCAATATAAATATACTTTTGTGATAGATGTTTATATATACATATATATATATAGATATACATACGCGCGAATTTAGGTATTCATAAATAAATAATTATATAAATATATACATAAACATTTTAAAACATGATATGTTTAAATTTTACAGAGTTCTTCTTTAACATAATCGAACTGTTAAAAAAGTAATGAAGTGTACATGAAATCAGCAGGTATTCATTCACTGGGGGTGATCAAATGGCAAATATATCTTACAACCAACTCTCTTTAATTATTTTATCTAACTTATGAATTCAGTATTTCAAAGGAAATAAATAAACAATAGTTCCGAAGTGCTATACAAAATATGCACTAAATTCCATTTTGAATAAGTTGCAATTCACACGTTTACGTCAATAACTCAGCTTCAACTATTTAACCTTGAAGGGAGAAGGTATCCAGTTAAAAATATTAAGAATTTCTCTTTCGGAACTTTCAGAAAAAAAGAAATATATCTGTATTAAAGTAAAATACGTTTAAGTTTCTCATACACTCTAAGTTTCTGGCATCATTCGTGGTATAGCAATAAACGTAAAGTAATAAATACAGAGGAATTATATAGGTTTTTATTTATGTTGCAAAAAAAAAAAAAAAAAAAAAAAAAAAAAAATTAAATGCGTTTTCTTCATTGATAAATATATGTCACTGTATAGTATTAAAGATAAGAATATCAAATTCTGATGTCACTCGTTGTTATAAGTTACAGCGTATTTGCTTATGATATATTTTTAAATGAATAGTCATAATTTTTTTTATATAGTAAATTAGTTTTACGAAAACCTCCGTAAAATATTTCAAAATGATATAAAAATTATCAAATAATTTAATAATAAAAATTATAAATATGTATATTTTATAAAAGGAAGGAGAAATACTTTGCTAAATTCATAAAAATACAAATCATCAAATGAAATTATTATTTTATTTTCATTTTTAAAACCGAATAATTATTTATCATATTTTATTTTTTTAATGCATTAAACGTACTACTTGGCTAAAATATTAAAGTTTATTGCTTTGGTTTTAAAAACTTTTAACAAATGTATATGTTGTTTCTTAAATTCAGTTCATCATAAGTAATTTCGTTGAAATTGAAACTTAAAAAAATAACAGAATTTTGTAATATGAAATAATTTATTTTTAAATGCTTAAAGATAATGTTATTGCAACTCATTAAACAAACAGTTTGGCTAAAATATAATTATTTAATACTTTTTAAAAACAGGTTGACTATTTTGTATACTTTATTTTTTAAAATAAATTCATCATAGCTCATTTGCTTAAAACTGAAATTTTAAAACGTTTATATAAATAACATATTATAATACTTTCTTCTAAAAGGACATTGAACCGGTTAGCATTCACATATTTTAGTAATCAATGAAACATTTGAAAAGGTTAAAAAGAAATAAAATTTTTGAGTCGATAGATTTTTGTAAACATATAGATACTAGGCAATGTAAAAATCAATACACCAGAATTACTTTTTTATTGACATAAATAAAATTTTACAAACCTCTTTTGGCTTCAATATTAACTAAAATGAAATATTTGATAAATTATATTTGAGTCCATTACTTTTTATTATTGTACATATTATAATGATTTTGGTATTTCTAAATCTTCGCTAAAATTTATGCTTAACAGCGCAAATCAAGTGTATACACGAAGATAATTACAAGTAGAAGCCAAAATGCATCATAGGATTATTAAATGTCACATGTCGAACAATTATTGCCATTGTTGTTTATGTAGAATGACAATAAAAATTTAAATGTTGTTTTGCAGTTCAAGTAGAAATAGTTAAATAAAATATGCTATAACTATTCACATAATGAAATATTTGCAATTTTCGGATAATACAAATTTTTAATGACTCTTAAAGGAAGAAAATTTAATATTTAATCTTGTGTTACTCAAATTTAATTTTGGCTAAGATAATTATTTGGACTGAGGGCTTAAATTGCTAGCTTTCGAATCATATAATGATTTCATCAAAATATAATATTTCTACTCTACGAACAGAATAATTTATACTGCAGAATTAAGTATCTAGTTTTTAAATCATATTAAGATTTTATTGAATGATATAATATTTTTTTTTAATTACAGAAACATTTGGATAGGTGAATAAAATTTGTATCTTTTGAATCATATTTAAATTCCGTTGAAATAAAATGCCTTTTTGTTACTGATAGAATCACATGTAAAATTATATGACATGGGAAAGAAACAAATCAAAGCAAAGTTACCTATTAATTACATTATAATAATTAAAAATATTTTTCCATATTTCTCAAGGATCAAAACTTCAAGGATTTAAATTCTAAATATGGGTATCAACCCCTAGTTTATCGCCATTCCGTAAAAACTAACCGGATAGAGAAACACATGCTTTTTGTTCTGATTACTTCAGCAGCATGCGCAGACAATTTGGTTTAGTTCTAATTAAATTAAAAATATTATCCTTCTTCCAAAATTCACCTTTAATATCAGCACCTGTTCACACCACATAGAATGTCAACCATTGCAATCTAGCTCAGTATATCTCTTCTTCTCCACAAGAATTCCAAATATTGATCAATGGTTCACATGCGATCCATGAGGCCTATCACCCATGGAATGGAGAATATTGAAGGAATTAAAGGAATTAATTTATTCTGCAATAAAATATTTTTCTGAGCAACATTACGTGATTAATTACAAAGAAAGAATTTTCACAAACACCTTAAAAAATATTATATACATATATATATATATATATATATATATATATATATTTTTTTATTAATGCATAAAAAAAGCTCTCAAAACAACATTATTTTTGGAAACTTCTTTTAATAATTCTTTTTTTATTCCAATATATTGTGCATCATACGCAGTGCTGTATAAATGTTTTAAATTGAAAGCTATGGAAGAATACCTTTTTAAAACTTCTCAAGAAGGCAGAATTAAATTTCTCACTAAAGCGTCTTTAATAAAGGAAAATAATCGTGACATCATAGATAAGATAAATCCGAGTTTTCTGTCATTTAAAACCGTGTAAGTATACTACTTTCGAAAAGAAGATGAAATTTTGGAGGGCGCGCTTGAATTAGAGTTGTACGCTTACATTTAAGAATCAAAAGTATGACTAATCAGAATTATACATATGGACGATTCTCGAATAAGTGGATAATTTCGCTCTGTGATTTAATGAAAAATAAAAGGTAAATTTTAAACAATATTTTTTTTAGAAAAAGATAAGACATAAGGTATTGATTAATGTACAATATTTCGGCAAAAAATTTAAACAGCATTTTTCTTTAACCTAATACCTCTAATCTACCCGTTTCTATAATTTATTGCATTTGATTTGAATCAGATTGTTTTTTCAGAAAATTATTTAAATAAAAGCCACCGAGAACTAAGTTCAATGTTGAATGATTTTAAATAAAAAATATGGTGTACATTTCTTTAATCAATGCTGCGTAAAATTTCTACAGGGTAGAGGGCTGATACATTTTCATCTAAAGGGAACAAATGTGACAGGTACAATAGTGTCAAAATTAAGAAATTGTTCCTGTGCTCATAGTAAGTTAAACTTAGTAAGCCTGTAATAAGATATTTTAAACTAAGCAAAACTAAGTTTCATCATGACAAAATTATAAGTAAAAAAAAAAATAAAAATAAGACAGTTTAAATATAGTACAGTGACAGGTAAAATAAACATATTCTTATTTTTCTACCTCTTTTACAGCTTGTGGTTGCTTTCGAATTCCAGATAATTAACTTTCCCGATATTTTTTTTTTCTCAGAAATGAAAATTACTGCTTCTACTAAATCTAACTGTCCTCAAACTTTTATCTGATATCTTGATGGCAACATGAACAGTTTTATACAAGGGGATAGTAGGGACATAAAAAGTAGAAATCAGCTTCTCTCTGGCCAGAATAAATATAAAATTATCAATAATTTGCAATAAAAATTGATTATTTTATACTTTAGAATGCAATTTTTTATTTTCTATAGTAAAATTAAAAAAAAAAAAAAGTTTGTCATTAATCTTAGTGCCTACAAAAAAAATCAACGTATGATGTGGGGGAGAAGGGACAGAAGGGGCAATTTCGATATTTGCAATTATTTTCTTGCAAATTCTTTACCAAATTATAGAAAGGTATTACAGAATGCATTTTATGCTAACGAAAATTATATAAATGATAAAATGTAGCATATAACCACAATGGACACAAATTAACCACTTATTGGAAAATCGCCCATATTCATTTAAGAATCGAACGTATAATTTCAGTTAAGTAAATTATATCAAGCCAAATTATTTGCTATTGTTATTTAAGTTTTTTTAACGATTATATTGCTTGTGATGAAATATTTTACCAACGATTTTTTTCCAAGGTTTAAAAACATAAAAAAATGTCTCAAATAAGAATCGGCAAATAATAAGTAATAAATATTAATAGCCACAACTGCTTTAAAAAATGTTTAATGTAATATATATATATATATATATATATATATATATATTCACTTTAATCATCAATACATCGTTATATCTTTTAACCTTGAGATTTAAAACATGTAAACAAAATATTTGAGATTTTTTTTTCTTTACGTAACAGACATTCATGATGGATACATTTTACAATTTCTAAATTAACGATAACTTTAATAAATTAATCGTAACACAAAACGAATTCTTATAAATATTAGAATGCGTTTGATTCCCCCCCCCCCCAAACAAAGAAAATATATTGAACCATAAACGGAAAAGGGGTAAAAACATATCCTTTCCTACAAACACATACACAAATTCCTATTTAGAATATGAACACAAAAATTAAAAAAACTTTTGAAATTAAATCATTTAAAACATTTGTATTCAATTTATGCCTTATGACAAGCTTAAAAACCATAAATTTTAACATCTTGGTATCATTTAGCTTTTAATAGCATTTGTAGCTCGAGGAAATTAGATGTAAACACTCTATAAAGAACAGACGTGTCTAAAAATAAAAATAATTTTCTTTTGGCAGTGATTTATCTCTCGTTAAAATGATTTTATCGCAGTACTCTTGACGCGAGAAAAACTAATCCGCTGTCCTCACGAATTAAACTGCTGAAACTTATCGATATTCAAGAATTTTCACTGAGTATGAATATGTTTCGGGAATATCTCAACGATAAGGAATACAAACATTTGAAATTAAAGCGAGAAACGAAATTAAAAGTCTCGTTCACTTTGCAAACAGTTTGATGTTGATTAAAATGGACATTTTGTAATCTGATATTCAATTTTCTAGTCAAAAGATTAAATAAATGTTATACCTCTTTTTGATTTATCTTATCTGTTTTTAAGGTAAATCTGAATGAAGATTTAATAGGAAACTTTTATACTGAATTATCTATGTTTAAAAACAATGTTCCGCGAGTGCTTACTTAATAATGTACAAAAAAATTTTAAAATAAGTTTTTAAAAATAAATTAACTTTGTTTGATAATTATGTTTAAAATATAAGTTTCTTAAAATATACTTAAAATATACTAAAATATAAGTTACTAAAAGTAGACTTAATGTCTACATTTGTCAGATATTTGAACATTGAATATAAATTTAAAAGTCTTAAAATATAACGAGAGATAACGCAGTACCTACCAATCGTTCAAATTTAAAACATATAACTACAAAATGAAGTAAATAAACGTTACTAAATCACTTTAAATATTTATACTTTATGTATTATGATACATTGAATGTATATGTTTTTTTTTCCACTATTAGTATTTCAACAGTACTTTTAAGCCTTGCAAATTAAATCTAGTTATTTTACGGAGTATTGATTATTTTGTTTATTAAAATATTTTTCGTTTGATTTAGATATTTATAAAGGACGTTTATCTCATAACTTCCGTTACGAGTAGATACCGAAAACTTTCGATAACTTTCGACATTCAAACAATTTCACAAAGGGTAAATTTGTTTCGAGTCATCTGTCAATCTTGAGCAATGCAAACTTTTGAAAGTACTGGGAGGACCTAAATTTAAGAGATTAAATTTATCTAAATATTAAATTATTGGGAAGATCTAAATGGAATGTCTTCTTGACACCAAAAACAGGTTGATATCCATTCAAATGTAAATTTTGTAAACTTATATTAAATTCAGACTTGAAAGAGGAAACAAATGCAGCAGAGTTTGTAGATGCATTAATTAATATAAATTGAAAATATTAATGATGATTACAAAGGGATTAATAAAAATTAATATATGACAAAAAAAAAAAAAAAAAAAAAAAAAAAACAGCAGCGACAATTTTATTCAGCCATATATGTAAAATGTATGTTTTGTAAGAAACACGCGGATATTTTGCAAGTAATCAATGCTAAAGTTTTTACAAAAATTAATTTAACATGAAGAAGTAAGAAAAATCCGTAGCTGAATAGGTAAAGTATTGGTAAAGTATGTCCAATGGTTTTATGTTCGAATCCGAGCTTGAGCAATTTTTTGCACAGTTTGAAAATTCAACTAGTACGATATCTTTCCTCATCTGTATGATTGAGAGAAAATGTAGTGTATCTTATAAAGGCTATTTTTCTTAGGACATGGGACATACGACAAGTTCACTAGTGAAGAAGTTACTAGAGGTAAATTATCACACGATGAGTGACCTACAGTTTTCTCGTGGATGCCCTGTTTATAAAAAACTATCTTATATTTCCTATGATAGAAAAGTACGTATGATTGCAGCTTAACATATAAATAGATGCTAAAATTTTATATATAGAAAACGCACTTTCATATTAACTTCTACTAGATGTAAGCATGAATTTAGATCTTCGATATTGATTTTTTACTGTTCAGGAATTACAACGTTATACAATTATTTTAGAGACAACAAAAGTAAATATTTATAATTTCAAATGCTAATTGAATATACTTGTGTTACCAGAAAAAATAATATTTAAACTACCAGCAAATAATCAAAAGTTTTTTTTTTCTCTTTTTAAACTAGGCTTTCGAAAGAGGCTATTGAAAAAAATTACAATTTTGTATTTTTGTAGATTTTGTGTTTTTGTAAAGCAGCATGAGGTATGATTTAGAAAATAAACTCGTTTGGTGAGAATTTATCGTATATTTTTAGACCATGATGACACTTTGGCATAGCTACTAAACTCGGGTTTTTTTTTTTTTTTCTCAAGTCAAAAAATATACGTCATACTCTTACATTTACAAATGGGACTTTCTTTCACTGTGGTACTTAATTGATTTTATTTTTTAAGAAAAATTGCTGGTTCACAGTGTATTTCTTTGACTTAAAAAAACGGAAGATCGGCAACTGTGTTTTTGCGCCATTTTATGCTAGTTTTACAACTTAAGCAGAAAAGTATGAGTAAATAAAACATTCTGTTGTCCGAACAACTGAAATACGTAGTTGAAACGCAAAGGAAATTTAAAACATTCCCTATCCCCCTTTTGTTCTATTGTTTTACATCTGGATTGGGCTCAGGTATTTAAGAATGATGTCATATTAAGAATACAATAATATGATGTTTAGATCAGGATGTTAAAAATATTTAATTGTCGTCTTGAAATATCAGTTATAAAAAGAAAATTCAGCAAATACTTCTAAATAAGAAATAGTTCACAAAATTACTAAAAGAGGTACATGTTTTTCAAACGCAATTGGATACACAATTGTATCGATTGATACATTTTGGGTAAGACATTAGCAGTGATATTTATAAACAGCAGTAGAGGCATTGATTATATTGATTATAAAAAGTAAATTCTAAAGAGTAGTTTGTATATTTCTGCATAAAAATTTTACGCATTTTCTGAATTAAGTAAAAAATAGCTTACTTTAAAATTCAATATGATGAGAAATTTGCAAGTATCTATAATAGCTTTATTCATTTTATATTTTTTTATGGAAAAATGTAGCATTGAAACCGAATAAATGAAAAATTGAACTGCTACTTTAAATGTACTGATTTGATTTCTGACGGTTCATTATGTAAACGTTGTTAATAGATTTATTCACATGATTACTTATATGCACAGATCAATTTAATTAATTCCGTACTAGCTGTAGCTCATACAACTATTTGTTTTTGCTATTTTTGTTAATTCCTATCTAAATCTGACATACATTTAAAATATTAAAAAAAAATAAGTAAAACAGCTATATTAATTAATTATACAATGCGTATTGAATTCATTAAAAACTATAATATCAATTCACTTTCTGGATAACCTTTATTCGCTAAAAAGAAATGAGCATCCGACATCAGTATTTATCTTATTATTTATTATTTTATCACATATAGTGATGATTTCTCTGATGAAAAATTAGGCGTCACTAAAAAGAAAATCGCAATATCAAAACCAGACAAAATCAATTACAAATATGTCAGTCATCTTATTATTTCTTGAACAAATTAACATTTATAACCATTTAAAAAAACCTACAACCAATGTTTTGCTGTAGTGACAAAAAAATCAGTAATAAAAAAAAGTTAAATTTAAAATTTTATCAAGCATCGGATAGAATTTTACCTTTTATTGCCTTTTCAGCGATCGCTACATCATTACAATGAGCGTTTTAGAAATAGAAATATTTTCTATAGAATTAAAAGTATGTATTTTTGTGAAAGTAAACAAATATTAACATGAAAGAAATTAACGACGTACTTTACTTCTACTTTTTGATATTTATAAAATACATAAATAAGTGTTTTTTACATTCATATGCAGAACGAACACATAATTTCGCTATACGAAAAGAATTTGTTGAAAGCTCAGATATAAATAATATGTATATAGATGTACCAGTTACAAAAAAAAAAAAAAACCTTTATGAATATTGTAGTTTGTAAGACTATTAAATGTCACAAACAAAAATTCTTATATAATAGAAATCTTTAAATATTTCCTATTTATTTTACTTAAAGATATTCATATATATTATAAATGTATTTTAATGAGACACATCATTTTTCTTTAATTTGTCGCCTGTGCAACACTGTTTAAATTTTCAAAATGAATCGAGCAAAAATAACTTAAGTAGAAATACCTTAAAAAGTATAGATACCTTAGTAACTTAAGTACATATAACTTAAAAAATAGAGATACCTTAGAAACTACAAAAGAGATATATGAGAAATATTTTGAAGACTTCAGTATTAAATGTCTTTTTGTAATAAAATGAAAATACACGTTCTTTGAGAATTTATTTTGTCTCTCAGTGGTTACGAAATCCATAGCTTTATGAGTATATTTACCAAAATATATAAATTGTTATATACTGCAACTTTTTTACAATAGTTGATATTTTTCTTCTAACTAGAAACTGTTTCATTATGTGTATGTTATTCATAAAAAACTTTATATAAAAACTTCGTGAACATTATTTAACTTGCATAAAAAATATGTTCCATATGTTTCATATATGTTGTATCTTTCTTGGACATTTCTGAAGTATTATCCAGTCTTTTCCTACTAAAAAGGGCTTCTACTTATCTCTTTTCACAACATTGTCATTTATACACCACGGGACATACACAAAAAGTCCATAAGTCACATTTTTACGAAATCATTTTAAGCTAGAATCATTCTGAAACTGTTATTTCTTTGTTTGGGGTTATTACGGTGGTATATAAAAGTCTATATATGAGAAGAAATGCGATGAGACTTGTCACTTTGATAAAGAAAATGGTGTTAAGGAAAAAGAAGAAATCATGAAACCCCTTTATGTAATAACATATATAAACGCATGTTCCCTTTTTTACTATGGCAGGCACAATATATTTCTGAAGAACCATATAATACAGGATTTTTTAAAAGAACATCATTAAGCTCATTGTGCTGAAGCTACATTTCACATAAATTTATTTCTGAATTCATTACATGATTTAGTACCCTAATTTTTGTATGATATCGATTTACAAAATAATATTGAATTTTAAGAAAGGAGTTCAAATTTCAAAAAAGTTTTATTCTTTTTTATGCTTTTAGATGAGCTTAAATCAAAATGAAGCTGGATAAAAATGTTTGGCGAATTCACTCTAAATTGTGAAATTTTCATTAAGTAAACGTAGTGCATAATTAACTGTATCAAAGTAAATTTTCCCTTTTTTTCAGGATATTCTATGAGAATAAGTACTCTAATGTCTAGATGTTATTTTTCGCAGAAGGAAATAATTTTTTTGAGAATGACTTTTGAATTGTATAAGCCCGCTACGCTGGGCAGTTTCTCCAAACGAATGCGTATAGCCGTGTATTTGATCTTGTGTTTTATAACAATATGTATATTTACCTCCAACGTTCTTCGGCATAGCTGAAAACATATCTTCTAATATGTTTGACAAGATTTGGACTGTTAAGGAGCAAATATTTTAGATGATCATTTACAGTAGAATATGAAAAAGAACTGTAGAACAATATGTAGTATTTTAAAATCCTATCTGAAAATATAAAAATGCAAATCGCATCAAAATCCGTCCAATAGAACCTTTTAATAAAGCTAATCTTTCATATTCGGGTTCACCTGATTATACTACGTTCACCTATAATTCTATAGCAAAGCAATGTAGAACGATATGTGTTAAATACTAAAATATTTTCTGAAAAAAATTCTAAGAAACAGTGCTAATTCAGACGAAACCAACTAAGTAGAATCTTTTAAAAAAGCTAATCTTCCATAATAGGGTTCACTTATTAAAGAACTTTCGTACATAATTCTATAACTAAGCAACGTAGAATGATATATACTGTATACTAAAACCTTTCTTGAAAATGTATATAACTAACTATGCAAGTCTTCTCAAAATCCATTCAGAAGAACTGAAGTTATAAATGGTCTTAGCAAAATGCCTCTCTGTAATTTATGTATGTAGTACACTGGTGTCCAAAATTAAGGACCAGTCGCAAAATGCTAATTTTCCAGTAAGCGAATACTCAAAAGGAAATAATATAATTCAAATAATTACCATCCCTATAGCACAGCTAGTCCTATAGCATCTCATTCATGTCATACATGGTCACAAGTGTCACAAACACTACGGTGAATAAAAAAATAGGAAATCCCACCCCTCTCATTATGAGTCTCAAATGATCACTATATATGATTCACTGAAAAGTCAATGTGACTGCTGCTTTGTGACGAGTCACCAGGGGACTTTACAATGTATTTACATTGTGACTCAATGTGACTGTCATTTTCAGACTCAATTTCAAAGTCATCGTGAACGTTGAATTATGATAAGTCACAAAATAATATGACATGATACTCACATGGTGACTTTTCACAAAAGAGCACAATGGTGACTTCACAGTAGTCTCTGTCACTTGAAAGTCACCATGTGACTTTAATGTGACATTATTTGGTAACTTATCACAATGCAGCGTTCACGATGACTTTGAATTTGAGTCTGCAGATGAAAATCACATAAGAGTCACAATGTAACTACATTGTAAAATCCCATGGTAACTCGTCACCAAGCAGCAGTCACAGTCACGTCTCAGAGGAGCCACATATCGTGATCATTTCTGACCCATAACTAGATGTATGGAATTTCCTTTTTTTTTTTTTTTTTTTTTTGCTTCACTGTAGTTTTTGTGACACTTGTGGCCATGTTTGACATGAATGAGATGTTATATGGGCTAGCTATGCTGTAGAGATAGTAATTATTCGAATTATATTATTTCCTTTTTAGATATTCGCGTACTTGAAAATTAGTATTTTGTGATTGGTTCTTAATTTTGGACAGCAGTGTAGATAATTAAGTAGATAATGTAGATAATTCATAATCGCGTTAACGTGACCATTGGACTTTCAGGGATATAGTGTAGCCTATGCGCCGTATACCTTCTGAATTTTTTAGAAACTCTGCACACCCTCCATAGCTGTAATGTATATACTCTCTAGCATATACCCTCTACTTATAGCGTTTATTCTCCGATTTTTTACGATTACACAAATGAGAACATTCCGCATAGCTCCATAACTGATAATGTATAATTATATGTTAAATATTGAAACAATCCCTGAAAAATCATCTAACTGTGCAATTCCAATGAAAATACGTTCAGCATAACTTTAAATAAAAGGTAATCTTTCATAATCGGGTTCACCTAATTTTGGAACTTTCTCTTGCAGCTCTATATCTACGCAACGTAAAAGCATGTGTTCTACATTGAAACATTTGTAAAACAAATTATTAACTAACACAGTAAGTTCTACAAAAATATTTTAAATAGAATCTGAGTTATAATCAAAGTGAATGAAATGCGAATTTGCATTTTATATTTATAGTAGATAATGATATGATTTTCTGCAATCTGATTTGTTGTCAAGCTTTTGCTTCAGAAAAGACAACCGAGAAGAAAACTTCACTACATAGAAGTACTAAACATGCAAGAAGTACCAACAATCCACAAAAAATTATCTAACTAACAGTCTAAGTCCCGTTAGATACATCTAGCTGATTTCAAATTATAAACAGCCGGAAGGAAATACAAATGTACATTTTACATAATTATAGTAGATGTATCTTTCATAATTGAGTTCAACTGTTTCTATAACTTAGCTCTATAACTAATCAATAGACCTATAACCAAGCAACATATAATAAAATGTTATATACTTAAACCATCCCTGAAAATATATGCAACAGTCACACTTGCTTCAATATCTGTTCAGTAGAATTTTTTAAAAACAGGCTGAAACTTAAAAATTAGGTTCACTTAATTTTTTAACTTTCTCCTGTAACTCTATAACTAAAAAACGTAGAACAATGTGTAGACACTAATTTTTTTTCAAAAACATTAAGTAAAAGTGCTATACCCTATCACAATATTGTAAACAATTGGAATGAAATGTAAAATTACGTTTTAAATGTGTAGTATATAATAATGATACGATATTCTATAATAAAATTCATCGTGAAGCTTTCGGTTCAAATGTAAACGACGCTTTCAACATTATAGCTAATACACCGATTGGCGAGGTATCCGATTACAGAAGATTAACCCGCAATACCAAGAACAATTACCCAAAGAAAGTAAATATATGTCTTTTGTGATATTTTCATGTTAGCCGGGTGCAGGTGACAACGGTTGTTCCCACACCATATTCTAATTTTATTATTTCATTTAAGCCTTCCACTAATTTAAAATATATGCCTTCTATGAATTTTATAGAAAAAACACGAAAAAATAAACAATAACAGGAAATGATGCCATAACTGAAAACAATGTGTTGGTTTAATGGTACTACTTGATTATCAACCAATACACTATCGCCAACACGTCGACGATAAAATTATCGTCAAACTATAAGATTAATGCCAATAATGCCTGATCATAAATGTCACATTCACCTGACATTAAACAAATTACATGTGTTTGTTTCGTCATCAAGTGATTTTTATTTCGCAGTTTTATTTGTATTTTTATTAATATGCTAATTCATTTTTTCTTTTGTTATTTAAAATAAAAAATATGTCAATTTGTATAATTTGGCGAGATTGGTCGACGGGTTAATCAAATAGTACCGTTTTAATTTACATACGGAAAATGTAACTACTGCTATTGGAAATTGAAAAAATGCTATTCGCGATTTTTGCGCACAATTGAGATAAAGTACTCCTTTTTTCTTCTTTTCCAGGATAAATAGCCAAATATTATTTGGCTTTACTTTGATTTTTTTTTTTTTTTAACTTTGATTTGCTAATATTTACTTTGATTCTTTTTTTTAAGCCGTACAAACATTGCTTTCACATTTACAATATATTTTTGTTTTATAATGTTAATTTCTCAGTGAATGTTTTTCTTGAATTTTAAATAAAATCAGAAGCTTTTTTCTTTCTTTTTTAAAGACGTTTGCATTTTTTTTTCAAACTCATATCGCCATTTTAATTCTTTAACGAACAGAATTAACAAAAACATTTAATTTGAATTTCTTCCGTTGCTACAGTAACGGATGAACTATATGGATGAATATGGATGAATTATCACTTGTAATGTTAGAACTTTCAGGTTTTGGCGCCAAAGTCACCGCCAAATAAAAAAAAATATATGAAATATATCATGAACTTTTGTACTTAAAAGAATTTGGTTAGTATCATTCGATTCAGCATACAAAAATACACTAAAATATGTTATTGGTTGAAAAATAACTATAAAATAATATTTTTAAGGAATGTTTTTATAGTTCGTTCCTTTTTTTTACGCCCTCCCCCCTTAGGAGTGGAATTTTAGAAAACCCTTTCTTAGCGGAACTCTATGTCATAAGAAGTATTTTTACTCCAATTTTCAAGATTTTAGGTTCAGTAGTTTGGGCTGCGTGTTGATTAATACAAAATCCAGACTTTCTTTTATATATATAGATTATTCTTGATGACATTTTAAATGTAATTTAATCAGTCAACACTTGTCGCAAATACACAATAAATTGCAAAAATTTCTTTTAATGTAAAATTTTGGTCAAAAACTGTTTTTAGAACATTGTCTTTCTATTATTTACGTTTGAGTCTTCATATTAGGTACAGGTGAGCATAATTATTAAATTAAAATTAACCTTTAAACACCCCGACAGTTTACTCAGTGCACAACATAGTTAATAAACCGCTGAAAATTTCAAATTATTATTAACATTACTAACATTTGTGACCTATTTAACCTCTTCCCAAATATTTATCAGTGCTTAATTTCTCACGGGGCGTGTTCCCCTTCGAACTTACCTCCACAAATTAAAATGTGAAGAAACATTCGTTTGTGAGTGTGGAGCAGTGATGTTGCCCTCCCATTATTACTTCACCTGCCTGCTAACATCACAGTGGAATATTAAGAAACCTGTCATCTCTCCAAAGGAATTATTTCGAAATATCCTAAATAGACACACCCTTAACAGAAAGTTACTTAATATATACCGTAATTTCCGGTGTATAGCCCGCGGATCAAACAATCGTGTTTCGACACAGAATTTTTAAAAAATAAAATGTAACTTTTTACATCACGGTAAATATTGGTCTTCAAATACTGAATAAAATTTCAGGGTCCAGACTGAATTGTTTGATCTGCGGGCTATACACCGGAAATTACGGAATTTTTTTCTAGGAGATCTATCAAAATTTACCTAGCAGCCGTAAACTGTTATTCCCAATCCGAAACGTCTTCTCAGTCTTTGCCGTCTGTCGCGTTCAGGGACTTTGGAAGATCTGGTCTTTGACCATAATTTGTAATTTTCATATGCATGTTATCAAATGTTGTATTTTTATCCAAATAGGAATTTTATTTCACTTATCTAAAAGCCCTAAGAAAATAAACTTTCGTCAGAGGAAAATTATCTAATATTTAATACTGCACAAAATGTTCGAGCATAATAAATTATATATTCTATATTTACGGAAAATGCTATGTCCTTAAACTTGTCGTTTTACTCAAGTTAATTTCCATTTCGAAAAAGTATCTTCTGAGAACATAAACTTTAACATGTGATATAATATTTGCATTTAAAAAAAAATATTAAATCTGAAACAAAGTCATATTATTGTAGTACATGTTTGAAGAAGTTAGAAATAATTTATGATGTATACTAGTGAGTAGTAATTAAATTATATGATGTCGGTTTCATTCACGTACCTATTTCATCAGTATATAACGTATTATAGAAATTTACGCTATAAAACATTTCAAACTTTTTTTTTGCATCAAAATATCTGCGTTTCAAATAACATTCTAAATTATACTCAAAAAGCGACTTGCAAACGTTCATACCATACCAATTTAAATAAAAGATTGTATTTTTCTTTTTTTTTTTTACATTATTTGTTTTGTAATCTGAAAATTTATTTCTTGAAATTGTTTATTTTTTTCTCAGAAAATATTCAAATTAACCTGAATTGAAAAGTGTTTTTTTACAAACACAATTGTAAAAATATTTTCAAATTTTATTGTATTTTATTTACCACTATTTCTACCAAGAGGTGCCAAAAGACATCTTTCAGATTTTAACTTAAAATTATTCTCTAAGTTTAATCATTTCTCCACAATTCATTTTTTGACTTTTTGTACAATAGTTGTTAAATTTATGCAGCAATATCAATTTTTTGCAGTTCAACCAGGAGCTAAAAATGTGCATAGGTATACCTATTTCTACCAAGAGATGTCATTTGACACCTTCAGAATTTTATTATCTTAATTTCTACTATCTAAAAATTTCATAATTTCTACTTTTAAGCCATTTTACATATAAATATTAACACCATTTTATAACATCATATCGATTACATCAGATTAGAGAAACCCGATTTCAGTTGTAACGGAAAATACCGGCGTTGATGCAGTTTTCGGCCATGTTGCATTTTAGTATAAACTATAGATTTCAATTTCTACTTCTATTTTTTCCAATGCAGTGACTAGATCTAAAAATACTGAATAACACATTTTCTCCTCCAATTCTAGAAGTAAGTTCAGTACAGATCAATTTTGTTTTCATGCGTGTAAAAGCTGCAGTATTGAACAAAGAAAGAATTTTATTACACTACTTTTTTTTTATAAATACTGTATTTTTGTTGTTGTTGTTGTTGTTGTTGTAAAGATTGAAGTTTCATAAATGAGACATAAAGTTTGTTAAGTTAATAATATTAAAATGAGTTGTTGGAATTTACAACCTGATTAATTAATAAATACGCCCCAATGTATTAATATATCTATTGTTCAAATTATCTATATTTAATTGATAATTTGAAATCTCAACAGTTTTGGCAATTATCTGCATTGAAAGCAAAGGTACCAAAAGACACATTTTTGTAAAAATAGGTATACACAAAATCGTGGTAAGAATAGGGTTAAGGAAAATCCCTTTTTCTTTCTTCCACCGACGGGAATTTAAATGCTCTGTAAAATAAATTTTAAGGTGTAATAAAAGCGAATGATTTCTAGAAAAAATTATAAGAATATATTCAAGGTGTTAAAGAGACAAAGTATTTCAAATTAGAGTATTTAAAAATTCTTTCCGATAATAGCTGGACAACAACACGTCTTTTAATGAAAAACCGGATACATCTATTCTTTTAATCACATAAAATAGTATTGTTCAAAAATATATAATTTGATTTCGTCTTATTTCAAGAAATATTTAAAGATTCCTCGGTTGAATTTAAATGCATTTGTACACTAATTAATTGTACTTCAAGGTCTTCACTCCAGGTTTCAAACAATCCTTGGAATTTCCAAAAAGTGTGTAACGACTATTTCAAATTAGAACATATCTAATTAACATTTCAGTCATAGAACTTGCAATGACTTTATTAGATTGTGGAATCGGAAACATATTCCTGCTTTTAAATAAAGAAAAGATTTGTGGTCAAACTGTTATTCTAATACACACACATATATATATACAGGATTTTTATAAATACCCCGGTAAATTATTTATACCCCGGTTTTCAGAAATAGTTCCAATATTGGCTAATAAACGGCAGCACAAGCACATGAAGCTTTAATTAGTACTCATAAGTCCAGAAGTTCATTCGTGAGTTTCTTTCGTTAATGACATGTGTAAGATAATTGTGTCGAATTAGTTATTATACGTACATTGAAGAGCATCATATCATATTTCTTGGAGCAACGTGTTTTTAGTGTACAGGAATTCTACCGATTAGGTCCAAGCCCGGCGATGAGAAAGCGAAGCTTACAAGAAAACTGATGTTAAAAAAGCTCCAAGCCAGAAAATATTTCGCAATTTATTCAACAAATTTGAACGGACAGGTAGTGAGGGCAATGATTTAAAGGGAAATGTGGGATGCAGCAGATCTGTCATGACACCTCAATATGTGTAAGCAGTCGAAGCACTTTTGTTAAACGATTTTCTTGGAAATCATTCAGATGAGTCGCTGCTGAATCGGTATTCTCAAACACCAGTACGTCCGGAATAATACGAAAGGGTCTGAAGCTGTTTCTCTATAAAATACAGTACCATCAAGTGATCAAAAGTACAGCTCTGCGACAAAGAGAAGACTTCGCAAGTGAATTACTCCAAATAATCGATGGGATACAAAATTGATGTCACCTGGCTATGGTTCACCTGTGAAGCTCATTTTCATTTAGAAGGATTTGTGAATAATCAAAACTGGTGAATATGGGGCACAGAAAACCAGATTGTGTGTCTTTCAAAACCACTGAACTTTGCAAAAGTTACAGTTTGGCCTGGTCTGTCCAATAAATGGGTCATTGGGCCTTTTTTTCACAAGGTTAACGATTAACTCATTCCCATATATTGAAATTTTGCAGCAGTTCATTGCCACATTTCAAGCTCTCGCAATTGCACCAGAGGGTTTCTTGAGGATGGGAGTAGACCACACCGTACCATTGCAGTGTTTCAGTTTTTTGAAGAGTACTTCAGTGATCGAGTCTGGGGTTTATTGAGGATGGGGGCAGACCACACCGTACCATTGCAGTGTTTCAGTTTTTTGAAGAGTACTTCAGTGATCGAGTCTGGGGTTTATTGAGGATGGGGGCAGACCACACCATACCATTGCAGTGTTTCAGTTCGTTGAAGAATACTTCAGTGATCGAGCCATTGCTGTCGATTATTTCCGAGTAACATGCATTGGTATAGATTGGTCTCGATATCCCTCAGATCTCAATTTTTGTGACTTCCTCTTTTGGAGCTACTTGAAAGGCACAGTTTTCATTAAGCATCCTGAAACGTTCGAACAGCTTGAACAGTTCATCTGTGAGGCATGTGCATCCGTTTCGGTAGAGATATTGCAACAAGTGAATTCGAATTTTACCCATCGGTTACCCATCTATCAATTTTATTGCTAAGAAAATCGACCATATCGAAACCATTGTAATGTGATTTGACATCAGTTCACGAAGCACATTTTCAGACACTACTTCCAAGAAACTGCTTTGTCACTGCAGCGTCCTCTGCTATCCAATCTTGGAACTATATCTGCAAACCAATGTATAATGAATTCTAGACAAGTCTTTCCAACATACCACTTATTTCACTTTTCTGACCCTCACTGTTTCGTAGTTATATCATTTCAAAGTTGTGGAGTCCTTTGTAAAATATCCTATATGTTTTTTACTACAATTTATTCAGCTGCAAAATGATGGAAGTGAGTCACTTTCCTCATTTTGTGTAGCAATATATAAACAAAGAGCACCTTTTAAATTAATTTTCAGTTAAAACTTTAATTTTAATATTTAGTTTCAAATGATTTCTATATATATTTTCAGTTGAATAGTACTGAGTACAGATTGACCAGAAATTTATAAATATCAAATATTTTTTTATGTCCAAAAATATGGTAATTACAATATAAATACAAACCATCCATTATACTTAACTTGAGTCGTATTCATTTTCTTTCGCAAAAATATGTGACCGTAATATCTGTCATTATGTAAAAGTTATGGATACGCTCCTGACGTTCATTTGCGTCAGATTAAATGCACGGACAGGGTTTATGACATCATTACAACTAGAATGGCTCTTTGAACTTTCAGACGCAATAATCTTAGAATATGTGTCCAAAACATCTAATATGCAACACCATTATAGCACATACGTTTTCATAGCATTTATGTAACCCTGTTTTTTGAATAGCGTCTTTTTGGGGGTTTTAAATTTTAATATATGCAATAGAGGAGAATAACGTTATCGTCGGTATTGTATAAACAATGAAATACTAGTAAAATATTCCTTCTTTGTATAGTGCAATAAAAAGTATCTGCTTATATTGTAGTGTTTTGTTATATTTTTTTATGTTACCTTTAAGCAGATTCAAGATATCAGAAATTTTTAGTGTTCCGTACTTAAAAAGTTAAAAAGAAACCATTATAAGATCACTCCTCTGTCTGTCTGTCGCAGCCATTTTACACTTAAATTATGAACGTGAAAATTCAAAAATTTCGTGAAATACTGAATAGCAATATTTGAAATTATTTATGCTTCTTATCTCTTTGAACTTTTATGGTATACCCATTCATGCTTTTCTAGTATATACAGCTACGCCTAGCCCTACGTTGTGCGGTTTTTTACAAACTCTTATTATTCTTTTAGCAAGGCTTGTTTTTTTTTAAATACAGTTAATAATTCATATATTTATTGTAAAGAACCCTCTGATTGCGAGTAATACTCTCACTTGACCGTTCATTTAATTATACATGACAAGTAATAATTTTAATAATTTTGAAATTTCGTAAGCTTAATAACAATATTATATAGATTTTCCATAAATCTACTAATATGAGCTAATCTTCTAAAACTTCATTTATTCTGAATAAATATTAAAATTTAAATAATAATTTTAAATTTGCAGTAACTAAGAAGAATTCCATTTCAGTTATATTTAGTCCATAGATGATTTCTCCTCGTGTTTCTGAGTTATTTTTAATAAGTGGAAAACTTGCTTTAGAATTAACGACTAAACATTAGAAATGACTTTAATTTACTTTTTAAATTAAAATATATGTAATGCATGAAAGTATATGCAAACTATTTATGGAGAAAGTACAGAATTAGTTTTAGTTGGTTAGAGAAAAGCTGTGATTTTAGTCAGAGATAGTGTTTGTTAAAATTGTAATGTAAATTCAAGTTTTTGATTACTTCGATTGGGAAGGATTTATCAAAACAAAATTGCAAAAATTTAATATAATATACAGTATGAAAGAACAATTAAATTCAGAATAAAATGAATATTACAGCAACTAAATACCGAAATTGTATAATTATTTTAGTTTTAAAAATTCAAATATAAATAAAAAATAAGAAACAAATAAAACAAGATATTAACAAAATGCATGTGGATTAACAAAGGCTGTATGAATATAAAATTTTCATTTTTTGTAATTACTATAAAAACAAAACAAAAAAAAACAGCAAAAGGAAGATTATTATAAAACTTGACCAATCGAAATTTAAGAAATTTATTACTGTTTTATTCCTGATAATTATTGATTCAACATAAGAATGTTTCATAATGTGTCATAAAGTCTTTCTAAATAGTATAATATAGTACTCTTTTGAGCTATTAACAATTTTAAATATGTTAAAGATTTAAATCTTCAAACATGAATAATTAAAATAATGAAGCATTTTGTGCAATTTTAGTCATTATTTTCTTAATATTCCATAGAAGTATTGAAAAAAAAACTTAAAATACTCTAGGAAAATCAGGGATTCTGTCTTGTTAATTATGTAGAAATAAAAGGGACAACATTCATATAGAAATTAAAATACTTTTAAGAATTCAATTGCTTCCCTCGAATTAAACTAAACATTACCCTTTTTACTACTGCCCTTTTTTCAGGTGAGATAAGTGCATAAAATAATCGTAAAGGAAATACTTATTTTTATTATTATTTTTATTATTATTTTTATTATTATTTTTTTTTTCTTAATTTGTTTACACAGGTTTTTGCATTATCACAATACAATAAGGTTAAAATAAAATAGAATGTTGTGTGAATCTTTAGTTTCTATTACGTTTTTACTCTAAACATAAACTTTAAAACGTAGACGATTGTAAAGATAAATGTTATTACTTTTTATAAGATGAGAATGATAGTATAGCTACGCTTTTTTAAAGAAAATATCTTCAGTATATACTGTGTGTGTGTAAGTAAAGGCCTTTTTTAGGTACTAAATAGGTAAAAGAAACAATAACGGATTTTCGATTTTTGAAAGAAATCGAACCGTGCTATCAAAATGAAGCGTTTGCAAAAGAATTATAGCTTATTTTTGACTAGTACAGTATGTTATTTTCTTGAAGCATTTGAAAATTATCTATGTGTATGTCATCCTTTACGAGTATTTACTAATATTAAATTACACTCCAATGAAAATATTTCATTCTTAAGTTTTATGTTTCTTCCATACCTAAACAAAACATTAGGTATCTTAATAGACAGGACTTTATTGCATATGTGAATACACAAGAATTTTTAATTGATTTACAACAGCTTGGCTGCGTTACATTACACAGAAAATAAATTACTATTTTTTATTACTATTACTGCGTTACTATTATTTCACAATTTTAGAATTTTCTACTTTTTATAAAAAAATATGCCATAAATATTTTTAAAATAGAGTAATTAAACTGCGTATTTAAAACATAAACTCATAAAAACACATATTTTATAATGTGTGTATGTACAGTCGTGGGAAAAAAAAGTAAACACCCCTACTAACTCCTCAACAAATTATCGCAGAAGAAAGTTACTGGTACCGAACGATTGGAAATAAAGTCTACTTTTAAATGATGTACATAAAATTTGCTTAGGAGGCCATCTATATATTAAAACTAACCATAACTTTGTTTTTTTTTCAATAGCAGTAATACAATTCTGGCAGCATAAATGAACTCTACACCCTTCAATTAGCCTAAAAAAAATTTTTTATGCAATTCGTGCGATAAGTTTACGAGAAATTAATTATTTTAAAACGAGCGTATTTTAAGGGTTGTATCCAAATTGAAGTTCAGTACTCGATTGTTAACCGAGAGAGCCCTCTCCTTGATCAAGGGACATTCAGCGCCACTCACGGAGTCTTTGAAGCCTGCTAGATTACAGGATAGCATAAGATATTTCAAAATATCTAGCCACTTCTATCATAGACGGCCCCTTAAACCATCAATTTGCCGTTTTTTAAGTATAATTTGAAAACTACTTGGAAGAAAAATGTGAAATTTTAGATTTCCATAAAGCTGGACTTGATAAATCTAAATCCATTAAAAAAACTATAGGTTGCAATGCATAATTTTTTTCGAATATTAATTTCATAATTCATAATTTATATCATAAAATTATAAAAAATGCAAATTCAGCGTATTTATGTTTGGCTATATTAGTATTAATGCTACACAAAAAATTAGCACATTAGGAGTATAATTTCAGGAGATATAAATAAAAAAATGAAAATGTAATTTAACATTAAAAGCACGTAATTAAATTTAAAATTTTTATAATTCAAAGACTTATCATTGAAATGACTTAAAATTTGGTGTCTAGGCATAGTTTGAATAAAAGATTTGAAATATCTCGTTAAAATTGAGTATTGCCATTGAAAAAAATGAAGTTTGGATACGTTTTAATATGTAGATGACCCCCTAAGCAAATTTCATATACATCATTTAAAAGTAGACTTTATTTTCAATCGTTCGGTACCAATAACTTTCGTATAAGATAATTTGTTGAGCAGTTAGTAGGGGGTATAACGATTATCTCGTTATATATGTTTACATTCCCCTTCCCCCCCACCAGTTTCAATTAAAAATTCTGTTTAATAACTTATTTATTTTAGTGCACTATAGGCAAACAGTGCAGCCACTAAATTAAATTCAACATTCAAAAACTAAATCGATTGTATTAACAGCCCTTCACATTTAAATTAAATTATTCTAAGTAGTCATCTCTTTAATAAAATAAAATCAGTGAATCACTCTCCATTTTCACTTTCTGATTCTTTCACACATACGATTTAACCTTGTACAAAATTCGTTACGGCTGACTGTTAGTTTCAAAAGCATTTTAACTTCGGTCATTTCCTTATTTGGGCATGAATATAACTCATCATTTAAAATCCCCTTACATGCAATCTATTTATTAGAATTATCTTCGCTTCACACCCTTTTGTTCAGATGTATGGCAATTCTGCATTTTTGTGGTAAAGCGGTTCATCTTTGATCTAACATCTGGTCTAGAAAAATACATTCTCATGCTTTTTAGCCTAACGAATTCGGTCTGTTACTATGCCCTTTCCAGATAACATTTTTTATTTTTTTTTAACCGCAGCTGTATCAATGTACAGATTAGTCTGCGGCTATCATGACTCAGGAATGTATGCAGCCCACAATCTGCCCCCCTCCCCCTACACAATTAATATGGTGGAAGCCTAGCGTATGTTTTTGGCGAACATACCAGCCAATGTTTCTTTTTGCCTCTTGTGCATGGCGCAAAAATACTTTTAGATTGGCGATATTGTAGTCCGCCAAGCAAGAAAGTCGCAACTGTATATTCAGATATTAAAGACGAAAATGCCCGTAACACGATTAAACTTATGAAATTTATGGAAGCTGTGCCAGCTAACATACGAATAAAGTTACAAGAAGAAGGCGTCAATGAATATCGTGCTGCTGTTGAAAGAGCACAGACGTTGCACGAAATCCTGCATAACGAAAAGATTCTACATTCCTTACCCTTTGTCAGTAAATCTCAAAATAACGTTGAAGAACAATTAAAGGAACTCTCGGAAAAAATAAATGCGTTAACACTCGCACCGCCTGGACCGAAAACTGAAACTAAAAAAAATGACATGCAAGATAGCCCAAAGTATAACGCAAATGCGATGCGCTATAGGAAAAATTTCAAAACTCGCAATTTCCCAAAATGTTTTTCCCCTCACAAATTTCCACAAAGAAAAGTTGTGACTTGTCAACTCTGTTTCCGCAATGGCACCAGGCCCACCAGTGTTTTAAATGGAAAAGAGTTAATACACAGAGTAGGGAAAATTTTAACAGACGCAACAATTACCAGGCTCAGGAAAACTAGAACAGAGACACAATTTTTATGCTGATGATTTTGTGTCTCAACCATGTGACTTAACATCAGCAACATTTTCTATTGACCCTACAGTACCCAAAATCTCTAAACAAAGATTAGTTAATTCAACTGGGTCACAAACTTCTGATCACATTAAAATCGCAAGAAATATCACTACTCAAACAGAAAATGAAGGCGATAACAATGTTCACATCATTTGTAGTGTTAATACGCATTCTCCATCACTCCCTCTTGTAAAGGCCACTATTGCAAACCATAAAATCACCCTATTGGCTGACTCTGGAAGAGCATTTCGTTACTTTCACAAAATTTATTTAATGAACTTAAACCTGTATATACAAGAGACTATCAACAGCCATAAATATTAAAACCGTCAATTCGGATGTTTCTTTTTCTTCATGTATTAGAGCATCCATTAAGTTAGAAAAAAAAATCCTTCTCGCACCACTTTTATATAGTGGATATTCCTGAATCCTCCAGTTTTGAAGGCATTCTTGGTTTTGATTTCATTAGTAAATTTAACATTATCATTGATACTTTCAATAAATGCATTCACATTAACAACAACTTGACTATTCCACTAGAAACAGCACACACTAAGTCAAAAGTCAGTGAAAGTAATCAATGTAACACCTTATGTGATGTGGTGACAAATCAAAAAGTTTTCTTAACCCGTAAAATCATTCTAGAACCCCAAGAGCAAACATGGTGCTCAGTTTACACAAACAATACTATCAAACATGACATAAACTATATATTTGAATATTTGGCAGATAAAAAAGAAGTAATAGGTCATGATGCCATTATTAAAATGGATAAGAAATCTAAACGCAAAAAGAAGCCTGTACAATTAAATCATTTCTTTTCTATTTCACTTAAAAATAATTCTGACACTACCATTTATCTCCCTAAACACACAAAAATTGGACATCTATCTGAAGTTGAGGAAATTCTTGACTACCCCTCTGATAATTTGGACAAGCATCATAACTCAGAGCAACACTTCCTAAATTTTACAAGGCATCTAATGAAACATTAAAAAATAGGAAAGAGGATTTGTCAGCTACCGATTTTGATCTTACACATTTAAGTTCTAATGAAGCAAATACAATGACTAAACTGTTACTTAATTACTACCCTGCCTTTTCAAAATCATTAAATACACTTGGACATACTGATAAGATTGTACCTGATTCGAAATTTATTAATGACTATCCTATAAAAACTCTTCCATTCCCCCTTCCGCAATCTTTGCAAAAAGGTACTTTAGAACAAATTAAAGATCTGCTTGATGCCAAAATTATTGAACGCCACTGTTCAGAATGGGCTTGCCCCATGCTTTTAGCCAAAAAGAAACCAGACGGAACTGGTAAACAAAAATTTCGTCTCGCCTTAGATCTTCGAATGGTAAATACTGTAATTCAAGGATCATCTTACCCTCTACCTAAAATTCAAACCATCATTTCAAATCTTTCTCAGTATCGATATTTTTCTTCTCTTGACTTTCATCAGGCATGTCATCAAATTGAATTGCCAGCAAAATTCCAAAATCAGTTGACATTTACTACTATGTTTGGTTCTTTTAGATACAAGAGATTAGTGTTCGGATTAAAGAACAGTGCTTCTATTTTCCAAGCTTTAATGGACTCTTTGCTTGATGAATTACAATTAGATGGTGTATATACATATCAGGATGATTTCATTGTAGGTGCAAACTCTTTTGATGAAATGTGTAGTAAATTAAAAAAAAATTCTCTCTATCTTAACCAAATATAACTTGACCCTGTCTCCTAGCAAGTGTACTTTTCATAAATCTAGTATTGATTATTTGGGATTTCATGTAGAAAATCAGTCCGTTTCCCCGATTCAGTCAAATATCATAAAAATAACATCTTTTCCCACACCTACAACTAAACGTCAACTAAAAAGACTCATTGGTGTAATTACATTTTACAAATCTTTAATTCCATCCTTTTCTGAGTTAGTACAACCACTGATAAACCTAACTACTCCAAAAGTTAAATTTAAATGGACAGTTAAACATCAAGAAATCATGGACACAATACAGAAAATTTTCTTTAATTCTCCCATGGTTAGATTACCTGATTGGAACAAGACATTTTATTTAAATACAGATGCGTCAAATGTTGCTATTTCTGGTGTTTTATTACAAGAACATGATCAACAACTTTTACCAGTAGCATATTTTTCTAAATCTCTTAAGCCATCAGAAAAAATACCCTGCACTTAAATTAGAACTCATGGTAATTTATAAATCTGTTACCGCTTTCAAATATTATTTATATAACAGGCAATTTGTAATCCTTTCTGACAGTAAACCCTTAGAAAAATATAACAAAACTACTAATCCAGCTGATATTATCTCTCGTTGGCTCATGGAGCTTTCAGAGTACTCATACACTTTTAAACATATCCCTGGTAAGAAAAATGTTCTTGCTGACTATTTATCTCGCTGTACTTTTGAAAACAATCAACAAACTCTGGATACTAACCCTGAACTTCTCCATGACCCTCAACCGTTACCTATTGTTGACTATGATACACCAGACAGTAATAATTCATGTTCAAGTGCCACTAAGAAATATGTAAACTATCTTGTGACTGGTAAACAAACAAATCCAGATCCTTTATTAGAAATTTCAAATGAAACTTTCTGCACTGAACAAAATAATGACACCACCTTGTCCACTGTTTACAAAGATATTCTAAAGAAAGGACCTTCTAAAAAATATCCTAATTACTTCATACACCCTGATTCGAAAGTTTTAATGTTAAAAAAATAAAACAATCTTAATAACACTTTTTCATATCACATTGTTGTTCCTAACTCTCCTAAAAGCAAAGTTTTAACAATCTCTCATTTATCTCACTTTGGTTTTAATAAAACCTATGAGTTCCTATCATCAAGATACTTTTGGAAAGGCATGTATGTTGACACGTTAAACTTTGTAGCTTCATGTGTCAAATGTCTTCAATGTAAACATCATCAAACCCCTCCTGCACCCTTACAACCCACCTACACGCCCAGATATCCTGGTCATACTATTAGTACAGATCTCGTTGGACCTTTTTCTAATGTTAAACATATTTTAACTATTACAGATCACTTTTCAAGACATGTTGAACTTTTTCCACTTAATGATACATCTGCAGCTAAAGTCGTTAAATGTTTATTCTCTTACATAACCACCTTTGGGAGACCTTCTGTTGTCTTATCAGACTTAGGACCCCAATATACATCTCAAATATACAACATTTTTAATGATACTCTAGGTATTAAGGACTTCATAGCTCTGTTTCGAGGCCAGAAAGCAATGCTCTTTCGGAGAGAATAAATAAATCTATCAAATACTCTGTTAATATACTTTTGCAAGAAGGTCACTCATTTGAAAATGCAATATTTATACACAAGTCGCTCTATAATGGTTCAAAACATTCAACTACATTATTCACTCCTAATCTTCTGCACTTTGGACGTGAACTCTCATTAATTTTTGACACTTTTGATCAGAATAGCAATCAACCTTTTCTAGATAAACATACTGAAATACATAAACTACTTGAAGATTTACACAAAATATATGACAAGGCTTACATTAACATTAAAACAGCACAGGATAAAAGATATAAACATTACGGTCAGAAAGCTAAATTAAGAACCATTTGTCTCAAAGATATTGTGTACTTAAAATCTGTTGATAAATTCAAACCTAAATACACTGGACCATATATTGTAACTTTCAAACATTCACCTGTGTCATTCTCGATCAAGAGGTTGTATGCTGCTGATAATACAGCATTTCGTGTACACATTGATAGGTTACTTCTTGCACCACCTCGATATGGACATTTATTCGATGCTACAAGTCACTTAAACAATCACAACTTCCCTAATGGTTATCAACCACATACATATAATTTAAGAAACAGAAAATAATATACTTTTGTTTACATTTTTTTATGACATGTATTGTGAAGCTAAGTGTACAACCAGAGGCCTAGGTTGTATGTATGTTGTTTACAACAGAACTTTGACAACATTATGGCTGGCCCATGACTGTTTTCTTCGAAAATCTCTTGTGAACAATATTTTGAATCACTTTACACTCTTTTCATTTTACTGTATACTTTTAGGTTATTTACATACACTTAACTATTATTTACAGTTTAAATTTATTTTACATTTCATTCTTTTACGATTACATTTCAGTTAAAAGTGATAACTAACACATTTAATAATTGCAGTTATTTAATTTTTTTTTTCACATGTAGTTTGATAACATTTTCTTGTCAACCAGTTAGTTACCTTCTAATTGCACGACTTGTGCATTATTTAACCTGATTATGACTTTTCATTTTTTTATGTCTCTCTTCACTCTAGGATTGTCTACCCCTTTTTGATTTGATATATATGTGACATATATCTATTTTTTTATTTTTAATTCTCCCTTGCGAATGTTTTGTTCCCGTTCCAAATTATTGCCCTTAGGGTCCAAAACTTCATTGTGTTGAGAGACAACCCCTTGGAATTGGTGTTCCAATTCACAAAAAATCAATTTTTGCTTGTAAACCGACGTGTGCTCCTTTAGAGGACCGCTAGAGTCTTCGGAGGAGCAGGGACTCATATAAGCGGGCGCTGTATGAGTCTCAAAACTCCCTCCTCATATAAGGCTGAAGCCCGAAGCCGACGCCATAATACTTGTGGTCTACACAAGATTCAGGGTGACACCTTTTTCATGGGCGTGCTTCAGGCACCTCTTTTTTTTTGTCATCCTATGCTGCATGCATGAACATTACATTTTTTTTAATCATGTCCAATTTCTTTTAAATCATATTACAATTGCTTATTAGTTTACAAATACACATTTCACTTATTATTATTTACTCTATACTTCTAGTGTTGCATTTGTGTTTATATATTATATTTTTATTGTTACTACTTGTGTTTTTTTCATAAAATGATCATAGGATCAATATTTTGATGATGTGCAGCCAATGGCTTAGTTATATGCTGCTTAAATATTTGCTGTCAGAGTCGCCTCAGTTAAAAAAAAAATATACCATGGTATGCAATATTGAAGAAAATTTTACTGAAGGTGGAGATCCATAAACTTCATTTAGAAAATATTAATGCATAAAATCTCTTAGGACTGTTGAACTATTGATGAAAGAGATTTTTTTTGTGTCATGACAGCAACTAGTTTAAAAAAAAAAACTTTTATGTTTTGAAAATATATTTATATGTGTAACTATTTTTCTTGCTGTTTTGCCCATGCACACGGGTCAACAAAAAGTTTTTTTTTTTTTTTGCGGTGTCCCAGGTGATATATATAACGATTATCTCGTTATATATGTTTACATTCCCCCCCCCCCCCACACACACACCAGTTTCAATTAAAAATTCTGTTTAATAACTTATTTATTTTAGTGCACTATAGGCAAACAGTGCAGCCACTAAATTAAATTCAACATTCAAAAACTAAATCGATTGTATTAACAGCCCTTCACATTTAAATTAAATTATTCTAAGTACTCATCTCTTTAATAAAATCAAATCAGTGAATCACTCTCCATTTTCACTTTCTGATTCTTTCACACATACGATTTAACCTTGTACAAAATTCGTTACGGCTGACTGTTAGTTTCAAAAGCATTTTAACTTCGGTCATTTCCTTATTTGGGCATGAATATAACTCATCATTTAAAATCCCTTTACATGCAATCTATTTATTAGAATTATCTTCGCTTCACACCCTTTTGTTCAGATGTATGGCAATTCTGCATTTTTGTGGTAAAGCGGTTCATCTTTGATCTAACATCTGGTCTAGAAAAGTACATTCTCATGCTTTTTAGCCTAACGAATTCGGTCTGTTACTATGGCCTTTCCAGATAACATTTTTTATTTTTTTTAACCGCAGCTGTATCAATGTACAGATTAGTCTGCGGCTATCATGACTCAGGAATGTATGCAGCCCACAATCTGCCCCCCCCCTACACAATTAATATGGTGGAAGCCTGCCGTATGTTTTTGGCGAACATACCAGCCAATGTTTCTTTTTGCCTCTTGTGCATGGCGCAAAAATAATTTTAGATTGGCGATATTGTAGTCCGCCAAGCAAGAAAGTTGTAACTGTATATTCAACATTCCTGCTCCATCTCTAGCCTCATGATGACGTCTTAAAAGAGGCTCCTTATTGCTTTCCCCCTGTACCTCTCCCTTCGACTTTCATCATGAAATAAAGGAAAAGTTCGTTCTACGAATTGGAGTTTTTTTTTATAGGACCTGGTGTTTAATTCTCGCAATCTTGTAAACGCAAAACGGCCATCTCTTTACTAGCAAAAAAAGTCTTCATAGGGGTGTTTACTTTTTTTCCACAACTGTACATGTATGTACATGTATATTAAAAACTTTTTCTGTTAGTTTACTTTTACTGATTCAGAACAGGGAATGAAATTGTACATTGGACATAATTCTCGTTAGTGTTGTGATTCTTTAGCAGTGCCGAACTAAGCACTTTTCGGAAACGGGGTACGTATTTTCACTGTTTATAAATATCAATTCTCTCCCTATACATGACAGAAATCTGCATTTAGAAAAGACGAATATTTATATTAAAAAACTGTGGTACTATTTTTCCTATGTCTGTTCCTGTGAACCCTTTTTCTGAATCACCTAAATCTGTTTTTAGAAGTTCAATTTATAGTTTAGACTCCACGACTGCCTTTGCGAAATATACTTTTATCGAAATGAAATTCCTTCAGTCTTGCATTATATTAAATATTTATAAATAATCAAATCAATATAAATATACTTGTTTTATATGTGTTTATATATTGATATAGATACGTACGAATTTAAATATAAATAAATACATAATTATATAAATATATACATAAACATTTTAAAACATAATATTTTAACTTTTACATAGTTCCACTTTAACTTAATAAAACTGTTTATTTTCATTTAGTGGATTAAAAAATAGTAATGCAGTGTTCATGAAGTCAACGGGTATTCATTCCCTGGGTGGGGGGTGATCTAACAGCAACTACCTTTTACCACCGACCCTCTTCGATTATTTTATCTAGCTTATGAATTCAATATTTCAAAGAAAATAAACATAATTGTCGAAGTGCTATAAAAAATATATGCAGTAAATTCTCTTTTGAATAAGTTACAGTTGGCATGTGTACGCCAATAACTCAGCTTCAACTATTTAACCCTGAAGGAAAAAGACATCCAGCTAAAAATATTAAGAATTTCTTTTTCGCCACTTTCAGAAAAGGAAATATATACTCGTATATGTGAAAGAAAAATACTTTGAAATTACTCTTACATTATAAGTTTCTGGCACCATACGTGGGAGAGCAATAAAGGTAAAGTTACAAATACGGAGGAAGTATATAGGTTTTCATTCCCGTTGTAACAAAGTATACATGGGGTTTTCTTCAGAATAAATAAATGTATGCCACTCTGTAACATTAAAGATACGAATATAAAACTCTGATTAACTGGTTATTATATGGTACTCTATCCGAGTATTTGCTTATAATATATATTTTTAATGTATAGATCAATCTTTTTTTTTGGGGGGGGGGGGAGGGTTAGATTCGCTTTACAAAATGTCCATAAAAGATATCAAAATAATAAAAAAATTAACAAATAATTTAATAAGAAAAATAATAAATATCTATTTATTTAATTAGAGGAACGAGAAACACTTAGCTAAATTCGTAGAAATACAAAGTACAAAATTTTGATGCTTTCATTTTTAAATCTGGTTATTGTTTTCTCATATTTTATTTTTTCAAATGCTTTAAAATTAGAATTTGGTTACAATATTAACATTTATTGCTTTGATTTAAAAAAAAAAATAATAACGGTTAATAATTTTTAATATATATATATATATATATATATTTAAATGGATTCATCATAAATAGTTTGGATAAAGCTGAAATTTAAAAAAAAAATATGGAATTTAGAAGTATGGAATAAATTATTTTTAAATGTTAAAGATACTAAACTTACTAATTAAACATACAATTTGTTTAAACTATAATTATTTTATTCTTTATTTAGACAGGATAGTTATTTTTCATCATTTATTTTTTAAATGCCTTCATCATAGCTCATTTGCCTAGAACTGAAATTTTAAAACCTTTATAGAAATAACATACTATAATGCGCTCTTCTAAAAGGACATTTAATCGGTTTAGGAGTATAAAAGAAATTATTTTTAAATGCTTAAAGATACTGAACTTACTACCCACTAAACTTACAATTCGGTTAAAATATAATTATTTCATCCTTTATTTAAACAGGATAATTATTTTTCATCCTTTATTTTACTTAAATATCTTCATAATAGCTCGTTTGTTTAAAACTGAAATTTAAAAACCTTTATAGAAATAACATATTATAATACGCTATTTAAAAAAGACATAGAACCGATAAACATTCATATGCTTTAGAAATCATTGAAAAACTTGAAAAGGATAAAAATTATTTTTTATTATTATTATTGACATAAGTAAAATTTTGCAAACATCATTTGGCTTCAATATTAATTAAAATAAAACATTTGATCAATTATCTTTTAGTCAATTAAATTTTATTATTTTACATGTAATAATGATTTTAGTATTTCTAAAAATTCACTCAAATTTATGCTTAACAGTGCAAATCAAATGTATGCAGAAAGTTGATTACATGTAGAAGCAAAAATGCAACGTGGTATTTTTAAATGCCAAATGTCCAACAATTTTTGCCAAAGTTTTTTTATGTAGAATCATCAGAAACATTTAAATCTTGTTTTGCAGTTCAAGTATAAACAGTTAAAATACGTTATAACTCTTCACATAAGGAAATATTTGTAATTTTCGGATACTATAAATTTAAATGACCTTACAAATGACTGAATTTTAATATTTAATCTTGTTTTACTCAACTTTAATTTTGATTACGCAAGATTGGACAAATTGTTAAAATTGCTAGCTTTCGAATCATGTTAAATTTTCCTCGAAATATAATGATAACATAATTTTCGCACAGAATCATTTGTACTGGGGAATAAAGATGCTAGATTTTAAATCACATTAGAATTTCAATGAATTATAATACACTTGCTTTATTATAGAAACATTCGGATAGGTGAATAAAATGTGTATCTTTTGAATCACATTTAAATTTCAATAAAATAAATGAGATTACTTTACATACAAAATCACATATAAAATAATATGACACAGGAAGAAACAAATCTAATCTAAAATACTTATTAGTAATAGTATTTAAATATATATATATATATATGCATATTTATCTATGACAGATATTTGTACGAAAATATATTCCATTTCTGTCAGAAACAAATAATTAATAAAGTACTACAAAGCCTATTAAAATTATAAATATGTGTATCAACCCTTTGTATATCGACACTCTGTACAAACTAACTGGATAGCGAAATATAGGCTTGTTGTTCTGACTACTTCAGCAGCATGCGTAAACAATTTGGTTTGATTGGAAAATAAAAAATATGAAATAGATGATCTGCATTTCTAAATTCAGCTTTACTGTCAGCACCTGTTCAGCACCATATCGAATGTCACCCATTGCAAGCATAGAATATTTTTTCTTCTCCACAAGAATTCCAAATATTGGTCAATGGTCTACACGCGACCCAAGACGCCTGTGGCTCATGGAGAAAATTGAAAGAAATTTATTCTGCAATATAATATTTTTTCTAAGCGATAAAAACTTGTTTAATTGCAAAAAAAAAAAAAAAAAAAAAAAAAAAAAACAGTTTCATCAAACGCCTTTAAAACAATATTATTTAAAAAAAAAAATTACTTATTTATTTCAATGCAATACAAAAATCCCTGAAAGCAAAATTATTTTTTTAAACAGTTTTTAATAATTATTTTTTTTTATTCCAATATCTTGTGCATTATGCGCAGCGCTGGATAAATGATTTAAATTGACAGCTATAGAAGAATAACTTTTTAAAATTTCCCAAGAAGGCAGAAATAAATATCTCACTAAAGCGTATTTAATCAAGCTAAATGTTTGTGACATCCTAAATAAGATAAACCCGAGTTTTCTGTCGTTTAAAACCGTTTAAGGATACTATTTTGGAAATTAAGATGAAATTTTCTAGGGCGCACTTTTATCAGAATTATACGCTTACATTTAAGATTTCGACGTATGACTAATCAGAATTATACATATGGGCGTTTCTCCAATGAGTGGCTAATTTCGCTCTGTGATTTAATGAAAAATAAAAGTTAAATTTTAAATAATCTTTTCTTTTAGAAAAAGATAAGACATAAGATAGTGAGTAATGTACAATATTCCGGCATAAACTTTAAACCTTTTTTTGCTGTATCCTACATACCTCTAATCGATTCGTTTCTATAAATTATTGCATTCGAGCCGGAAATTTCTTCAGAAAGTTATTTAAATAAAAGCCCCGTAGAACTAAGTTCAATAAATATGTTGAACAGTTTTAAATAAAAATTCTGGTGCACATGTTTTTAATCATGGTTAAATAAAATTTCTACAGGGTAGTGAGACAATGCATTTTCATTGAAAGGGGCAGAACTGATGGAGAGAGTAGTGACAAAATTAAGAAAATTATTTCTGTACTCATAGTAAGTTAATATTAATAAGACTGTAATATGATATTTTGAACTAAGCCAAAATATGTTACATTATGAAAAATCATAAGCAAATAAAAATCATAATTAGTAAAGTTTAAGTATGGAGTAGTAGTCATGAGTAATAAACATATACTTATCTTTCTACCTCTTTTGCAGCTTGTAATTGCTTTCGAATTCCAGATAATTCACTCTCCAAATAATTGACTTTTGCAGCAATCAAAATTGTTGCTTCTACTAAATGTAACTTTACTCCAAATTTTATCTCACCTCTTGGTGGTCACATGAGCAGTTTTATACAAGGGTATAGTAGCGACATAAAATGTAGAGGACAGTATTCCCTGGCCAGAATAAATATAAAATTATCTATAATTCCCAATATAAACTCTTTATTTTATATTTTAGTTTTTTTTTTAATTTTGTATGGTAGAATTTCTAAAAATAGTTTGTCATTACACTTAATTTCTTCCAGAAAATTAGTGCATTAGGTGGGGGACAAGGCACAGAAGTAAAAAAATGAATATTTAAAATATTTTTTGAGTAAAATGTAAAGTTATTATTTTCTTGTAAATTTTTTTGAAATTGTAGAAAGACATTACAGAATACATTTAATGCTAACGAAAATTATATAAATGACAAAATTTAGCATATAACCCCAATGGACACAAATTACTCATTTATTGGAGAATCGTTAATATTCATTTAGGAATCGAACGTAGGGTAACTCCGGGAGAGTCGCCGAATACGGGACAGATGCCACACCCCTTGTATTTCTTGTAATTATCGATAGATGGTCGTCAAACGCGCAGTATAGGTGCGCAATGAGATTATTTTAACGAGTGTATAGCGTGAATCCCAATTCAATGTTTACGTGTAGAAGTACAATACTTAATTTGACGTAAGTGCATGATTTCACTCTCCAAACTTTTAAACACGTTATGTTTAAATACTTTTCATACACTAATTAATAAATGCATGCATGATTTTGAAGTTAAAACTAAGTGTAGAGTTTGTATAGAGTGGTGTGTGTATGGTTACGACATTCCCCTTATCGATGGCAGGTATCTGTGATGGCCGACGTGTGCACCATGCTAATTGGGATACATGCCGCACTGCTATTCCGGTATACATGCCGCAGTTTCTTTTGTACGGAATGATTAAGTGTTATTAACTTTTCCTTTTCATTTCGCTCAGAATAACCATGTTAGGCATGTTATCAAGTTTACTTAAACCAAAGGAGAAAAAGGGGAAAAGAAAAAGTAAGATGGGCAAGAAAGATGCAAGTCAAGATGATAAAAATGAAAAATTGGATTACGCGTAACGCAGACGTTCTTTGCAAGGAATGTTTAGAAAACTACTCCAAAAAAGAGGAAGTTTAATTGGCTTGGTTGCCTCATGTGTTTAAAAGGTGTTAAATAAAGACTGTACTTTTTCTACACTTTTTCTGTAGATTGTAGTCAAAAAAACAGATCTCTTAACCCATTCGGGACCATAGGTGCATATAAGCACCTTCATAAAGTGCTTATAAAATTTGTTTCTGTCACCAGTAAAAAGGAAAAGTAATATTTGCTTTGTTTAATTAGAGTATTTTCATGATTATTTAAGTAAAGGTAACTTCTTTTAAAAAGGTGGTACGAACAGAATAAAATTTGTGTAAAAGCCACCGGTCCCGAAGGGGTTAACAAATAAATTATGTAAACACAGTTTTACTTTTTTTCTTTTCCCTTTCTAATACATTGATGTTACGTTGTTGCTGAAATAATAATTAAAATTTATTGTAAAAAAATAAGTCGATAATTTTAATAGTGAAAATACGTAACAATTATTAACTTGAATCTACTAATACGTTTCATTGTACTCATTTAGTTTCCTTTTGTTATTACATCGTTAATTATAGTTCAGATATGTATACATCTTTTTAATATTTTTATTTATAATTTCATTCTGTTCTTATTACAAGCGCGGCATAACTACCGCGCAAGTGCGCCGTCTCAGCCTGAATGTACGGGTGACGCGCCGCAGTGTAATGTTTTAGAAATATATTGTTAAAAAATATTAATAAAATTGAAATTTTATTAATTTTGACATTTTTTGTCGCAGTACACGGGTTGTATATTTAACATTAAATAGCACCGCATGATTTTTTTTTTATTATTATGTCCACGATGGGACTTTATACACAAATTCAAAAAAATGTACGGCATAAATCCCGGAATTACCCTATGATTTTAATTAATTTACATCAAGCCAAAATATTTGCTATTGTTATTTAATTTTTTTTAACGATTATATTGTTTGTGATTAAATATTTTACCAATGGATTTATTTCAGAGATTTGACAAATATATAAGAAAATCGGAAAATAATAAGTAAAATATATAAATTACAATAGATTCTTTAAAAAATGATTGGTGCAGAAAACTTTTTTTCTTTACGTAACAGATATAAAATACTGGATACATTTTAAAATTTCAAAATTAACGATAACTTTAATAAATTAATCGTAACACACAACGAATGTTTAGAAACATAAGAATGCGTTTGATCCCCCCCCACCACCCCCCCACCCCCCACCAAAAAAGAAAAAAATCTTGAACCATAAAAGAAGAAGGGGTAGAAACATATTCACCCCCTCAAACACATACACAAATTTTTATTTAGAATATAAACACAATAATTTTTAAAAGTATTGTAATTAAAGCACTTAAAACATTCGCATTTATGTATTATGACAAGCTTAAAAATCACAAATTTTAACGTCTTGGTTACCAATTAGTTTTTAATAACATTTGTACTTCGAGGAAATTAAATGTAAACATTTTATAAAGCACTGATCCGTTTGAAAAAAGAAAAAAATTCTTTTGGCAGTGATTTATCTCTCGTTAAAATGCTTTTATGGCAGTACTCTTGACACGAGAAAAACTAACACAAATTCCTCACAAATTAAACTGCTGAAAATTTTCGGTATTCAAGAATTTTCTCCGAGAATTTCTCCGAAAATAAACGTCACTAAATCACTTTAATTATTTATACTTTATGCATTATGATACCTTGAATGTATATGTTTTTTTTTTCGCTTTTAGTATTTGAACAATACTCTTAAACCTTGGAAATTAAATCTACATATTTTACAGAAGATTGATTATTTTGTTTGTTAAAATATTTTTAGTTTGATAGTGATTTAGATATTGATAAAAGATTCCTGAATAATAAACAATCTCATAACTTTTGTTACTAGTAACTACCGAAAACTTTCGACAACTTTTGACATTAAAACAATTTAACAAATTGTAAATTTGTTTCGAAACATGTGTCAATCTTGAGCAATGCGAACTTTTGAAAATATTGGGAGCACCTAAATTTAAAAGCCGAGTGGCCTTTTTGACATTGCAAATAGGTTGATATCGATTCAAATGTATATTTTAAAACTTATACTAAATTCTGAATTGAAAGAGAAAACAAATGCAGCAGAGTTTGTACATGAATGAATCAATGTACATTGAAAATATTAATGATGATTACAAAACGATCAAAGAAAATTAATATATATATAAAAACAAATAGCAGGGAAAATTTTATTTAGCCAGATATGTAAAATGTATTTTTTGCAAGAAACACGCAGAATATTTGCGAGAAATCAATGCTAAATGTTTTATTGAAATTAATTTAACAGTGTAAGAAACTTCCTTAGCTTATTGGCAATGTAAGTTCAATGTTCAGGGTTTGAATTTCATCTTGGGCAGTCTTATTTAACTCGTATGATATATTTCCCAATCTGCATGATTGAGATAAAAAATAGTGTATATAAGAAAAACTATTTTTCTTAAGAGATGCGAAAAACGATAATTTCGCTAGTGAAGAAGTTAACGAGAGGTGAATTATCACTCGATGAGGTTCAGACCTTTTTTTCTTTTTAGACTCGTTTATGAGAAACTATCTTATATTGCCTGTGATAGAACAGTATGTGTGATTCCAGCTTAAAATAGATACTAAAAGGTCACATTTAGAAAGTGCATTCTCCTATTCAAGTCTAGTAGATGTAGGCATCATTTTAGCTCTTTAAAATTGTTTTTTACTGTTCAGGAATTACAGTGCTATACAGTGGCGCAGCCACGGAAGAGGTTTGGGGTTAAAACACTCCACAGAGCTAAGAAAAATTACTATAATTGCCTCTTACATGAATCAAAACCAAAATTAATATTTAAACGTTTTGGCGTTTTTCAAAATCCGCCGCTTTGAGAAATCAAACTCTATTCAACAAAGTGATTCAATTAAACGGCGAAAATTCTACTTAAAAGTGTGAAAGCGCATATTACGTGCATTGGTTTTGTGAAAATTGATTATTTAGACTGACACTTTTTCGAGACGTCTTATGCTAAAAGAATGGCCATTTCCTGTCACACAGACGCTTTGAGTTTAAGTATTATACAATGGGCCATTTCTTAATGGAACTTCTGTCTTTGTTCCATGTTCGAAACAATAATAGACAATCGAATTTCAGAAAAAACGTGAAACATACACTTTGCAGATCTCTCTCAGTTTCAAACGCCCTGTTTTACGCTTTTTGCTCCCAATTATATCTAAGACCAAGCTTTTTACGTACCCAAGTAAAAATCTTTGTAAAATGAGAATTAAAAAAGTAGTAACTATATAGTTGTAAAAAGCTGTTTTTGATTGTGATTGAACAAATTATCGCAATCGGTGTGTCTTTCGAACCATTTGTTCATTAGGAGATCGTACATAAATTTAAAGAATGTATTCCATTAGTTAGTAATGTAGCAACGAATAATGGTGCTTGCTCTCGGAGAAGCATTGCCACCTGTGTCACGTAGGAAAGAAACATTTATTGTAATTTCATTGTGTTATAGATAATATGTCTGTGAGTATGGATTTTGAAAAGAGAGGGGTTAAATGTAAAACATTTTCTTAGACTGATTAAAATATAATTATACACAGTTTTATGCTAACCATACATTAATTTAAATTAATAAGCACATTGTTAAAAATCTGCAGTTTTAGCTTTGTAATCACTTGCTATTATAGAAAACGGTTTTTTGAATATATTATGGAATATTCTCATTATTTTTTATTATTCTCATTCTCATTATACCTTAAAAGTAACCACCATGTCAAAAACCAAGTTTTTATACCAACTACACTATATGGCCGAAGGCCACCGGTCACTTGTAATTTTAGACGTTTTGTTAAATATCTAGAATAATGCATGAGGAATTAACCTGAAACTGCAGGTGCGTAAATAGTATAGTATAAGTCACATATTTCCGCTAAGATTTTTTCCCGAAACCCCATGAGGGACCGTCAACAAGTTGAAAAAAACGAATATGTTTTGGATAACCCTGTAAAAACTAATGTAGCAAAAGCGATCAAACTCGAGATTAATAATAAATTGCTTATTGTAATATACTGTGTTCATTTTTATGAGGATAGCATGTATATTCTTAGAGAAATTAAGGTTTTTATAAAAACAGTCCCAAATTTCACCAAGTTTTTTGCTTATAATTTGCAGAGTTCTTATTATAAAAAAAGTTCTTTTCAGAAAATATGACAGACAACATTGTACATGATACCCTGCAATCAGAACTAAAAAAAAAAAAAAAAAAAAAAAATTGAATGAAAACTGAGTAGGTTTACTAAAAAATATCTCACTGCGCAAGCGCGAATGCAATCAAAATATAATGTGCATAATTTATTATCTAATTATATAGAGCAAATTTTGTGAAAGTCTCAAAATCATAGCTTGAAAATTCTGAAAATTATCGTCAATAGAATAAGTTCGAAATCCGTTCTTCCCAAAAGGAAGCAAAAAGATGAGGGTTGTATCCAAATATAGTAGTACGTGCAATATTGTGTACGCTATCTTGGCACTAATCAACAGATATTTGATACAACCCCTCATGTTTTTGCTTCTTTTTGGGAACAATCGATTTCGAGCTTATTCTATCGACGATAATTTTCAGAATTTTCATTCTATGATTTTGAGACTATCACAAAACTTGATCTATATAATTCGCTAATACATTATGCACATTATATTTTGATTGCATTCGCGCATGCGCAGTGAAACATTTTTTAATAAACCTCCTCATTTTTCATCCAATTTTTGTTATTTTTCAATTCTGATTACACAGTATTATGTACAATGTTGTTTGTCATATTTTCTGAAAAGAACTTTTTTTTTATATTAATAATTCTGCAAATTATAAGCAAAAAACTTGGCGAAATATGGGACTGCTTTTATAAAAACCTTAATTTCTCTACAAGTATACATGCTAGCCTTATAAACATGAACACAGTATATTGCAATAAGCCATTTATTAATAATCTTGAGTTTGAAGGTTTTTGCTAGATTAGTTTTTACAGGGTTATCCAAAAGAATTTAGTTCTTTTCAATTTGTTGACAATCCCCTATGGGGTTTCGGGGAAAAAATCTTCGCAGAAATATATGACCTATACTATACTGTTTACACACCTGCAGTTTCAGGTTAATTCCCCATGCATTTTTCTAGATATTTAACAAAACATCTAAAATCGCAAGTGACCAATCACCTTTGGCCATATAGTGTATATCGCACAAACCGCAGTTCTTAGAACGTCTTTTGCTCTTGCATCCTTTTAATTTCGAATTTTTAGAAAACTGTTCTTGGTGATCATTTACGTTTCTAGAGTAACAGCCATGCCAAACTTAATGTATCTAGTTCTAACAACTCCTAATAAATCATAATTAAGGCTATATAATGCTGCTAGCAATGTGTAAGGGTAATACATAAGTAAAAAAGTGTGCAAAAAGACGTCCGTCTGACATTAGCCTTAGATCATTTTCAGACCGTTTTCTGCTCATTTCATCCTTTTTAAATTGAACTTTTTTTAGAAACCGTTCATGAGTATTTATACATCCCAAAATTTATCACCATGCCAGATTCTAACCTTCTATACACAATGTATCATACAAATCGCAATTTTAGAAAGTTTTTTTTTTTTTTTTTTTGCTCTTGCACCCTTAAAAATTTCGAATTTTTACAAAAAATGTTCAGGGCATGCATTTAAGTCTCTAAATTAACAACCATGCCAAATTCCATGTTTCTAGCCGTTGTTTTACCGATGTAAAATATAGCTTATGTTGAAACGGAGATAGTCACCATCATTTTGCCATTATTATTAAGGTTCCCCTCTACGCTTAAAAAGTAAAATCGGAATTATTATAAGATCATTCGTGCGTCTTATTTTTCTGGCGGTCAGCGGGGGAGTTGAGTGCACTCGGTGTACCTAAGTGACGTAGAATCTTCTAAGGATTGTCGGTAATGATTTTCGAAAAAATGTGTCTGTAATTTGCCGAGATATTAATTAAAAACCCATGTAGAAAACAACGAAGGCAAATGAAGGCAAATATTAAAAAGATAATTCATATAATAATTCCAAGACATTAAAAGTCAGTAATTTTGAGACAAAAATTGCTTATAATTCAATAAATAATTCATTTATAAGGAAAAAAATTTTCGATTAGAAATCATTTCAATAATTATGTCTGAATATGCTTTTATTTTAAAAAATGAATAGAAAAGTTTCACGTTATTAAGCGTACTTTTTTTATTCCTTTAAAATTGTCCACTATTACATGAAATATGATTTACAAGTGACTTTTCGTGAGAATCTCTGTGACCTATTTCCGAAGCGTGGTTGGTTTTCTACCAAGTTTAAACTTTGTACAAAGTCTGTGTTTTAGAGGGAGAAATATTCATTGGTTTTCATCCCAGTAGAATTAAATTATGGCATGTGGTATTGTTATATGTACGCAAGTAAATATTATCTTTGAACAGTTCTGATATTTTGTATGGAACCCTTTGTATGCGAGTTACGTTCGCACATGACCGATTATCTTTTTAAATCCGTTCGGTAGTTCCAAAAGTAACGCCTACAAAAAAAAGGTTACTTCTTTATAATATTAGTACAGGTACGACTTCAGTTTGAACCCGGATATTTTTAGAGAACTTTAACAATAATAAATTTGTTTTAACGAAATTTTCAACAGATTTACGTTACTTAATGGCAAATTCGATGTCGTGTAAAGTACTGGAAGTGCACAATAAAAAAAACAATAAAATACCATGTTTAATATCAACTACATTCAAAAATATGTATTACCTAACTGAGAACTAATTGGACGTAAATGATGATAAATTCCACCAATTTTCGTGATGTTGTTACATTTGACAGAAGCACGGTAAGTATATTGAAAATTTTGTTAAAATAGCTTCATTATTATTAAAGTTAAAAACAAGAATTCGAGATTCTTTTGGAATGAAATCCTGTGTATTTTTGGTTGAACAAGTGGATTGGAATTCCGTTATTTTCTATGCAAAAAATATTTGCTGGACTGTACACTTACAACTCTTAAAGTTTGCCTCATCATCTTTAAACACTCTTTATAAATCTAATCTCGTTTGGGGTTATTTCATTAGTGCATTTTATGTTTTATAACTCTAATACTGTAAACGCTGTTTAAGTGAAACACAATCAATGTAACTGCGGATAAAAAGCATTATGATTTGATTAATTAAAAAGACAGATTATATTAAACGGTGATTCAAATAACCGGCAAACACCATTATCAAAAACTCAACCATCCCCCCCCCCCTAGAACCGAATTCTAGCTGCGCCACTGGTGCTATACAATTATTAAAGAGACAACATAAGTAAATATTTATAATTTCAAATACTAATTTAATATACTTGTAATTCCAGAAAAATAAAATTTAAATTATCAGCAAATAATCGAGAGTTTTTTTTTAACTAGGCGTTCGAAAGAGGCTATAGAAAAAAATTACAATTTTGTACTTATGTAGATGTAATGTAAAGCAGCATGAGCTATGAAAAAGAAAATCAATCCATATGGTGAGAATTTATCGTATATTTAAAACTATGATGACAGTTTGGCATAGCTGCTAACCTCAGGTGTTTTTTTAATCAAGTAAAAAAACAAACATGCGTCATACTCTTTTATTTACAAATGCGAATTATTTTCACTCAGGTAATTAATTGATTTTATTTTTTGAGAACAATTGCTGGTTCACAGTATGTTTCGCTGACTTAAAAAAACCGGAAGATCGACAGCTGTGTTTTTGCGCTATTTTATGCTAGTTTTACAACGTAAGCAGAAAATTATGAGTATTAAAACATTTTGTATTCTGAAGAATTGAAATGTGTACAGGAAACACAAAGAGAAGTTAGAAAATTACCTGTCTGCTTTTGTTCTATTGTTTTGCGTCTGGATTGGGCGCAGAGATTTCAGAATGATGTAATATTTATAATGTAATAATTGGATGTTTTGACTTGAATGTTCAAAAATATTTAATCATCGCCTTGTAATATCAGTTATAAAATTAACCTTTCACTGCACCACATGCCATATCTAGCACATGCCTAAAAATAGTATAATTATCATTACGTGTCGTGAATTTGGCCAAAATGATCTTTGTTCCTGATCAAGAACAGTCCAAAGGATCGAATAACATTTATTTCGACCATGTCAGATGACCTCTTTGACAAAAAAATAGAATTTTCCCTTCAGAAGCAAAAAAAATTTCAATTGAACTATTAAGTTAAGATTTACTTAAGATTGATTGATTACTTAAGATTGACTTTGATTAAGATTTAATTATTTTTGATGAATACTTAAAAATATTATTATAAAAAAGTTGCAGTGTATTAAGCAGATAAAATTTATTATTTTAAGCTAACTTAGTTGTAAAATATAGCAATACAATATATTAAAACCTTAATTGTGTACATATGGCACACACCATAAAATATCAAACTTTAGCTGAAATTTTGAAATTTAATTTTTTTTACTATTTTTTCCATAGAAAAATATATAAATTGCAAATAAATGTTTTCATAAAAATTGAAAAAATCCTGCAGTGAAGGGTTAAAATTTATTAAATACATCTAAATAAGAAATAGTTCACAAAATTTCTAAAAATGTCTAAAAATGTTGCATGTTTTTCAAAAGCAATTGGGATGCACAATTATATCACTTGATACATTTGGTACCAAGACATTAGCCGTGATAATTCCAAATAGCAGTAGTTGCATTGATTATATTGATTGTTTGTTTATCCTAAATAGACTCAAAATAGCAGCTTGAAAATTTCCACATACAAATTCTACGAATGTTCCGATTTAAGTAACAAATATCTTATTTTAAAATTCAATAAAAAGAGTAATTTGCAAGTTTCTATAATAGCTTTTTTCATTTTATATTTTATGTTATTGAAAAATGCAGCATTGAAACCGAATAAATGAAAAATTGAACTGCCACCTGGAACGCACTGATTTGATTTCTGACGGTTCAATATATACCCGTTGTTAATATATTTATTCACATGCTTGCATACATGCTTGCATATATGCACAAATCAATTTAATTAATTCAGTACTAACTGTAGCTTATACAATTATTCTTTTTTGCTATTTTTTTCATTCCTATCTAAATCTCACATAAATTTAAAATATTTAAAAAATAACTAAAAGAGCTAAATTAATTGTACAACGCCTTGTGAAATTCTCTAAAAAGTATAATATTAATTCACTTTCTGGATAATCTTCAATCACTAAAGAAAAAAGCATCCGATATCAATATTTATTTTATTATTAATATCAGTATAATATCAGTTATCTTCTTATTTCTTAAAATAAATTAACATTTAAACCCATTTATAAAAACTTACAACCAATATTTGGCTGTCGTGACAAAAATAATCAGTAATCAATAAAAGGTTAAAATTAAAATTTTATCAGCCATCGGATAGAACTTTACCTTTTATTGGCTTTTCAGCGATATCTACATCATTGTAACGAACTTTTTTGGAAGTAAAAACTATTTTCTATATATAAATATTTAAAATAGGACTTTACACTGTGTGATAAATATATGAAAAATATTAATATGATTGCTAAACAGCGTACAATGAGAAACTATACAACACTTTTAAAATCTCATGGCATTAAAATGCATAACGTTTAAATATTGAAATGATATTAAAAAACTTCCCGACAGTTTCAATCAACATACTTGGTCGTTTCAAGGGATACTACAGAAACACTGGCAAAAACTCTCCAACACAATGAGGGAAGGAGGAAAAATGAAAAGGAAGTAAGGACAAAAGAGAGAGAACTATGGGGGGAAAGGCATAAGATGTGCCATGCGCGGCCAAAAACGGTGGGAAAAGAAAAAAAAATTGAAAAGAGGAGGGAGAGGGGGAATTAAATATGCTTCAAAATATTGAACCAAATAATTGGGATGTTAAAGGACAGGTTATCGTTACAATCTTTATTTTGACGTGTAAAAATCTCAATTGACTCTCTAACTGAAGCAAGGAATGGGGTTAAATTGACGGTAAATAATATTAGCTCTATCAAAATCAATTCTTTTAACTTTATTTTCAGCGTAAAGCCTAGCAATAACAGTAGTTAGTTTATTAAATTTAAAGTCCCGCTTGTGCTCTTTCAATCTCTCAGAAAATTTTCGCTTAGCCATACCTATATAATACAAATTTTGGTTATCGTTTAAAAGGATAGGGATCTCATAAACACCTGAAAACTAGTCTGGGGGATGGGATCTAATTTAGCTGAAAGTAAAATGGTAAGGTTAGGAGGGTGGAAAGCGATGAGATGGATATTAAATTTAAACAGGGACCTTTTTAAACAATCAGAAACAATGCGGATATAGGGAAACTTTTTTTAAGCAAGCTGTTTTTTTTTTTTTTTTTTTTTTTTGGGGGGGGGGGGAGTAGTCTGGCGTCTATTAGTCTTATAGTCCATTTTCTATAGAATAAAAAATACGTATTTTTGTGAAATGTAAACAAATGTTTACATGAAAGGAATTGATAATGACCGTTATTTCTACTTTTTGATATTTATAAAGCACCTAAAAAAATGCTATTTATCTCGATATACAGTACGAAAACAGCAAATGCATTATACGAAAATACGAAGAGAAGTTATTGAAATCTCAGACATAAATAATATGTATCTAGATATCCCAATTACAAAAAAATAAAAAAATAAAAATAAATAAAAAAACTTTATGAATATTGTAGTTTGGAAGTTTATTAAATCTCACAAATATCTGTTCTTATATAAAAGGAATCTAAACTATTTCGTCTTTCTTTTACTTAAAGATATGCATGTTTATATTTTAATAAGATATCTCATTTCTCATTGATTTTGATTGATTGATTGATTGAATGCCTGTGCAGCATTGTGTAAATTTTCAAAATGACTATTGTCGAGCAAAAATAACTTAAGTAGAAACACTTTAAAACGTGTAGATACCTTAGTAACTTAAGTACATATTTCTTAAAAAATAGCGATATTAAATGACTTTTTGTAATAAAATAAAAATGGTTACAAAATTTATAGATTGAGTATGTTTACCAAATATATAAGTTATTTTATATTACAAATTTTGTGCAATAGTTGATATTTTTTTCTAATTAGAAACTGTTTCATTATGTGTATATCGTTCGTAAAAAAAACTTTATTTTAAAACCTCTTGAAATTATTTAACTTACATAAAAATACGTTTCATTATATCTGTCTTGGACATTTCTCAAATATGATCCAATCTTTCCTACTAAAAAGTACTTCTACAGATCGCTTTTTACAACATTGTCATTTATGCACCACAGGACATACAAACAGAGGCCCATGAGTCACATTTTTCCGAAAGCATTTTCTACTAGAGTCATTCTGAAACTGTTATTTCTTTGTTTGGGGTTATTACGGTGGTGTATAAAAGTCTATATATGAGAATAAATGCGATGAGATTTGTCACTTTGATAAAGAAAATGTTGTTAAAGAAAAAGAAGGAGACATGAATCCCCTTTAAGTAATAACATATATAAATGCATGTTCATTTTTTACTATGGCAGGCAGAATTTATTTCAGAAGAACCATATAATTCAGGATTTTTGAAAAGAACATCATTAAACTCATTGTGCCAAAGAAACATTTGACATAAACATATTTCTGAATTCATAGTCCAGGCAATAGCGGATTTTACCTGTAAAAATTAATGGTACTTCTGGAAATTGACTTTCTTTATGTTTTTTTGGGTCGCTGAATCCGAATTTGTAATTTCCTACCAAAATTTCCCCCGGCAACCCCCCCCCCCCAAAAAAAAAAGTTTTTATTAAAAAAATCATTTTTTGTTTTAGGAAAAAAGTATCTAGAAATTCAGAAAGTAGACAAAAGTTGCAACAAATTAGATATATGACATTATGATGTAGGATGAAGAGAGAGGGGGGGGATCTGCCTCGGAACATGCGCCGCAGTGCTGCGTGGACTAAGTTGCGCAATTCCTATTAACCACTCACATCGTTTACATTCGCCCTCCCATCTCCCCTCCGAACTTACCCTATAAGGTTTAATTTAAGTTGTTTGGGTCGCTGAATCCGAATTTTTAATTTCCCCCCAAAATTCCACCCCCGCATCCCCCCAAAAAAGTTGTTTTTAAATTACTAGGGGGTTCAGCCCCCTGCTCGCTAACGCTCACCAACCCCCACGAATTGTTACGCAACTCATAAAGGGATCGCTACGCGATCCTTGCTCGCTTCGCTCGCTCGCCACTATTTATGTCAATTCTAGCCATAATTAGTGCTATCATAAATCATTACAACCTATTAAATTTACAAATATTTTTAATGTATAAAAAAGTAATGGAACACTGTAAATAAAAACGTACCATGGAAACAGAATTAATTAAAAAACATAGTGAAAACAAAATAAAAAATATTTTTAGTTGGGCCGCTATGAGATCCGAGCAAGCAATATATGGAATTTAAAAATATTTTAATTCATAAAAAAGTAATTTAAAATTTTGTTAAAAATATAAATAAAAATGCATTTATCAAAAGTTTGGCGCTATGAGTTGTTGATCATCATGGGGAAAGCTAAGCGAAGAGGAAATTGACGCCGTTTAAATTTAAATGGCATGTTAGTGTCAGATGGGGGTCCTTCTCCTTTCATTTTGCCTATAGTATTGAAAACCACGGCTTAAATTAATTTAAAACTATAATAAGCCGCTATAAAACATGCTACGTATCACGCTATCGAAATGTAAACAAAACGTTTTCGCCTGTGTCTAAATACAACCTTGGATCAAAAAGCTACGTCACCGTAAAACGGACCAACAGCAATTGTCATTCATGTATTGCACAAACGGTTTGCGTTAAAAGAGAGATCCTGTCTGGATTTTGATTTGCTGAGTGTTTTGGGACATGTGACCGTAACTACGAGTGAGAAACGTCGCTTTGGCTGTTGCCAAATAGCAAGCAACAAATGCAGCCCTTTTTTAGCGCTACGTAAGAGAAATATATATATATAGATGTTTTACGGGAAAAGTATGTAGAAATTCAGAAAGTAGACAAAATTTGCAACAAATAGTATCTATGACATTACGACGTAGGATGAACGGGGAGGGAGAGGACTGCCTTGGAACATATACTGTGGCGCTATGTGCACTAAGTTATGCAAGTCGGGAAGTTATGCAAGAGGGGATTTTACCTGGAAAAATTAATGCTAGTTCTGGATTTCGACTCACTTTATGTTTTTTCGGTCACTGAATCCGAGTTTGTAACTTCCCACCAAAATTTCCACCGGCAAACCTCCGAAAAATTGATTTTTTGAAAAAAAATGGTTTCTGAGAACAGCGCGTGGGGAATGTTTCGAGGCAGCCTTCTCCCACCCCGTTCATCCTACATCGATTAGGATGTAGACAAACGTAAATAGGACATATATAAATAGGACATAATAGGATATATGACATTAGTCATATTTTATTAGATTTTGTCTACTTTCTGAATTTCTACATACTTTTCCCCTAAACAATAAAAAAATGAATTTAAAAACAACTATTTAAGGGGGTTGCGGGTGGCGAAATTTTGGGGGGAAGTTAAAATTCGGATTCAGCGAACCAAAAAACATAAAGTAAGGCAATTTCCAGAACTTCCATTAATTTTGCTAGGTAGAGCCCCTATACTGTCACTGTTGCCTGGACTATCATTACATGATTCAGTAAAAAAAGTATTGCATAATATTGATTTACAAAATAATATAAAATTTTAAGAAAGAAGTTTGAATTTAAAAAAAAGGCTTATTCTTGGTGATGTTTTCAGGTTAGCTTTAATCAAAATGTAACAGGATAAAAAAGATTTTACGAATTCACTCTAAATTGTGAAATTTTCATAAAGTAAACACAGTGCGTAATTCACTGTAACAAAGTAAGTTTTTACTTAAATTTGTTTCAGTATATAATATGAGAATCAGTACTCCAATATCTTGCAGTTAGTTTTCTTAAAAGGAAATAAAATTTATGAGAATGACTTTTTTAATGATATATTTAATGTACTTTAATTGGTACAAAACATGTCACAATTACACAATAAATTGCTGAATTATCTTTTAATTTAAAATTTTGGAATATTTGTTTTTAAAACCTTGTTCTTTTATTATTTACGTTTGGGTCTTCATATTACGTACAGCTGAGCATGATTGTTAAATTAAAATTAACCTTTAAACTCCCCGACAGCTTACTCAGTGCACCATATAGTTAATAAACCGCTGAAAATTCCAAATCCTTGTTAACATTATTAACATTTGTGAACTATTTAACCTCTTCCCAAAGATTTATCAGTGCTCAATTTCTCACGGGGCGTGGTCCCTTTCGAACTTACCTACACAAATTAAAATGTGCAGACACATTCTTTTGCGAGTGTGGAGAAGTGTCGTCGCCATCCCATTATTACTTTACCTGCCCTCTAATACGACAGTGACATATTAAGACGCCTGACATACCTTTGAAGGAATGGCTTCCCAATATCCTAAATAGACACACCCTTAACATACTTAAAATATGCCTTTTACTAAGAGATCCGTCAAAATCTTACCTAGTAGCCGTTAGCTGCTATTCCCAATGCAGAAATTCTTCTCAGTCTCTGCCGCTTGTCGCGTTGACTGTTTTACTTGACAGAGCCGCCCCGTAGGCGATCTGAATCATAGTTTGTAATTATTTCTTTTTCTTAAACAACCTTATTTCCATACCCGCGTCGTTGTCGCGCTTAACGGGGGTTACAGCTCCGGCTGAACATTGTAATTTTTTAACCTTAATAAAGGGAACCAGGAGGGATACTATGCTCTACAGACTAGATCCTGGTCTGAGCAGTCCTTCTTAGGATATCAAGTCAAATCAAATGAAACTTATACTATTAAGAAATACTTGAAAATTTATGTTTTATTTCCAATATGGCGATGCGTTATCTTTTTTTTTCTTATTTTTTTTTTCATCTTCCTTTTTGACGTGAAAATCTTGCAATAGAAAAATATTTTTTTTAGATGAAAATTTTATTCCGTTTTTAACGCTAATTATGACGTCATTTTCGAAATGGGTAATTTTAAGGCACATATTATTAACCTTTGTTTTGCAAACGTTTATTTTTTAAAGCTTTTTTACCATTTTAAATTAAAAATTAAATTTTTATATTATTCATGCGCAAACGATAAAACAACAGGTATTGACAATAAGCTTGTTTAAATAATTCGAATTAATGCTATGTAATCCAATTAGCAATTTTTTTCAATATCAAATCATATCCACTATATTTTACATAAACAACGCGTCATATTCGCCTGCTTTCCATACTAATTCATATTTAAGCATCATATATTACACTGGGCAACAAATTTTAACAAAGTTCATGTATCAAAATTGAAAACGACCAATTCTATATGAATTCAACGTGCTGAACACGAATATCACCATGAAAACTGTTTTTTGGCTCTTGTTTCTGAGATTAAGGGGTGCAAAGATAAAATGTACCTAACTCTTAAATGTCACTTTTGTTAAAACATTTTAAAGAATAAACTGATTTATTGCGCATTATAATAAGTAATATTTCATTTTTAGATGTTCACGTGCATATATGAATTAATAAAACATGTAATAAAATAAACATTCCAAAAAAAAAAAGAATTTCAAAAAATAAAATAAGCAAATATCATAGGTAAAATGCAAGAATCTGTCCTCTATATTTCCCTCTGATTCTGCAGTACATAAAATTACATCGAATGATCTAAATGATCATGCTCATAATTTATATCTGTCGAAAGACAAAGCAGAACTACTCGCATCAAGACTACGACAGTGGGATCTTATGGAAGAACATGCCAGAGTGTCTTCCTTTCGTAACCGACATATAAAATTTCTACATTATTTTCAGAAAAATGATAGTATTGTGTTCTGATCGGATATTAAAGGCTTGATGAATGAATTTGGACTAACACTTGAGAGAAACGAGTGGCGTCTATTTATAGATTCGTCCAAAATAAGCTTAAATATGATTTTGCTTCATAATGGTAATGAACTACCATCCATTCCTATTGCATATTCTGTGCACATGAAAGAGACTTATGAGCACCTGCAACAGCTCTTACACCTAATAAAATAGACTGAAAATGAATAGTGTGTCTGTGCTGACTTGAAAATAGTTGCGCTTTTGATGGGTCTTGAACTGGGATTTACACAATTTTGTTGCTTCCTGTGCGAATGGTGCAGTCGTGCTACAGATATATCCAGAAAGGCTATATCCAGAAAGGCTGGCCTCCGATGCTGTATTTGACACCTTGAAAAATTAATATCAAGAACACATTGCTTCTTTTTGCAGAGGAAATTATCTTACCTGCTCTGCACATAAAATTGGGTATTGTGAAGCATTGGTTAAAGCTATGGATACAAATAAATATACTTTTGCTTACTTGCGTACAAAATTTTCCAGACTGAGTGAAGCAAAAATTAGAGAGGGAATTTTTCTGGGTCCACAGATTAGAGATATTTTCAAGGATCCGAAATTTGAAAACCTGCTAAATCATGATGAAAAACAAGTATGGCATTCAGTCTGCCACGTTTGCACTAATTTTCTTGGAAACGTCCGATCGGAATATTACGAAGATCTTGTTAACGACATGCTGGCTTTATATCAGAAATTTGGATGTTGAATGTCCTTAAAGCTACATTTCTTAGTTTCCCACCTGGATTTCTTCCCTGCTAACTGCGGAAAATTCAGCGACGAGCATGGTAAACGTTTCCACCAGTATATGTCAGTGATTGAGCAACGTTATCAAAGAAAATGTTCTGCGTCTATGCTTGCAGACAACTGCTGGACGATTTTTAGAGATAATCAGAACGTGGAATATAAGCGAAAGATAAGCGATTTCGTTAATAAAATTGATAAGACTGTACTTTATATGTCACTTTATTATGCACTGTATGTATTTGTAAGACTGTACTTTATGTTGTCACCTTTATTTCTTTATAAATTAAATTGGAAACAAGACATACAATGCATCATTATTAATGTGTTCTTTTATCGCTATCATACAAAGTAAAATCTAACATAACAAAATAACAAGAGCCAAATTCCATTTTTTACTGTCATATTCATGATTAGCAAGTTAAATTAATAAATATTTCGACACTTTCATTCAAGATACATCTTCATTGTTGTCCAGTGTTATTAAGAAATACTTGAAAAATTCCGATATGACGAGATAACTACTTTTGTTTAATAAATGTTTTCAGTCGTGACATCAGGCATGACGTTTCGTTTGGAAACTGACTTCAAATAAACTGTTGCTATGTTTCATTTCTTATTTAATACAAATCGTAGAAATATATATCAATATAATAATATATAATATAATAATATGTATAATTGCTATAAAGTATAAAAAAATCTTTGCTGTGAGATATAAATTATAACTATAGTACACAGATGAAACAGAAAATAAAGCGTAACAACCGGTTGTTTGGAGTCAGTTTCCAAACAAAAGGTCATGATTGATACTGAAATCATCGATTCTTAATTTTTTTATATTTCATTTTCCTTCTTCTTGTGAAACTCTTTTAATTGAAAATTAATTATTGGGAGTAAAGTTATATTGCGAATTTCTATTTTTTGCCAACAACAAAAAAAAGATAATTAAAAGAAAAAAAAATACCAATTGAATTCACAAAGAAAATAAGGAAATTTTGAATTATTAATAAAAATATTGGAATAAAATAACTGAAAATTAACCTATTTTCTTTCCCGGGCTATATCCTATCTATATGCAAAGATACAAAGACATTAATTCATCTGATTTGATATTGAGTTCATTCAAACATTCAGACACACTTTCGCATTTATAATATTATAAGGATTTCCTCATAATGTTGATATGAAACCATACTGTATGTTATTGCTTTTTTTCTTCAAATTATTTATTTGCTTCTTTTAATAATACCATTTAAAGCCTCCTTATGAAACGATAGTTTACTGTTGTTAGTTTTTGTTTTTTAATCCATAGAAATCAATTCTCTCTACAAAGCATTTCTTTATATACGTTGTCTAATTTTAATAATATTGATATAGAGTTCAATTATATATATATACATATACTTTACATCTGAATGTTTATTACCTTACTCAGTATGCGTCTAGCAGACGACCAAAACCCAGAATAGAACAGGAAGGCTTTGATGCTTTACTTTTAGTGTGTATTTTTTTGCCCAAAATTTCATAACTCTATGCTTTCAAAATACGAAATATAAAATATGTTTTTTTTTTTTTTTTTTACTTTCTTCTATTTTATCTACGGATGCCTCAAGGCAAATAAGGCTATTTTCTACCCACTCACTCTATATTTTTATATATTCACGTTATCACATGTTGTATTTTTCTCCAAATAGGGGTTTTATTTCACATTTCTAAAAGCCCTATGAAAATAAACTTTCGTCAGATGAAAAAAATCTAATATTTAATACAGCACAAAATGTTCGAGCATAATGAAATATACCAACTTTTTTTAATCACATAAAATATTGTGGATAAATGTATAATTTAATTTCGCTTTACTTCAAGAAGTATTTAAAGAAATTTATATTTGATTGTATACTAATTAATTAATTGTTAGAGCTCTTTCTTCCAAGTTTTGGCCAATCCTTGGACTTTGTAAGACGTTTGTCACCCCTATTTAAAATTACAACATTTTTAATTAATAGTTCAGTCACAGAATTCTTAATGAGTTCGTTAGATTGTGGAATTAGTAAAATTTTTCTGTGATTAAATAAGGTGAAAAATCTTGTTAAAACTTGTGACAAACTCTTATTATAATATATATATATATATATGCAGGGTTTTTCAGAAACGTAATGACACCTGTTTTGTTTTTTAAAACGCGACTGTACTTTGCAGCGCGCAGGCTCCAGGCGGGTTTGATGGAAACGTATGTCAGCTTTAACACGCGACGAAAGTTAGTCGCCTACAAGCTTCCGCATATTTCATGTGGTGGTTTTAGTAGTCCCCTGTCCTTAGGCTCGTTTGAAGCTTAAAAATGCAAAGTTGTTTTGAACAGAGCAACATCATTAAATTTCGTGTGGGACTTGGAAAAACGGCAAGGGAGACGTGGCTATGATTCAGTTAAGGAGTGAAAACCGCAGATGGGAAGCTGTATCACGATTGTATCATGCACCAAGCAACACCTGCTTTGAAGTGAACGACCACTTGGTCCGAAACGCCATCACAACGTTTCCTCACCCCCATACAGTTCCAATCTGCCCCGGCGGACTTATTCCTTTTTCTCCGAGTGAAGAAACTATCGAAGGATACCACCATGGGTCTGTGGTGGAGGTCAAATCTACTTCAACGCACTGCTGGAAGGATATTTCGGAAAAAGACTTAAAGGGCAACTTCCAAGCGTGGTCAACTCTTCGGGAGAAGTGTATCGACGACCAAAGGTCTTATTTTGGAGAATTTTAATTAATAGTGATCTTCAATGCGTATTTTTTCCCGAATTTCATCTCATTACTTGTTATATAAATCGAGTATGTATTTACCGGAATTATTTTTGCTGCAAGTTCATGGAAGTGAGTCATATTCCCTGTTTTATATTGCAATTTTTAAACAAAAGAGTGCCTTCTAAATAAATTTTCAATTAAAACTTTAATTTTGATGGTTATTTTATAAACATTTTCGTATATTTCATCAGTTTAATTGTACTGAGAACAGATTTATCAGAAGTTTATACATATCGCGTATTTTTTATAAAGTCAAAGGAAGGGTAATTGCAATATAAATACAAATCGTCTATTGTACTCGACTACAGTTCATTCATTTTATTTCGCACAAATATGCGGCTCTAATATCAGTCATCGTGCAGAATTATGTTTACGATCTATACGTTCATTTGCGCCAGATTAAATGCGCAGACATGGTTTATGACATCATTACAGCGGGAATGGCTCTTTGAACATTCAGACGAAATATTCTCAGACTTACGTGTCCAAAAACATCTATTATGCCACACAATTATGTATATACTATGCACACATATGTATGAATAACATTTGTCTAATCCTCATTCTAGAATAGCGTCTTTTTCTCGTTTTAAAATTTTTATATTTGCACTAGAGCAGAATATATTTATCGTAAATGCTGTATAACTAATGTAATGCTAGTAAAATATTCTTTGTTTATAGACAGCGCAATAAAAATACTACTGTTAATTTGTAGTGTTTTATTATATTATTTTATGCGACCTTTAATATAAACACATTCTAAGATATCAGCAAATATAAGTACAAATTTAAACATTTCGAAATCTTCGTAACCTTAATACAATGTTCTTGTAAAGATTTACCATAAAAATATTAATATGTGTTAATCTTCAAAAACTTCATTTATTCTGAATAACTATTAAAATTTTAAATAGTAATTCAAAATTTGCAGCTAAGGAGTAATCTGTTTCAATTATATTTAGTTCATAGATGATTCATGAAAATATTTCTGAGTTAATTTTAAAAAGTGGAAACATTGTTTCAGAATTATCGGCTAAACATTTAAACGGGCTATAATTTAATATTTATGCAAATATATATATAAAATATATACAAATTATTTGAAGGGAAATTAGAGAGTTTAATTCAGGTTGTTAGAAAATACCTGTGATTTTAGTCAGTGATAGGTTAATAGTCATCATAGTTAAAATCATAATGCAATTTTTTGTTTTTGATCACTTCAATTGGGAAGTATTTAAAAATAATAATAATAATATGATATGAAGTACGAAAGAATAATTAATTTAAGAAGGAAATGAATATTACAGCAACTTAATAATAGAATTGTATAATTATTTCAGTTTTAAAGCGAAATAAATAAATATATATATATTACTGTTTTATTCCTGATAATTATTAATTGAACCGAAGAATGTGTCATAAGGCTTCTCTAAATACTATACTTTAGTAGTCTTTTGAACTATTAACTATTTTAAATCTTCGAACATGAATGAATGAATAATAATGAAGCATTTTGTGCAATTTTAGTCAGCTTTTTTTTAATGTTCCATAGAAGTATTGAAAAAAAAATTAATATCCCCTATTAAAAACATTGTCCTGATAATTATGTAGAAATAAAAGGAACTTACATATTCACATAGAAATTAAAATCCTTTTAAGAATTCAATTGTTTCCTTCGAATTAAACAAAATATAATACCATCATTTTTATAGATGAGATAGATACATAAATTAAAAGGATATAAAATACTTACATTTTTTTTTCTTTACATTTTTTCTTTATTTTTTTACACAGTTTTTTGCCTTATCACAATACTACCAGGTTAAAATAAAGTAGAACGCTAGGTGCATCATTAGTTTGTTTTACTTTTTTTCTCTGAATATAAGTTTTAAAATGTAGACAGACGATTGTAAAGATAACTGTTGGTACTTTTTTTATAAGATGAGAATGATAATACAGCAAAAATTTTTTAAAGAAAATACAGGGTGTTCAACGAATAAGACCCTGATTTCAAAATTAAATATCTAAAAAACAAAGATCAATAGAATTATGCGGTAAACGGTTTTTTTATTAGCTACGCTGTAAAAATGGTATACAGAAGTTGCAAAATTTAGCTGCAAAAACCGTTAACAGATGGCGCTGTAATCGCAATACTTGTAAACTGCTTCGACGTCTAGAGCAATGGCGTCTTATTCCTAGATGGCTCCCTACGTAAAAACGAATATTGGCAAAGTCCATTTTTTCATTGGGGTGATGTGCAGAAGTGGAGACATCTGGTCACAGAATTATTTCATCAGCTTTAATTTTGGAAAATTTCAATTAATAGAATTTTCAATAAAAAGTTTAAAAATCCTTATAAGAATATTTTAAATATTTTATTAAATTCAATCTTTAATGCCATATAATTATTTAAATAAAAATGCATATATTTAGAAAAATTATTTTGTATTTTTTATTTATTTTTTTATATTTTTAAATCAGGGCATAATATTTTGGTATTATTGTTTATACCTGAATTATTATTAATAATAAAGTAATTTTTCACTTTTAATTTATTTTTAAATCACGGCATAATACTTTGGTTTTAGCACAACACATACATTTCTTTTCTTTGTAAACAAAGTTTTAGAGACAGAAATTATGCATTAAATTATTTATTTCTAAAGTAATTGATGATAAGTCATATCATCACCGTCAAAGCAAAAGTATTTTGCGTGCTGCATTCCTTTCGAACACTTCAGATCCTATCGCTAGAAGCTGCACCATATTTCTGTGCTCAATGATAAAAAAAAAGTGAAAACGAGTTTTTAAAATTAAAATTATTTTTTAACTTAATTATTTTTTTAAAAATAGAAACTTTGTATTTTTTCATTCAAACAAAGTTTGAATGAAAAAATACAAATTCTCTACAGTTAAAAAAAAAAGATTTATGAATCATTATTATAAATGCTCAATGGTTTTTAAAAAAGGGGTGTCTTTTAACTTAATTAAATTTTAAAACCAGAAACTTTAGATTTTTTTATTCAAACTTTTTTCACAGTTTAAATAAATATTAAAAAGTAAAGATTTCCATTTTTTTTTTTCAAATCCTCCTCTACTTGGATTCGATTCCACGATCTACCAATTAGGAGAGAAAAGACATATCACAGAGATATTGGTAACCGGACCAAAATAGCTTATAACAAAATTTGAAACAAATTCAATTCTGTAAACACATGGCTCCGCTTTTGCACATTACCCAAATAAAATATTCTTTAAGTTCTTATATAATGATTGCTAAACTTTTTATTTAAAATTCTATTAATTGAAATTCTCTAAAATTGAAGCTGATGCAATAATTCTGTGACCAGATGCCTCCACTTCTACACATCACCCCCAACGAAAAAGCGGTCTTATCCAATTTTCGTTCTTCCATCTAGGAATGAGACGCTAGGTCTCTCGACTTCAAAACACAATTTATAGGCATGGCGATTACAGCGCCATCTGTTAGCGGTTTTTGCAACTAATTTTTGAAACTTCTGTACAACATTTTTACAGCTTAGCTAATAAACAAACCGTTTACCGCATAATTTTATTGATCTTTGTTTTTGAGATATTTAATTTTGAAATCAGGGTCTTATTCGCTGGACACCCTGCATTTTCACTATATAGAATTTTAAAGTAATCAAAATGCGAAAAAAATGTTTAAAATACTATTCGAAGTATTAACATGCAGTCCTTTCATAAATCACTTTTTCCGAGAATCAAAGAGTAATTTTAAAAATAAGATTTTGCAATATAAGAAAATTTCCCTAGTAGCAAACCAATATTGGCCCAATGTTGGGCCAATATTGCATTTGTTGGAAATATTGCCAATAAAAGCCAATATTGGCTAAATATTGGCAATAGGTTGGAAATATTTCCAATGAAACGCCAATATTGGCTAAATATTGGCAATATGTTGGAAATATTTCCAATGAAACGCCAATATTGTACAAATATTGGCATTACATTGGCAATATTTCCAATGAAACGCCAATATTGTACAAATATTGGCGTTACATTGGCAATATTTCCAATGAAACGCCAATATTGTACAAATATTGGCTTTACATTGGCAATATTTCCAATGAAACACCAATATTGTACTCATATTGGCTTTACATTGGAAATATTTCCAATGAAACGCCAATATTGTACAAATATTGGCTTTACATTGGAAATATTTCCAATGAAACGCCAATATTGTACAAATATTGGCTTTTCATTGGCAATATTTCCAATGAAACGCCAATATTGTACAAATATTGGCGTTACATTGGCAATATTTCCAATGAAACACCAATATTGTACTCATATTGGCTTTACATTGGAAATATTTCCAATGAAACGCCAATATTGTACAAATATTGGCTTTACATTGGAAATATTTCCAATGAAACGCCAATATTGCACAAATATTGGCTTTGCATTGGCAATATTTCCAAAGAAACGCCAATATTGTACAAATATTGGCTTTAAATTGGCAATATTTCCAACGAAACGACAATATTGTACAAATATTGGGGTTACATTGGCAATATTTCCAATGGAACGCCAATATTGTACAAATATTCACGGTACATTGGCAATATTGCCAATGAAATGCCAATATTGTATAAATATTGGCGTTACATTGGCAATATTTCCAATGAAACGCAAATATTGTACAATTATTGGCGTTTCATTGGCAATATTTCCAACGAAACGCCAGTATTGTACAAATATTGGCTTTACATTGGCAATATTTCCAATGGAACGCCAATATTGTATAAATATTATCGTTACATTGGCAATATTTCCAATGAAACGCCAATATTGTACAAATATTGGCTTTACATTGTAAATATTTCCAATCAAACGCCAATATTGTACAAATATTGGCGTTACATTGGTAGTATTTCCAATGAAACGCCAATATTATACAAATATTGGCTTTACATTGGAAATATTTTCAATGAAGCTCCAATATTGCACAAATAATGGAGTTACATTGGCAATATTTCGAATGAAACGCCAGTATTGTACAAATTTTGGCTTTACATTTGAAATATTTCCAATGAAACGCCAATATTGTTCAAATATTGATTTTACATTTGAAATATTACCCATGAAACGTCAGTATTCCCAAAATATTGGCATTACATTGCGAATATTTCCAATGAAACGCCAATATTGTAAAAATATTGGCATTATATTGAACATATTTGTAATCAAACACCAATATTGTGCAAAACCATGCTTTATATTGTAAATATTTACAATTAAACGCAAATACTGAACAGATAATTTCATCAGATAGGAAATATACCCAATCTGACGTCAATATTAACAATAGCAACAATTATCTGAGTGATTATGCAATGTTACAAAATAATAATAATAATATTATTATTATATAATAATTAATGTTAAAACAAGCTTAAAAACATTGAAATTTAGTTTATTAAAATGGGTTCTCACAAATCTTTTATATGCTTCAGATTTAACATGCTTTAAAAAATTTTATTCATCACCGGCTGATAGATCAGAACTGGTAGTAACATAAAATATGCGATTGAAAGACTATACAGAATTTAAATATCTGCAGAAAAATCGAAAATTATAAAATGTCATTCTTTTTTTTTTTTTTTTTTTTTTTCTCCTTGGAAAGGCAAATATTTTTTGTAAAAGAGGAAATGTAATGAGATATACCCAACCAATCTCCAATACTATAAAAACAAATTGGAAATTGCTCGTCAAACGTGGCAAATGAGGTGCGTTCGTACTATAACTAGTTTTATAGTTATTTTTTGCACCCCATATTGTACTGAATGTATAATTTTTTGCACTTCATAAGGTGCATAGTCTGCAACATCATTAAAATGCACTTCCAATAATTTTTTCCCATTCCCCGTAATGTAACGGAACACGTTTGACTGTCCCTGTAGTTAAACTATACATCCGATTTTCATAAAATTTGAAATGGCACGACAAACTTTTGCAACAGTTATATATTTAAAATTTCAGACCATTCGGAAGGCAGTAACATCATTAAAATGCACTTGCAATAATTTTTCCCATTGGCCGTAATCTAAAAAAAAACTTTTGACTGTCCCTGTAATTAAACTATACATCCGATTTTCATAAAATTTGAAATGGCTCGACAAAATTTTGCAACTATCATATATTTAAAATTTCAGACCATTCGGTTGGGTAGTTTTTGCTCTGTTACATGCGGGCGGACAGACAGACAGACAGACGGACGGACGGACTAACGGCGACTATAGGTGCTACGTATTTATATAATTACGAACGCACCTAAAAATTGACCTTTTATTGGGAATATTTCCAAACAAACGTCAATGTTGTGCTACTATTGACTTTAAGGTGGTATTTGCCTGCAGAAGGCCGAAAGCTGTGTGTTTTTAGCTTTTTTTTTTCTTTTTCCGGAATAGGAATGAAGATTTTAGCTCCATGTTTTTTGCATGTTACTGATTGTCATTTGAAGACTATTTCAAAAAATATTAAGAAAAAATTTATGATGTGGCTCGAGTTAGGTGACTGGATGTCCGAGTGTGTGTGCGCCGTGCACTTCCAATCAGGCGGGACCGATAGGTCGCTATAGTCGTCTGCAATCAACCTTCGTTAAGATTATGAAAGTAGATAATATTATCTGGAGCTTCAAGCACTTTGAGGTCAAAAAGTTGAAAATCAATGAAGTAGAAGCCATTTGTAAGCTAGTCGGATGTGCCAATCCCAAAACTTTATTCTATCTCAAATCTCATACATGTCAATAATTCGAAATTTGCTGTCACAATGACAAAATTAAATGACAATCTATACCAATAATGAGGATTCTAAAAGATTTAGGTTTGTTGAATTATGTGCATTCAAAAAAGAGGTATAAGCATCGCATTTTTCAAACAAATTACTGAATTTCAGCAACCATCTAGATATCTTAAACTAAAATTACCATTCTAAACAGCATAAAAAGGTCCCTGTCGCACAGTATATACCCAAGCTAAATAAGGATCTATCTATTGAAAGTGTAACAGAATATAAATTTTGATTAAATTCCGTCCATTAGTTTTTGAGATATAGCTATCTCGAAAATCGTGAAAATGCAGCATAGCAGCGCCACCTGTTATGATTCACACGAACACATAATCAGCATCAACTTATGCCAAGATCTAACAGAATATGAAGTTTGCTGAAATTCCGTGCATTTGGTCTTGATATATGACTATCGCAAAAGTTGCGTAAATCCTAAAAAATTCAGCCTGTTGCGTGATTTACATCAGCACCAATTTATATCGGGGACTAACTGAATTTGAAGTTTGATGAAAATTCGTGCATTAGTTCTTTCAGATAGAGCTATTGCGGAAATCGTGAAAAATGCAGCGTAGCAGCACCATCTGTTTGGCGATTTACACCAAAAACTAATCAACACCAATTCATATCAGGGACTAGCTGAATCTGAAATTTGATGAAAATCCGTACATTAGTTCTTGGGATAGAACTTTTGCGGAAATCGCGAAAAATGCAGTTTAGCAGCTTCATCTGTTGGACGATTTACGCCAGAAACTAATCAGCACCAATTTATATCAGAGACTAATTGAATGTAAAGTTTTATTGAATTCCGTGCATTAGTTCTTGAGATAGAGCGACCACAAAATTTGTGTCAGAGACAGACATTTTCTAAAAATAGTCAAATCGAGTTCAATACCTTCTAAAACGCATAAATCCGTCGAAAACAGGAAGCCAAATTTTTTCCGAATCCAATATTTTCTTGTAAAGATAGAAGAAAGTAAATTGTTCTATTTCTGGCCCCTGTTTTTGCACTTTGGCGTCTTTCTAAAAAGGTTTATTTTTTTATAAAAATGGCTGAAAGTGATCCACGTTCCAATAAATTATATTGCACTTAATTTAAAAAAAATAGCAAGATCGGTCGGATAGTTTTTTGCGTTCTGATCTCGCCCAATGGGTCATTTAAGTATTATGTAAGCAATAAGGGAGGGAGGGGTGTCCAGTGTCTGATTATCTTTGCTGACAAGGAGGAGAGGGGGTCATGAGAATTCTTACGTAAGCATTAAGCAACGAAGCAACTATAGTTTAACGTTTAACAACAAAAGCAAGAGACGATGAGCGTTCGGCGGATGTTGAACGACTTGAGAAAAAAAAAATATGAAGTAAACAAGGACTAGAAACAAGGAAAATTTCAACTCACCACTACATTTAAAATGTAATAATAGACAATGCAGAAACATGGATTCAAAGATCTTGGAGATCAGACTAGAAATGTGAACGTCAAACACATAATATTCCTATGATTGTTGTTAAAAGTTTTAGTTATGTGCCTAAATAAGTTAGGGCCTGGCCTGTTGTATTTATTCTGTTGTTTTGTACTTTTTTTTTTTTTTAATTCAATGCTATAAATCTACCCTCTATATATAAAATCCTAATGAAACGAATTTATGAAACGACTGATCAAACGACTAATTGTGTTTCAGCGCTATTTCCCCTAAAAAAAGAAAGTTTTTTTTGCGGGGGGAGGGGGGGGGGGGTAAATTAATACCAATTATCTGCATTTATTTACATGTGACAAAACTGGTGTTAGAATTTTAAAATTTGAATTAGTTTCGACATATTTTCTAATTTTAATGACATTTGATCACTGATGGCAACAAAATTACTCCATTTTTTTAGAAAAAAACGGGATAACAGGGAAAAACTATAGGGATTATTAGATATCTTCTTTTTCGTTACTTTCCAAATTGAAATTGAAATTATCTTTTATTTCAATTGATAATGAAGACAATATTATGTTTTTCAGGAAAATAAAAAAATAAAAACATTTTTTTCATATTTCGATCATTTAGAATCAGTTTATTTTAAAAACCAAAAATCGTTTGTCACTTTCAAATTTCATAGACGTAAAAAAAAAAAAAAAAAAAAAAAAAAAAACGGTTTTCTCTTCAATTTTAATGAGAAAAGGACATCAATAATAATAATTTAAAAAAAAAAAAGCAAATTTTAAAATAAGAATTAAATGATCATGTGTTAAAAGCAGAAAATAAGGAAAGTTGCGTCAAAATCTTTACACATAAATATTTAAAAAGTACGAAAACATTGACATGAAATTACACACGTGAAACGCATTTAAAGGTGATAATTATGTCATATGTAAAAGGCCCAAACATTAAATATAGTAATGGGCAGTATTCCTGTGACGTACCATAGCCTCGAACCGAAAGGAAGAATACGGTCTATATTTAAAGTGCCTAAAATATTTAAATTATTACACGTAGAAAACTTTTAATGGTGAATATAGGTCATATATAAAAAGCTCAAATAATATTTCTATACTTTTAAGTTAAATAATGTAAGTACCCGTGAATTTTAAAAGATAAAAAAAAAATTAAAACAAATAAATTATAATTCATATATTAAAACGATTTTAATTCCTGAGAATTAATTTGACGCCCCGTGGTATAAAAGTAGTGCGGCAAGCAAATTAGTTTATATATTATATCACTTGATGCGGCATAAATACAGGTAAATGTATGCGCAAAATACTTTCGATTTATTTTGTACGAATTACTATTAAATAAATACAAATTAGAAATTTCGGATATTCTTATTAATTAATACAAATAATATACCTTGTAAAAATAACCTGAAAATATGCATGATGGCGTATTAAATTAGAGAAAAGAATTAATGAATAAGCTATACCTGTTCTTTAATTACTTAAAACTACTCGATCAAGACATAAAATATAAGCGTAAAATTTCAAAACAGAATGCTTATGTGGATCTGAAACCTATTGCAGTTTTTCAACCTCAAACCTAAATGCAGAATATTGTCCGTAGCGTCATTATAAAACTCTGGAAGATAGCGTCATTTTTAACTTAACCATTTTATACAAGCTGAATTTCAAACGTGTAATTGATTTTGCTTATCAATCCCGAAAACGGATGTCATTTATTACGGGAGGGATGGATGAGACCAAGGAAACACAAAAATACCTATTCAAACTGTTCAAACCTATATTCGCATGTCAACGTGATTACAGAAAGTAGCCACGCTGTTATACTGATAATATCATTCAATCTTCTGTAACATGGTAATATTTTTTAAACACTGCCCATAAGTACCGTATTTTATGGAAGAAACGCCGCGGCGTTTACGAGTTTAAAAGTTAATTTTTTTCCAAGTGCGGCGTTTACGCCATGTGCGGCGTTTATGATTTTTTTTAAATACCGACTAAGTTTCCTTAATTTAAAAATTCGTAAAAAATTTTAAAATCGGATTTAAATATTTTAAATAAAACTTCAGACATCTTAATATATTAAAAACGAGGCATCCTGCACTGCTCAGAAAACTTTGATTAAAGTTAGGTCAATGTGACGCTGTCGACAAAAGTAGCGTTCCGATGGATGCGGCGTTTACAACGGGTGCGGCGATTACGATATTTTTAAGTTTATTCAGGCATATCATATTATTATCTTCTTCATATTATTATCATATTATTATCAACTTATCATAATATTAAGTTTATTCATTTGTATAGAGACGTTCATGGCCCCTAACAAAACTCCATCCATTTGCCCGATGGTTGCGCAAGCAAGGCCCTAGTAAAGCAGTTATTCGGACCCAACGTATACTGCAATATTCAACTAATAAAATTTATTTTTTAATTGTATATATCATAGAATATTAGATAATAAAGATAATAAAATGTATGAAAAATATCACTATTTGCACATTTAATGGGCATAATTATTTTTAATTTCGTAAAATGTTCTATCCTTTACGATGTTTTAATTTTAATTTAATTTAATTTAATTTTAATTTATATTAATTTATTTTCTTGCGTTCACGATTACTTTTCGGATCACAAAATAACAACTGACAATTACATGAAATTTCCCAGTAAGAAAAAAAGCTAATACTCACTTTTTTTAACGAAGGAACATTTAAAAACAAATCTAGAGCTAAAATGCTATTTTATACAGACTAAGCGTATTTCGAAATGTTTAGAATGAGTCCTTGCCCCTAACAATACCCCAATGGGCGCGAGGTCCAGGGCAGCCGGTTACCCAGTGGTTGTGCTGGCTTCAAAATGACTGAACACTTTGTATTTACATTTCAACGGCTCGCTTGAGCCCTTATATTTCTATTTTTAAAAAAACGTGTATTCTATCATCTCTTAAAGTTGTGATCATCTTTCTTATGATACCCTTTATACAGATATGAATAGTAGTACCTAGTACGACATTTATGTTTGAAATTTAGTTACTTCAGTATAATTTAAAAAAAATTCTGTGAATGGCTATAAATGAGCCCCCAGAATAATGTTAGCCCCGGGGTTCAGATAATATAAGTCGAGCCCCGGGATGCATATTGAGTTATAATCAATCGCTACTTGATAACGCTAAAAAAAAATCGGATCCAAACGTTAACTTTGAAAGCAATTTCTAAAAGTTCAGTTACCTTTGTAGGAAAAAAGAGAAACGCTATTCGTTTATGAATAAGAAAGAATATCTGCAAATTTCGTGAATTTAAAAATGAAAACTTATTCATGAAAGTGTCAAAAAGATGCAAGATAGAATTTCAGAACAGCTTTAAATAGTTTTCAAACTACTAAATGTGGCTAATAAAAGATGCATTTTATTTATAGGTTATTTTTTCTGTTGAATTTTAAAACTGGAACTCCTAACATAGAAATCATAGAAAGTTATCAGAATTGCAAATAGTCAAATATCATATTGAGCATGAGTATTGAAAAATAAAATATGACATTTTAATATGTAATAAAAATAAAATAAAATGTTGAACAGATTTTTTTTGTGTGTGTGAAAACGGGGTGTGTGGTAGATATTGTGCAAATATTATTTTGCTTTGCTGAAAATTATTTTGTTTGTATTTTTTTCGAGTTGTAATGCTGATTGTGTTATATGGATTGATCTTATTCAGGTCAGAGAATTTTTTGAAAAATTAGTTTTGAGATCCTTTCAGTTTAGAAAAAAAAGTGGACAAAATGTAGCAAAGAAAAATGTGTTGATGTAAATTCATGCAGGCAGAAAGTAAATGGTATGTCTCAAGAACATAATTTAAAAGAAAAAAAATCTAGAAAAAAGATTAATGTTAGTTATCAATGCACTTGACTCTACGTATCAATGCAACTGATGACTTCGAAACAAGCTCGCTCAAACCCATAAATAAAAAAATATTTTTTCGAACTGAATAACAAAGCAGATTTTAAAATATACATTTCATTTCATCGGTTTATATTAACTTTCAAAGAGAAAAATTCAATATTATGTAGTGTTCTATCTTATTACTTTTTTTCTTTAAGGACACATTTTTTCCTGCATCATTTTTTAAGATTTTTTTTAGTCTTTCGAAAATAAAATATACCACTACATGTGGTAGCTAATTTTATTTTATTACTCCGTTTAAATTTTCTTTAGGTAAAAACAAAAATTCCTCGGTTTTCTGTTATTTTTTGTTTTGAAACATAAACAATACTACTGGAAAAGATTTGAATCAGGCGACAGTTTGACCCTCGAAAAAACCGCAAAATAGTCCCCCTTTCCCCATCCCCATTGCTTTCGGAGTAAACGAATTTCTACGAACAAGAAAAACGACCCTGACAATTGACCTTCCGATTTCATTTGCACGGCTCAGGGTAGAGCTACTAATATTATAGGAGCCAGGGGGTGTACGGGTGTTCTCCTGATTACTTTCTTGAATGACAATAAGATATTCACTACCCTTATCTGCTATCTTATCGGGATATTGCATCTTCATATTGTATCTTGTACATGAAAACATAAAAAAACGAGATAGAGGATTCTTTAAAAAAAATTCAATGGAATTTTGTAAAAAGAAAGAATAGCATTGAAAGTTTTAAAATACTACCAGTGTTACAATTTTAGTCAAGACTGTTCTCAAATCCAAAGGGGCTATTTTCAGACACATTTATAATTCATTTTTGTTCGGATATGTATAAAATTGGCAGGTGTTCTTATTCAGAAACAATGTAATCGAATGGCGTTTTCCATTGTTTGGTTAACGCAAAAAATCTTTCAAAGTTGGCGTTTTGAATAGAATTTTCGGATGTGAGAGCTCGAGAAAGGGGAAAAACTGTCGTCACTTGACAAAAATATCTTATAACTCTAGAAGTTATTATTATTATCAATAAATGAAAAAAAAAAAAATCCAAATCGCTTCAATAGTCAGTAGTGAGGCCTGCCAATTTTACTTGCTAATTTTACAAATTATTGTTATACAGGAAAATTAACAGAAATATCTTGCAGCGTGGAAGTGTGATTTAAAAATCGAAAAAATAAATAAATGTAAAAGTATTTAATCATTGCCGATATTTCATAAACCTAAATCTATGATTGGAATAAGAGTCCGGCACAGAATTTCGAATTTTCTGCTTAAGCTTAACCCGAACCGAGTCCGACATATTCAACGCCGAATGCGAGTAAAATGTTATGATTTATGGAAAAATAATCATGATGTATTTCTTTGATGTCCACTTTATCATTTTTGTTTTAAAATAAACACAAACCTAACAGTACTGTAACCGAATATTTTTGTGTGTCCCTGTAAATGTTCGATAAATGCTATGCATACCCGATGTTACAGTAAGCATGTTGTAGCGCAGCTCAGAGTGCTGTATATTAATATCAATATATTTGAAATAGTGTAAAATCATTAAAATACATTGCAAACGATCTCTCCCATACACCAAAATGGAAAGGAATTCTTTTGAGTGTCTCTGTAAACGAGCTATAAATACTGTAATACACTTTCTTTTTTAATACTGAACATGTCATAGTAAACTTTAACATCATATATCCATTACACGCTAATTTGCGTAAGTTAGAGCACGGACAGGCAGACAGACGGCCAGGAAAATCGAAATCATAAACAATTTTCAACTATTTTGAAAATAATAGCACAAAAGATAAGTTTCTGTGTAGTCCTAAAAAAGTTCAAGCTTAATGAAAAACAGAATAGATGTAATTTTTGTTTTGCTTGCAAGAGGAAAGTAAAGAGAGATAAAAGAAGAATTTCTCCCTTTTTTTTATTATATGCATCATTTAATTAAAACTTTAACGTACGATATTTTGTAGTTTCCTTTGGTGATAGGGGTAGGTAATGATACCTAAATCCGGGCTAATAGGTATATTCTCTTACTATTTTCTATTACATCTTACTATTTTCAACAATTTACAGGGTTGAACCTCTCCTGCACCCCATTTGCTGCATACGCCCATCAATAAAGCATTGTCTTTCATAATATCTTATTTCACTTTACACTTAAGAAATATTAAAAAATAAACAGATGCTAATAGCACATTCTTTTTTATAGTAAAAAAAGGGTTATAACGTAACATATAAATTTCTTTTATATAGGGAAGACTGGGGAGGATTGACCATAGGGGAGGCTTGACAACCCTTCAGTTTTCATATTTAAAAGAGTTTCAGAGTTTTGCTAATAGGTGGCAAAAAAGCTACTGAAATGTTCAAACAATAGTTTTTGTTTCATGCAGATAATTGAAACAGGTGTAGAAAAATCACTTGTGAAGAATTATCAGCTTAAAAGGTGTATTTTTTAGAAACATTTATTAAGATTTTCTCAGAGACAATATATCATAGAAATTTAAGTAAGTAGATTTTAAGTAATGCAGAAACAATGAGCTTTCATTCCAGGCATAAAGATTGTACAGTAAATTAGGCTAAACATAACCATGTGCTATAATTTAAAAAGTGCTTATGTGGGAAGGCTTGACCCAATCAGTGTGAGGGAGGGAGGGTTGACCAGATGGTCAAAGCTCCCTTAATAAAGTGTTTTTGGAAATATTTTTAGCATACACTGTTCATAATGAAGGGTTAATGGTTATATTTCTAATATAATGTAAATTTATTCTGTAAAGCTATAGTAAAATAGGATGATAGAAAGGAAACGTTTAAATTTGATTAAAGGAAGATGCGAAAAATTGCTATAGAAGCAAGGAAAAATTTCATGAAATTTAAATTAGAAAGTTGATAGGAACTTTTATTTCATTTAAATAGTAACCATAGTAGGAAAATAGAAAGAATGCAAAAGACTATAAAGAATGAAAGCAGCAGACTTAAGAAATGTTGTGTTCATGCCTCTGCAAAAGAACACAACATTAATCAAAACACTTTAGGAAGGTATGTAGATAATTTTCACCAAGATGAACATAATGAGATGAATCCGAACCATGTAGCAACTAGTGTTCCTACGTCAAGTGTCACAAAAAGTGGCTGTTAAAATTTTTTTTAAAAAAATCTGATGTTCCTCGATTCCGTCTAAACAGAGTTTTTTACACATCACGTTTTCTCAAATAATTTTTAATAATGATTAAACTATGTATCATGTATGATAAAGTTATTACTTTTTTTAAACTGATTTTATTTCCCTTAACATATATTTCAATATAAAATAAAGTGGGTCAAGCCTCCCATATGTGGGGAGCCTTGACCCATGATTAAAATCAATAACTTTTCAAGTTTCTTATGCATTACACTTATGTCTTTTAATGTCTTTACACTTATGTCTTTTGTGTATTATGTATTTTTTAACCAGATTTTGGTTTTTACAGAAATTTTAATGGAAATTTTTTAACTTACCACCCAATCAGGAATTCTCAATTTGTGTCGAAATTCTAAGTGAATTTTTTGAGTATTTTTTTCCGAAATTAGTATTAAAATATATCAGAAACACACTTCACATTTTTCGAAAAAATTTCTTCTCGTAATGATTTTTTCATTCCAGATTGTTTAATTTATAATGATAACTTCATTTGTAATTCAAAAATTATTGCTATGGGATGAATTTCCAAAATTTACACAAGCGCTTTCAGTGAAAATGCTTTTAGGTAGATTTCGTATGAAATACTACCTATTACATTTTCCCCTATGTTGGAATTTCGGAAATTTTTTTACCGATCTACATCGATCAGGACCCCTAGAACCCAAAACCACCCCCAGTAAAAATCTTTATTTATCTATCTATCTAGCTATATCACTTTTTTATGGACACGATAACTTCCATAATTCTGCACAAATATTTTCGAAACAGATATATAAAATCAAGGGGCATAAAATCTCGGTCAAGTTCGTTAATGGGCAAAAAGGACCAAGGGGATGGAAATAGGGAGGGGATTTGTGAAAACTGAAAAACCCCGATAACTTCTTAATTTTTATTCATATCAAATGAGTTTAAAGTTATTATTACTTCTAGGAAAAGAGTCAAAAATTTAAGTATCATAGATTTTCGATAGAAATGGGCCCAAGGGGCGCAAAAATAGGGTTTTTAGGGGAAAAAAATCAAAACTTCGTCAATTCTTAAGATATAAAATTCACGTAAACTTATTATAAATCTTCGTAATATTATCTATGAAAAACGAAATATGAAAAACGAAAAACCCCCATAACTTCTTAATTATAATACATATCGATTCAGTTTAAAGTTTTTATTACTTCTAAAAAAGGGGCCAAAAATTTATGAAAGACAGATTTTTTATAAAATTAAAAATGGGCTCAAGTGGCAAAAAAAATAGGGTTTTGGGGAGAGAAAAATTCCTAACTTCGTAAATTCTCAAGATTCAAATCCAATTAAATTTATTATAAATCTTATTATTATCTACAACTTTTGTATTGACAAGTTTTTGATAGGACCAATTCGTACCGCAAAAACAATTAAAAACGAAAACAAAAAAAGGGGGGGGGGGTGAAGAAGAAAAAAATCCATAACTTCGTCAATTCACGGAGATATAAAATCCGCATGAATTTATTATATATCGTCTTAACATTATCTACAACTTTTATATTGACAAGTTTTTGATAGGACCCATTCTAATAGCCAAAACAAATTAAAAATACATAGCCGTTGAAGAAAAAATCATCATATTAAGGGTGTACTTAGATCCAAACTGCTTATTTTCTGACTCATTTTTAATTCATTTTTGCTTTTAAACGCATCCAATTGGTGAGTTCTCTTATTCAGAAACTATATAATGTACCGTAATGGTCGATTTTTGATAGAAGCAGAATATATTTGAAAAAATTATGTCAAAGTGGGCATTTTGAACCGAATTTCCCGAAGCGAGTGTGTTGGAAATGAAAAATATTGTCCTACTGAGAAAATAATTGTTTATAAATCAAGTTCTAATTAATTGAACAAAAAAACATAGGTCGCTTATAAATCTCTTCAAAAATCACGTCAGCAAGTTTCGTGTTTTTTCTTTTAAAAATGAATCTGAAGATTTGTCTGAAAATTTTGAGTTGTTGAGCATGGAGAAGTATTTTTTTGAATGCAGCCTTTACATGTTTCTGATAAAACCAGCTCTTATATAAAAATGAAAATAAAAAGTCGTCAAAAGAGGCTAGTTGAAATTGTTAAAGTGGGTTTATCTCTAATCATGATTTAGTTTATTTGTTTTATATCTGATAGTTTAATACATATTTTAGTGGACGCAGATCGCTTATTATGTGCCAAATGATTGATACTCTACAAAATGTATGGAAATAGTATTACGAAAATATTCTGTAGAACATATCTTTTTTAAGGAAAACAAAATTCCCAATTTTAGAAGCGTAAAATGGGATTGTATACAAATATATTTTTTTATATTCCTTGCATATATGAAAAAAAAAAAAAAAAAAAAAAAAAAAAAAAAGGAAAATTCATATGTTACTGATAGTTTATGATATACGTTAAGTTAATAATTAATAAGTAATTAATTTTGTTGTATATTTTGTTAATCTTCTTTCTAACATCTATTCTGTATTTTAATTAAAATTGTGTTTGTCATACGAATTTGTCCCGTTTTCTTCTTCTTAATATTATTATTATCGTTTAAGCACAACAATCACCATCTTCTTCAGACATTATGATGTTTTTAAAAAGAGAGTAAAACGGAATACGAAACAGAAAACATATGTTCCAAGTACAGCTTTATTTCTTTGAAATATAGGAATAATCAATTAGCTTTAATGTAAATCATATTTTTATTTAGAAGTCATAAAATATTTTAGTTATTTATTTCTCTTTAAATTTCTTTCTGTATCTATTTTCTCTGTCTAGTCAATGGGTACTACCAGCTCCATGGTACTACCAGGCGAAATCTGTGTGGAAGTTGTCTTGAGCTGTTCGATTTCCTCTACGTTCTTTGATATAACTTCCCCTCTCCCTTTCTTAGAATTTTCCCTAAACACAACAAAGGTGCTCGATTACACCTACAGATTCCCACATTAGCAGTAAATGCAAACTGCTAGGATGCTTTGTCCAATTTAGCTAAGAAAGATTATATTAGCTAAGAATTAGCTAAGAAATATTAGAAAAGCCTCTGAGTCTCTGTAAGTTTATCTTCTGATAGGGAACTTTTTTGAATATTCTTTTTAAAGAAAATACAATCAGAAAAAATCAATCCTTGTATCTCATTCTCAGTCGACACATGTTACTGTGAAATACCCACTTATTTCATAAATGTGTTATATACATAGTATTATATTTGTTTTTCAAGTTCAAAAATATATATAAATATATATGCACTTGAAAAAAGGGCCACGGAAAAAATGGTACAGGCGCACATTATTAACATTATTTTAAAAGTATATTGACATTTTCAATTTTTTTTTTTTTTCCACGGCGGGTGTTTTTGGGGGAGGGGAGAGGCAAGAGTGCATTAAAAAGAAGTTATAGTATTTATTTTTAAAACTATATTACATAGATACCTTACTTATGGACTGATTTCCGTGGATTTTTTATTTTATTTTTTATTTTTTGACTTTCCGTAAGCGTAGGCTTTGAGCGGGGAAAGAGGGGAATTAAAAATAATTAAAACCCTAGCTATAAAGATTGGAAATGGTTTAGATAAAGATGAACAAAGGAGTAATTTTTTTAACGTGAGCAATGTTCATTACTTGGCATCTCCAATAAGTGGCGCACAGGTAAGACAATAATAGAAAAAAAAAATAAGGTAAAATTTTATAGAATTTGAGCATGAACGACCAGTTTTGTCGTTTTACTGATAATTTTTTGTACGGTATTTTATTTTGATAATTTTTTTAAAGTATTTTATTTGTTCTGGAGTGTGCCTTTGGGAGAAGGGTGGAAAGGGCGGATTAAAAGTAAAATATAGCCTACAGATTCTTTACTTTATATATAAGCTAAACTCCTTATACCAAAAGGGACATTCTAAAGGAAGAGGCACGAAAAAAAAAAATAAATAAACATTATATACAGAGATTGAAAAGGGCATGAAATAAAGATAACAAAGGGACAATTTTTAAAATGAGAAGATTTTTCAATATCTTGACATTTTCAGTGTAATGAATTGGGGGTCAGGATGGGGAAAGAAAGAAAAAAAAAAAGAGGTTATTTTTTCAGACTTTACCAATTAACATGAAATTTAGATATTTTACTAAGGAAAAAAAAAAAAAAATGCTTTAATTTTTAAGAGGCTGCTTTCGAGAGTGAAGGGTGAGGGTAAGAAATTAGATTCTATAGATTCTTTAAACGGGTAACATAGACCTCATATATGAGTAAAACCCCTTATATGTATTTTTTTTTTTAATTTCAACATTAGTAGCCTTTGCAGGGAAAGGAAAATAAAGTTTAAAAACAAATAATAAACCACTAACTACAACAATTATAAAAGGAATCAATGCGTCAGATTTTCTAAAATAATTATTTAGAAAATAGATATCGTGAGATATTTTTATCCATGCATTTTGTTATCGTTTTTATTTAGGATGTATGTCGTGTGATAAATTATGAAATCTTTGAAAATCATTTTTTTTTTCTCTGCAGTTAGTCAGTTATACAGGGAAAACATTGTCAATTTGTAAAAATGAATTTTAATGTCAAGAATCAATATCGGTCTTTATCTTATATGGATTTTTCTTATATGGACTTTATATTATAAGGCGCCATTATTCTTTTAATATAAGAAATTTTAGAAATTTACAGTCAACCAATAAAATTTTAGTTGTGTGAGGATATAATTTCGTTGTTTTATAATAGTGAAGATAATTATTTCCAAAATAAGTATTCGATGAATACTTTTGTTTGTTTATATAGATAACCTAAAAAGGTTTGGTTTGAACGGTAAAGTGGTATTACTTCAAAGAAAATTAATATGCCATTTTATTTATTAATTTTAAAACAAATAGATAAATAAAATACGGGAGATTCGCTCGATGTCGTCATTTTCATACATTAACTCGTTTGTTTTCAGACATATTAATAAAAATTATCTAAAATACTTTGATTTGTTCCTTATATATGTTTTTCGCGTTCTGTTATAACAACGAATATTATTTACTTTTTTAATATACAACTCAATGTAAATTAATGAAATTTAATGATGAATAAACCTAAAGGATAAATCATCGGATACTTTGAGCTTGAAACTGAAAATCGATTCAATTCTTGGAAGAAAATTTTTATTGGCAGATTAGACACAATTTCTTCAAAAAATTTCGTTATATTTAACATCAACCAACAATTAAAATTCTTTTAAAAAGAATGTTGAATATATTTTATATAGAAATTTTAAAGTATAACGTGTATATATATATATATATATATATTTACTATATTATATATTTCATTCTTTTGTCCACTAGTAACTGAATACAAATTTACAATATTAGTTATAACTTGAACAGTTATATGAAAATAAATAATTCGTGACACTTTAAAAAATAATATTAATGCAATTAAAATTAGAGAAAATAAGATGGTTATATAAAATCATGGACTGAAGTTTTTAATATATATGTAATATCACTCTAGAATTAAATAAAATAAAATAATTTTTAATTAATTAAAATCACAACTAATAATTTATGTATAACAATAACAAATACGAAAATAGAACTCCAACAGAGTGTCCATTTTCTGATAATAATACAAGTACACTAGAGGGCAAGTACAATTTTTAGAGGGCAAATTGCGATTCTAAAATCGCCCACACTTCTTTTTTGTAATGAATAAGAAACATTCGCAATCTGGAGTGAGAGTAACATTTAATTTACTATCTTGACTGGAAAACTTATAGAATAGTTTAATTATAGAATTTAAATATTTATAACATCTATGGGGTAGCTGGAAGTAGGGGCGGAGGGGCAGAGGGAGATGTTTCCACGAAAAATTCATGCGCATTGCACACATACGAAAATAAAGACTGAAATTTTACGTGAAACTGATAGCTTTCAAAACAATATTGAAAAGGAAACCAAATTCGCTATTTTTACAATAAGAAATTTCGCCACTTTAAATTTAAATTAGTATATCGATTGTCATAGCTTCCATCTGATTTAGGGGCACTGTGCAGCTTAATTTATTTTTTTTCTAAGAGATTTGAATCGCAGTAGTTTTATAAAATTATTGAAACAACGCGGATGCGTGTACATTGGGGACTCCGCTCCCCCTCCCTCCCTGTCTCTAAAATAACAATTTTAGCATTTTTCAGTTTTTATGGTGTGCATAAGAAGGCCGTTGCTTTGTATTGAGTTTTATCAATCTTTTTACTTTAGTTGTTACGTGCATTTTTAAACTCTTAACAATAATAGTAGTAGTAGTAATAATAATAATAATAATAAATAAATTTTAAAGGATAGATTGAGTAAAACTTCTGAAACATTAATATAATGTTGATTATTCGTTTTATTTATAATAAATAAAGTTTCTTTAAAGATATTTAAAATAATTATTAGATTTCTTACGGGTGGGAAAAAATTATTTTGTCGGGATCGGGTAGAAATCAAATATAATTTTCGGATTTGGGCCAAGTACAATCCGACCCATGCAGGACATATTAATTCATAGTAGTTTCGAGCTAATGAATTTTGCAATAAAAAGTTCTAGTGTATCATTTACATCTTATTATGTTTATAAAAATATTTAAAAGAGATGATATATTTAAGTATTTAAATTAGCACTCAGCTATAGGTGGTTCACGAGCCCTTCATTAAATCTGTGTCTAATTTTTTATTCCTTTATTCATGCACAATCTGTACTGTATTACCAATGAAAATAGAATTCTTCTTTATACATAAAAAATCATCGTCTCATAAAACAGTGCCCTACAATTATATCTGAAACATGAAGAGCTGCCTAAAACGCAATTCTTCTCCGGTGTCCTGCAATTCCATCTTAACAAATTTTACAAAAGAAAATCGTTAATTTTTATTCGCTAGTAAAGCATAAAAATTGGACTTCTCTGTAACTGAATTCAGCTTTAAAGCGAAACATTTCGACGAAAGGAATACCCTACAAATATAGCTGCTCAATGGAAACTGGTCTAAAACGGAAACTTCCTCCGGTATCTTATGATTTTGTCTTAGCAGGTTTTATCATACTTTATTTTTACAAGATAAAGTGATTTTTTTTACAATTTTCATAATATACAACTTATTTGTATTCATAAAAAATTTGTCTGTATCAAAATCTAGTTAGATAGGGTCAAGCCTCCCTTTGCCCTCCCCTTATTTTAACTTGACCGATTTTTTAACTTTTTAACTTTTCCTTTGACTGAGATTTAAATTACTTAAAATTGTAATGAAAATAATACATTTCATAGCAAATTTCGAGTATTTTAATTATTTGCATTTTAATTAATTCACTATAGTTATTTTTTTTTAGGTTAAGAAAAAATACAATCGTATGAGAAGTATCTAAATCGTAATTCGATAGAGCTGGGTTATAGTAGGTATATTGATAGAAAATATATGTGTCTAAGAATGTGTCTGGTCGAGTTTGTTTCGGCATGAAAAGAGTTTATTTCAAAATTTGAGAGGTTATAGCATCCATAATGAACGATTTTTGTGTAGGAGACTAGGGTCGCAATCTGCTTACTTAGTCAAAAATACCACGTGTTTTACTCCAAGGGGAACCTAGATTCTTGCATATATATTTAATATAAAATGAGATATTTTAGATAAATTTTCAAAATACAAACTTTTTTTTATGTGACATGAAATGCCATCACCAGAAATGCTGTAAATGATTTGCATCTAAATAATATTGAAGACAACACCCCATAATTCTGAATTAGCTAACTGCGTTTATATGTTGTCACTGACTAAATTATAATGTACTTTTACAACTTTCAGATATGTTATCACGTTTCGTAAAAAGCAAAGTCTTTCGAAAATGTGGCTAAAATAACTTCATTTTAGTTAAAGTTATGTAGGAAAAATCGGATTCAGTCTGGAGTGAGATACCCTATTTTTTTACTGAATAAGCGGGTAACGACTCTGGTTTCTATATAAAAATTGATCTCAATTCAGGCAGGACATGCTGATTTATCTTCTTAAATGAGAGTTTTTTACGCCTCCATTCTCCTATGTCATAGGTCACCACATTCAATTTATACCTACCATGTCCCCTGTTTTGTTGTTGCATTTTTTTAAACTGTAATATTATATAACTAATTTCGTTAAAAACAACATAATGGTTTTTGAATCTTTTACGAATGTATAACAAAATCAACCTTAAAAATTATTACATTTTCATTAGCTGCAATAATATAATTATTTTGAGTTCATAGAATTTCAAGCCAAAAGTCTGTTTTATTATGTATTACTGGACTGCAATGTGCATTGTCTTTTATGTTGCAAGATGTCAAGACAATAGATAAATTGAAAATATACTACAGTGCTATCAAAAATATGTCAGAAGACAACAAATAGCGATGGAGTGACGAAATCAGAATACTGGATGTAATTAATCAGAATAGTAGCCGCATAACAAAAACAGTCGCTATGTATCTCGCTGGCTGCATATATATATAGATAGATATATTATCAGTTCTATTCTAAAACCTTAAACTTAGAACCTGATGCTAGCAGCTAACGATTTATAATATATATATTTTAGTTACTTGAATTTTACTTTACATTTTCATGCATTATTTAATTATTAAACGATGGGTGTCAAGATAATTTCTTTTATAGTTGTTATATGAATATTTTACTTTCTTTCAAGTTTTTTTTTCTTTTTCTTTTTACAGAAAAAAATGACTTTTTTTTTTCCATACACACAGATATATATTCTTGATAAAGGTAAGAAAATATAGCAAAAAATGCAGATCAGTTGAATTTATTTAATTATTAATTGCATGAAAACTTTTAGCTTAAATATTTTTTAGATAAAATTAGTATTTAAAAAATATTGTGTGTTATTTTTTTTATTATAAAGCATTCAAATAATAATTAAAAGGCATACAGACCATATAACTTCCCTCTTGAAATAAAATATGACAATATAGAAATGAATTATCGCTAGAAAATATAACAGAAATCATTCTGCCTGGTCGAACTCGCGTTCTTCGCAAAAATTGAAATCTTTAAACTGATAACTTAGACCACTGGGCTAACCAAACCGGACCGGAATTTTCAGGCCCGGCCCGAACGAAAGCTAAGTTGGCCCTGCCCGGTGTAAAAATTAAAAGTTGAACCCGAGCACGGCTTGGCCCGTTTATATTTTCACACTTCATGGCCCGGTTCATACAAAAATTAGTGATATACATGCCCAAAAATCAATTAAATCAGGCCCGATCCGGCCTGATTCATTTTCTACAATAAATTGAGATTTTTCTTAACATACAATTAAAATTCTTTTAAAGAATACTTGATGAATATCTATGGGATAATATTGCAGTGAATTTTAAAATTACTATGTATTGGCAACACAAAAAATGCACAATAGCAACATTAATGATTACTTAGATTCTTAGATATTTCAACATTCAAATAAGGATTCATTAAAAAATTAATGTAGTTTAGAATAAAAGAACGAAAGGAGGGTTAAAAACGTCATAACTTTTGAAGCTGTATAATAAAAAGTAGTTTTGTGAAAATAGTTCTGTGTCATTTATTAAGGCTTTTCTCAAATCCTTTCTGACACATATCTGAATTCAATTCTTTTCAGAAACGCATAAGATTGGCAGGTGTTCTTTTAAAGAAACTATGTAATCGAATGGCATTATCCATTTTTCGATAAAGGCAATATATTATTTTGAGGAAATACTGTTAAAGTTAGCGTTTTGAATCCAATTTCCTGAAACGATAGCACGGGAAAGGAGAAAAACCTGTAGTCACGTGACAACAATCTCTTACATCTCGATAAGTAAATTATTTTTTAAAAATGGGAAACTGTTCGATTCGAAATCCCTTCAATAGTCACTTATATCGATTTTATGACTTTACAGTTAAAAATTAGTCCGAAAATGTGCCAGAAAGTTTTGCGTTGTTGAGCAGTGAATTTGAGAACCACCTTAAGGTATATTTCCAAAGATTCCAGAAGTTACAGAAGTTCATTATCGCTATTAATATTTTAAGAAAACATATTGCCTGTCCTACATCCTGAGTCAAGGTTCAGGAAGGTTCAAGGTTCAATTAAGTTCAAGTCCGGCCGAGCTCGACTATGTAGGAAAAAAATGCAAGCCTGATCTTGGCCAGGCACGAGTCTGCAGAAAAAATTAATCCCGGGCTCAGATACCATGTAACTGTCCGATGCCGATCTCTACGCTGGACATGTTACATTTCTGTATTGATGTTTGAAAACTAGCATCGGCTCGTGACGCACATTTATACTTATTCTCGGGAAAGTTATGTTCATTGAAAATGGCTCATATTTTATCGGTTTTGTTTAAAGTTTTATATCAGGCCGTTAGATCCGCTTAATTTTATTTATCAACCCGGTCCGGCAGGTCCATTCAATTTTTTTCGACCCTGCACGGTCCGTTTTAAAATTGTCCTAATTCTGCCGGCCCAGCCGTGTACGGGCCTCGTGCCAAGCCCGGGCCTGTGCGCGTGCAGACCTCTAATCATCCCATTTCCTCGAAAATTGAACAGGTTCTAAATTTAATTTCACACATATGCAAATGTGTCAATTTTGTCCTGAACTGAACATTTTCCTTAACGTTTTAATATACCGGGTGTCCCAAAAAGGACTGACTGATTTTAAAATTCAATAACTTGCAAACGGTGACAGATATTTAAAAAATTCTTGCAGGAGGGTTATGCATAAGGTCAAAAGTTTTATTACAGTGATTTTCAATTTTAGTTCGATTTACAAACAATAGATGGCGCTGTAAGCAATAGTCGCTAAATACAGGCTCGATTTTTGGTCTTTTATCTTGTTCCATGCAGAAAAAGGAGATGGAAATGTATTATCCGGGCCACGAAGTACTAAAAATCGAGCCTGAATTTAGCGACTATTGCTTACAGCGCCATCTATTGTTTGTAAATCGAACTAAAATTGAAAATCACTGTAATAAAACTTTTGACCTTATGCATAACCCTCCTGCAAGAATTTTTTAAATATCTGTCACCGTTTGCAAGTTATTGAATTTTAAAATCAGTCAGTCCTTTTTGGGACACCCGGTATGTGATATAATACAGAGAGACAGAGGGGTAAAGATGGAGATAATTAGATTGATAGATTTTTTTAAAAATTATTTTTTACGTCCTTGTAATTGTTTTAAAAATATGATAGCATAAAAATAAACATGCGGTTTCTTCCTTTTTTTAAAATCAGTTAAATAGCCTCAATTCTAGGGTAGAATATTGTTAGTCTATGGCATTTCGTCTCACTTTCAGAAAACGTCACTATTAGCGAATGGCCGTTATCCATCAGGAATTTAATAGTGAATTATTAGCATTTCTTACAATGAATGATTATGCATTAATGATAAATAAATATTTGTAATTCATTTTAATGCAAAGACATATGAGTGCTAAAATGTGAATGCTGCTTCACAATTCTGCCAGATTTTAGATCTTATAGAAATTATAGTGAGTACCACTGCAATAGCAGATAACTTGGGAATACAAAATGGGAATGCAAAAATACAAGCAAATCCTTGGGACATATACATCCAGCAGTAGATTGAAAACAGTTGGTGGTGATGATGTATATATAAATTTTAAAATACCGTGTCATCGGTATCCTCATTAAAGAATTAAGCTTGAATCACTGATCTTTTTTTTAATACTTCATTGTGCGAAAGGCTTTATTTTTAAGTTTGGTTTATCAAAAAATGTAGCGCATTTTATCAGAAATAATAAAATTTATATCAATTTTGTTCATAATTCTGGAAAAGTATCTTCTAGAACAGGAAATTTTATGAATGAATCGTTTATTTGCATTATACTATTTCTTTTTTAGAATTTTCTAAATTAGTGCAGTTATAGGATCCACTGTTGTTTATTAAGTAGATTATTATATTCAATAGCATGTTTTCCTTGAGTTTTTAAGTGCCATATTCAGCATTTTAAAATTATTTTTTATTTATCCGTTTGAAATATTTTATGCTTCAAGTTTTTGAAGCCAATCTGTGATTTATCTACTTTTTTTTCATTTATGATTTTCACTTCCCATTTGTTAACGTTACATACTGTGGTGGAAATGCGTTACATAATGTGGCTCTACTTTTAATTTTGGCATTTAAATCTTCCTGCTCACGCGTGTTTATATAACAAAATAAATGCAATAACACTCGAAATACTAAATTGTATATTAGTGATCATTATAATATTTATTAAATAAACAGTTAAATTAAATTTAATTAAATTCAAAAATGTTATTTATAAATTAAATATAATAATAATCACATTTAATTAATGAATGGAGTAATGGACAAATGTGCTGCTATATTCCACAGAATCGACACAAGTTTATTAAAATTTTACTTTAGACCCCGGAGATACTTTTTATTCTGTTTTTTATTGTTATTGCATTCTGTACATTTAAAAATAAAACTCTTTGTGCAAACATAATTCTAGAATTTGTTTGAAAAATGAATATTACTAGAAACTTGCCTATCTTAAAACGCTATGTATTAATATTTAACCAAATGTTAAAATACTAATTCCATACTAATTTTGTGACAGATTGGTAGAATTTCTTTTTCTTCTTACTATTTGGAAAAGAAAAAGTTTGTCAAATGATATATTTTTTTTCTTGAATAGAGGTAAATAGAATATTTCCACTCCTCTTCTATATTCTCAAGTTCACTGCTCAAAAGCGCGAAACTTTTTGACACAATAAAGTACACATTTTTAAACGTAAAGGTATAAAATTAGCAGACTTGAAAATGAAAACGGCTTGGAATCGAAATGATTTTTCCATTTTTTAATCAATAAATTACCTATCGAGTTATAAGTGTTGATCACGTGACTAGACGCTTTTCTCCCTTCGTCAAAATTCTGTTCAAAACGCCTTCTTTGACAGTATTTTCTGAAAGATCTAGTGTGTTTACATAAAAATGGAAAACGTCTTTCGATTACATAGTTTCTGAATAACAACAACTGCCAGTTTCATGCGTTTTCAAACAAAAATGAATTAAAACTCTGTACCTTTGGATTTGAGAATAACCTTATTAAAAGAGTGAAACATTCCTCTCTCCAATTTTTATCTGTGACCGGGAGAGAAAAGAGAACATTACTTTCCTTTCAACCGCGGATTCAGTTGCTTTAGAGCCAAAAAGATCATTAGGCTTGGCAGGTGGCAGGTAGGTGACACGCCTCTTCTTCAGAATTTGGAGAAAGCAAAAGCAACACCATTTTGTTGCTTTATATACTTTCTCAACGACTTAGGTTTTGTCAACGGAAATAGCTCATTTACAGAATGATCGATTACTCCTTTGAAAAGCACGCGATTTCTCTAGGTCGTTTACTTTTTTCATTAAAGGGACGGTCCCTCAAGATAACTTGTCAACATCTTGAAACCATATGTTGACAAAGATTTTACGTTCAGTTTAAGGCGATTCTGAAAAAAAGACTTTTCCCCGTTCAACAACTCGAAACTTTTTGGAACTTTTTTTGTTTCATTTTTAAGTGTAAAAGCGATTTAAACGTGATTTGAATTATTGAAGTGATTTGTCATCGAATAGTTTTCTTTCACAATTTTCAGAAGCATAATTTTAGTTGTGAATAATAAGCATATTTTTAAAGCGGTTCCCAAAAAAGTATATTTTTTCTCCGCTCAATGATGTAAAATTTTGTTTTTTTTTTAAGTTAAAAAAAGTAACAACTTTATGTAATTTTTGTATTATTTGAAAAACTTTGATGCTAATTAATAAAACAAGTCTTCTACTAAATTAAAATTACTAATAGAATAATTTTATCTGTATAGATGTGTAATAATATAATTCATATACATTTTAGCCAAAATAGGAACCCATTATACGTACTTTAAAAATTTAGTTTTTTTACTTTTACATCAAGATGGTTTGTTATTTCCATTAAAATATAAAGAATATTCTTCATTTCTACTATCCATTCATATTTTAATCCTTTCTTACAATCAAATTTTCTTTCCCACATAATCCATGAGATGTCTCCTAAAATACGCATGGTCAAATAAAATTTGTTGCAGGGAGTTGTTCATTATCAATTTAAAACAAGAAATGCGTTTTATCAATTAAAGTTACAATGCCTCTTTAAATACGTAATGCAAAACTGAAGCAAAAAAAAAAAAAAAAAAAAAAAAAAAAAAAAAAAAAAAAAAACTTTTACTTATGTAACATCATTATTTGCACTTATTTCATACTTAATCAAACTAACAATGCGACTTATATAAGATTTAAAATTGAAGTAGTATTAAGAAATTACTTAATATACTAAATTATTATTCTGCAACATTTTGAATTAAATATATATTTAAGGTTGTTTTTTTTTTTTGTTTTTTTTTTAAACCTAATAATAATACAGCTGAACAGTGTGAATCTTCTTGGCACATTAACAAAGTATTTTTTATAAGTTCATGAAATTTGCACACACTGTTCGTGATCGTATTAAAATTCTTTAGAATTGCACAGTATTTTTTATTTTATTGTAAATGTATTTCATCTGTAATCAGTTGTTTACCAATACTTTTGTTTTTAACATCATTCAGAATCTACAACTTTGGCACCATTTTCTAAAACTTTCTTAGCCTTTAACAGAAACTTAAGAATAAAAAATTCCGTTTCTCACAAGCAACACCCTCCACTCCCCCTTTTTTAGGTGCGTTCGTAATTATATAAATACGTAGCACCTATAGTCGTCGTTCAGTCCGTCCGTCTGTCCGTCTGTCTGTCTGTCTGTCTGTCTGTCTGTCCGCATATAACAGAGCAAAAACTACCCAACCGAATGGTCTGAAATTTTTAATGTATGATTGTTGCAAAATTTTGTCGAGCCATTTCAAATTTTATGAAAATCGGATGCATAGTTTAATTACAGGGACAGTCAAAAGTTTTTCTTTACATTACGGCCAATGGGAAAAAATTATTGCAAATGCATTTTAATGATGTTACAGCCTTCCGAATGGTCTGAAATTTTAAATATATCATTGTTTCAAAATTTTGTCGAGCCATTTGAAATTTTAGGAAAATCGGATGTATAGTTTAATTACAGGGACAGTCAAAAGTATTCCGTTACATTACGGCCAATGGGAAAAAATATTGCAAGTGCGTTTTAATGATGTTATAGCCTTCCGAATGGTCTGAAAATTTAAATATATAATTGTTGCAAAATTTTGTCGAGCCATTTCAAATTTTATGAAAATCGGATGTATAGTTTAATTACAGGGACAGTCAAAATTGTTCCGTTACATTACGGGGAATGGGAAAAAAATTATTGCAAGTGCATTTTAATGATGTTATAGGCTATATGCATTTATGAAGTTAAAAAATATATACATTCAGTACAATATGGGGTACAAAAAATAATTATAAAACTAGTTATAGTACGAACGCACCTCATTTGCCACGTTTGACGAGCAATTTCCGACTTGTTTATTTTAATATGTGAGATATCCTGTCTCTCTCGGTGTGTGTTGAAATATATAATATACATATATATACATTTGCAGTATACCATCGAAACTCGTTAAAATGAACATAGAATATATTCATATAAGTATTAAGCTTAACGCAAAATACTTTTAACATATAAACTGTGTTTATATCCCCTGTCAAAATTACACAAGGATTTAATTACTGATTATGTGAACTACTTACATCATAAACAAAATTTTCAGATTCACGTTAACGAGATTCGGCTATATTTGTATATAAAAAACAAAACTTGCTAAAATTAAATCGGAAATGAATGAAAAGGATTCCTTTTAGAAGGACTTCCGTCTTAGCAGATAAACGTATTCCACCTTTTATGGAATAAAAATTGTTATGGCGGAATCACTATAGGTATTCAAATAATTTTCCATTTTACCACATATAATTGTTACATATTATGTTCAAGGTTGGAAATAGCACAATTGAGGTTTACTCTAACAGAGCGAAAAATGTCCGGACCAGTACACAAACCTGGATACCTTAGCTTATTGTGCTAATGCTCAACCTATTGAGCTATCCGGACGATACCTGATATTTTTCACTCTTATTTTTTGGACATGAAAAATTCCTTCATTATATTAGATATTATTTCGTCTTTATCATGAAATATTTCTATTTAAGGTAGTTTTCACTGTATAACGAACGGTGTCCTTGCTAAGACGTAAAAGAGTTTGAAAAGCATTTTTTCTTATCCCTTGTGATTTTGTGTTAGCGAGTTACACTCCACTCGGATGAAAATGCTATACTTTTAGCATACACGTATGTGAAACCTTTATATATATATATATATATATATATATTAATTTTATAAATTATTGGCATATTGGTATTTAAATTTAAAAAATTACAAATCACAGTATTTGTGTTTGATTTCTTTGTAATAATCCGTGGAAAGATTTATAACGAAACTATGTAAAGGGTATTTATTATAAAGGACTAATAAAGGTAGGCGACTTTCAGTAAATTTTGTCAAAGCTGGCTATTTGATTCGGACGCGACAATAGAAGAAAGTTAAAAAAATCTACCGCTGCAGGTGATTTACCGATTCTAGTTGGCCAAAATTATTTTTGGCGTCATGCATCTCCATGAAATTGAAAAATGGTATAGATATTCATAACGGCATGTTTGGTATTGCAAAATGAACGAGTAGCAGTCATATTCGTTACAGGAACATTCATAAGAATTTCATTACATTACGGCCTATAAGGGAAAATCGTTTGCGGAGGTTTTTAATGATGTTTCATAATTTCAAACACACTGAAATTTATATACATATTTATGAAGTGCACTACAAAATGCTTGCTATAGAATATTGTACGGATAGCATTTATCGATCATTTACAGGGACACTAAAAAGAATTACGGTTACATTATGGTCTATGGAGAAAAATCGTTTGTAGTGTATATTGTTTATGTTACACTATTTCAAACATATTTAAATTGATATATATCTCCAAGGTGTACTGTAAAATGCTTACTATTGAATTTGACATGCATAGCATTCATCTTTCATATACAGGGGTCAAAAAATAAATCAGTTAGATTTCTCTCTAAGAACAATAATTGCTGGAAGTGCGTTTTCAGTTGTGGAACGTGTTTTTAAATTTTTAAAAAAATTGCATACTATTGTGTATGCATTCAATAAATCATATACAAGGATCCACAAAAAATTTGAAGTACATTTCCGTTTATTGACGGAAATTGCTGAAAAAGAATTTTCAACTGTGCTATGTGTTCCCTAACTGTTCTAAGTTTTAGCATATTATGCATTATATGATACATCTATTACAGGGATAAATTCATATACACGGATGTACAAAATTTTCAGTTATTTTTCGACTTAAGCTGAAATTTTGTTTTCAAACGTGTTAATAATTATTAATATGCATCGTTTTTTACGTTACTAAACTATAAAGTTTTATTATAGTAGCCTGAATGCGCTGAAAAATGTTTCATAATCTGCTTAACGCATGATTTTACGTTCTTGTTGATAATTTTAATGATACTTTCTTAACGATATAGAAGCTAAAGGCTAATTCCATGAAAACTTGTCATGTCTGTTACACAGCTGAAAATCGCTAAGCTTGTTGTCCACCGTTATTTTCGAAAAGTTAGTGTCGCGTTATTTAATTGATGAGATATATCCGATAAAATAAGTCACATTTTTCCGTTCTAAAATACTGGTAGCCAAAAATCGTAATATGTGACAGACATGACAAGTTTTCATGGAATTAGCCTGAAGTGATAAAACTAGTTTTGTATTAATTATAATAGCAAATCATACAAATTACTTTTTTTCTAAAATTCTATTAAAATTTGAGATACGAGACAAACATTCGATACGTAGGCGTAACTTGGGCCCTATGGCTAGGGGGGGAGGGGGGAAGTTTTGAGGCCCTTTCTACAAATCTATAACTTCCCTTCCCCCCCTCCCACCACCAGCACTTTACCAGGGATCTGTTCAGACTTTTCTCTCAGGGTCCTGTTTTTGTGAAATTGTGAAGAGCTTTTTTACATTTGTGAAAAATCTAGTCCTAATTCTGTGAATTTGAAACGAACGTTATACTCAAGGTTCTTTTTTTTATATTTTAAAGAAGATATATGTATGTAAAATACATATTTTTTCATTATACAGTGATACCCCGACTTACATCACCCCGCATTTACGTCGTCTAGACTGGAAAAGCAATTTTCTTGCGCTTGGAACTTTTCTGAAGATTTTTGGAAAAAATTTAACATCACAGATGCAGTCATAGTCATAGGGGATTCATGAGGAGAAGTTCAGCAAAAAACAATGAGAGATGCTTGAAAAGACTGTACCCCTTTTCCTTCGCAGAGACTAAGAAAACATTTGAAAATCGTGATTCTGTATCTCTTAACTGATGAAATCGTTGAAAATGGAAGAGAATTCAACTTAGACTTTGGACGCTGTTGTTGAACTCATAAATTCCCCTGATCCGAAATTAACCATAGGCAAATTTATCGAATTAAAGAAAGTACTGCTGAAAAAATAGATAAATATTTTGAGTCTAGGGGGCTTCTAAGAGAAAATAGAAAAACTTGTCGGTTCAAACTTCATTTCAAGATATTTTTCACATGCTCAAAGACTCGAACGGGGAAGCTAGAAGAACAATAAATTGAAAGTTAAAAACTTATTGATTTATTCCAAATTCTTGTATTGTTAACACACTTTTTTTAATAATGTTCTATGTATGTAACATAATGCCTAAATGCAATAGAATATGTTCATTAGATTTTGTGGAAATTTTTATTACTTATCATTTTTTGCTCATCTAATGTACCTCGACTTGCGTCGTTTTCGACTTACCTCGCTAGTCTTAAAACGTATTGCTGACGTAAGTCGAGGTATTACTGTATATGTAAAAGTAACAGGTCAGATTTTCCTTTTAAATGATTAAATTTGTGAAAGATTCAGTTTAGAACTGGAAAATGTTTTTGCAAAAATCCCATTTTTAAGACCAAAGAATTTTGTAAAAGGTCTTTTTTTAAGATGAAAAGTTTTGTGAAGGGTCCTGTTTTGAGATGAAAAAAATTATGAAGGGTCCTGTTTTGAAATGAAAAGTTTTGTGAAGGGTCCCATTTTGGAATGAAAAATTTTGTGAAGGATTCTTTAAAGGACCCAATTTCTTCTTAAACAGATCCATGCTTACCCATTACACACACCTAAATTAAATACTTAAAAACTTTAATATTTAAACAATAAAATTCAAATGTTCAACGAAAACGTAGAGTAAGATCATAAATTAAACATTTTATTTATTTAAAGCAGAAAATGTTTTTAATTTTACACCTTTTCAAAATGAACTTCCCTTAAAGACCTAAATAAAAATATTCAGTTTTATTTTATCCTAACTAACCCGCGGAGTCTTGCCGGGTCCGTAAAAAATTGCATGAACGCGAGAAAACTGTAAAAATCGCAAAAAATAGCGGCACGAATTTCATACCATTTCATATAACATTTATTGAAAAGATAAGAAAATGCACTATATTGCACTAGAAGATTGAAACCTGATTAATCTCACTGATGTGATAAAACACAGCAAATTATGAAAAAATGCTAACATTTAAAAAAATTGCAGAGGAAAAAGAATACCATTGGGCTAAAATATTAAAACAGAATTTCTTTTATGAATGTGAAAAAAAATTGCAGTAGAACGCAAAATATCTGTGAAATAGCATAAATATTTTCAAAAATGTCTGTACGAATTACGAACAAATGTTATTGAAAACAAGACAGAATGTATGATATTGGGCTGAAAGATTAAATCCGGATTGCTTTTACTAATGTGAAAAAATAGCCACAAATTGTCAGTAAAACCAGAAAATAATCGCATAAAAAATCGGTAAGAATTTAAAAATCGCAAATAGCAAAATTTTCTGCAGTAAGCTAAAACATTGTAAATCGAAATTCGTACACGAATGTCAAAATATCGTCGAGAAACGCAAAAAAGCTATAAAAAACGTATTAAAAATCGTGGAGGACAAAATTTACTATATAAGGCTGAAAGTTTGAAACCAAATTAGTTTTCAAATGTCAAAAGAAAAAAATAATACACAAGAAAAGAAAAAAAAGATGCAATAAATTTTATTAAAAATCGCTAAATATTCAAAAAACGCGAAGAATAATTAGTATATTAGGCTAAAAGCTTGAAATCAAATTCTTCTTAAGAATGTCAAATATCACTACGGAACGCAAAAAAAAAAAAAAAAAAAAAAAAAATGCTAAAAAATCAAAAATCACACAGGACAAAATTTACTATATTAGGCTAAAACTTTAAAACAAAAATTCCATTAAGAAATTTTTTTAAAAATCACTGTGGTTCGCGATAAAAGGCTAAATATTGCATTGAAAATAGCACTGAAATTTAGTAAAAATTCAAAAATCGTGGATGAAAAAACAGACTTTATAAGGCTAAAAGTTCGAAACCGAATTATTTTTCCGAATGTCAAAAAATCGCGTGAAATGCGAACAAATGCTAAAAGTAGCTAAAAAATGCATTGAAAGCAGTATTAAAAATCACGGAGAATAATATTTTATATTAGGATGAAAGTTTAAAACGTAATTCCTTTCCCTTATGTCAAAAAATCATCAAGGAGCGCGAACAAATGCTAAAAACTGCATTAAAGCACACACACACACACACACAAAAAGCAATTTAACAAATTACAACGACCATTTGGAAAATGATTTTTTTCAAAGACTAAAATTTAAGACATAAAAAATCGCACGGAGTTGATCATACATATTATCCACCTAGAACTTACGTATTATCCAAGCATTTCATTGGCTGTTCGGGAAAAGGCTTTTCCATGTACTTTTAAATGCAACTTGTTTGAAAGTTGTATCTCAATTTGTTTCTGAGTTATTAATTTTTTTTTTTTTGTAGTATCTATTACTTTTTTGTTATAGTGGCAACAGAAGTATCCATCTCTGTTGAAAGTAATGGGAAATACAGATTACTGTATAGACCCATCAGAAAACGAATAAAATGCGGATTCTATTCAACCAATAAAAAGCTTCAGATATGTTTTTGATTTCCTACCCTGACGAGGACAATAACCATTTTTCCAAATGGTTAAAAAAGAAAAAGGAGGACTAAACATTTATTCAAATAAAGTGGCAGAAAATTTCGGTCAAGTTCGTTAATGCGCAAAATCGGACCACGGGGATGGAAATAGGGAGGGGTTTTGTGAAAACCGAAAAAAAAAAAAACCCATAACGTCTTAATTATAATATGTATCAAATCAGTTTAAAGTTATTATTATTTCTAAGAAAAGGGCCATAAATTTATGTATCACAGATTTTTGATAAAATTTAAAATGTGTCAAGGGGCGCAAAAAATAGGGTTTTAGAGAGAAAAATATTCATAACTTCGTCAATTTTCAAGATATAAAATTCACCTAAACATATTATACATCTTAATACTACCTATAACTTTTATACTGACAAATTTTGATAGGACCAACTCGTACCAGAAAAAAAAAGGGGGGGGGGGGTTTAAGAAGAAAAAAATTCATTACTTCATCCATTCACAAGATATCCAATCCACTTAAATTTATTTACTCCTTCTTAATATTATCTACCACTTTTATATTGACATGTTTTTGATAGGACCAACTCTTACAGCAAAAAGAAATTAAACAAAAATAGGGGTTGACGAAAAAAATCATCGTATTAAGGTTGTACTCAAATCCAAACTCCCTATTTTCTGACTCATTTAGGTAGATTTCGTAAGAAATACTACCTATTGCAGTCGTTCGTTACCATGGTGCGACTTTTGAAAAATTCCTTCATAACTTTTCATTATTCCCCAGGAACCCAAAACCACCCCCACCTAAAAAGTTTATATATATATATATATGTATGTATGTATGTACTAAATTTTGTCCGCACGATAAAAGTCGCAATTATGCACGGATTGTCCTCAAACTCGCCAACAACTTTGATATGGCTAATATCTCGGCGGGGATTGAAAATGGGCGAAATCGGTCCAAGAGGGTGGAAATGGGGAGGGTTCAAAATTTTGAATACTGTCTTAACATGATTCTGATAAAACCAGCTCTTACACAACAATGGCAGGAAAAAAATAAAAGTTTTTCGTTATAGCAGTTGCCAACAATTAAAAGAAAACAAAATTCTCACCACAACAATTACTTTTCTAATGCAAAATTTTCACGTGTAAAATTAAATAGTTTGACAAATTGAAAACAAATTGAATATTACGTCATAAGTTTTCTAGAGCAAGATTTCAGCATGAAAACTCAAAATAAAATAAATAGTTTGACGAATTAAAAAAATATGTATATTGCGTCATATTGGAAATATAATGGACCTCAGCAGGTGAATATGTAACGCCATGTTAGTTTGAAGAAACGTATTAAAAAATGATAAAAACCCGACTATGGAAATATTAACATATTTTAACACTTTAAGGTAGGGGTGCACAACCTTTTTAAGAGAAGGGCCACTTACAAAACTGTCTGGGTTATCGAGGGCCACACCAGTAACACAGAGAGGATTCTATTACGGGGGGGGGGGGGGTGATCTATGGCCCATAATCAGATAAAGGCTAGTGCTGAAAAAAATGTGAACTTTATGAACGAAGGGGGGAAGGGAGGAGCCTATCAACGAAATTTGAGATTTTTTCGCGCCTGATCGACAAAATTTGCAATTTTTCCACACCCTATCGACGAAATTTGCTATTTTCCGCACCCGATTAAAACAAAATGCTACTTTTTCGCTCATGATCCTCAAAATTTGCTATTTTTTCGCGCCTGACCGACGAAATTCGCGATTTTTTCGTTCTCAACCATCGAAATTCGCGATTTTTTCGTTCTCAACCATCGAAATTCGCGATTTTTCGGAGCCCGGTTGACAAAACGCAATTTTTCCCTGCCAGATCAATGAAATTCTCAATTTTTCCGAGCTTAATCGACGAAATTTGCAATTTTTCTGCCCCCGATCAACGAAATTCGCGATTTTTTCTCATGATAAACAGATAAAACACGTGATTGTCTCGAAGCGGATCAACAAAATTTGAGATTTTCCCGCTCCTAGTTGACAAAATTCGCAATTTTTCTCGCCCGATCGACGAAATTCGCGAATCTTAAGTAACTGTCAAAATTTTGTGATTTTTTCCCTCGGCAAATTGACGAAATTCGAGATTTTTTTCTCGCAACTGACGAAACTCACGATTTTCTCGCAACCGATCAACAAAATTTGCAATTCTTCTGCGCATCTTCAACAAAATTGACGATTTTTCCGTGTCCGATCAACGAAATTTGCAAATTTTTTCGCGCCTGATTGACAAAATTCATGATTTTTCCGTGCCCGACCAACGAAATTTGCGATTTTCCCGAGCCCGATCGCCAAAACTCGCGATTTTCCGTGCCTGATCAACGAAATTTGCAATTTTTCCAAGCCTGATCGACAAAACTCGCGATTTTTACCGTGTCCAATCAGCAAAATTTGCGATTTTTTCCGCGCCTTATCGACAAAATTCGCGAATTTACCGTGTTCAAATAACGAAATTTGTGATTTTTTCCTTGCCCGATGGACAAAATTCGCGATTCTTAACTGACTGACGAAATGGTCAAATTTTCCCGCGAAAAATTGATGAAATTCACGATTTTTTTCCTTTCGACCATATGGACCGAAATTGCAATTTTTTCCAGTTATAAATTGACGAAGCTCGCTGGCCACACGTTAACCCCTCGCGGGCCACTTTTGGCCCGCGGGCCACAGGTTGTGCATCCCTACTTTAAGGTTATCTGAATTTTTTGTAGCCATTTTTTAAACCTATACATGTGTGTGTGTATTCGTGTATATTATAATTTTCACAAAAAGTTTAGCTCCCTACAGCTCACTCTTTGTGAAGAAACTGGGTTTATCTCTAATCTTGATTTAAGTTTTGTTGGAGAATTTAGTACTTAACTTCGAAATCTACCTCTGCCTGTAGGCCCGAGCCGGCAGGGATTTTTTTTTAAATTCATTTTTCTCTCAAACGCATCCAATGGGCAGGTTCTCTTATTCGGAAATTATAAATGGGCCGTATTGATCGATTTTAGGATAAAAGGTAGAATATATTTCAAAAAATGCTGTCAAAATGGGCATTTTAAACCGAATATGCCTAAGCGATAGTGCTGAAAACGTTAAAAAAAAAAAAATGGTCGTACTGAGAAAATAATTGTTTGTAAATCAAGTTCTAATAATTTGAATGAAAAATAAAATACAGGTCGCTTATAAATCTCTTCAAAAAATCACATCCGCAAGTTTCATGTTTTTACTTTTAAAAATTAGCCTAAAAATGTGTCAGAAAATTTCGAGTTGTGGAGCGTGGAAAAATATTTTTTTTATACCACGTTAACATGATTCTGATAAAATCAGCTCTTACATAAAAAGGAAACTAAAAACTTTCAAAATTGGCCAGATAAAATTATTAAACTGGGTTTATTTTTCATCTTGATTTTACTTTTGTTGGTGAAATTAGTACTTAACTTCGAAATCTACCCCACCTGTAGGCCGAGCCGGCAGGGATTTTTTTTTTTTTTTTTTTGTTCAATCAGTTTCCCAATCAAAGCTCGGCTCAAGGGAATAGGTGGGAGGTAAGTTGTTGACAGTTAGTCCAGTGGTCACCGTATATTTAAGTCATTGGTTAATTGAATCAGTATTTTTAATGAATGCAATCATGACCTCACCTCGTCTCAACAAATTAAGTTTCCCACTTATCTACCATTTGCACTGTTATTTAAAAGAAAATCATTGTCGCTAAAACCTATCAGGAACTTTCCCACCCCCACTCCTCTTCAAAAATATATCCTGTCTATGAAGTAGAATTTCTAATAGTCATTTGAAACAATCTAATTGTTTATGTAGCTTAAGGTTATTCGCGACAATGCCACCGCTGTCCTTTTTTGAAACTGTTAAACAATTTTCACTTAACCCATATATCTACTATGTGTTTCTTCATTTTTAAATATAACAATAGCCGTTTAAAGGAAATATTTTCGTTAAATGGAATATGATTCAAGAAAGTGGTAAATTTCGATTAACTTAAAAACACTAACACTTGATTTTGATTCATAAAAGTGGCTAATACGATTAATTAATGATTAAAAAAAAACAGCCATTACTGCATTTTTTAGGTCTGGGATGGGTTTTAACCCCCCCCCCCCCCCAACCCCCCCCCCCACACACACACACCATTCGCCTCACTACTGATAAATACGAAATTTAATGAATGATTTTTACAAGTTGTTCTCAAATCCATTTTCTGGCACAATTTTTAAAATCATTTTTGTTCGGAAATGTATGAAATTAGCAAGCTTGTAATAATTGCTAAGAGACTATACAACGGTTTTTCTCGTTTTCCGGTAAAAAAAAATTTTTTTTCGAGAAGTGCTGTCAAAATTGGCATTTTATTTTCCGGACACGACAGGTCAGGAAAGGGAAATAACCGCCGTTCTGAAACAATAGTCGCTTATAACTCAAGAACGGAATTAATTTATTGAAGAATGAAAATATTGAATTACAAATCACTTCAGTAATCATGCATGTAAGTATCACTTTATGTTTAAAAAACGTATCAATGTTTCGCGTTCTTCAACAGAGAAAAATATTTTTTTAAAACCTCTCTCTAGTAAATTTTTCTAACACTTCCTAACACTAAATTTTGACTTTCGACAAGTAAAAACTAGTACTTTAATTTTAAACATTTTATTCATTCGGCCTTAAATTACTGAAAATTGCATATTTGGAGATTAACGTACATAGTAAATCAGATATTTAATCAAATATTATACATTTATTTACGAAGGAAAAAAAAAAAAAAGAGCCGATTATAATAATAAGATCAGAGCACTCATTAGATATAGCACTTTGGCATTAAAGTGAACTTTGTCACAAAAACCCAGATTTTCATTCTATGCTGAACATAAAATTATTATGAAGCTAATTTGAATTAGTTTAAATGTGTTGCATCAGAATATGCTCGGAATTATACATACATATATATACATATACACTATATAGCCATTAATGACTGGCAACGGCAACTTTCAATTTTAGACATTTTGTTGAATATTTAGAAATATACTTGACAGATTCTTCTGGAATTTCAGGATTAAAAGAATAGGTATGACCTCATATTTAGCAGTGTCGATTTGTTAAGGGGGGCACTTAGGGGGCCAAAAAAAAAATCAAAGAAAAAAAAATAATACTTGGGATCACCCTGTAAAATAAAATGCACGAAATGATCTACTGTTACCGAATATAAATAAATAGACATTGTGTAATATGTGTATTATTTTGTGTAAGAATAGCACGTATATTAACAGAGATATAGCGATTTATTTAAAATAATTAAAAAAATCTTGCATGTTTTTTGCTTATTATATGCAGGGTTTTCAACCAAATTTAACGCCGATTTCTGAAAAATTGACAAAATATAGTAGAAACAATATAGTGAAATTGGAATATAAATATATAGAAAATATGAGCAGTTGTATGAAATAATTTTTATCTGCGCATGCGCGAACGATAACAAGGATAATTTTACATAATTTAACAGTCAACTCTATAAAGCAACTTATTAAAAAAATCTAGTCAAATATCGTAAAAATTCAGAAAGATATCGGCATTAAAGTGTGCAAATTTTTAATTCTTCTATAAAAACAGCTGAATGATAAGAGATTTTATACAAATTATCATTTTTTATTCACTGACTTTCAGAAAAAAGTTAGTATTTAGTGAGTATTAACGAGTAGATTTGGAAAAAATGCTTCGATTTTGATACTTCTTTTGATCATGGTACAGGCTCGTTCTGGTGGTTATCCAAGAAGAACTAAAGCATCAATAAAAAATGGAAAATAAAAAAATTAAAATTAAAAATGACAATTTGTGGAAATTCCCTTATCATTCAGCTGCTTTTAGAGAACAATTAAAAATTTGCTCACTCTAACGCCTATATCTTTCTGAATTTTTACGATATTTCACTAGATTTTTTAAAATAATTTGCTCCATTAGAGTTGACTATTAAATTATGTAAAAAAAAATCCTCGTTATCGTTCGCGTATGCGCAGATAAAAATTTCATACAACTGCTTATATTTCTTAAAATATTTAATATATTTATATTTCAATTGCACTATATTGCACTATATTTTGTCAATTTTTCTGAAACCGAAGTTAAATTTGGTTGAAAACCCTGCATGTTATAAGCAAAAAACATGCAAGAATTTTTTAATTTTTTAAAATAAATCCCTATATTTCTATTAATATACATGCTATTCTTACACAAAAGAATACACATATTGCACAATGTCTGTTTATTTATATTCGGTAGCGTTGGATCATTTCGTGCATTTTATTTTACAGGGTGATCCCAAGTATTATTTTTTTCTTTGATTTTTTGTTGGCCCCGTAATTGCCCCCTTATCAAATCGACATTGCTAAATATGAGGTCATACCTGTTCTTTTCAATCTTGAAATTCCAGAAGAATCTGTCAAGTATATTTCTAAATATTCGACAAAATGTCTAAAATTGAAAGTTGCCGGTCATTAATGGCAATATAGTGTATATGTGTGCGTGTGTGTTTGTATTTTTAAGTTCAACAATGTATGCATATTTATAAGAGGGATGCGATTCCAGACCATAAGAAAAGGAACAACCAATCAGAATTATTGAAAGGGAATGAAGAACTATACGAAGAATGAAAACATTAAAAAACTGGCTCATCTACAGATTTTCAATTATCATTGTTAAAAATGTATACATTTTTATATAAACATTGATTAGCTTAAAATAATGGTTACGCTCCGGACAATATGAATTTCAGACGTAGGATTATTGGATAGGACATTTTAAAAATCTTTTATGTCGTCGAATTTTGACAGGGACCACCTAGTGGTTAATAATGTTTAAAAATGTTTGGTAAAATATAAATGCTTTCTAAACTTTGAAACTTTTATGAGCCCATTTTTAAACGTAAAAAGCAAAACATCAGTAAACATGACAATTGAAGTGATCTAGATTCAAATAGATTTTTCATTTTTTGATAACTGAATTATATTTTAAGTGATATGCGATTTTTGTGACGCTGAATTTCGTTTCAAAACACTAGCTTTGACAGCGTTTTCTAAAACATCGCAAGCCTTTATTGAAAAAGGGAAAAAAAAATCGATTTCATAGCTTCTAAATAGAAATACACCTTTCAGTCTCATGATTTTACAATCAGAAATCGATTAGCTTCTGAATAGCGTACCTATCTGTGTGTACCTGTACCAAGACGTACGAAATTTACATTAATGTAAAAAATGCTGTTAGTTTCTTTAGAAACCTTATGGAAATATCTGAACAATTCAAGAATGTAGCTGAAGCTGAGTACCTATCAGACCAGCTTTAACAACCCAAAATGGATTTAGGAATTATGCCAGAAATTAGGCAGTTTAGCTTTGAAAACAAGTTTAAATGTCATCTCAGATAGCTACTTTCTAACGTATTCGGGATTTCTAAACTACACTGAATACTGTCACATATTATTTCTAATGTCAACATCCACTTTTCTAAGCACATACAAAACACAGACGATGGATAAGATATTATTTAAAAAAATTGTCAACAGAGACTTTAAAGAGCACATTCACATCTCGCTAAAACACGTTGTTTTCTTGAAAATTGCTGTTAACCCATTCGCTGCCAAAACTATAAAGTAAAAAATTTCTAATTTCTTGTTGAAAGTCGTATGTCACCACAAATTCAGAAATGTAAATTTCGCTTTACTAATACAGTAAAGTTTCTGCCAATAAATAAAGCAATTTTTTAATTCTGAAATAGTGGTGACAAAGTAATAAATAAATTAAAGCCACGAGTATACTCGTGGTTGGCAGCGAATAGGTTAATTAAAAATGAATGAAAAAACGTATCCGCAAAAAATCTCAACGATTACAGTGAAGAAAAAAATCGCAAGTTTTCATACATTTTTATTGAAATTCTAAATTTTATTTATTTTTTTTTCCATTTTTCTATAAAAACACAACACTTTTTAGAAAAAAAAAATTGACTTTTTAAAAGATTTTTGAGGCAGGAAAATAACTTAAAACATCATCATCATCAGTTAACAATTGAATGCAAACAACATTTACATTAATGTAAAAAAATGCTGTTAGATTCTTTAGTCACCTTATGGAAATATCTGAAGAATTCAAAAACGTTGATAAGAAATTAATTGCCTAATTATATTTGAAATATTTATGTAGGGGAAAACGAAAATATCTTTATCGAAATAAGAAAGTAAAAAGTACGGAATCTTTGCAATTAAAATTTTAAAATGAAACAAAACCCACTTCGGACATAATTGACTAAAATAAGAAGAATAATGTCTTAAATGAATAAAAAATAAAAGAAATGTCAACCGAAATATAATTACACTTATTCGTTCTTAAATACATTTAAAAATTAATTTGCTTGCACAAAATGTATATAGTTTGCTCATAATTTCTCATATATTTATTTCCCAAGTTGCCAATTATTCTTTCTGAAAATTCATCTGAACTTTAACTTTCGATTTCAAAGATATACACATGCAGCTGCTAATAACATAAGTGATTTTTTTTCTTGTTTTTTCATATAGAATTTTCACCTCAACATTTTAATAATGATTCAAATTAATTGTAATGTTGATAAAACCTGGCGAGGAATATGATTTTTTTAAAACACGATTCTTGAGGTCAGTAGACAGGTTGTATAAACAAACATTAATGTATAAAGTAAGTTATGTAGACAAGCCATTTTCAATCCTCAATTTTTCTTCTAATGGATCATTATTACATCCCTAATTTTGTTCTACGGAAATCTAATATTTATTAGAAGATTGCTCCGATTATCATGAAATTCAAATATATTATTTGTGAGATACCGATAGATGCTTCTTGGTCTTGTTGACAAATCAAAATTTTCAAAAAATACAACTTTTTGCTTTCTTTTGTGTAAGGTTGTTGAGTTAGCTCAGCTCCTCAAATAGTACATGATAATAATAATTATTATTATTTAAAATTAAAAAAAATGATTTTAGTAGGGTTTTGATTATTCATGTGAGCTGGAAACATTCTAAATTTTAAGCTTACTATCTGAATGCATTCACATTACATTACACAATACATGTGCTTATACTACATAAAAAAATAAAAACAATATTTTTTCACATTTTAAAAATATACTAGCCGGCGTAGTCATCCAATTTGTTGCATTTTCCATAGCATGCTATCTCTCTCTCTCTCTCTCTCTTTTTTTTCTTTTGAGTGAGGGGGGGGGGGGGATTTAATTCAATTCTACATTTAAAAAAGATTCAAAATGTTAATTTTGATAAATATTCCAATATAATCAAGTAATCATGCTTAGAATTTACAATATAGATTATATGAAAATTACGGAAATTACATCTTGTAAGTTACCTAATTTTGATGCAATAATAGTACAATGCCTTTATAGTAAAAGGGTGACATACGGGTAATAAAATTCGATCGATCTAGATGATTTTGGATAAAATTTTTGAGAGCTTGCCACTATTGTCAAGTTAATGTTTGTTTATTTACCTGATTCATTTAAAACTTTTCTGAAATGCAAACTGGATAGTTTCTGATACATTTTTAAATTCATTTTTGTTTGCAAACGTGTCAAATTGGCAGATGTACTTCTTTAGAAACAACGCAATCGAACAGTTTTCCTTTTTCAGAAAGAAAGAGGAATTTTTAAGATATGCAGTTAAATTTGGTGTTTTGATCCGAATTTCTAGACGTGACAGCGCAGGAAAGGGAAAAAAATGTCGTTCTGAGCTTCGGCCATCTGACTGTGGTCAAGTTCTATCTGTGACTAATCAGCTGCTTATATTTTAGACAAAACTTTTATTATATACCCTGTACGTAAGTTCAATCCATGCTCAAAATTTCATGTTATTTATATGGTCATGATATTTACTGTTTTACATGTTATTTACATTTTAAAGAAATTCAGAAAATATTATTTCATACAGATCAATAATATGAAAAAATTTCTGCTTTTTGATAAAATCTTTAATAAATGTAGAAGTCATATTATCATGCTTTACATAACTTTTTAAAAAAAACGTAAACTAAAAGCCATTAAATCGATTTATTTAAACAAAACAAAAATAATATTTTTTTATCATTTCGGATAGCATTATTTTCCCCTTTCCCTCCACAAAAATGAAGTACTTTACTTGCATTTCTGAGAAACTCAGTTAAAAGTTATAATGGCAAAATGTAGTTAATATTTTGAACACTATTTAAAAATTTTAAGTCCTGAGAGTCATTAAGACATTCCCGGATTCATGCGAATAATTGGTGTTAATTTCATCGCGCTGCTTTTCATATTCTCTAGGAATTGTGAAACAAACAAACAGGCAAATTTTTATATAAAAGGGTATAAAAAATAGTTTTTAGAAATGTTTCTATAAATGCTGAAATACTAAATGAAATTCATAACTCATACTTATCATTAACGAAAACGTGAAATTTGTTACAATTTTATACTTTTTAAACATTATTTTATTTCAGCTCTCCAATAATAAGATAAATAACTCTATTTAGAAATTATCTTGGGTCTATCTTAAGATGACTAATATACTGTTTAATAGTTTAATAAATATTAATTTTAAAGAAAAATAACCATATTATAACCGTATTATGGCATACAAGTATGCACCAAATGTTACACGATGAAATGCTAAAAATATTCACTTTTTTTTTTTTTTTTTTTTCTAGCATCTTGTTCTGAACAATCTTTAAACATAGGATAAGGAAGGTATGCGACCATGGTCAGGGGGTATATATCAAGTTATTTTTCGTTGCGCCGAAAATCTCAATTAGCAGAAGTCCTAATGGTTTTTTCACGGTGGGGAATGACTCGTATTTGGAGGGAGAAATTTTGCTCCTTCCATCCGATAACGACGTACTTTTTTGGTCTGGTTTTTCGCGTTTATTTTGCCGTACGATCATTCATCAACAGTGTGAGTAATTAGGAATGATATATGTCTTTTGGCTCTAAAGGGAATACCTGTCAACCGCGCCCCTAGCTATGGTTATCACTAACCTTGAACAAAATGACCCCAAGAACAAAGACCTTTCGGGGGATCTTCCTCCTTTGTTTCCTCCACGGTATATCTACTTGCCCCCAACTGTCCGCAATTGCAATGTGTGGAACTGTCTGTCTCTGTAGTGAAATCTTTCGTACATTATGTAAGCTGGAACTGGAAGCTGCACTTTCACTTTCCAGGAAGGAAGAGGTGGAAGGATATGGATAACCAACCAGAAAAATAAATTTTTTAACGCAACACAGCATTAAAGGTAAGCATGATTATTTTAATTAGATAATTGTTTATTTTCAAATAGTATGTTTCTGTATTATATGAATATAGTGATGAATAATACTGGTAAAATGTCAACAATTTAAAACCGCTTAAAATAGCTTAGGCTTCTGGAAAAAGTAACAAGAGCATTGTAGTGGGGCTGTGTATGCTTTTGATTGCTTGCAGAACACGCATCGGTTTTGGTGTCCGCAGGGAGAAAATTTTGTTTGTTTGTTGCAAGGAGAAAATTTTTTTGTTGAGAACCAATTGTTTTAACAGGATTTTTCCATATAATTAACTTAACTTCTCCCTTCTTTTGTGGTTTCGAGAAATAAAAAGAGAAATTTATTCTTCTTAAGGGATTTAGAATAAATACACATTAAGAAAAAAAAAAAAAATAATAATAATAATAAGGATTTTCCATTACCTGTAAGGGCGGGGGCTTACGCGAAAAATTTTAATTGTCTTTCTTTTTAAATTAGTGTGTTAAAAAGTCATTGAGAACGGGGATTCAAGGAGGAAACTTTTTTTTTTTTTTTTTTTTTTACTTTTAATAAATAAATAAATATTAGAAGGTTGTTTTTGATCGTTTAATATCTTATCTGTTACATTTCTGTCTTGTTTTTCATCTTGATATTTTAAAAATTGTCTAGCAAGATTGCAAGTAGGGCTCCGATTAAAAAAATAAATAAATAAATAAATCTTAGTTTATTTCATGTTTATATTCTCCAGGGCCCTCTCTAAGGAGGCAAAAAAAAAAAAAAAATAAATAAATAAATAAATAAAAACTTTCGCAAATGCTGTTACACTTCGCAAATTTACAAACTTAGTTGGCAAATTTCTTTAAAACTTTTGATAAAAAATAAGTTACAAATCTAATTGGGAATATTATTAAAATATTTACAAATAAGAACTATATTGCATTTTCTAATTGCAATAACTTGGCAAAATTATAAAACTAGTTGGCAAATACTGAAATTTAACTTGGCCAATGTCCTCTCCCCCTCCAAATAAAACGTCTTAGCGATGGCTTTGATATTCTCCAAAAAAAAAAAAAAAAAAAAGAAAGAAAAAAACCTTTGGATGGACTACAGGTGTATCTCTTCATAAATCTTGTCCAAATGATTCCAAATATTATTTTCCAATGTATGGATTGTCAATACGGTAACCGGAAAAAAGGTCACTGGAAAAACGTGACAGGAAAAAAGGTGACAAAAAAATAAGAGTGGAAAAAACGTGACCGGAAAAAACGGGACTGTTTGGTGCTGCTTGTACTTTGTCCGGTATGGATTTCGGTATTACAAATTTTAATCCCTAAATATTTCGGTCCCTTGCCATTTCGGTCCCTTACTATTTCGGTCCCTTGCAGTTGTTGTTGGAAGCAGCTATACTGTTAAATAAAAAAATCTCAAAAATTAAATTGTTTTTATTATATGTATTTATTAATATCAATTCAAAATTATTTCAATTATTAATTGTTTATATAATTAATTTATCAATTGTTTAAAAAATATTACATGAGCTATATAATAGTTATTACAGGGTAAATGGAAATATAATTTTTTTTTTTTAATTTTCGGTTACTATAATGTTATTAGATTATATAAAAATTATAATGATTCTGAGGATAAATATGTTGTTTATTTATTTATTAGTTACTTTATAATATTTTCTTGCTCTTTAAATAAAATAAATTACTAATATTCTCTCTCTAATTACTATGTTTTAATTGCAAGCTATAACTGTGCTTGAAAAATTCTAAATCTGCATCCTGACAATAATATCACCTAACATCGTTAAAAATTATTTTTATGTATTTGTACAATGTTACATTTTTACTATTATTAATGAATAATAATACCATCAGTCCAAAACGTAAAGTCTAATAATTAATAATTACTTCGATTTAAATTTTTGACTGATTTTTCACTTTCTTTTTTTTTTTTGGGGGGGGGGGGAGAGGGGAGGGGGGGGGGGGTAATAACTCAAAATTTTTGAATGAAAACATTAATTGATGTATAATTTCTATTAATTAATTATTAAAATAGTTAGAAATTCTAGTACAAAAATTAAATCAATATTTTATTAAATATATTTTTTAATTCAATTTATTCTTAATTTATTATACTATTATTAACATTAATATAAATTACAAATTTCTACTTTAAAATAAACTCAATGCATATTGGCATTTGTAGACATCAAAGAAGAATATTCGTATTCACGTTCGCGAATGTCAAAATTCAAGTAGTGATAAATTTGCAGCGAATTTTCGCCTACGAGAATGATATAAATCAGACATTTGTTATCTTGTTAGTTTTAAGTAATTATTCATCAATATGTTCAATATTTATCAATTCCGTGTCATGTTTTTTCCGGTCACTTATTTCCCTTGTCACGTTTTTTCCGCTCTTGTTTTTTCTGTCACTTTTTTTCCTGTCACGTCTTTTCTGGTCACTTTTTTTCCTAGATTCTGTAAATACATATATATATGAAGGGCTTGGGTATAAAAATTTTACTGTTTACAATCTAAAGGCTGATTTATTTAACTAATTTATATCTTCTTTATTTTCTTGGAAAATTGCATTTTTTTTTTTTTTTTTTTTGTTTAGATAGTGTAATAGAGAAATTTTAATTTTATGTACTAATAGCCGTTTACAAAATTTCATTTATTTAAAAAGTTTTAGGACTAGTGTCTATTATTGGGATGCTAAATTAGTCAATAATTGGTAATGGATAAATGATAGGTCCATTGATAAATGTGAAGTTATACAGTCCTAGTGTATAAAATCTTTTCTCATTTAACTCTAGAACTGTGGAATCAAATGCAATTTAAAAATATTTCAGAATGTATTAAAAACGAAATTTTTGCAAATAGTTGCTCATAATTAATTCATATGGTTAATAAATTTTTTAAAAGTATAACTTGATTTTTTTTTTTTTTTTTCACAACTCTGCCTTGTATATTTATAGTCCAGTAATTAATCAAACCAATCAGAAACCAGAGATTAGTGTTCAAGGGTGTTAGGCAAAGTGGGGCTCAATGTTGTAAGACACTTTTATTCAAATAAAGGCAATTTTTTTTAAGTCACACGAGTTGTTAGAAACCTACTCCTTTTTGTCTTCAATGTTTGATTACTCATCTCTGATCAAAAAAAAAAAAAAAAAAAAAAAAAAAAAAAAAAAGAAAGAAAGAAAAAAAAATCGTGATTATCAAAATAATATAAATACTAATTATAACTATTAAATCTACGGAGCAGGTGCCACATGTCAGTTTCACAATTTCGTTTCGAAAAGATTTTATGCATTTTTCATTCCTATTTGTGTTACTATTAATTAGTACAAACAGTTTTCGAAAAATTAATTATCCGTAATTGAAAATACAATTCCACCGTCTGATATTCCAATATATTTTTCTGTGATTTTTTTTTTCAACCTCCTCCTTAGTGTCTCAATAATTTGATAAACATAATTCTCTGAAATTCGGTATTTTAAATCTAAAATATAGATTTGTGATATGTAATTAGTAATTAAGTTGAACTTACTTACTCTCATAAATATTTTATTAAAAATTGATCCCAATTTTGTTATCTGAAAATTTCTATTTTGTTTCATTAATATGCTTTCTTTAACTTCTGGTTTTAAATACAATAATAAAAACAGCTATTTGTTACTTTTAGTAAAATATTCATTTCTGACATATTGGGGCCCCACCGGTGGCCGAGAGGTTCTGCTCTCGAAGCTGGTAGACGGGAGGTGCTGGGTTCGATCCCAATCGCGCCCGTCGGCCTAATCGTTCGGAGTTTTCGTGGTTTTCTTCGAACCTTGGTTCTCCAAGCGTTGATACGGGTTAGGTTCCCTTAGAAAGACCTCCACGGAAGGCACTCCCCCCCCCTCAGGGCCCATATCCCACGTGCAGATAATTGCCCGACATAAATACAACCAACTGACATATTGGGTGTCCATTATTAAAATTTTGGATGTTTTGATTTATTGTTTTTTATCATATAAATTTCTGTTATTACATAAATTGTGATTAACAATGAGAAATATGAGTATCAGATTTGGTAAGGTATTGTTGATAGATTAATGTAATATTAAAAAAACCGCTATATAAGAATTATAACTATTAATGAAATATTATTTTTAAAAGAAATTCTTTCAAATGACTGTAAAAGAACTCTAAAGATAAATTAATATACAGAATGTTGTGCAGGGTTCCATGAAAATACTTAAAAGATCCTTAAATTTTCGAAATGTAGTTTTTGGTCGTTAAAAGTTCTTATTTTTATGCAAAATTTGCAAAAGGCACCTACTTTTACTGTCTGATTATTTCTTAATCACGGTAAAAATTATTCTGCGTCTCAGTAAATTTCTGATTTTTAAAAAAATATATATAAATTTCCCCTATCTCAAAATTTCACTCCCCCGCATTACCCAATGTTTTAAATCTTTAAAACTCTCTAAATTTTCAGCTCTATTTTTTATTTTATTGGAAAAATGAATAATCGATCGGGTAAATTTCTTTAAGATTTCATCAAAATTCCCCTTCTCAAAATTTTGCTTCTTCTTTTTCATATTAATAGAAAATTTCATAGAAAATTTTCATATTTTCCCTAATGTTAAAAATAAATTTTAGTAACATTAATTGTTACCTTTTTTCAACAGTTAAAATCTAGATTTAAACATGACCTCCATTAAGAGACCACCTCTCGGATCGACCAATTTTTATTGGAACGGAACGTGGTCGCGTTAGGGAGGTTTAACTGTATATAGTATGTCATCTAAACTCCTCCTTTTCCATACTCTTGCGGAATTTTTCCACTTTCTCCTTACCTGTAAACCAAAAAAAAAAAAAAAAAAGAAAAGAAAAGAAATTTAACAAATTACAACGACCATTTGGAAAATGACTTTTTCAAAGACAAAAATTTAAGACATAAAAAATCGCACGGAGTTGATCATGCATTACGTACGCCATGAATTAAACATTAATAGTGTTATTGCACGTAAAAATTGCAAGCGACAAAAATCGCGTGTGACTCCTCAGATTTCCTGAAACTTACGTATTATCCAAGCATTTCATTGGCTGTTCGGGAAAAGGCTTTTCCATCGTCAGATTTCTTGGAAATCTGACGACCAATTTTAAATGAAATATCATTCTTAAATTTCTAAACATCCCACAATATTACTTTTTACACCGTCGTATAGAGAAAAGAAATGTACTTTTAAATGCAATTTGTTTGAAAGCTGTATCTCAATTTGTTTCTGAGTTATTAATTTTTTTTTAAGTTTTTATTACTTTTTTGTCATAGTAGCAACAGAAGTATCCATCTCTGTTGAAAGTAAAGGGAAATACAGATTACTGTATAGACCAATCAGAAAAAGAATAAAATGCGGATTCAACTAATAAAAAGCTTCAGATATGCTTTTGATTTCCTACCCTGAAGAGGACTAAAACCATTTTCCCAAATGGTTAAAAAAAAAAAAAAAAAAAAAAAATGTTGAAGCTATTTAATATTTTATTATTTTGCTGCTTTGTTATCAAATACGCAAAATTTAAAGTCTTTAAATCTCTGAATTTTATTCATTTAATTTTTGTCCTATTTGTAAATCTTTAGTATGGTAAATAATCAGTTTTCTTCTTCTCCCATAATACTACTATAGTAATGATAATCATCTGAATGAACTCTGCCCCCCCCCCCCTCATAAAAATTCTTTGCTTCTTCCCTGTTACCCCCTCCCCCCCCCCCCTCCTTACATTTTTAAGTGTCAATATAGTTAAAGAATCATTGAGTAATTCCTCCTTCCAAAATTTTAGATTATCCCCTCTCCTTTCCTTTTCCTGTTTAAAATTAAGTTTACAATGCTGTATTTGCCATTTTGAAATAACTATAAGAGGCCGTGCATACATAATGTTATCATTTTAGGGGGGAGGGGGGTGTCTGGCATTTGTTATCGTAAGATATCTCTAGGGAGAGGGGAGTTTGCTTTTTGATATCGTTATAATTTTTGATCAAATCAAAATTTTTGAGTATCTTTATATTCAAATAGTCTGTGAAACTTTGTTTATTATTATTTTTATGTGTTTTTACGAAAATACAAAGCTATTATTAAAGCCATTAAATGTTTATAAAATCATTTCATTCCAAAATTTGAAATGCCTCAACTTTTGGAATTTCTGTTCTTCTGCCATGTGCGCATATAATTCTCTATCAGAGAAACCAGGAGCATAAGATGTTGGAAATGACACTTGCATTTACCAGTAAAAAAAGATAAATAACGTTTTCCCCTCTTTGGTTGATAAGCTCTGCTTTTACCCTTCCCGGGCACAGGACAAGTGCAAGAAGACAATATTACTGCTGAATGCATTATGTAACAATAACCTATTATTAGATAATTTTAAATAATAACTAACTCTTTTAGATGTTATCTGTTATAAATTTGTTTCATGTATTAATATTTTATTGACTTGAATCTGTAAACTATGCGACTAATAAATGTTTAATCTGTATAATTATATACGTATATCACTGCAGCAGTATAAAAAGAAAGAAAAATAATGTAAAAATAAAAATAATTTTTAGACATTTACAACAATATCATCGGGGGGAGGGGGGGCGGAGGGTTGATGAATGATAACGTATGATATCGGCAGGAGAAAGGGGCTCCAAAATCAGCAAAATGTTGATAACGTTATATATGTAAAGCCCATAAGTAATAGTCTTCTAAATGTCTACTGCCACATGACGACCCCTTCTTCCTCCTATCATCGCCACACCATTTGAATTTTTAAAATTTATATTTACAAAAATGAAACCCGTGTTAAAAAATGCACATTATAATTCAATAGTTTATAGGCGCTTACTTTTTTTTTTTTTTTTTTTTTTTTTTTTTTGATTCTACAATGTCCATAAAAGTCTTAGATTTTTATTTAAAGAAAAGTGTACGAACCTTGTTGTACTACAGATGACGCATTAGACTGCTGACATATGGGGTATTCTCACAATCCTTTGATTTTCGGGAATAAAAATCTGGTGAAATTAAACTTGCTAAAATAACATTTTAATCTGATAGACGAATGCGTTAATGATTCAAAATAAAAAAAAATGGTCAGCAGCGAAATTTTTTTTATTTAACTGAGGTTTAAGTTAAACTTGCGAGTTTAGTTTCCTTACCATTTTACCACTATAACTTTCTATTTTCTTCTAAATTTTTCTTAAATGAATTTGCATAGTACCCAAAGAACATTCATATAAGAAATATAACAATGTAATATTTTTAGTACAAAATTTTGGTATAACATTGTCTTAAAGTGGTGTTAAAGAAAGGACGGAAGGGAAAAAAAGGGGATGGTATAGGAAAAACAGGGCCGAAACTAGCCTTTTTTGCACCCGGGGCAAACAGGGATTTTGGCGCTCCCCCTCCCCCCCCCTCTTCCGCGAAGTATATTTGCAAGGAGAATTTTACTAATTTTCTAATAGCCGGCTTATTTTAAGATTTAAAATATGTAATACTGAATTACGTAATCTACTATGACTCCCCTCTGAACACCAATAAAAATTTTCTAACGATCATTTTTAAAATGATGGATTGATGGCTTCCATTACTATGAAATAGCCATTGTGTTAGGTGAAGATGAAAGCAGCCAAAAGTTTTCTAACTTTTTACGGCTGCTCTTTCATCTTCACCTAAACACTTCATTTATAATGGCTGTTTCATAATAAAGGAAGTCAATCAGAAGAAAATTATCCATTCCAAAGGTATAATCCTTCATTTGGCGCCCCTTCGTTCTGGCACCCGTGGCACATGCCCCCTCTGCCCCACCCCTTAGTTTTGGCACTGAGGGAAAAAGGGATGGTAATGGGAAAAAAAAGGATGGTAAGGATGTGACGGTAAGGATAATGACCACTACTTTTAGGCAAATCATGTTAAGACTAAGTGATAGCCACAATGTTCATTGATTTTTAGAAACAGTTATTTACATTGGATTAAATAAATAAAAAAAATTAATTTACCTCGAAAAGTGCAGGAATAAACTTTGGGGACGGTAAGACTACGAATAAAGCCACGATGCTTGAAATTGATATTTAAATACTTTTGATATTTAAATTCTGCAGTAAATTTCCTGTCAAAGAATTTTAGACATTCTTTCTCTATAATACTTATGCATGAGAAAAAATTAAAAAAAAAAAAAAAATTCTGTGGCTGCATCTGAAGTGATTTTCTGTATAAGTTTAGCAAGAGGAATGATAAGGAATCTAAAACCCCGGGACAGAGTTCAAAAAATAATATCAACCTGTAAAAATGTGTGCAGGCTAATTTTTTGCTACATATTTACATAAAACAATTGTCCCAGTTTCGGAAAAAAAAATTACATGGAATTACTTTTATTGAAACAATTTTATACAGACAGCTCCAAACTTAAAAATCAGCATGAGGGACACGGGACGGAATAGGAGTTTTCCTGGTATTGGGACTCCCCAACATCGTCCAAAACTTATTTATCTCGTTAATATTGTTATACAATCATGCAATGGGATGTTCCCGAGTATATGAAATAATAATAATAAAACACAAGAATATATACTAAAATAAAAATTATTATTCAGGGAGATAAAAGTAAAAAAATTGTGAGAATGCCCCATATATATTTGATTTTTTTGTTTGTTTATTTATTACTTTTAAATCTTACTTTATATTTATTTATTTTTTTCTCCTTTCCATACATGCCCGATGGAAATGCACCTTGCTTCTGACATGCTCTCTGACAAATGTTTTTAGTATGCATCGACTTTATATTTGAAAGTAAGTGGAATATAAATTGATACATGAATGTAATTTTCTAGCTGAGTTCCGAGATATATTAATCGAAAAATTACTATTTGAATAGCCCTAGAAACAATTTAAATTAATATATTTATATTTTTTTGCCTGTTTGATATGTTTATAGGTATGATATATAAAATTTGGTTCGATACATTTTATGAATGATACTCTAGAACAGAAACTTTCCTAAACTACTCCATAAGTATACAGAAATAATATTTTTTGTATCTTTTTTTAATCTCGACATACTGCCTATAATTATTTCTGTAGTTGTTAGTACTGTACTATTTTAATATAGTGTAGAACTGCCATTAAGGAGGAAGGAGGGAGTGAATTCTTTCACAAACGGTTATTTTACATAAAATCTGACGATATAAAATATAACGAATAAGAAAAGACTCACTATTTATCTTATTTTCAATTATATTACCTACATTAGAATGTCATAACATACTTACAAAAAAAAAAAAAAAAAAAAAAAAAAAAATAGAAAATACAAAGTAATATTCCAAAAAGGCCACTGACATAGTGAAAAGTTTTGGGTGGACTTTTTATTAACTTTTATTTTGAAATTTATTTCAAAAATCTTTTGTTCTTTAAAAGCGCATACATTAAAATAAATATAAATTAAAATTTATTAGTACAAAAAAAAAATTTAAACTTAAAAGTAGGGTTCGTTGATATATATCAATGGACATTGATAATGTGAGACAATTAAGAACAGCGATTGAAATATAAACTGTCTAATTTAGATAATCAGTTATACACAGCTTCATTAGAAAAGAATCTTTTTTGATTTTGGTTTAGTTAAGCCTAAACTGTACAACATATTAGTGAAAAAAAAAGAGACATGCTTGCATTTATGTTAAAATTCTTCAATTAAAAAAAGACTATTTACTATTTAAAATTATGTTTTATAAATTTCTGATTTCTTGATACTGAATCCTAAAGTTTTTAATAAGTGTATAAAGCAAACTGTATCTATTTTCAATTAGTTGATTTGCAATTTTGTTCAAAGTGGAAAAAAGAAAAGCATTTTTAGAATATTGTTTAAGTTTCCAAGTTAAGGGCAAAATATTTTAGTTTCTAATTTACATTAAGCTTAAAAATATTTATTGTCAGCAGTGAGTTGACTATTTTGGTATACTATTTTAAATATTCGATATATATAGAAAATATAAGATATATCAGATATTTTTATATTTTCGAAAATATGATATTAACGAACCCTGTTTAAAAGTGAATCAGAGTGAAAACTGATAAAATAGAGCCTATACCTTGGAGCAAGAGCTGTCACCATCATTTTGACACCATTATTTTTTTTTTTCGGTTTGGTATTTCCTGAGATTACGTAGAAAACACTATTTAGAATGTTTTTAGAACGCTCTTCGCGCTTTTTCCCCTCTTTTAAATTTCGATTTATTTAAGAAATGTTCTTAGAGATCATTTATATCTTATAAGTAACTAATACTGCAAATTTCACATTTCTGTACCCTTCAGTAACACAAAAATTGCATTTTTAGAACGTATTTTGTTCCTACACCCCCTTTGGGTTAGTGACATCGACTTCAGATATTGCCTATGTTCGAGCGTGGACTACTACAATGATTTTAACACGATTACTTTTGGAACAGGTTCGGTAGTTCCAGAGATTACCTCCTACAAACAAACAAACTTTACTTCTTTATAATATTAGTAAAAAAAAAAAAAAAAAATATATATATATATATATATATACACATATACGCACACATATACACACAATAAAATCACTGGAAACAGAACACGCACACACACACACACACATATATATATATATATATATATATATATATATATATATACCTACTGAAAGGAGTTTTGTTTTTGTTTTTCCCTAAGAATTTTGTTTTCACAGATAACATATTATTTTATATCATCTTACTTATATTGTACCAAATTTTTGTTGTTGTTGTTGTTTATTATAAAGATTTGACAATTTTTCTTAATTCTCTTGTTTATCAGAATTATTTTTTCCATTGTATTGAAAGTGAATAATTGCCAACTATTTTTTTATTAAAAAAAATTCTTTCTTTTTCCTCTTTTTTCAAATTACATTTTATAAATTCTAGAAAATTCTGAAAATGTGTGTAAATTTTACACTTGAACAACATTGTAAAACATTGTTGTTAAAATTCTAACAAAATATAAATTAGTAAAAGCCACTGCTCTAATTACTTGTGTTTTTGAAGAAAACATCTTTTTCCATGTGCGTGTATGTCTGTTTTCACCTATTTTAATGATAATCGAAAGTTTTTTTTTCTTAAACATGAATTAATATTATTTTCCCCGTATTTTAGATTTGTATAACTTAATACATTATTACAGGACAGATCTGTAGATCTATTTCAATTATTTTATCCTTCACTCTGCTGTTATAAATTCAGATTAGTTGCATTGAGTTTTGGCTTCTTTTATTTAAACGTAGCTTAAGTTTGAACTTGATTACTTAAGAAACACGCTATTCTATTGAGTTATATCTTATACGTATATATATAAGTATATATATGTAACTTTTAACTTTTAGTTTCAAATTAAGTTAATTAGAAATTGGAGCCTTTCTGTAATTTTAGATGTTATGGAAAGTTAAAATTAAAACTTATATAATAAAGAAATATACATAAAAATTGTAAAAGGTTTTATATTTTTAGCGAAGTATAGCAAATAGGGTATCCAAAAAAATCTCCCCCCTTCCCCTTAATAAAATTTATATAAAATTTTCAATTTATATAAAGTTTTCAATTTATGATTAAATAATCACTAAACTGCACTTTTTTCAAAGTCTGTTACCGTATATAACTTAACCCATTGTTATTTCGCACATCTACTGTATATTTAGCTAAAAGCTCCTCATCAGGGAGACTGGAAATTCCCTCTGTAATGCTAAACCTTTGGGTTTGGAATGCATCCATATATTTCAAATTTCTCCTCTGGAAATTAAAATATTTACCTTCCGTTTTTGATATGCCCTTCTTGAAGAAATTTTTTTTCCTTTTTATTGGACAAAATATTTTTTAAGTGCATTGTTAGTTTTATTTAAAGTGTTAAAATCTTACTTACAACTCGTATGCTTCGTTTAGATTTTAACACTTAAAATACAAAATTAAATATATATTTTAGAAACTTTTTAGCAAATAAAAAAGAAACATTCTTTAAAAAAAGCATACTTTAATTTTAACTAAGAAAACAGAAGGTACAAAATTTAAATTTTAGAGGAGAAATTTGAAAAATACGGATGCATTCCAAGCCCATAGGTTTAGCATTAGAGAGGGGAATTTCCAGCCTGACTGATGAGGAGACTTAATTGTGGAGAGTGGGGGAATTGCACTTTGTATTGGACAAAAAACAAAGAACTGAATTAAATCTTTCCTTATTCAACGAGTTTCTGCTTCTGTAATTCACTGCTGTTTTTTTTTTTATTGTTTTTTTTAGCTATATTGTTAGCTCGTGTTTTCTTTGATGTTTACTTTTATATTAGGGATCTTGCCCACCCTGCTGCGAGTTACACTCACCAACCCCCATCCAGACTGCGTATCTCTCTATTCTAAAAAAAAAACTTACACTGTCACCGCCGCCGCTGGTTTTGAATTTTTTGTGACCGGAGGTCTTTCTCCTTTAATATTAAGAAAAATATTGCATACAAAAATATGAAAATCGGCAGTATTATAGAGAAATGTTTGATAAACACGCTGATGCAGACAGTTTTCAAATCGAAGAATTATTTAAAGAGATACTTAATGCTAAATTTGGACAAAATCGTTCCACTAAAAAAAGCTTTATAGAAGCAAAAACTGTACATCGGAATTAAAAAATTTTTAGATTATTTTATACGTTGCAATTTCCCGGTGTGCAGAATGCTTACTTTTTTTTTTAATTTGACTCATTTTTTGAGGTTTTATTTCTATTTTAAATTCAAATTTTCAGCATTTCGAGAGATATTTTTTACTTATTTTAGAAAATTGTACTAAATTATCCTGTTGCCAACTGTATAAACAGCGCAAAACAATGTTTGCTTCAAATTAAAATTTATTTACACGTGACTATTATAAACAGAAAAAAAAACTTTCAAATTAGAATTAAATAATTACGTATAAAAAGCAGGAACTTATTGAAAATTACTTCATAAGAACTATATTTACACGTGAATTTTAACAGAGAAAGGATATTGTAAAATGATAAATTCATTAACATGCGTTAGAAGTCTTAAACAGGAGAAATTACGTCACATTTACGTCACATTACACTTATTACGTAAAATGAACAAAAAATAATATTGCAAAACAGTTTAGATTTAAAAATTGCGCGAGACATTTATTTGATATTTCGAGATGATCTTTTCAACTATTTTTGTTAAGACAGCGCAAATAATATTTAATTTCTAACAAAAGCATTTTCACGTGAATATTAAAAAGAGAAAGAAAAATTTGGTGAAAATTACGTCAGAAAGAATTTTCTTTTCGCTTTGTTAAAAAATGCCGGGAGACGAAGACTCTGTTTAACTTAATTTATTTTATATTAGCTTATTTTGAAATGTTTAACTGATTTTATGTAATCAAAGACGAAAACAGTCACTGTATGTTTTAAGAGAAGCTGATTTTTCCTTAATATTCCCCAATCAAAGAGAAATGAATAGAAACCCGTTTATTGGGAGATCGCGACTTTTTTAAAAATTATAATTCAATCTTCCAAAATCTTTTTAAAGCCGATCAAATTAGAGTGCTTTTAGAAAATGCGGTGCCTGACCGGGGAGTTGGCGAGGGTAGCTCGTAGGGGGCCGGGCTCCCTAGTGTTTCAAAACCCGGTACCGATTACATAATATTAATTGATATTATCACTGTCAGTGGCAAACTTCTGTACTGGGGGTTGGGTGATGTTCAAGTTGCCAAGCCGTATCCAACGTTGTTGCTACAGCTGATGGCTGTTTTAGTTATTTATTAAGAAAAATGATAAAATTGAAAAGATGACATAAAGTGGCTAAGAAAAATATATCGCTGCCTCTTGCACTTTTATAATGTTTAGAAGAAATCTTTTATTTTAGAGGCCAGAAAATAGTTTAAAATACAACAATGAAAATATATCGTATTAAATACAATGTATTTTTCTCTTTTAAATGTAATATTTCTTTTATGCACCTTTTCTCATGTAATATTTTAATTATTTTAATGTCTTTTTCTTCTGCAATTTTCATGTGTAAATATATATTTCAACTAAAAGTGCAAATTTTGAAAAATCTGTAAAAAATGGTTTTAAATGACATGATTTTCATCTTTAAATGCTTTTTCACGTGATAGCTTACTTAAAGTTTTCTTCTTTTTTCGTAAAGTTCACATCTAAATAAATAGTATTTTGTTCGATTTTAACATTAAATAGATATTTAGAGAATATACAGTACCGTTTTTTTTTTATTATTATTAATAGAAATTAGTCATAGAATTATGCTTTGTGCACACTTTCTACAGATAAATAAAAACTACTTAAGGTACTAATCTCTCTTGCAAAACTGGTTTCCTCTTCACAGATTGGGCAACTATATGTAATCATGGAAAAAATTAAAGACTAGATTACTCATTAACTAATAAAATTTTCTAAATTTGGTTTTCTTCATCAGGAATTTAATATCTGATATTTTGGTTCTACATTGCAAATAGAGTCGTCTTAAATTTAGACACATATGTGACTGAAAAAGAATTTCAGTCACTTAAACATAACAGACGTCTAAATTTAAGACACATAAATGTCTTACTATGATCACGCTATAAACGAACCGAGAAACATGTGTAAATTATCCAACAACCGTCTGATTTTAAGACGATACGCTCCAAGCGATAGTTAAACATCATCTTTGGTACTATTCTTAACAGCCAATCAGAACGCTGATTTCCGCGCGTGTCATCTACTTCATGAGATAAGAACAGAAAGAATTAAATTTTCACCGCCGCCATTGCTTGGATTAAAAGGATATGTGTTAATCTGGGTATTTATAGAACGAACGAGTAAGTCATATTTAATTCTAATATTTTATTCCGATAGATTTTTATACCTTTGAATATGAGTGAAATCGTTTATAAAAATTTATCTCTTTTCTGTAGTTTAATGCTAAATTTTTGATTTCACTAACGGTCGTCTGTTATATGCCTTCTTAATGTAACGGAATCACGGAATGAAATATAATTGTTTTGAAAATTAAATAGCAATGCTGTAATTCTATTTGCTTGACCTTTGTAAATAAACGAATGAGTGATAGTTTAATCTTCATTTTCGATAGGGTGATGTGAAATAATTATAATTTGTCTTTGCTCAAAAACAAAACTTGCAACATAGGTTTGAAAAGTTGAATGATTCATCGCTTCATTTATCAGAGATAAAAACATTAAATTGAAGCCATTTGTAACTGTGTTTATTCTATGTTTGTTTTTTACTGTTTACTGACTATAAACGCTTGTAGTATATGACATCAGGCATTTATTTTATTTTTTGTTATTATTATTATTTTGGAGCTAAATATGATGATTCATATTATTATGATATTAGGAAAAGTTTTCAGATTGAAAAAAAGCATTAATATTGTGAAATTTGACTGTATATATTGCAGTTTTTAATCACGGAACTGAAACTTTATAAAGATTTATTCTTATTGATTTTTTAATTTATTATTGAAAATCGTAAATTTTGATATCCAATGTTTCAGATTTAACATTTATCAAATTTCTAAAAATAATATGAATTTTTTATATCATCCAGTAAAATTTTCGAAACATTAAACAAACGGAGAAACATTTTATTCATATTTTGCAGTTTACGTTGCTGTTTAGCAGTATAATTATAAAGTTTAATTAATATTTTTGTGTTTTTTAAATTGGTATATTAATTTTTGTAATTTATATGCAAGCATTTTTTTTTGCGATATTTTGTTCATGATTTAAAATTTTTAAAATTGAGTAATGCGAGAAATAATTATTAAATTTCCTTTTACTGCAATCGAATTTGCAACGGTTCTGGTACAAGTAATTGTTGGCACTAAAAAAAATGACACATGATAATTTAGACATAAATAAAGAGTTGTTTATGCCTTGATATGAAGTTTATGTATAAAACTGCCTTAAATTTTTAAAAGTTCGTATTTACTTATATGATACAGTATTAAATATATTTTTAAGCCATTTAATAACTGCTTTTTTATGTTCAAAACGTTTTTCAAACAATTAAGAATAGTACGTATACTGTCTGATGTATTTTTTTTTTTTTTTTTTTTTTTTTTTTTTTTTTTTACTTTCTATTTTCTTCTGTTTTTTTTTTTTTTTTTTTTTTTTGCTTTTTTTTTTTTTCTATTTCTTAGATCAATATTTTCTTATCAAATCTATAAAATCTATTTAGCTCATATTCAAAGGATACAAATTTTACAGGAATAAAAAATAAAATAAATTAAATATGACTTATATCGTGTTGTTCCATAAAAAAGAATAATAATGATATACATTTTTAAGCAATAGCGGGTGAAAATTTTAAATTGAATACGGAATATGTTTAAAGAAAATTATATACATATTCCGAAGAATGATATATAAAATTAGATACCAAACTGGTGTTTACTTTTAACTAAACAATGACAAATTACCACATATTTAAAAAGAAAAAAAAATTACACATGTTTACTACTTAAAATGACTTAACTATTTTATTTATATGTACTTAAATGACAAATACAAAAATGGCTAAGTTTTGAAATTAGAAGTAATTTTTTTTTTCTCAATGCTATTAAAATAGAATATTTATTTACTATTTTATTATTTACTCATGGTTATATAGCTGTTGTGATTATCATCTGATGCATATGTAAAATTGCTTATGGGGCAAAATCTAATTTTTGAATTATGAATTTTCCTTTTTGGGGGGACGGGACGGGAGGGGTATTTTCTTGCCCATTTTCGCGTACACGGGATTTTTTAAATCTCTTTCGACATTCCACCGACTATGATAAATATTTTGAACTTTTAGAGTAGGACAAGATAAAATATATATATATATATATATATCCATATACCTTAAAAACCCTTAATAGCGGACACTTCGGGACCGCGAAATTTGTCGGATAATCGGAGATGCCTGCTTTTGTGAGGTAAAAATAATACAAATATGTATGCCTTGCGGATCAAAAAAGTATTCGCTAAATCGAAGTATCCGCTATTCGGGAATGTCCATTAACCTCCATAACGGATACTCCCGAATACCGGGCATCTGTATTTAGCTAACAATACTGCAGGGTTGCATTTTTTGCAAAAGGACTCCTTGATTAAAGCATGGGTAGTGCCCCGTTCTCTTACGATTTTAGTTCCCCCAAATTTCATGTGCAATATTTGCGAAGCTTATATTTTAAATCTGTTTCGAAATTGTACTGATTATAATCAATATTTTGAACTTTTAAAGTAAAGTAAGATTAAAAACAAAATTTTAAAAAATCTAATATTTAGATAAATATTTTTTTTTTAAATCTTATTCTACTCCTGAAACAAAATACTCATTATAATTAGTACAATGTCGTAAAAGATTTAAATTATCAGCTTTATGAAAATTGCATACTAAAATTGGGAGCACCAGAAAATCAGGCGGTATGGGGGTAGAGGGGGCAGGACAACGGCCAGATATTTTCCCAGTATTCAGCGTGGTCAAACATGGCTACATAAAATGCTTACAAAAAATGTCTGCGATTCAGACGTTTCAAGTGTCTGAAATTCAGTCGCAAAAAGTGTCTGAAAAAATTCAGACATTTTAAAATGTCTGAAAATTGAACACTCCGTTTCAGACACTTAAGTGACTGAATTTCAGACATTTTAATTTACAGTGTAATTTTTTTCAAAAATTAATATTAAAACTAAAATCTCCAGAGATTTTAAAAGGTATGTTGTTTTAATGTGTAAGCATACAGTTTTAAAAAATGTGCATTTGTACTGAATGACTACTTTTTGATGATAACCAAATTTTAATAAAGTAGGATATCATAACACGCATCTTGTGATGGTAGGATGTGTAGGTATATTATAGAATTTTGAATTACATAAATAACATTTTCCACATAGTTGAACTTAGTACCTTTGATTATGTAGTCAAATATTTCTGGAACACATCAATATACAGTGAAGATATTAATAATCCCATTACTTGAGACCAGAAGTTGTTCAGATTATACAGGGCTATTACAAATGATGAACCCGATTTTTAAAAAATCATATTTTCGAAACTACTGCACATTTCACAATACGAACTGTAACGGACTCGATTACAGATTGGACGTATGCCGTGTAACAAAAGGGTCACACATCGAACATTTATAACTGAAAAAAAAACTTAGTATATTTCCCTTTAAATTCGTGTATCACTTATTGTAATATATGAGCAGTAGTTTCGAAAATATGATTTTTTTAAATCGGGTCCATCATTTGTAATAGCCCTGTACATTTTTGCATAATATAAATTCTTTGATACATTGTTAAATTACCTGATAAACAGGATCCAAATGTGTTGAACTGAATAATTATATTACTCATTTTAAAACTGATAGAAAATTTTTCATTAAAAAATCTAAGAATTAAGGAGATGAAGATGAAATAAGCTCTGAAACTTAGTTCTCTAGAGGGTAAAATAATTATGGGGGGGGGGGCAATAATTCTACAATGTGAACTGTAGGTTCTTAACTGCAAAATTTATTGTTTACATTTGAGAAGTTGTGTTTTATATATAAAACTGTATTATATAGAATTGTATTATAATCTTTTACTGTAGCTGTATAAAGAAATGGATATTTATTTAAAAATTCCCATTACAGTTTAATTTTTCCATCAGCATGTGTATTTTCAATAATAATTTCCAAAAATTATAAGTATTGTGTTTTGTTGTTTACAGGTGCTATAATGAATGTACCAATCGTAAAGAAAATGCTGCTACTGCTGTCATAGATATGTGACTAGAAATGTTAGATATCAAGTTGTGCATTAATAACATTTTTTATATTTTTTTCTGGAAACAAAAATAAAATTGTAATGTTAATATTCTTATTTTCTTTATATTCTTGTTTTGTTTATATTAGTTTTTATATTTCTATATTTTGTAATGTTACATTAATTATTGAAATCCATAAGAAGGAATATACTGGTATATAAAGCAAAACTAAAAGATAATCTGTCTTTGGGTTTAGACTATACCAAAACTAAATATATTTTTTCCAGGAAATGAAAATTATAGTAGGGGAAAAAATCTAATATTAAAAAAAAAAAAAAAAAATCTAATATTTCAAAGAAATATCAGATTTTTTAACAATGGAAGATCTAGTGATGATAATTATAATTCGAGAACTACAAGAATTTCTTTCTTTAAACTGACATCATTTATATATTTTTTACTAATTAAGGATTTTCAAAATGGTCATTGAACTGAACATACATGTGTTGCGTGCAGGATTATAGAAAATATATTGATATATCTACTTAATATTATATGTATATATATATATATACCGATTCAAATTATCATTAAAAGAATGTATATGTATATGTATTCTTAAAACATTGTACCCTAACTTCAACCTAAAATAATAATCGAGTTTCTAGTTGATTTTTTGTTTCAGTCAATTAAACCATAAAATGCAAAATTTATGATAAAATTTCAATAAAAAGTTATAAAATAAATATATTGCAGGTACTTACTTAAAAATAAGAGGGTATAAAAAATACAATATAATAAAAAATATTAATTTTCTATGTTACTTCGTTTTAGAAATATGATGTGCACAATACGAAAAATACCTATTTTGAGAAAAATAAATTTCAAATTTACCTTGATTTGGATAATTATCGCTCCACATATTTTATCATAAAAGCAGTTCTAATAGGAGTACCATCATAATTTCTTTTTGAAACGTTTAGTAACATATTACTCTTTAATAATAATTTTTTTAAATGACATTTTAAAAAGTTTTAAAGTGATCTTTCCCTCTCAATTAACAAACGAACTGAAAAATCCTTTCAGCAGAGACAGGATATATTACAAACAATAGTGTTAAATTGAGTCAGAAAAGCTACTGTCAAAATTCTGAGACTGCAAGACCGCGAAAATTTAGCTTTAAAAAAGGTATTCATGTAAAGTTAAAAAAAAACAATTAACGGTGCACAAAATGAAATTTTCTTATTACAGTTGAACCTCGTTATCCCGACACTCTAATGACCAGAAAAAGGTACTGTCATAAGTGGAGTGTCGCGGTAACCGGAGTTGGAGAAAAATATGTTTATAAAAAAGCTGTATTTTTAATTAATTTAAGACAATTTTAAATTCATAACTGTTCTTGCAGTTTTAAGCAATAAAACATTATTATTAAACAAAACAAAACAAGCACAAAAAATTGAAAAGTATAAAAATCAGATTTATGATGACTGTTTTTATCGTAACATGAAATATTGATGAAATAAGGTTTGCTTATCCCTAGATGTGCTTTATATTTGTTGTTTCAGAAATGGATGTTAGATAATTTCTGATCGTTTCAATGCAATGTGCAATGCTTCGGTTTTAGTCGAATGAAAAACGCCGTGTAACCACAAGAAAGCGCCGTCTGACCGGAACAAAAAGACTGCAAGTAGACTGATAAGTCTATCTGGAGCTTAAGTGGATCATTCATTGTGTGTGGGTTTATTTATTCAGATAAAGGATTAAAGTAAAATGTCAATGTATGTTTCAGACACTTCTGTGAAAAGTTTGGCTAAGACATCTCTTACCGCTTAATTTCCGTGCTTATAAGATGGATTATGAAAAATGGAGAATTTTCCTAAACCGTCGTGATATCCGGAGTTGAAAATTATTCAACGTCGTAAAATCCGGAGTTTATTTGCATTAAAATCATATTACAGAAAATCGGGACTTTAAAACTGACGTGATAAGCGGAGTAATGTGAAAACTGGGTATCTGGATAACGAGGTCCTACTATATTATTTTCCATTCTTAAAAAAAAAATACTTATTTGTGCGAAAATTTGTGAAAAATAACATTTTCCCAGGGAAAAAAAAAAAAAAAAACTTTCGTTTTCCACCACTAGAAATTTTTCAGATATTTTACGTCTCTGATTTTATGGCTGTTCTCATATCCAAAGGGGTACTTTCTGACAAATTTTTAATTCGTTTTTGTTCAGAAATACGTAAAATTGGCAGAAGTTACTATTCACAAACTAAGTAAGTGAAAAAATGTTTTCCATTTTTTCGTAAACACAAAAGATCTTTCTGAAAATTCTCTCAAATTTTGCATTTGAAATAAATTTTCAGACTTGACGCCGAAAGAAAGGAGAAACCCATGTACTTTAAATAAACTTTTAATCTATAGGTAATTAATTTATCAAGTCAGGCCAACGCAAATAGATTTTTAAGTTGCACCAGAACGTTTTTCAATATACATAATTCTCTTTCTATGGAAAAATACTGTCTCTATGACGAAAAAAATTCGCATAACTTTTTAATAATGTTAACATATGTAAACTTTGAGTAAGGATTATAAAAAAAAAAATTCGCTGATCACAAACTGGTTATGTTACTAGCCGAATTTCTGTTATTTGCCGAAACTAACTGCTAATAAAAATAGCAAATAAAACCTTCGTGCAAGAACATTAAAACACAGAAATCCAACGTTTAAAAACACACAAAAATCAGCAAACAGCTGTTTCGAATCTACAATCGAGATTCTTCTTCAATGCAAGGCAGAGCTTGCTAAAAAAACAAATATTGGCATGAAATATCGCTCCACTAATGGCAATATATATTCTGCTCCATTATTGGTATGAAATATTGTCCCATTATTGAAAAAAACTGCCGCAATATTGGCATCAGGTATTGCACCAATATTGGCATGAAATACTGCCCCAATAATGGTATGAAACATTGCTCCAATATTGGCATGAAATAGTGCCCCAAGGTTTCATGCCAATGTTCGGGGAATGTTTCACGCCAATATTGGGGCAATATTTTATGCCAATAATGAAACAATATTTTATGCCAATAATAGGGCTATATATCATGCCCATAATGAGGCAATATTTCATAGCCATAATGGGGCAATATTTCATGCCAGTATTGGTGCAATATCTCATGCCAATATTGGGCAATATTTCACTCCAATATCGGCGCTATATTGGCTAATTAAGGGCAAAATGTAACACAATATTGGCGGCAAATATTGCTAAATAAGGGCAAAATGTAAACACCACAATATTGGGGAAATATTTCACGCCAATATCGGCGCAATATTGGCTAAATATGAGAAAATGTAAACACCCCAATATTGGTCAATATTGGCTGCAAATATTGGCTAAATAATAATAAAATGTAAACACTCTAATATTGCTAAATAAGGGCAAAATATGAACACTCAATATTGGGGCAATATTGGCTACAGATATTGGGTAAATAAGGGCAAAATGTAAACACCCCAATATTGGTGCAATATTTCATGCCAATATTGACGCAATATTTCATGCCAATATTGGAGCAATATTGGATACCAATGTTGGGGCAACATTTCACTCCAATATCGGTGTAATATTGGCTACAAATATCGGCTAAACATTGGCAAAAAGTAAACACCCCAATATTGGGGCAATATTGGCTGCAAATATTGGCGTAATATTGGTTACAAATATTGGCTAAATAAGGGCAAAATGTAAACACCCCAATATTGGCGCAATATTGGCTGCAAATATTGGCTAAATAAGGGCAAAATGTAAACATCCCAATACTGGGGCAATATTGGCTGCAAATATTGGCTAAATAAGGGCAAAATGTAAACACCCCAATATTGGCGCAATATTGGCTGCAAATATTGGCTAAATAAGGGCAAAATGTAAACACCCCAATATTGGGGTAATATTGGCTACAAATATGGGGGGTAATATTGGTTACAAATATTGGCTAAATAAGGGCAAAATGTAAACACCCCAATATTGGGGCAATATTGCCTGCAAATATTGGCGTAATATTGGTTACAAATATTGGCTAAATAAGGGCAAAATGTAAACACCCCAATATTGGCGCAATATTGCCTGCAAATATTGGCGTAATATTGGTTACAAATATTGGCTAAATAAGGGCAAAATGTAAACACCCCAATATTGGCTGCAAATATTGGCTAAATAAGGGCAAAATGTAAACACCCCAATATTGGGGTAATATTGGCTACAAATATGGGGGTAATATTGGTTACAAATATTGGCTAAATAAGGGCAAAATGTAAACACCCCAATATTGGGGCAATATTGCCTGCAAATATTGGCGTAATATTGGTTACAAATATTGGCTAAATAAGGGCAAAATGTAAACACCCCAATATTGGCGCAATATTGGCTGCAAATATTGGCTAAATAAGGGCAAAATGTAAACACCCCAATATTGGGGCAATATTGGCTGCAAATATTGGCGTAATATTGGTTACAAATATTGGCTAAATAAGGGCAAAATGTAAACACCCCAATATTGGCGCAATATTGGCTGCAAATATTGGCTAAATAAGGGCAAAATGTAAACACCCCAATATTGGGGCAATATTGGCTACAAATATTGGCTACAAATATTGGCGAAATATTGGTTACAAATATTGGCTAAATAAGGGCAAAATGTAAACACCCCAATATTGGCGCAATATTGGCTGCAAATATTGGCTAAATAAGGGCAAAATGTAAACACCCCAATATTGGGGCAATATTGGCTGCAAGTATCGGCGTAATATTGGTTACAAATATTGGCTAAATAAGGGCAAAATGTAAACACCCCAATATTGGGGCAATATTGGCTGCAAATATTGGCTAAATAAGGGCAAAATGTAAACAGCCCAATATTGGGGCAATATTGGCTGAAAATATTGGCTAAATAAGGGCAAAATGTAAACACCCCAATATTTGCTGCAAATATAGGCTAAATAAGGGCAAAATGTAAACACCCCAATATTGGCGCAATATTGGCTGCAAATATTGGCTAAATAAGGGCAAAATGTAAACACCCCAATATTGGCTAAATAAAGGTAAAATGTAAACACCCCAATATTGGGACAATATTTCTTGCCAATATCGGGCAGTATTGGCTAAATAAGAGCAAAATGTAAACATTCCAATATTGTGACAATCTTGTCTGCAAATATTGGGGTACTATTGGTTGCAAACATTGGCTAAATAAGGACAAAATGCAAAAACCGCAATATTGGGGCAATATTGGCATAATATTGGGTGCAAAAATTAGCTAAAATATTTCAAAATATGAACACCCAATATTGGGGCAATATTTCATACCAATATTGGGGCTATATTTTATACCAATATTGGCGCAATATTGGCTGCAAATATTGGCTAAATAAGGGCAAAATGTAAACACCCCAATATTCATGCCAATATTGAGCCAAGATTTAGCCAATATTGGCCCAATATTGTTTGGCTACTGGGGTTATATTATCGCAATAGAAAATAAATCAAAGATAGTATAGAACTAAATGTGAATAAGCTATTATCCGAAGAGTCCCTGTAGATGTTTCATATATTAGATACTAAGATATTTAATATTTTAGATGGTTTTGTCAAAATTTTCATTTTTTATTTATTATTTATTATTATTATTTTTATTTTCATTTATTGTCAAAATCTTCAAGTTATTTTAAAACTTCTAAGTAAGAAGATGTAGGTTTTACATTACTTCAATTATTTTTAATTCCAAGATTAATATTTTAAAACAGTAAATTATGAAAATCTTATGAAATAAGCAAACAGTAATCATAAATATATAAACATTAAGTGACAGAATTGTCATAACTGTTTTCATTATAAAATAAAGGTCATCACGTACAGGTAAAAAAAAAATGACTTTTTTTTCCATACATTTTTAAAGAAAAACTGATGATTTAACCAACGATAAAGTAGGTTTTTTGTACGCATTATCTAAGTTTTTTACAGTTAAATTAAGCAAAATGACGCAAGTTCCTTACATTTATCATGTATTTTGAAAAAAAAAAATGGTATTTAAATCATAGTAATTATTACAATGTGTTAATTTTTGCTTATTGATTATATTTATGTTGATATATTACGAAGAAATCCTATAAAATAAATAAATAAATAAATAACTGTCTCTGAAAACCATTTATCGATCTAAAACGGTCTAAAAAATATTTCAAAAGCAAATAATAATATGTAATGTGCTTTCATACTGCATTTGTTTTCATTATTTAATAATTTTAATCACATATTTCGAACGAAAATTACAAAACGGATTCAACAGCGTAACATATATTCATCCGTACGTAATACACAATACTGGCCAAAAAATGAAAATTTTTGAAATTTCGTAATTTTTTAAAGAAATATACACAAAAATCAGCGAAAACGTTATTTATGTTTTATTAATTGTGCATAGAAGTGTTTCTGAACATTTTAAGCACCCATACACATTCAATATTTAGTTCGACCTTCTTTGGCTGTAATAAAGGCCTTCACTTGGCATTCCGGAAATATACTTCTTCTAAAGTTTTTTAATCCGAGGATTGTGGTGCCAGATTTTAAATATTCGTTCAATTAAGCGAAGTTTTGTTGTACAAACATTTCCGATACGCTTTTCTTCATACCATTCCAAAGAGACTCAACAGGGTTTATTTCTGGACTATTCCCTGGCCAGTTCAAGAACCTCCAAATCCGGAGAAGCCAAAAACTCCTCAATTGACTATCCATGTGGCAAGGTGCACCGTCGTGCATTACTATACCATCATTATTTCGCTACGATTCTCTTATCAAAGGCCACATACAACTTTGTAGCTCTTCCTTATATTGGTGTTGGTTCATTTTTCCTTGAAAAACATAAAGTATACCGGTTCCATATGTTGCCATGACGTTCCATATCTTAACCTTTGTTGAGTGCTTGACAGTGTACTTGAGTCATTCCTGCTGGAACTTTTCTCCCAGTTTCCGCCTAACAAAGAAGAACTTCTCGCTAATTATCTCCATTATCAACTAGACTAAAATCACACTTGAAATCAAAAGTTACAGTCTTTAAATACTAATTTTGACTTACCAAACATGAAGTGTATAAATTAATTTAATTTATCATGTCAAAAATTAATTTGTACACTTTTTCTATAATAATAAAAGCAAATTATCTTTGCCCTATCTTCTGCTGTACAATGTTTATGCGCATGTGCCCAAGTGAGTCTCTTTTTGCGCATGGCTACAGTTAGCTTAGATGTTTTTGCCAGGTCGACAAGCCTTGAAACCTTACACAATTGCCTTCTTCGTAGTGTTCTTGAGCTGACATTGACGCCAGTATTATTCCAACTTGATAACAGTTGCTTTGAAGTGGTTTTCCATTTGTTTCGACTCATTCGAATAAAATTTATGTGATCACGGAGCGCGGTTAGTTATTTACTCCTGCACTTTGACCGGTCTGTGTTTTTCGCAGAAAGGCCCATACAAACTTCCTACGAATTATACGCACACTTTAGAGTGAAACATGCACCATAGATGCTATTTAAATGTTTTGAGGTTAGTATGCTGAAGCTGGGCATGAATTTCTCAGACTCTTTCGTAGACTGAGATACCGATTTTTACCCATTCTTAAACCAACAGCTTATTTCTTTGAAAATTTGCAACGGAAAGCTTAAACTATGTAAAATTGTATGTAAAACACTTATGAAATATCAAAATAACAATTATACATAATCGTCATACAGTAAACGCAGTGCACGCCGCTTGGAAAGACCACACACACAAATAACAAATTAACATCATTTTCTACAATTAACACGTTGGGTGCCACGATGACTGACACTGAAGCGCTGAAAATTTACAATGTTTAAAGTAATTTTTAAGAAAGTATAATCCTGTAATAAATAAAAGGTAGATAAATTTTAAATATTTATTCAGTATTATTTAAAACAATGTATTTTTTTTTAGTTTTGCATCATAATTTAGACGTCAGCCATCGGTAAATGACGCGTTTCAATCGGAAAGTTCGCTGTCAGCCACCGGTGGCTGACGTGGTGCTTAACGTGTTAACATCCTGCAGTTGCTTAGGACCGATGGCGTCACTCAAATACTTTAGAAGCTTAATGCAACTCCATTGGCATTCAGCCAAATGATCAATCTTCAATATATAAACGCAAAAGTTACATACAATTACTAAAACTATCTTAAAATGAACAAAAGTAGGCGAATGTACATGTTTAAAAAAATTACCATTTTTTTGGCCAGGACAGTACATATTATATATAACGAAAAAAATATACAAGTAAAATTCGCTTTTCTCAATTCAAAATGACTTTTGGCTAATAAAATTCAGCTTTCCCCATAAATCTCTGAGAAATGATTCTAAGAGATAAATGATTGGAACAGTTGAATACAAAAAACATCATTTTTTAAATAACAAATGTTTTTGAATGCAATATAAATTGCTTAAAACATATTTTTTGATAATATTTATTTAGCTAGCCATTTATAAAAAGTATTAATCAAATAAGTGATAAATTGTGGTATCGGAAAGATTATATTTAAAATGAAAAGAGTTTCTCACAAACACTCTATAATATGGGCTTTCTAAAATTGATTTCTTTCCTATGATTTAATTATACTAGAGCATCAATCTAGAAAAGAATATATTATACTATTTTTTTTTTAAAATCTAGGACAATATAGTATAACCACTAACAAAATATACAACAACCTCTTACGAGCTACTCATAATTTGGAAAACTGTTGTTTACCTTTAGAAACATTTCAAACCAATATTTTCTCATATTTAAAGAAGCATTTGCTATTGAATTTTAGAAACGTTTCCTAGTACTTTGCATAGTATATAAATAAGTTTATTCAAACAAGAATAGCGGTTTTTAAAATGCTTTCACTATATAGTTAAACATTTCAGCTGAACGATTGAGCTTATACAGTCAATAATAACAAAATTATATAAATTTTAATGTTAATTTGGTTAATTTATAATGATTGGCTGTAAAGGATATTTTATGAAATTAAAAATATTTATTTGAGAAATTATGTCATTCCCAAAACTAAATTTCCGAGTTAAGAAAACTGATTAATATACTATACAAACTACTCACAAACATTTCCGAAAATTTAGAACAGCGAAATAAACTTTGGTTTTATAAGTGCTTCTTTAAATATCGAATATATATAGATTTATGAGTTCACTAAAGATAAAAAACCATTTTTGGAATCGTGTGTACACTGTAAAAAAATAATGCCAGTTTTTCGGTAGGAATCGGAAAAATAGTTGCCCTTATCGTACCGGAATAATTTCCAACCCAGCTTGGAATAAAATCCATAAAATCGGAATAAAATCCGTAAAATACCGTTTAACTGACTATTTCTTTATTTGTACGGATTTTATTCCGAGCTAGATCGGAAATTACTCCAGTACGATAAGGGCAACTATTTTTCCGATTCTTACCGGAAAACTGGCAGTATTTTTTTTTTTTTACAGTGTAACTCACAAGATGCTATATATTTTTTTCGTTCGTGCTTACGTTATATTTCTTCAAATTATGAAACATCCGTCTTTTCTGTATAAGTGTAGAATACTACACTGTAACTCATATGATAAATAATATTTTTAATATCTTTACAGAACAAGCATGTACAAAATTTAACGATGTCAAATAGTTTCGTACAATAGTCTATAGCTCTCTTTGTTTTATTTTCTTTTTGGGGTTAAAACAAATTAGCTGCATGAAATCAATGTAAAACTTTTTTTGGAAACTTTAAAGCAAATTCAAATGCGTTTTGTAGCAATTTTGCAACTTCGATATTTTTGTTAATCATTACTGACATTTGCGTAAGTATAGATGGTATCGCAAATCAGGAAAACAAATTAAAAAGTTATTGATCTTTTTATTCAAATTATGAGATTTTACACAGCTGATTTACAATTAAAAACATACTGTAGACATTTAATTAAAAGTACTTATGGAAACCAGTTTTAGAAATTTATTTACTTTTTGTCTCTAGTAGTGTGAAGGTTTTTGTTAATCAATATTAATGGGACCATTAGCTGTATCAATTTGCAAGTGATAGATTCCCAATGATCAGAGATATTTTGTTGTCATTTCATAAATCGCTAAAATTTTATGAAAATATATAAGCTTACCTTTGACGTTTTATGCAGTAAAAGAAACGTTTTATCCAATTAAGTTTTTTACTACTTATGCCTGTCCGTCGAGCAACCAGATGGAGTGACTAGTTGAAAATTTTATCTTAATTGCCGAAACGTCAGTGAAGGCTTACTGTGGAGACACGAAAAGTTTTAATTTCCGTTTGTTGCCGAAACGTCAGTGAAGGCTTACTGTGGAGACACGAAAAGTTTTGGTTTCTGTTAGTCTGTCTGTCTGTTCTGCGATAACTGCCGCAAAAAGCATCCGATCGGCTTGAAATTCACTGGGCATGTTGATGAGGTACCCGGACTTAGCTGTATAGTTTTTGGTTAAATTTGGTTCATTCGTTCGGGAAATATGGAACATTTTATTTTGCTCTATAATGCTTTTCAATGGCAAGTCAGACGATTTTCAGATTTTCATTTGTTGAGAGAAATGGCGCATATGAAAAATGGATTTAAATGGTAAATTTTTTATGCTGAAATTTTTAAATAACATTATTAAATTATTCCAATAAATTATGTCAATATATTTGCTAGATTTTTTTAATTAGGTTTATAATATTGGCGGGGAATTTTATGCATGTTTTCCAATAATATAAAGGATTTTGTTTTATCAAATTGACATAATGCATATTTCATTTTTTTCCTTTTCTTTCTCTGTTGCCTAGCAACGAATTTGGTCCAAATAATATTAGTATAATTGCGCGTATAATGCTTGAGTAAAGCCAACGTCAAAACAGATGAATTAATGCATTTGTATCTTTGCATATAGACGGATTTTAGCCCAGAAATAAAAATAGGCAATATTTCATTTATTTTATTGAAATATTTTGCTTAAAAATACAAAAGTTCATTATTTTCATAGAGAATAACGTAACATTTTCCCATAACATTTACCAATATTTCTTTAATTGTTGCCAAGAAAATCAAAACCAGGAATAATATTTTCTTTTAAACAATTTTCAATTGAAATGTTTTGTCGTGAAACTGGAAAATTAAAAATAAAATTAAGAATAGAAAAATTAATATGGCGGCATATTAAAAAAAAAAAAAAAACCTCTCGAGTATTTCTTAATATAACAAGATGAAAAGTTTTGAGTAAGTACGCATAGCAGGTGAATTAGACGTCATTTATCGAAAACAAAGATGCTGGAATAAAAAGATCTTGGGTAAAATAAAATTAACTATTATTCAAGGAGAAAAGAGATAGATGGAGATGCAGTATGTCGTAAAAACAGTTTGCAATACGATGTGCGTTATCGCTCAGATTTAAATGCTCTCATTCGGTCCAAACAAAACAAGCACGTGGAACAGGGACCAAATTCTTTGACTTCATCCGTTTTTTTTTTTTTTTTTTTTTTTTTTTTTTTTTTGTTTTTTTTTTTAAGCACGTTGTTGTGTTGTGCCGAATGTAGCGGATTTTAGGCGTCACTTCAATATTTATTGTCTGTGTACGGTTAACATGAATATTTTATTTTAAATTTAAATTTTATTAATTTATTAAAAAAAACTTATGCTTATCGTTATAAATCACAGCGTAAAAAAAAGCTAAGATATACTATAACCATCCGCACAATCAATACAAAATTGCGAATGTAAATTTAAATAGACTACGGGGGGTTCAGGGGGGCAGAGCCCCCCTGAAGAAATGTAATTTTTGATTTAAAAAGTTACCAGAATAAGTAGCTCATCAGAATTTCAGAACATTAATGTACAATCACTTGTTTAACATTTTTAATTTCTTAAACTTTACGAAGTATCTTGTATGCTCATAAATATTTATGTAATTTGAAAACTTTAAAAAGCGATTTGTAGGAAGTTGAATATTATGCAATGAGTGTTAAAAAACAATGACTTGCAAAGATGACGTTGAGGCTCCTGATCTGCAGATTTACTAGTTGCCGAAACGTCAGTGAAGGCTTACTGTGGAGACACGAAAAGTTTTGGTTTCCGTTAGTCTGTCTGTCTGTTAGTCTGTCTGTCTGTTCCGCGATAACTGCCGCAAAAAGCATCCGATCGGCTTGAAATTCCCTGGGCATGTTGATGAGCTCCCCGGATTTAGCTGTATAGTTTTGGGTTAAATTTGGTTCATTCGTTCGGAATATACAGAACATTTTATTTTGTGATATAATGCTTTTCTATGGGAAGTCAGACGATTTTCAAATTTTCATTTGTTGAAAGAAATCGCTCATATGAATAATAGATTTAAATGGTAAATTTTGGATGCTGAAATTTTTAAATAAGGGTATTAAATTATTCTTATTAGTTTGCAATTTTGTCAAAACATTTGTCAGAGCTTTTAAATTAGGTGTATAACTTATGATAGAATTTTATAGATGTGTTCGAATAATATAAAATATTTTATTTTATGAATTTACTTATATTTCATTTTTTCTTTTAACCGTTGCGTAGCAACAGCATCTCATCTAAAAATATCATAAATGTGAAAGTATGTATGGTTTTTTGAAGTCAAATCAAAGCAAAAGGAATGAATTAATGAATGCCTTTGTATAGATATTTGCATATAGATTTATTTAAACGCAGAAATGAAAATAGTATTTATATACTATATAGAATAATATTTTCATTTATTTATTCAACTATTTGATTATAAATGAAAAAGTTCGTTATTTTCATACAGAATAAACTGACATTATTCTGTTAAATTTTATAAACTTTATTGTTGCCAAAAAAAAAAAATGAATAACAATTTCTCCCAAAGAGTTAATTTTAATTTGTAAGATTTTCACGTGCAAAAGAAAAATGGAATAAGCAAATAAAAAATAAAAAAAGGATATATAGGACAGGAATGAATACATATAAACATTTCACACCAAATACCACCTAAAATAGTTTTTGTAGCAGTATTTTCCCAGCACTACGAAGAAAGATTCCTCGATTTACACGATTTTATTTGGCCTTCCTTTTCTCATTCTTTGCGATTTCATTTTCGCAATTGCGTGCATTAATTGGCACAAAATTTTACATTTTTATGACTGAGATATATGTAAGGCCATACAAATAAGAAATTCCGTATTGTCTCCTATAAAATGTGATAGTTTGTTGGTTAATCATATATGTTTTTATTAAGAGGAGCAGAGCTGCCAAGCCTCCGGCGTTCTCGATACCAGTATTTTAATACAGAAAATGTTACTTTATTTAATTGAAACATTTGCGCGATTTAAAAGAAAATTTTCTCTAAGATAATAGTGATGTGCAAAAAGCTTGAGACTTGGCATGTCTGGTGGGGAGTGAAATGTTTTACTTAATGCATTTATCTCTATTTTAATGCTACGTGAACAACGTCCGTGTAACAGCTTGTAGAGTGTAAAATAAATTAAATTATTAAAATAATCCTTATTACGAAAAATGAAACAGAAAGTCCGGCTAAGGGAAATGAAATGTTAGTTAACCTTTCGTAATTTGACTTGAACATAGGTTTGCGTCAAATTTCAACGGTATTTGTAACATCACGATTTTAAATTAAATGTAGATACTATTAAAAGAAAATCACAAAATATACTTAAAGGCGCCAAATCATGTTTATCTATTTAACGATGATGAATTATTAACTGTTAGGTTTAGAAGCCCCCCTACTTTAGGGTGATTTTAGTAAGTTAATGCTATCGAGTACATTTTTTGATATTTAGATTAGATCTTAGATATAAATATTGCAGAATGGTATTCAAAATTATTTTTTATAAACAAAATTTATAAAGGTATTAGATTTCTAAATTAGATGTTTCAGTTTACATTTCCAAAAGTTCTTTATTCATTAGATACAGGTATTTGTGGTTAGCAGGCAAGTAAATACTGCTGTATGGATATTAGGATAACGTAAAATGCTTGACAGAATTATTGCTTATCCTTATAAATCGCAGTGTAAAAAGAAATCTAAGATATAGGGTAATCATTAACTCAATCAGTAGAAAATTACAAATGCAAAATAAATTACACAACGGGGGGTTCAGGGGGGCAGAGCCCTCCTGAAGAAATTTGCTTTATTATATAAAATTTACTAGAATAAGTAGCTCGTGAGAATTTCAGAATATCCTTACATAACAACGTGTTTAATTTAACGCTTTTAATGTCTGAAACCATCGAAATATTTTTTTCCTTTTATAAATGTTTGTGTAATTTAAATAGTTTAAATTTTGTTTTTGTAGAAAGATTAATATTACGCAAAGTTTGATAAAAACAATGAGTTGCAGAGATGACGTTGAGGCTCTTGATCTGCAGATTTACTAGTTGCCGAAACGTCAGTGAAGGCTTACTGTGGAGACACGAAAAGTTTTAATTTCCGTTTGTCTGTCTGTCTGTTCCGCGATAACTGCCGCAAAAAGCATCCGATCGGCTTGAAATTAATTGGTCATGTTGATGAGGTACTCGGACTTAGCTGTATAGTTTTTGGTTAAATTTGGTTCATTCGTTCGGGAAATATAGAACATTTTATTTTGCTCTGTAATGCTTTTCTATGGCAAGTCAGACGATTTTCAAATTTTCATTTCTTGAAAGAAATGGCTCATATAAAAAATGGATTTAAATGGTAAATTTTGGATGCTGAAATTTTTAAATAAGATTATTAAATTATTCCAATTAGTTTGAAATTATGTCAATATATTTGCGAGATTTTTTAAATTAGTTTATAATTTTGGGGGGAACTTTAAGCATGTTTTCCAATAATATAAAGCATTTTTTTTTATCATTGACATAATACATATTTCATTTTTTACCTTTTCTTTCATCAGTTGCCTAGCAACGTATTTGGTCGTAATAATATTAGTATAAATGCGTCTATAATATTTCAGTAAAGCCAACGTCAAAACGGATGAATTATTGCATTTGTATTTTTGCATATAGATGGATTTTAGCCTCAGAAATAAAAATAGGCAATATTTTATATATTTTATTCAAATATTTTTCTTAAAAATACAAAAGTTCATTATTTTCATAGAGAATAATGTGACATTTTTTCATAAAATTTATCAATGTTTCTTTAATCCTTGCCAAGAAAATCAAAAACCTGAATAATATTTTCTCTTAAACAATTTTCAATTGAAAGATTTTGACGTGAAACAGGGAAATGAAAAAAAAAATAATAAGAATAAAAAAATTAATATGGCGACATATTGGGAATAAAAAGAAAACTCTCAAGTATTTCTTAATATAACAAGATGAAAGGTTTTGAGTAAGTACGAATAGCAGGTGAATTAGACGTCATTTATGAAAAAAAAAAAAAAAAAAAGATGTTGGAATAAAAAGATCTTGGCTAAAATAAAATTAACTATTATTCACAGAGGAAAAAGATAGATGGAGATGCAGTATGCCGTAAAAACAGTTTGCAATATGATGTGCGTTATCGCTCAGATTTAAATGCCCTCATTCGGCCCAAACAAAACAAGCACGTGGAACAGGGACCGAATTCTTTGACTTCATCCGTGAATTTTTTCTGTAAAATGAAAAATGATCTGCTTATATTTAAGCATTCTAAAGTAGCATTTCATCGTATTATGAATTAAAAACTGTATTACTAAAAATATTTTTCTTTTCTTTCTTTCTTTTTTTAAGCACGCCGTTGTGTTTGGGTCGAATGTAGCGGATTTTAAGGTTACATTTTTGGCGTCACTTCAAGATTTATTGTTTGCGTACGTTTAACATAAGGATTTAATTTTAAATTTTAAATTTATTTATTTATAAAGAAAACTTATGCTTATCCTTATAAATCACAGCGTAAAAAAATCTATGATATACTATAACCATCCGCACAATCAATAAAAAATTACGAATGTAAATTTAAATAGACTACGGGGGGTTCAGTGGGGCAGAGCCCCCCCCCCCCCTGAAGAAATACAATTTTTGATTTAAAAAGTTACCAGAATAAGCAGCTCATCAGAATTTCAGAACATCAGTGTATAACCACTTGTTTAACACATTTAATTTCTGAAACTTTACGAAGTATTTTGTATTCTTATAAATATTTATGTAATTTGAAAACTTTAAAAAGCGATTTGTAGGAAGATGAATATTACGCAATAAGTGTTAAAAAACAATGACTTTCAAAGATGACGTTGAGACTCCTGATCTGCAGATTTACTGGTATATTTAATCTAGACTAGTTGAGTATTTTAGTGCATTTGAATATTTTATCTATATTCAAAATTAAATGCACATATTTTAAATTTTTCAATAAAAAATCATCATGGTATTGCTTTCGGTCTTGCAAAAGAAAATCTATCGAACTTTTAAATTTGATTTTTTGTTACGTGTTTTAAAAAAAATATATCTGAGCAGGAAAGTCATAGAGAAATTGTCTCACATTCAATAAGTTAACAAATAAAAATTCAGTAAACCCATTTGCTGAAATATTTCACATATTTTTATGCCATTACGTTGTCCACATTTCAAACATAAAATGAAACTGACCTTAAACATTGTCAAATATAACTTTTTCGGGCAAAACATGAGGAAAAAAATTGTGCTCAATTTTTATATAAAGAATAAATTTCCCTTATTTTCAATATAAATGAAGGAAATATATTTTACCTGGAAAAGTAGCTTTTAACTTTCACTTTTAGAATAGCCTCTAGATTGCACACCCTTTTAAAATAAACATTTTTAAAACAAATATCTTGTGCAACATTATAAACTGAAAGCAGAAAAGGAAATTTTTTCTAGTTTACCGTTTTGCGGATTTAAACAGAACACTTTAAGGCTGTTTGTAAAGAATTTGATGACGCAAAATCTCTTTAGGGATGTGGCATCCCTAAACTCCTTCCCCCTTGCTGTGCCAAAAAAATACTTTAAAGGTTAAAGAACTCTCAATTAATTCGCATTCATAAAGAATTGATGTTTCATTTTATAATAAAATATCGTAGGTCTTTATTCGTTTGCAGGCCATTTAATTGGTCAAATTGATGCTCGAGTATTAAAAAAATGCATGTACTTTTCTAAAAGAAATATGGCTTTACATTTCTCGTAAATAATATGTAATTTATCTTAAAGATTTTAAAGATTTCAAACAGAAAAATGTTTTTTACTACTTAAAATCCAAGAATCATCCAAACAAATAAGGTTATTATATCGGTCAAGAAGCTAGTTCAATCAGCGAAAACACCCAATCACTATTGTTAATCCAATACGAGAAATAACTTAAGGTACCTCGTTTCCATTTCAATATTTTTAAATGATTTTTTTTATATTGGATAGATAAGACCTATCTACACAAAGGCTGTTTTTCACTTTTTCGATTTTTTACAGATATTTTTAAGTAGAACACTTTTACTTTCGGAACCACTTTCGAAATTGAAAACATCCTCAAAAAACATTTTGAAAGCAAAATTGAAAAATAAGAAATGGCTTTTGTAGAGATCGACCTCAACTATCCAATTTAAAAATCCTCTAAAATCTTTGAACAGCAAACGTGATATCTTTAAACATTTCTTCCATTAGCGAGCGGGTGTTTTCGCGTGACAGGATTAGCCACTTAAAAATAGTTTTAATGTAATTAAAAATAGTAACAAAATTTATATGGCATTAAATAAAATTTTAGAAACATATAGATCGTGTGCTAAACAGTTTTGTATTTGCTTAAAGGAGGCAAATAGGAGTAGAATTACAAATAAATTTCACAAAGATGCTATTTGTGGCTTATTATTCCATGCTACATTTGATTTATTTTGCTGATTGTAGTTAACTGATTCTAGTTAGTTGCCTCTTGTAGGAAGGTTTATTTAGTTTGAAATTAGAAAAAGGAAAATTTTCCTGATCAATACCCTCACGAAACTAGTTCATCAGTATTCAAAATAAGCTTTGATAAATATATGAAAAATTTAATAAAATTCTTCTTTAGCTGCTTTTGAAAAAAAGACTGTTTAGTTTCCTTACCTTACGCTACCTTAAGGCTCGAGTAGAGTCGTAAAAATATTGTAATGAATACCATTGATCGATATACACAACACTTCATAACTCATGCGAAAAACAAACACAAAAATGTATTTCTGGATGTTTTAAATATGTTGCGGTATCGGTTTTTTATGATAGCTATTTATTTTTCAAAATTTTCTGAAACGGATGACCATTCAAAACGTCTTTTCATCTTCATTCTGAGCGGAAAATGGTGTTCTTCATTTTAAGTTTTATAGCAGCTTGATATACGCGCATAAAAAGCTCCTGCATCGAGCTTATTTAAAAAAATAAAATGCACTCCATAAAAGTTATATTTACTTAGCTTAACTATATGTATTTTTGGCGTTATTAGTATAACTTTACTTTTTGGAATGCTTTTTCAACAGTGAAAAATTCGCATTTTTATTTATTTGTTTATTTATTCATTTGAGAGAGAAAATCATACAAAAAATTCAAAGATGTTCTGTAGAAACGTGTCGTGTGATTCAAACGATACATTTTAATGTTATTCAAGAGCATCGACGGATTGTAAATTTTTTTATAAAGACTCAAGACGTTTTAAAGTTTCTTTGAGCGAACGAATCTTTTATTCTTCGAAAAAGCTGAACTGTGATATCATATGAAGCGTTTGCAAAAGAAGTATAAAATTCAAAAATATTATAGGGGAGACTAAGGAGGGTTGACCATACGTGAGGGTTTGACTCACAAATCAGTTTTCATATTTAAAAGAATTTCAGAGTTTTTTCAATAGGTGTCAAACGAAGCTACTGGAATGCTCAAACAACAGTCTTTGTTTCATACAGCTAATCTAAATAGGTGTGGAAAAATCAATTGGGAAGTTTTTTCAACCTAAAAGTTGTGTTTTTTAGAATTATTTTGTAAGCTTTTTTGAGATCAAATATATCCTAGAAATTTAAGTAAGTAGGTTTTAAGTAATGCAGAAATATCGAGTTTTCATTCCAGGCATAAAGATTGTACAGTAAGTTAGGCTTAACATAAAAATGTGCTATTCTTTAGAAAAGGGTATGTGAGGAGGCTTGACCCAGTCAATGTAAGGAAGGGTTGACCAGATGCTCAAAGCTCCCTTAATTAAGAGGTTTTGGAAATCTTTTTATTATACACTGTGCATAATTAAAGATTAATGGTTATATGTAAAAAAGATTGTAAATTTATTCTGTAAAGCTACAGTACAATGGGGTGATGAAAAAGAGATGAAAAGAAATTTTTAAAACTGATTAAAGAAAGCTGATTAAAAAAATTGCTATAGTATCCATTGCAAGAAACATTTAATGAAATATAAATGGGAAAAGTTGATAGGAAATTTCTCCATCTAAATATTAATTATATAGGTAAATAGAAACAGGAAAAGACTAGAAAGTACGAAAGCAGCAATCTTAACCATTTCAGGGGCAGTGGCATGCTTATTAAACAATTTAATTTTAATTCCCAAACGCCACAATGTCACCAGAATTTTGCTAAAATCTTTTCATTTGATATGTATGTGAAATATGGCCTTTTTCTTATTTCCAAATAAATTTGTTCATAAATTCCGGTGCAAATCATTTATTGCAACATTTTAGTACTGAAAGTACTTTATACCTGAAAGGGTTATAATACGTTAATGATAAGTTAAGTACTCGTGCGGTACATAGCATTGATCGAAAAACTTTAAGAAGGTATGTAGACAAATCATACCAGAATGAATACAATGAGATGAAGTCAAACTATGTGGCTACTAGAGTTGTCAGATCGAGTGTTGCAAACTGTAGGACAAGGAGATAAAAAAGTGCGGGAGAGTGGCTCAAAAATCCGGACATAATAATACATGAAACCCTATGAAAATGGAACCTATCTCTAACGGAATGCTGTCTTAAATGTTAAAATTTCATTTCCCATGCTGTAGAATTGTACCTCATCACACAAAATCATGTTTGAAACAAAAGTTTTCTCCTCTCACATGTGATTGCGCCTAAACCGGTTTGTTTAAGCGTCATATTTTCAAAAAGTATTTTTTTATAATAATCAAAGCATGAAGCTTAAAATTATTTTGCTTTTTTAAAACTGATTTTATTTCTCTTCAGAAATATTTCAATATAAAACAAAGTGGGTAATGCCTCCCATACAGTGGGTCAACCCTCCCGTATATTGCCTTTACACAATACCCGCCTTGACACAAAAATTTGATGAAAAACATTCATTTTTTGTTACGTGTTTCCAAAAAAATATCTGAGCAAGAAAGCCACAGAGAAATAGTCTCACATTCAATATGTTAACGAATAAAAATTTAGTAAACCCATTAGCTGAAATAATTCAGATCTTTTTAGGCCATTATGTTGTCCACATTTAAACATAAAATGAAAAGAGACTGTAAGCACTGCAAAAAATACAACTGTTTTTCGGCAAAATGGGAGAAAAAAAATTGGTGCACAGTTTGTATGTAAAGATGAAAATTCCCTTATTCTCAATATAAATGTAGGAAATATATTTTACCTGGAAAAGTAGCTTTAAACTTTACCTTTTAGAATAGCCTCTAGATTGCACACCCTTTTAAAATAAACACTTTAAAAATAAATATCCTGTGCAACATTATAAACTGAAAGACTTTTTTTCTAGTTTATCGTAACGCGGATTTAAAAAGAATACTTTAAGGCTGTTTGTATAGAACTTGATGGCGCAAAATCTCTTTAGGGATGTGCCAAATTATATTATCTTTGTGTAAGTCACACTTTACTATTATTTTCCGATATTTAAATACACTCCAATGAAAATATTAATTCATAAATTTTATATTTCATCCATACCTAAACAAACCATTAGATATCTTAACAGACAATGCAATATTGCATATGTGAATGCGCGATAATTTTTAGCCGATGTACAACAGTAGATGAACTTCGTCACATTATACGGATAATAAGTTATTGAGATTAAAATTTATTACTTTTGTGCACAGATTGTAAATATATTCCGGATTTTTTAATGTTGAACGTAAGAATTTATATAAAATCCTTACTTTCTCTATTCTTAGTTTAAGAACTTTCTGGTGTAAAATATGGTAACTGTTAGTTTTTTATTCTTTTCTGATTTTTATGAAAATATTTTTTAATGCATACAACACTTTGAACTCACAGGATTTATTTGTTACTTAATATAATTAATTGTAATGAAAAACGAAAGGCATTTGAAATTATATTATAAAGGAAACATGTCCGTGAATAACGCTGAGGTACTAATGACGGTAGATACACCCAACCAATAAATATCGTTTATATTGCAATTTGCTTAAGTTATAGACGTCGTACAATTTAAAATTTTACACTGTCGAAAATGGAAAAAAATCTTCATTCAAATGTAGTTTATTTAAAAACTGTATCTCAAGTTACTAATATTTATTAATTTTAAAAAAAATCCAGCATTTTGTTGTTGTTGTTGTTGTTTTATCGCTATCTCGTGCAACCCGAAAGCGCATGATTAATCCGTTTGCATTCAAAAGTATATAAAAATTTTGGCATTTGTTTTCTTCTAGTATTTCGTGATGAAATAAATTTCATGGATAAATAAATAAAATATTATAAATAAAACACTAATTTATCAGACCTAATCAAACTTTGTACTTAAACAACTAAAGTTAGCTGAATCAAATAGTCTAAAGTAGTAAAAGTAGTAAATGGGGTAAATAGTGAAATTTGTGGCGATTACTTCGGTTATTAACTTCTGTCACAAGGCTACTACGAAAGTGTCGCTTTTAGTAAATTTCAAAATTTTAAACTTAAAATTACACTATATGCAAAATACTCAAAAGATGACAAAAATATTAAAAAAATATGTTAAATTACTTTAATTTTTCTTAGTACTTTCAGCAATATACATAGCCTTCGTCAGAGAATAGAAAAATACTATTATTAGCGTCCTACTTTCAAATTTCAGGTAGTTGATGCTGATAGGAGTGAAATTGAATATCAATTTTTAGATCCGAAAAACATTTTAAAAATAACACTATGGATATAGAGGGAAGTGAAATGTTACGAGTTTTACTATTATTTAAGCAGACAGAGATAAAGTCTGGCTATGTTGTAGGAAAAAACGTCATTACAAACAGTATCTTCTTTAGTAATAATTTCTATTGTTTCACGGATAATTAAATCATGATAATTCTTTAAGCGACATATAATTTTTGTATCTTCGAAATTAACTTATATATTCTGCTTCTGGTTAAGTCTTGACAGGGCTGCTGTTGCCCAGTTGTACTTCCAATATCTCAGATGTTCTTTAACACGATCTTTAAGTTTACGAGAAGTCATTCCTATGCATTCTAGATAAATATTTTCTGTTTCCAGTGGAATTACATATACTCCTTAAACTTCATCTTTCGCGATCTGGTCTATTTTGGCATTAAGTAGATCTTTCAATTTTACTGGAGGTGTAGCGATTAAGTTTACGTCAAAGCGAAAAAGTAAAATAGAAAGATCTAGTTAGTGCCAAAATAGACCCTATCCCGAAAGATGAAGTTTTGCATTTCTCTGACGAAGGATATGTATATATTTGAAAGTACTAAGAAATATTAAAGCAATTTAACATCTTTTTGAATATGTTTGTCATATTTTTAGTGTTTGCACATAGCGCAATTTTATGTTTAACTTTTTAAAGATGAATTTAACATTCTATTTATTTATTTGCTGTTTCAAAATTTTATTTGAATTTGTTTTTGATGTTTTTTTTTATACAAACATAATATTTAATGTTTTTAGAGGGAAATCTGAAAAAATATGTTAAAAAAAAACCCTATTAACATTGTCAAGAAAAAAAAATACTTTCACCAATATTCTCTAACTTTGAAAGTCCGTGTTGGATCCTCTAGGTTTAATTAGGGAGACTCTTTGCTTATAAGTACAATACAATGATATCTATCAGACAAAATTATTGAAAATATTTTAACTAAAGGCCCAGTTTAAAGATATCAGTTGTTTTAGAAGAAACAATTTTTTTGCGGAGTGGGGGGTGGGGTGGCGTTGCAATTTTCTTTCGAAACGCTAATCGTGAATATCTAGAAAGTTTAATTTTCTCAGTTACATTGTTTTACATACGGGCCCTTTAATTAATGACAGTCAGACAGAACTTGAAATTGCTTATCATTAAAAACTGCAGAAACATTTGTGTTATCTCGAGAGTTTTTATCATTTACGTGTTCGCTCAAACTTAATTATCTAATTAAATAAAGCATGTATTTGAACTTTCCTAACATTAAGGATAATTTCTGCATCTTTCATCTGTAAATATCGTGTAATTTAATTAAGTTTTATTTCAAAATACCATTTAATTTCACACTTAAAAATATTATTTATATTTGAGGTATAAATGATTAAATCATCAAAAGTTATTAAGTAGAAACTTTAAACGCGACAAAGTATTTAATGCAATATACCGGGAGAGACAAAAGTTCGTTAAGAGTTTAAAAACTCATAAAAAAAGGAAAAAATTATGAAAACATAGTACGGTTTACAAGAAAGGGCTCACAAGGTAGTCATTTTTTTCAGCAACAATAAATAAATAAATAAATAAATAAATAGTTAAAAAAAATCACAATACGCTCCATTCATTTGTTCTTCCAATAAAAAATGTTCAGCATGACCTCCAAAACATTCTACGACACAACTGTTGTCCGGTTTTAAATGAAAGTTTTATATTAAATAAAATGATAATGAAATAAAAAAAAAACATTGTTCTTAGCATAAACTTAAGGGAGGACAAACTAATTGCCAAATTAGTTTAAAATAATAACGTTTTCTAAAATATGAAAAAAAAATATCTGTTAAGATTAAATTTTGAGTTGCCATCATTAGAGAAAAGCATTTAAAATTAGAAAAAAAAAATTAATATTTCGAAAACTAATTCGAATTTAAAAATTCTAATATCAGTTTTGAGATCTGGGCGTCAATACGGATTTTTGGTGTTAATTTCATCACATAATATTCCATATTTTAGGAGCTAACGCCGTGAAACTTAATCAGTTGTTTAATCAGTCGTTTCATACATTCGTTTCATTTCAGTCGGTTAATAATATCCGTTTCATAAATTCGTTTCATTAGGATTTTATATATATAGGATATATATATATATATATATATATATATATATATATATATATACAGGGTGATCTTTTTTTAAAGTGACAGTGTTTGGAGCGCCCTGTAGCGCGATCTAATAGCCGAAATGGCACCAAACTTGGTATTTAGACTAATCAAGACATAGGAAAAAGGATTCCATGAAAAACATTTAGTTCCAAAAATCGCCGCTAGGGCATTTTGTGGCGCTGTGCAATGTATAAAATGTGGGAAAAGAAAAATACTAAAACATACAATCATACAGTTAAATTATTAATGTTTATTTACTACATTAACTTACTACATTACTAATTTAAAATTGTGTTTTGGATCATCAGTGTCCTCTACATATATTATTTTTAAACTTTTGTTTTGCTGCTAAAAAAACAGACTGTCGTGTGAGCCCTTTCTTTCAAACCGCACTCCTTTAATATAATTTCTTCCATTTTTATGAGTTTTTAAAGTTTTAACGAATTTTTGGTTCACCCGGTATCTCTTTTGTACGTCCTCTCTGATTGAAAAATAAAACTAAAAAAAGTAAACTGCATATATATATATATATATATATATATATATATATATATATATATATATATATATATATATATATATATATATTGTCCTTAAACTTTTAGTGTAACTATCTAAAAATGTATTCTGTTCATACAGAAATTCTCTCTAAAGCGAGAAATTTTCATGCTCCGGATAAAATAAATGCAATAATACCTTATAAAATTGAAACTTGTGAAAAATAAATTTTTTCCCGTACCTAGCGATTTTACTTTGGTATGTTTTACTGTAATTAAAAATTATAAATAAGGTACAGTAAATGAAATTATAAATCCAGTTACAATCATATGTGTTAAAATAATAAAACTTTGTAAAAAATCACCATAAAATTAAAACAAAACACAGGACGCGTTTCGAGCTAAAAACATAACAGCTCGTCATCAGCTACAGCATACACGTGTCCGTAAACGAACAAGTTCAAAATCGCCAGTTTTCGGTGCTGTTTCGCTGCAATCATATGTGTTGCTTAATTGTGAGATATGAAGTTAAGTTAGTACTTTGTATTAATATTCAGTATCCGAAAAACCTCTTTCTATGTAAGAAAAATAGTGAAAAATAAAATTTTTCTTTGAAAGTTTTATAAACTACAATAATTTATGCTTGCCTTTATCACATTATTACTTTGTGGGCTTTATTTATAGTGATTTAGAATGAAACTTTCCCCTATTAAAAACCTTTATATATATATATATATATATATATATATATATATATATATATATATACATATATATAAAATCCTAATGAAACGAATGTATGAAACGACTGATTTAACAACGATTAAGTTTCACGGCGTTAACTTCTAAAATATGGAATATTATGCGATGAAATTAACACCAAAAATCCGTATTGACGCCCAGATCTCAAAACTGATATTAGAATTTTTAAATTCGAATTAGTTTTTGAAATATTAATTTTTTTTCTAATTTTAAATACTTTTCTCTAATGATGGCAACTCAAAATTTAATCTTAACAAATATTTTTTTTTTCATATTTTAGAAAACGTTATTATTTTAAAGTAATTTGGCCTCCCTTAAGTGTATGCTAAGAACAAGGCTTTATTTTTCTATTTCATTATCATTTTATTTAATACAAAACTTGCATTTAAAACTGAAACATTTAGAATTAATGGCTTTCACTTATTTCTTTTTCATAAACGAAACGAAAACGCACCGCATATACGCACCGGGGTACCTAACTTGCGCCAAAATGGCGTTATTTTACCTGACATGGTAACCTGGCTATTGTTGCTTATTTATTAACCCTCTCTCTGCGTAATTGTGTTATCAAAATAGCTTCAAAAACTCCGTACGTGATTCCTTCGCGACGAGTGTTTGTTAAGAATTTTTATTCTTTTGCCACCGGTTTTTCAAAAAAAAAAAAATCGTCGTATTTAATCGGGAAAATGCTCCGATTAGATAAGACAAAATTTACAGTAAAAAGTAACTGGTGGGAAGGATCAAGGTGGTTTCATTAGACGGATAAAATGCATCCCCAATGAAATCTCGTGTTGCGCAAATTTTGCTACTTTTACGTCGCCCGAGAAACTCTCGGGTTGCGAAGCGAGAGGGTTAATAAATGATTATTAACATTTATATTCTTTTTGTTTAAAAAATATTACAAATTGTTTTGTTCTATAGTTATTATTATTTTTATTATTTAGTGTTATTTCATTTTAAAAGTAGTAGAATAATTTTTAAAATAATAGTTTTTGACAAATTGTCGTAAAAAACCCCGGTGCGTATATGACATCTGTGTTAAATATTAAATAATGCAAGAAATCATTACATTCGATTTCAAATTCAAAGAAAATGACCAGTATCGCCAAATTATATAAATCGCCAAAACACTCGCCAAATTAATCGTAATTAGTTGACGTAATTTTTATTTTAAATAACGAAAGGACAAATAAATTAGTATAAAAATACAAATACAAAAAAAAAGTCGAAATAAAAATCACTTGATGGCGTAAACACGTGTGCCTTTCTTACAGTCAAGTGAATGTGATATTTGCGATTAACCATTATTGGCATTTAATCTTATAGTCTGGCGATAGATTTTTGTCAATGGGATAACCAAGTAGTACCGTTTTAATTTGCCACTCAAAAAATAAAAAAAATCTTCACATTTTGGACAGCGACTGCCTGTTTATACGGTATCATCGATTGCTTGATCTCCCTGTTTTTACAGAACTTTTCGTGATGTTATTACATTTAACACAAAACAAGGTACGTTTCCTTGCGTTTTCATTGTAATGTTTTGATATTTCTCGAAATTATTCCCTTTCAACGCAATTTCAGTTAGGATGAAAGACCCTGTATTTGTGGCTAAATACGTGGTTTGTGATCCAATGTTCTATGGTAATTTTTCAACCTCATGATGCCTTCCATCATCCCTCTTTTTATCATTCGAATTTTGAAACACACTGTATATTTATAAAATAGAAAATAGAAACAGAAATAAATTTCAAATGCATTTATATGAACTACACAAAGCTTCAGCAAAAGCTATACATCTAATGAAACTGGGTGAAAATGTATTTTTTAAATAACATTTTTTATTACTAAATGTTTATAAATTAAATGTAACTGCTATTTGAGGCGAAAAATCTACTTTAAAAGATTCAAATGTACCTGTTGCAGATATGTAGGGAATGTAAAGTACATTTTTTAAAAATTAGGGTAAGAATTCAAATTCGTTGTTGAAATAGTTCTGCAGTTATTTTTATATAATATACACTTGTAAAATTTATATACTTTCTGTTGTGACGATTCATTTAGTGACGTGACAATAAAGTGGTAGTACAAATAATAGAAATATTACCCAATCCGCGTTGTGAAAAATCAAAAGAGGGTAATATTAATTAATAAAATAGGAGGAGATTAAATTTTGAATAAAATTATACGTCAATACTCAGAATCGACTTATTTAACGTTAAAAATTTATATTCAGGATTCAGTAGGTTGCATAGATAATTATTCGATTTAATATTTTCTAAAATTAAACTCTTAAAACTCATAAATTTTATAAACCTCTGAAAAGAAAGAATAAGAATAATGATTCAAAGAAAAGATAGCACATATATAATCAATTTTTATTATTTTCAATCACCTAACTTTCACATATCAAACATAATTATTCTTAAATGCATATTAATTTGACAGCAGACTCAGTTTCGTGAGATCTCATAACAAGATAATTATGAGTCATATCTTTGTGGAATTTTGGATTAGGAACCTTGGTTGAATTTCTCACAGCACAAATAAATGGCTTCTTAGCCCAAGTTATTGACAAATTTCCAACGCTAACATTTTAATATTATGATTAGTCCATAATAATGATAAATACTCATATCTGCATTAAAATTTTGCCTATAAAATTTTAGACATAGAAATTCCTACGCACACAATATAAATATATAATAAAATAATGGCCATATATTCAGTAATGAAAATTTTTCTCTCACCATTTTTTCTCTTCGTTTACGGCGATCTGACGTCACCTGTGAGATTCGGACCCCCTTTGCCACACACGATGATACCAATAAATAGTAGCCCTGTCAGTGCTAAGAGCATCATAAATATTTGTGACTGGTTTTATTATTCACCTGTCTTTTATGGCGTCCATGTGTCCTTCCTTTAAGTTTTATTGCCCTATTTTCGTCTGAAGTATATGTGAATTTTTATCACACTGTTAATTTTCATATAAAATGTTACAAAATTCTTAATTAATTGCCATATTACGAAATACATTCAATATTCACAAACCTTAAATTTTTACAAATGAAATGATACCAAAAACATATATATTCATCCATATACTTATTATAAATTATTTTTCTTTATCTAAATACTCTTAAGATTTTTTTCAAATTAATTTACTTTATTTATTTTATAAAGAAATATTTGTCAAAATACCATTTATTATTTTCTCTTGAATAATAATAGATTGTTCTGTTTTGTACAAATATTTTAATTGTATAACAAGCTGTGTGTATAGATTTCTATACCACACTTTCCCTGTCCTATAAGTTAAATTTAGGAAACATTTATCCATGCTCTGAGAAATGCAAAACTAAAAAATTCACTTTTCTACGTCCAAAACTCAGCGAGTCATGATAATTTAAATTTTATAAAATTTTCCACTCTAGAAACAGACAGGATTTTTTTAGTGCTTGACAGCTCCGAAATGTCGTAAAATACAAAATATCATAATTCGGTAAATTTTGGCAGTAAAAGATTGCAATGTTTACTGTTGTACTCGTAAGAACATTGGGAAAAATTTTAAATGCAAATGTTGGGATCTAGGGAATATGAAGATTTTTTAATAAGTTTTATTTAAAATAATGGCAGAACTAATTCATCGTCATATTCTTAGTCCCAGTTTACTTTGAAGACTTTCCCAATTTACATTGCCTATGTAAAGTATCACCAACAGGTAAATTTCAAACTAATTTTCTTGTTTTAGTTATACCCTGTATAACACTTATCTAATGATAGAGTATTACTCATTTTAAAACATTTCGGTATAAAAGCATATTTATAGATTTTATTATATTTTCTTACGCATCACTTCTTTTCGAAGTGACACCATTTATACATTAGTTACGACATCAGACGGGATGTGATTATTTTTTGTTTTTTTTTAAGGCGTTATCTGAGGTTCTGCCACTTTTTTAGAAAATGAGGAATTTTTTTGTTGTGATTTATTTATGTAATTAAGCCCCAGCAGTATTATAATATAAACATTGTTGTACAATTGTACATTTTTTATAAATAGTTGTCACTTTTGAAATTCTCTCATGCAGGTTTACATCCTAAAACAATAACTATACGTATTTCTGTACACAAACCAATGTTGCAAATTTTGAAAATTTGTTCTTTTTTTTTTTTTTTTTTTTTTTAAAGTACTTATGAGGCTCTCTCACATGTTTTGGACTTTTAAGTCCCTGAATAATATTTTTCTTTATTTCAGTACATATTCTTGTGCTTTTTTTTATTTCTCATACTGTAAAACATCCCATTGCATGACTGTATAACAATATTAACGAGATAAATAAGTTTTGGACGATGTTGGAGCTCCAAATATACCACGAAATTTTCACGAAATTTCTTGACTGTCTCGTGTCCCTGATGTTGATTTTTAAGTTTGGAGGTGTCCGTATAAAATTTTTCAATAAACGTAATTCGATGTATTTTTTTTCCGAAACTGGGAATATTGTTATATATATATAAGTGTGGCAAAAAATTAAGCCGCACACATTTTTACGGTTGTTATATTTTTTTATCTGTGCCCCCAGATTTTGGATTTCTTACCGTCCCTCGTGTTAAAATTATACAGAAAATCCCTTCAGATGCAGCCATAGAATTTTTTCAACTTTTTTTTCATGCAGAATTATGCTAGAAAAAGGATGGATAAAATTCTTTGACAGGAAATTTACTTCAGAATTTAAATATCAATGTCAAACACCGTGGCTTTAATGGTAGACTTACCGTCCACATGTTTTATTTCTGTACTTTTCCAGGTAATTTATTATTATTTTTTTTATCCAATGTAAATAACTGTTGATAAAAATCAATGAACATTGTGGGTATCACTTAGTGTTAACCTGATTTGCCTAAAAATATGTGGTAATTTTCCTTACCGTCCCATCCTTACCACCCCTTTTTTTCCCTTACTATCACTTTTTTCCCTTACCGTCCCGTTTTTTCCCCTTAAAGTCCCTTACTCAAAATCCTTTTAAAACAATGATAAACCAAAATGTTGTACTAAAAATAATACTACCTTGTTATTATTTCTTACTGGTACGTCCTGTGGGTACTATGCAAATTCGTTAAAAGTTAAAATTTAGAAGTAAATAAAAAGTTCGAGTGGTAAAATGGTAAGGAAAATTAAACTCGCAAGTTTAACTTAAACCTTAGTTAAGTAAAAAATTCTTCGCTGCTGACCATTTTGTCTTTATTTTGAATCATTAAGGCATTCATTTATAACCAAAAGTTTAAAATGTTATTTTATTAAGTTTAATATTACCAGATTTTTATTCTTGAAAGTTCAAAATTTGTGAGAATGCCTCTCATGTGGAATGACTGTAAATTGCCCAGTGTTAAAATTTGAAATTTTGTAATATACAATTTTGTTTAATTTAAATAAAGAGATTAATGCAATAGACCAAAAATAATATTATTACTTTCCTTAATCACGTAACTAGTTTTTTATTACCCTTCAAGGATCAGCATGAAGGCAAAAGTGGAGCTTAATTAAGATCAGAAGAATGTACTGTGTCGCACTAGGTGACCAGGACATCACTAATCAATGACAGGAATATTTTTTTCCTCATTTCTCGAAATTTTAAAATCTTAACATAGGCTTTTCTTCCAGACACCCACTCAATTACGACTGAAATTTCTTCTCATGCATTCTCAATTTTTATGAACAATGACGTGCTTAAGGACGACTGTGACTGTTAAAAATAATGATGGGAATTAATTTAACTAAATAACTTTAAAACTAAAATGAAAGTTAGTCTTTGAAATTAATCTTTACTATAGAGCTAAAAACTATTTAAACTTCAGTCGTTTGCTTATAAATTTTATACCAATCCAATATTGGGTAGTTTTTGCCTTCTTCTTTCTAAAGAAGAATGTATTGTTATCGATCTTATTTTCGACGGACTTAAACGTTTTCGAGTGAGAGATAACAAAAACTTCTTTATACAAAATGTCTGTCTGTCCATGTGTATGTCCGTGTGTCCATATATCCGTGTGTCCATATATCCGTGTGTGTGTATCTTCGCTTTGTATCATTAAACAGTGCATGAAGTCATGCATAGAATTGAACCAAATTTCATATATATGTTTTTAACTAAAGCAATTAGCTTCTCCTTGAAATTTAAAGTATTCCACTTGAAAGAGAAGCTGTATAACGATTTTTCTTGATTTTTCACAGTTTTGTTGTACATTGGCTGTTCATGCTTTGACTTAGAATTCGCATCTGGTTAACCCGGCGATTCTAAAGTTGCTGATGTATAATAGATAATGAACAATATTGATTTTAATAAATATTATGATCAAGATCTCGTTTTTACTCTGATTAGTAAACTGAAGCAAAAATTTAAAATGAAAATCAAAGTCGGTGCATTATTGAAGTAATACCACTGGAAGATTAACATGTGTAACAACTCTTTCAAATATTAACATGTATGAGAAAGAAGAAAGTTTTGGACATAGTTTAGAAATAGACCAGTTTTAGGTCTACTTCTAGTAGCTTCTCAAATGTAGTAGCCGTTTCTGCTTTTTTGAAACGAGATTGTTGAAGTATTATGTAGTTTCAACTTGCAACATTTATGACTAATTTTATAAATTAAAGTTACATTAAGAATACTAGGACTTTTAAATATTGTTAAGAAAAACCGAAGAAAAATTGTTACATGTATTAATATTTCAAAATACTTTTTTATAGTTTTATAACTATAATTTTTGTTATTCTAATAATTAGATATGTAGATAATTACATATGTATTTCTTTAATATAGATGTAAAACAATTTTTATGTCCTGATATATTTATTGGATGCTTAACGTACTAAGTTCATATATTTTCTATTCAGCATACTTCTAAACTGTTAACACACTGTAAAATACTATTAAGGGGTCTCAGGACTCTTAAAATTGGAAAAAACGAAAGAAAAGACCATTTTCAACATTTAACATCTTAAAATATATATGATTTAAAAACACAATATTTATACGGATGAAAGATATAAGAATGTTCTTTCATTGCATGTATTTAAAAAATGGCAAGATGCAGAATTATTATTTATAAGGGGCTCCAAACTGTCAGACATTTCTCGAGCAGAAAATTAATATAGCAGCATACGCGCAAGATTACAAAATAAATTTTGTAACTAGAATGAATATTTTGTGCATAATTATACTTCAGATTATGATAATTACACTGAACTTAAAGAAATTTGTATTTAAAATATTTTTATATTTTTAATACAAAGTTGTATTTAGCTAATACAAAATTTAGAAAATTTCAACAGTATAATAATCTGAAAAGACATTTTTCGGAACAATAAAATGACGTTCGGTTTATAGATATTAACATGAAACATGCGTTTGGAAATTTTCATGAAAAGTTATTCAGAAGTTTTAGAGATATCCTGCGCGTTATGCATAAAAACGTCATTTATAGCAAAATGACTTCAAAGTTTCGGAAACGCCACTTCAGATAGTAAGCGGATATAATTCCAAAAACCATAACTTCTGTATTTAATAGGGATTTAAAAAAAAAACAATTATATAAAAATGTTCAGAAAAGATAGGAATTTAAGATCTAGAACAAATGAATTTTTAAAAATTTTGGAAGCTTTAAGAGTTCTGAGACTCCTTAAGACGAACTTTAATATATTTCATTATTTGACAGAATTAAATAGAAATTGCGATATAAGTGTCGAATTTATTACTCTAGATAAAAAAAATTGAGGAACTTCTGAAAAGGTAGCTGTATACTTTCACAATATAAATATGCTCATAGGCTCTTAATATTAAATTATGAACTTCCGAAAACACATTAACGTTTCTCCAGAAGTAAACAATTTAAGCACAAATTTCAAATTGAAGCTTCATCCGCGAAAACATATTTAGTTTCATTTATACCTCAATAAATGATCAAGAGAAGAAAACAAAACAGACATATTTTTAATTAACTTACCCAAGCTTAGATTTTTTTATCGTTCTTATCTACGTTTCTTCTATGTAATCAGACGCAATTCGTTAATTATCAGTTATGTCTTTGTCTTTTAATGCTAAATAAAACATAAGTTACAATTTGAAAACTATACACTTATTTACATACAAAATCAAAATCATATTAGAATAATTTTATGTAAAATTTATCGAACTCTTGTTAATTTATCAAAAAAATATTTATCGCTCGGAATATAATAGTAAATACAAGATGGAAGAAATAAAAACGTCATTCTAGAGTAAAAATGTAGAAAACGTTAAAAATAATACAAAGAGAAAAAAAAAAACTTATTCCAGAATAAGTGAACTGTGTTTTCATCCATGGAGCTTTTGTAGTCGGTTAAAGTGTTTCGATTAGTTCCTTTGAGATTTGTTGAGATCACTCGAAAGGACGAGATTTGTTCCGTTGGGAAGTAAATTTGACTTCAGCATTTTTCACTTATCATTTTGACTCAGTGTAAATAATTTAAAAGATTAAGGCATGGGGGTCAAAGTTCCTAACTTTTTCTCGAGACAGACAAAAAGTATACAGATGTTTTAATATCTAAAAGTATTTTTAAAATTAAAAAAGAGCATAAAATAACGTAACAAACAAATGAGAAAATTTCAAACAAATAACACGAAAACCAAACTTTCTTTTTTCTTGAAGATTATAAATAATACTTTATTAAGTAGTAATTCAGAAAAAACTTAAAGCTCTAATTTTTAAATTGTGATCAATGCCAAAATATAACACCAACTTTATTTAAAACATTTTTTCCTTCATACTTAAATTCAAAATGAAAAACTTAAATTCCGAATAAATTATCCCGCAAATTAAAGTATCCAACAAACTTTTTAATTCAATATTTTTAGCCTCACATGTTTCTCTCACACATAATAGGGCAATAAATGCATCCAGTTTATCTAGTGATATAGACAATTCATTACTTCCCAATATTCGCTGAGCTTCTTTCTCTATGCCCTTTTTGATATGTTTAAATACATTTTGATTTATAAATAATCTCCATGAACTAAGTACACTTCCATCAGTTATAAATCGTTTGGCATAAGACGTTGCTCAATCAGGTATTCGAAGCACATTCTGTTTTGAAAATCTACCGCGACGAGATGCACAATTTCCACGTTGTACCATCTGTAGCAATATGGACATCAGGAGTACTGTATTTAGAACTTGCATCATCATCTTCGGATTCAGAGGAAGTACTATCTTCTCGAGGAAAAAAGTCATCTCCGAATGCAATATCATCCACATCAGAAGCGTTGAAACTTTCATCAGAGAAATATTGCAACATACGTAGACATACCTCTGTTTTGGACAATGGCGTCACATCATTTTCGGTTCAAAATGCAATAGTTATCCGTATTTTTACGTGTGAGAGTTTACATACGAGTTTCAGATAATTAAACTAGTGCACAAACAAACCCCTTTCAGTAAAAATGAAAGTTTATTGGAATATATTACCATAGTTTTGCTCACTGCGAACTGATCAGAACGAAGAATTTTCTAGATTTAAACGACATTTGATAAACGGTTAAGGGAACGCGCCAAAAGTGAGACTGTTATGACATCTACTAGATAAAATGAGCATTAAAAGTGACTGCGGTCACTTTGAAAGCTTCGGTGGTTCTGCGTATAATACTACAATACTTCATAAATTTTGGCTGACTGGAGATTTTATCACTGGCATATCATAGCTTTTTGCATTACAGGAAAAGTCATGGACACAGAAAGTTATAGGGGAGACTAGGGAGGGTTGACCCACTTTTTACAAAATTATTTTTTATTTTTTAAATAATGAACGTAGAATAAAGTTTTAAATATCATTTTATTCGATATACAATCAGTTATCAAAAGAAAATTACGATATAAGTGTAGCATATAAGAAATTTGAAAAATGATTGATTTTAATCATGAAAAAATAATGGGTCAAGGCTCCCCACGTATGGGAGGGTTGACCCACTATATGGGAGGCTTGAACCGCTTTGTTTTATATTGCAATATTTGTGAAGAAAAATAAAATCAGTTTAAAAAATGCAAAATAACTTTATACTACATGCTTTAATTATTATAAAAAAAATATTTTTTTAAATATGATGCCTAAACAAACCTGTTGAGATGCCATCGCAAGTCAGAGGAGAAAAATTTTGTTCTAAACAGGATTTTGTCTGAGCAGGTATAATTGTATAGCAGGGAAAATGAAATTTTAACATTTACGGCAGTATTCTGTTAGAGAAACTTTCCGTTTTCATAGAGTTTCATTTCATTATGTTCGGGTTTAGGAGCCACTGACCCACTTTTTTTTTCTCATTGTCCTATTTTCTTGACACTCGACATGACAATGTCAACTATGTGACAACTCTAGATGTCACAAAGCTTGGCTCCATCTCACTGTAGTCACCCTGGTGAAATTTGTCTGCATACCTTCCTAAAGTTTTTCGATCGATGCAATGTTCTTTTGCAGCCGTATGAGTACTTAACTTATCATTAACATGATTTAAACCTTTAAAGGGCAAAGTAATTTCAGTATTAAAATGTTGAAATAAATTACTAACATCGGAATTTACGAACAAATTTATTTGGAAATAAGGAAAAGTCTATATTTCACATACATATTAAATGGAAAAGATTTTACCAAAATTCTAGTGCCATTGTGACGTTTTGGAATTAAAATTAAGTCTTTTTATAAGCATAACTCTGCCACTGAAAGGGTTAAGACTGTTGCTTTCATCCTGTCTAATCTTTCCCACTGTTTCTATTTACCTATTGTAAGTAATATTTACATGGAAAAAAGTTCCTATCAACTTTCCCATTTTCTAGCATTTTTTACATTTATCTTTAGTCAATTTTAAATATTTTCTTTTCCATGAAACCATTTTACTGTAGCTTTACCGAATAAATTTACATTATTATATATATAGAACCATTTACTTTTCATTATGCATGGTCCAAATAAAAATATTACCAAAACCGCTCAATTAATGGAGCCTTTAGCATCTGGTCAACCCTCCCTCACATTGACTGGGTCAAGCGTCCCTACATAGACCTTTTCTAAAGAAGAGCACATTGTTATGTTAAGCCTAACTTACTGTACAATCTTTATGCCTGGAATGAAAACTCGATATTTCTGCATTACTTAAAACCTACTTACTTAAATTTCTAGGATATATTTGATCTCAAAAAAGCTTACAAAATAATTCTAAAAAACACAACTTTTAGGTTGAAAAAACTTCCCAATTGATTTTTCCACACCTATTTAGATTAGCTGTATGAAACAAAGACTGTTGTTTGAGCATTCCAGTAGCTTCGTTTGACACCTATTGAAAAAACTCTGAAATTCTTTTAAATATGAAAAATTATGGGTGGGTCAAGCCTCCCGTATGGTCAACCATCCCTAGTCTCCCCTACTCTAAATAGAAACAAATTGTTACGGAATGAAAGTTTCGAAACGGTCAAAATGACCACCTTGGCGGTTCTAGTATCAAACGTTGTGTGTAGTCATCGGATGCATTTATTGCTGTCAATCTGGATTCAGATTTAAAAGACAGAAAGTTTTCCATTGGATACAATTTTAAATATGCCGGTAGTGCTTTATCTTGTTAGTTGAGAAAGCAGACAATCACGGCTTTTTTTCAAAGCGGAAGTAGAATATATGACCTTTTTAGGAGATGCCAACTAAGAGACAATGAATCTTTCAAGGTTCTTATACAACCTTTTCCCTGATATAAAGACTGTGTTTACTATAACGTTGTGTGAAAACCAGTCTGCTCAAAAAGTAGTACGGAATCTAGTGATACATTAATGTTTTGTAGCACTCTGATATTTGACATCGTTTTATACGATAAATATTTGATGGGGGTAAAATAAACGTCAAATACTTCGAAACTTAGAATATGCCTGGAAGAATTCAGTAATTCTCTAAACGCTTATAAACATAAACAAAATGTTGAGAACAGCATAACAACATAAACACATGTTGTGAATTGGTAGCACTAAATGCTTAAGAATATTCTGTATTATTTTAAAGACTTTTACCATGCGTTTAAATTATGAGTTTCTATTTATAATTTTATAATAAAATTTTTCTGTGCAACTTGCATATACATTAGTACCGGGCACACCGAGCATCATTCGGAGATTTTTTATTCTGCGATCATATTGCATTGAAAAAATTTTATGTATTTATTATTTAAGCGTACTTATTTCTACATGAAAATGTCATTTCTTATTTCTAAAAAAAATAATAACACATACTAAATATTCGTTTTTTGAGCTTTTTTATTTATTTACAAATCTATATCCCTTTCTTAGTACTTTCTAGTAAACCATTTTATTACGTATTTCTGCAGTCTTTTATGTACTAAATTGATTGGTTGTTTGTGTGTTCAATACTTCTTTTCATACAACATTATGATTGTGATGAGGATTTTCTGTAGGTAGAAGTACCTTTAAGTTGTTTTGCCTCTTAAACCTCGAAAAAGCAACGTAGAGCATGCCATGCATAAAACAGGTGTCCGTAAGTCGACGCCAACAAATTCGAAGGTCTGACCATGAGTTTTATGTATAGTTATTGCAAATGCTGGCCTCAGAGGAAATTGATGCCTTTGCATCGTGCATCCAAGTTGATATCTGCTTGAATCGAGAGTTAGTCGCGGAAAATGTACTTCGATACCTGAATATTCTCTTGTGATTATTTTTGCTTTGATTATGTTATTTCAAAGATCTTTAATAATTAACCTAGTTCCATTGCAAAGGCCTTCTGAAACATCTAAATTGCGCAATAGTATGATTATTGCGTTATTTTTAAGCTTTAACTCATGAGGTGGCAAATCAGTTATTTCGATGGAATTGAGAAATTCCGTCGTAAACTGGACAGCTCCTTTAGGTTGATCTTTGACGGGATCGTAGCTGTAGTAGATTTTATACTCTCCAGGAAGCTTTTCAATAATTTTGGCGTTAATCTTGCTGACATCTTTATTTTATGGTGAAAGGATAGCTCGATTCTTCATTTCTTCATAACTTCCTTTCTTTAAGCAGTTTCCAAAGACTTCATCAATGAGATGACCATTTGAAAGTATATCTATGGGTAGTTAGATTTCACCCATCGCGTTCTCAGGTAGCTCCCCATTTCCAAGTTTCAAAAGATATTTAGCAAATTCTCTTTTCTCCGGATCAACGCAAATGTTATGTGTTAATGAAATTGAATTGAAGTGGTGAAACAGCTCACTTTTTTTGATTGATAAATACAATATTTCACTTCTGTTTGCTCGTAGTTGGATGGGTAGACATTGACGGAAGTCCCCTCTTAGGACCATAATCTTTCCACCAAATGGCAAAATTGGATTTCCAATAGAGCGCAGCAATTGATCTATGTTGTGAAGTCCGTATTTTGGCATCATAGGAGCTTCATCCATTTAAAATACATCAACTTTGCTTAGATGGACTGCTTTAGTGGATCTAGGTTTGATCTGGGAAACTGAATCCGATGTCAATGGAACTTTAAGTCCAAAAGTCTTGAGTGAAGTACTTCCATCAGGTAGCAGCATAGAAGCAATCCCAGTAAATACCATGCAGTTTACTTTATGCTTTTGTCCTGAAAGGATGTAATGAAGAGTTTTGTATACAAAAGGCTTTCCAGTGCCTCCAGGTCCATCAATAAAGGAACATTTTGGTCGAGAGGTTGAATCATTTACTGAATGAAAAATGGTATTAATAATTACAATTTGTCTCCCTTTAAGAAGTTGATTCGTATGTTCTCCAATAGAAATAGACTCATTGGTGTTAATATTTTCTTCATTTAGCACGTTCTCGTATCCATCAATATCGTCCATACCAAGTTGACGAACCTAGTTTGGAAATTCCTACCTTCAGTAGCTTCTGTATTTAATTTGAATGTGATAATTCGATAAGCACGCTTAAGCGCTTCTTCCACAGAATTAACCATCCGTCCTGTTTCTCAGATGAAGTCTTCAGCCAAATCTTTCTTAAACATTTCCCACAGGCGTCTTGGATTTTCAGGAGATCCAAGAATGAGAATCTGTGTAAACTACGTTCTCGTGACTTTGGGCATCTTCGACATAGCAGATTCTCTCAGACTTTCAATCCATTGATGGTCATTATAAGTTAGTCCACGAACTAAACAAATTTGTTTATATGATGCATATGTAATGTCATCAACTGTTAGCATATCTTCGAAATTTGTTACATTCTTAACATGGTACAGCAACAGACGCAAGTGGCAGAGTTCTGGCTGGGAGATGAAATTTACGTTATGTATTCCACCAATAACGCGTAAACGGCGACTTCCCTGAATCCATCCGTTGGATTTTCCATCACATTTGAAGTATTCAGGAATTTGCCAATAGTAGTGATAGATAACTTCTTGAAAATTTCCGTTCAGAAGATTATTTGTTTCTCTTTGTTTTAGGCCTCAATTAAGCCGGAAATATCCCTCTAATGTTGAACCTTTCTGACCCGTATCTGCTAAATCTTCTTGTGCTAGATCAATGTTTGCAATTCTAAATTGACATGTAAATGGATATGTAAGCGTTTAATAGGATGGCTTTTCTTTTGAATCTCGTTGCCAATTAATTTCCAACATGCTTCTGGTGGAGTGATACATCGACCTTCACTATAGGTGTCTACTTCATTGTACATAAGTTTTCTTTGGTTTTCAACAGTCTTTATTGTTGCACAATCGTGCCCTTTGTAGATATATTTTACAGCACGAATATTTCCTACATATTCAACGTTTATATGACACTTGTATCTCTTCAACAGATAAGCATTGTATGAAGCTATGTGACGGTTATCTCTTGTTATTTTGCAACCATTTATATCCTTTCGATAAACAGCATGCTCGTGCGAAAATTCTAAACTGTGTTTATCCAACTGAGGATTATATCTATGTCGATAACTTGGTTTTTCATCGTCCGCTAAAGAAGTGATTTCGTTAAACATTTTAGGATAGTTGAAGCGACATTTCATGCACCCATTTTTATTAATAATACACGGTGCATTTGTGTTTTGTTTTCCACACGAGCTGTGAATCATCCATTTTAGCACCAGATTTCCTAATTCAGGATCATTATTAATGGGAATTTCAGCTGAAATCAGGTCATCAAGCTCCCCTGGGTTACGTATTCTACCTTCAGGAGTCATACTCAGTAGCAGATCCATATGTGAGAGGCCACGTTTCTGGAATTCTTTTGTATAAACGTAAGCGGCAGCCTTTCCAAACATTTGTTTTTTGTCCAATTCTTCAATAATGTCATCGAATTTAATTTTACAAATTCTAGTGACGAGATCAGGTCTATCTTGAGCAGGTTGCTCATGTATTACTCCATCTTCCAAGACAACTCTTGATGCCTCTTTAATTTCTGGCCATTCAGTATTTGATGTCACAGTGATAAAGAAATCTGGCGATCCATATCTGTAGACAATGGCCATCGCATCTTCGAACTGTTCAACATACTATCGCGTCGATCGAATGAATGAAGATGGTAGTATTATCTTTTCACCAACAACCGCATTTTTCTTTTCAGCGAGTGCCTTAATAATGTGGGTAACGCCAGAATATTGGTCAGCAAGAATTTTTTTTTTAAATTTGCCTTGATCCATTGGATGCGATCGCGCTCTGCTCTGATGTATGTATCAACGAGGTATTGTTGGAAAAGCCGACCACCAAAATGCAAAGGGTTGAAGTGTATTTGGCGCAAATCTGCATCTATAATAGCTGTTACTGGAGGAAAGTATTTAGTAAGTTCAAGTCGAAAAGCAATTCTATATTGTTCTATTTCTAGTCGAGTAAGATGCTGACAACTTACATAAGGTGTTTACAATTGTAGATCCACAGAATAGCCAAATGTTCCTTTGGGGTAAAATAGTGGATACGTGAATGGTTCTATCCGTTTATCAATATTACGCAAATTGACAATTTTTTTCCACGTTGATGTGCCACCATTTCGTTATCTGGAAAGCTTTGATCGGCGTTGAGTGTAAGCACGGCGCATACATCATTAGTCACAGGGACATTGAATCTTCTGTAATCAGCATTTTCTTGCATTGTAAACAGAAATTTGACATATGGAGCTTTTATTCCTTCTGCCTTAGCATGTCGATTCACTTCTTATTCAAATTCTCGCATCATCATAAATGATTGTGCAAACATATTTTGCGACCGAATAATATGCTCTAAAACTTCCATTAAATTTTGTCTGATTCCATGGTTGAGAGGATATTCGAGTCTTTCGTTAACAGCATCTTCTGAACTTAAAAAGTACATCAGACCATACTGCCGTCGTTCGAATTCGCCTTCACTGTTTTGTGTTGGATGAGCTGCCATATTCATCTTATGATAAACTTGTCCGCCGGCGACAAAGCTGTAAATACCACGGCTGTTAATTGTTCGATCATCATGTGCCTTAAATGAAGCCAAAGCAAAGCATGATTTTAAATTGCGAATTTTTTTGTGGATATTTTCAGAAAATGGATGGCATTTTAAAAAGAGACGCACCAATTCATTTGGAAAAATGAGGAAGTCAAGCTTAATTCGTCCATGTAAGCAGCAGTCGCCGAATGAGTCCTGGTTAATTTGGTTAGACACACGTTCTTCTGGAAAATGAATTGATTTGCAATGAATACATTCAATGTTAAAAGAATCCAATTTTCGGTACGTTGCTCCTTTATTAACTGCGCACTTCCATGTTCGCATTCGTTTCTTTACTAAAATTTGCAGGCGTCTTATGTAATGTTGTCTTTGTTCTTCTAAATCTTGATCTTGTGGCTTATTTATTTCATTTGCTATGTGCTGAATGGAACAATGCTTCATTCACGTATGGGTTCAATGCGGATTTCGTTTGTTTTGGCAACACTTTTCGGTCTTTTTAATGTACACAATTGATCTAATTCTTGGGATCCAGATTCATTAAGACAGTGCATCATATCTGCGATTTTTTGTCGGCTTCTTTCTTTAGCAGCACGCATTGGTCTAGACGTTGAAATATCATCTTCAATTTCAGTATTTCTAATCGGACTCGGCATTCTTTCGTTAAAGTTGAATTCTCGTTTTTTTAGGCCGTCCTGCAGACATAATGAATTTGAAGTTATACTAACTAAATTTAAATAAAAATGAATACTTTAGTTCTAACTTCACAGTATTAGTAATATTTACTTTTTTCAGTAAACATAGAAAAGTTATAGTTACTAAATATTAGTAGAATATCAATTAGTAATGGAGTTAACGTTTGTATTTACGGCTCCTAGTCTTAGCACGGTCAGAAACTAAAAGTCAGAGAAAATGATGTCATAGATGGGCAAAAGTTGAGATATTTCACTTTTAAATAGAAAAATTACTTGTTTTCTTTTAAATATAGTGTCATATATTCAGTGGGGGGAAGAAATATAAAATTTATTTTTTTCATTCCGAAGCATTTATTTGAGTACTTAAATAATATATTTTAAAGTAAAAAAAGGAAAAGAAAAGAAAACTTTGCATATGTCCGGAAATTTGGATTGTCATATATGAAAATAAACTATTTTTATATGCATGCGATTATCAAATATATCCTGAATGCTATACTCCATGTTTTATAAATTAAAGGATTAACAAGATACGTTGTCTAAGTCAATGTTTGGCGACAAAAAATAGCTATGTGAAAAGATTGACACAGAAAAATGATCTTGCTTTTAAAATTGTTGCTAATTTTGCGCCAGGGTATATCGCCATGGCAACAAACTATACAGATGTTTGTAACAGTATGGCAGTTTTTTTAAACTTAGCAAAAGTATAAGCACAGTTATTTATCAAGAAATATTACTAACGTTTATGAAAATATTTAATTTCAAGAAATATAATCGTAATCAATAATTATAATCAATCAATTTTTTTTTCATTCTAGCCAGTTAAAACAAATTTTACCGTATTTTTTATCTACATAAGCCGTTATCTAGTGTTCGATTGAGTGTAGTAGACAATCTTTTAGTGCCACTTTCGAGATTACCTTTCATTGTGTTGGCGAGGATTCCGATTACGGATGATTAAATATAAAAAAATTGCTTAAAATTACATTTTTTTCTACCTAAGTCGAGACTTAGTTGGAAGGTTTTCTCATATTAGAATAAAGTATATTTCATAAAAATCGTCAGACTTCTTTTCGTTTAATACCTCTTTTTTGAGTAATGAGCTTATTTTAACCACAGAAAACGATTTTTCTCGAATTAACGAATTAGCTAAATTGATTTCTTGAACTTGAATTAGAATAGGCGTCAAATTTTATGAAAATTTAGAGCCGTTTTCTATATATAGCAACAATTTCAGTGCTGAGTTTGTTTTAATCGATAAAAACGAATTTTCTTGAATTCGAAATCTAGCTAGATGTTTTTCTTGTGCTCGAATTAGTACAGAAAACACGTTTCATGTAAATTGCATGAGAATTTTTCGATTTATAGCAAGCAGAAGTGTCGGCTAAGATCTTGTTTTATCCTGTAAAAGCGAATTTTCTTGAATTCGGGAACTGGCTAGATCTTTTTCTCGTGCTCTGTTTAGTATATGGGTCATGTTTTGTGAAAATCGTTAGAGCCGTTTTCGATATATAGCAACATTTATAGTGCTGAGTTTGTTTTAATCGATAAAAACGAATTTTCTCGAATTCGAAACCTAGCTAGATGTGTTTCTCGTGCTCTAATTAGTATAGAAAACACGTTTAGTGTAAATTGCATGAGAATTTTTCGATTTATAGCAAGCAAAAGTTTCAGCTAAGATCTTGTTTTACTCTGTAAAAACAAACTTTCTCGTATTCGGAACCTAGCTAGATCTTTTTCTCGTGCTCTATTTAGTATAAGAGGCAAGTTTCAGAAAATCGATCCAGTAGTTTACCATATCATTCATAATCGGGAAAATCGCTTGCTAGTTTAATATATATGACATGTAAAATGTCTGAACAATGTTTTTTCAAGAAAATCTACTTTACGTGCCTCATAAAACAACAGAGTAATGAAAATTTATTGTCGTATCAATAACATTTATACAATATTTATTTTCGAACATATCGCCGCAGACGTATAGTTGCATCATTATTAGATTGTTCAAGGACCGAGAGTATATTATTTGAGGAAAAAATGCAGCCGATAAGTCCCATTCAAGTTTTGAAAAAATAATTGTGTTTATTATTAATATGTAGTATATAAGCGACTTCGCTTTCTGTGCGTGCAAACAACAGGGTAAGGAAAATTTATTCAAGTATCAATAACATTTATTTACTTATGCGCACAATATCTTCAATTAGATATCATGTAATAAATAATAAGCATATAAAAATGCATTCAAGTGAAAATGTATTTCAGTTTGTTTCAAGCAACAAATATGGAAACCTAGGTGATTTCTAGGAAGTTGTAAACGTATGTTAATTGAAGGTGAAGGGAAAAATATGATAAACGATAGTATAGAATATAATTTTTTATTCAATATTTGGCTTGGATGTCTATTTTTATTCTGTTATTGCTTATTTATTTGCACTTGGAAAAGTTACGTAATACATTGCATATATGATTTCATTTTTTAATTATTTATTTTTTTGCAACTGCCTTAAAAATTCATGGTCTTATGTTATTTTATTTTAATTCTTACATATTGTTTTTTTCTTTTTACTAAATTAAGCTTATATATAAGTACATAGATTAAATAGATTAATTTACAGAAATGTGCATATAATATAATATTTCTGTGAATTCCTTTATATTTAAAAAATATTTGTAAAAAAAAAAAAAATGCATGCTTAAACGTTGTTTTTATTTTGCAAACATTTAATTTGTAAAAATGAAGTTTGTAAATGAACTATGGAAATCTTTCACGCAACGGCTATCTAACCTTATCTGAAAGAATATTTTCGTTGAATGAAAATTAATAATAAAATAAAATGTAATAGAGCTGTCCTCTAAAACTTTTACAGACGTTGAAATGTAATATGTAAATGTAAATATATATATATATATATATATATATATATATAGATATATACATTATATTTTTAAATCTTGATCCTTGATTAACCTACGTCTATATAAATCATGTTAATGGAATTACTATAATCAATTTTCTAATAACTTATGAATTTTAGATAATCAAATAAAGTGGATGCATTTTTCTAACATTTGAAAGTTTTCATAAAAATGTACAAAACGAGAAAGAAAAATCATGCTCCAATCAAAGATTATGAAATACTTTATCTGGAACAATTTATCAAAACTTTTTTGATTACTAAGTTCACTCACATACCTAAATACTCCAGTTCTTTTGAGCAGCCCTGTATTTGATCTATGAATTTTTTTCTTCATACTATACTAAAATTTAGTTTCGTAAGAAAATTAATAATAGTGTCAAAATACATCTTGAGCCGTTTCTACCAATACACAGAAACATATTTGAATTATTTTGTACAGTTCGATACATTACATACAGATTTTTCTGGACGCCTCAAACAATATTAAATATTATTGAGGCTATAACACTCTTAAAACTATTGAAATCACGCGTCTAGAAATTATCATCCATCGGTGGCTATGTAACCAGTTCTTGACACCCCCTAAACATTTTAATGTATACCCATGTTTAAAATTAAGAGAATTTGCATATTTTGTCGAATTTAACGAAAAGTACTGAACGAAAGGTGAAACTAATGTTCGGAACAAAGATGTCTTATGTGTCGAATACGTAAGCGTGCACCTGTATATAGAATAAGAGAGTAGAGGAACAGGTTTTATAAGCGAGAGTGGTAATTTGTCTAACTTATGAAAACTGTATAAGGATCTCGGATCCAAAGTGAGAAAGCCTGGAGAAGGTCATACAAGCGGTCAATGAAGATTCCTATTTTCCGATTACAGTGGGGCGTAACAGTAGTGCAACAGCTTGTCAGTTCTCTCGTGACCTTTATGCGACCACACGAAGCCGAGTTTCAAGGGTTACTGTTTACAAAAGGCTACACGACAGAGGGCTGTATGCAGAATGACCTGATACTTGCGTCTCGCATCATTTCTGGACACTGGAGAACCCGTTTAGCATGGTGCAGAAATCATCGACTTTGGGCCATGGGACAATTGTAGACCTTTCTATTCACTAATGAGTCTCGGTTCAGCCAAAACACTAATTATCGGCATACTTTCATCTGGAAAAAACAGGGATCCACTACCAGCCCTCCAACGTCCGATAAAGAGATCACCATGGGAGCTAAAGTTTGATGTTCTGGGTATGAATCATGTTGAATGGGCGCACACAACTCCATGTGTTTGGCGAAGGCTTTGTGACTGATGTGAGATGTAGTAATGATATCTTGGTACTCTATGTTCGCCTTTACAGGGATGCAATTGGCACTGATTTCATTTAATGGACTACAACGCGTGACCACATACAGCTCATCTGCAAACAATTTTCTGTAATGTGAGTATATTCCCTTAATGGATTGGCCAGCCAGATCTCCAAACCTAAACCCTATACAGCATGGCTGGGACGCTCTGGTGAAGACAATTGCAACTAACTTTCCACCTCCCAGAAACACCCAGAGCCTGAGAAAAGCGTTGTTCGAGCAGTGGGACTAACTTCCACAGGGACTCCTAATCTGCCTAATTTCTAGTATGAATTCTCGTTCTGTGAGTTCTATAACTGTAAAAAGGGACTGTACGCCCTAATAGCACATTTTTTTTAATAATATTGTAAGATATTTTTTATACCTTCCGACGCTGATGATTTTTACGGAAGATCATTCGAGTTTATTATAACCGTTCGGTGGTTATTTTACTTGCATTATATCATCCTGTGTACATACCTAATTTCATTAAAATATATCCAGTAGTTCTGTTGATAATCGACAAAATCTGAAAATTCCCTTAATTTTGAACATGCGTATATATTATACAAACATATCTTAGTATTCTAAATATATTCAGCATGCAAATGCATACTACAATTAAAAACAACTAGTGGCGTGATTCTATCATTTTTTATGCTTAGTCCATTTTTTTAAAATGTGAATATTTTTTAATAAGGTTTACGTATATAAAAAATTTTATTTAATTAATTATGTTTAATATAGTTATATCAGTGTATTATTATTGTTTTATTTATGTATTATCTATTTCAAGTATGATTTGTCTTCATTTGTGCGACTACGCACAGTTGATGTTTAGGAGTAGTACTACGTATTTTCCCAGGAAAGTTTTTCATTAATAGGAAGTTAACAAGCATTGTGTCAGTAAGTACGGGATAGCGTAATTACTAGTTTGTATTTATAAAATGATTGAGTTACGTCACTATAATTTCATTAATTTCAGTTTTGCAAAAAGAGGAAAGTATTTACGAAGGTAACGTTTTAACAGAGCCAGCTGTGGAAACATCCCGGTGTGGCTGAAAGACTACCCCCCACCCCTTCACCCCCGTTGTGAGAAAGAGATGAGACGGCTGATGCATGGGATTATTCGGGCTCGTTAGCAAAAGGATTCTCATGGCTCACTCGATGTAGAGAGTAGTGTCTACGAATGGTTACTGAGACGAATGGTTACTGAGCTAATTTATGTGAACATGTTAATTTTAAGGCCCACCATTCAGTGTCCTATATGTAAATTTTTAGTAATACAATGTAATGTAGGGGAAGGTGTTGTTCCTTTGACCACTTTGCAATATTTCAATTTTCGTAGCTTAACTATTAAGGCTAAATTCAATTTCTTTGTTTTATTATAATCTGCACCATCTAGTTTATCATGTGTAATTTTTTGTAAATGAACGATTTTGTAAATGAAGCCCTGTAAATGAACGATAAAGGCTATGCACATCATATTCTACAGAATTTACCTTGTTGAAAACCTCAGAAATGTGTATCAATTTCAACATATTTGAAATAGTGTAATATAATAAAAACATGCTGCAAGAAGTTTTTCTCCGTAGACCATTATGTAACGGAATTGTTTTATACCGCTCTGGAAATGATTACTAATAACTTTTCACTCCATGTTCTACGGAATGCATTTTTTAATGCACTTCATAAATGCATACACTTTCATTATGATTGAAATAGTGTGACGTCGTTAAAATGCACTTAAACGGAATTTTTTCATTGACCGTATCATAACATTTTACTTCCTCTATAAACAAAGTACATATGCTACACACTTCATTTTCAATAGCTATACTACAGTAAATGTCAGTAACATAAAAATTACAATGTCATCCATGTATATTTACTAATAACACGATTGGACTTTCAGACAAACACAAGTCATAAATACTTTTCAACTATGTTGAAATTTGTTAACAATTATTGCATTTATTTTTAAATATCATTCAAGCAAATATTTTTTTTTAATATGTGGCATTAGACAGTACAACCATTAGATATTATTTACAGGTCTTGCAATCTGCGTTTATTTTTATACAGAATTGCTTAGTTTAATGCTACTTTAATCAATGCTTTAGATACACGCACACACAAAAAAAAGAAAAAAAAAATTCAATTCCTGCAAATGCGAATTTGTTATCAAAAATAATTTTCGAAACCAGTAATTTTATTTCATTAAAATCACACGAGCGAAATTATAAATTTAATTAGAGTTCTAGGCTTCCACATTTATACAGTCTCACATAACTTCAAGAGAGGTTTCATTATTTCGTTTTTATTTCAAAATTCCAAAACTTTAAGAAATTGCAAGGAAGACAAACCACATTACAGTTTCCTTTTCAAAATTCTAAAGCAATGATATTATTGGCAACTATTCTTAATAAAAGCTTTTGTAAATATATTTAAAAAGTATAACTAACATTGGAATGAAAAGTATGTTAGAAACCATTAATTTTATTTGACAGATTTCTGTAATATTTTGCTTTGCAGTCCATTTTCTACAGAATGCATTTTTTAATGCACTTCATAAATGCATACACTTTCATTATGTTTGAAATAGTGTGACGTCGTTAAAATGCACTTAAACGAATTTTTCCCATTGACCGTACTATAACATTTTACTTTCTCTATAAACGAAGTATATATGCTACACACTTCATTTTCAATAGCTATCCTACAGTAAATGTCAGTAGCATAAAAATTACAATGTCATCCATGTATATGTACTAATAACACGATTGGACTTTCAGACATACACAAGTCATAAATAGTTTTCAACTATGTTGAAATTTGTTAACAATTATTGCATTTATTTTTAAATATCATTCAAGCAAATATTTTTTTTAAATATGTGGCATTAGACAGTACAACCATTAAATATTATTTACAGGTCTTGCAATCTGCGTTTATTTTTATACAGAATTGCTTAGTTTAATGCTACTTTAATCAATGCTTTAGACACACGCACACACACACACACAAAAAAAAAAAAAAAAATTTTCAATTCCTACAAATGCGAATTTGTTATCAAAAATAATTTTCGAAACCAGTAATTTTATTTCATTAAAAGCACACGACCGAAATTATAAATTTAATTAGAGCTCTAGGCTTCCACATTTATACAGTCTCACATAACTTCAAGAGAGGTTTCATTATTTCGTTTTTATTTCAAAATTCCAAAACTTTAACAAATTGCAAGGAAGACTAACCACATTACAGTTTCCTTTTCAAAATTCTAAATCAATGATATTATTGGCAAATATTCTTAATAAAAGCTTTTGTAAATATGTTTAAAAATTATAACTAACATTGGAATAAAAAGTATGTTAGAAACCATTAACTATATTTGACAGATTTCTGTAATATACACAGCACATAAATATATATATGATCTACGGTCATTTGAATTTTATAAGGCTATTTAAATTTATTCATTAAAGAAAATAATACAAAAGTCTAATATATATCTTTGCGTTTTACCAGAAAATTTGTAAAAAGAAACAAGTAATTTTACGTCCATCTTTCAATGTCAAAATAAAGTTTCTTTTATTTCAAAATTTCTCTCTTTTCAGTTACTTGGAATATAATAATATTTTGAAAAGAAAATCTTTATAAAAAATGAATATACTGTAATATCATTTATAATTAATTTGAATTAAAAGTGGCAAATCAGGCTAAATACAGCTTTTCCAGTACAATACAACTAAATGTATTTTAATACAAGAAAAACTTAATTGCAAGAAAATAGAGACCAATAGAGAATATTTAATAGAATTTATTGTAAATAACGTTTTAAATGATTTAATGTTTTATGCCACAATTCCAATTATTATAGATCTTCTATTAACTAAAATTTTTAATTTAGTATCTCTTGAAACATAGAATATCCAGAAAATTAATTTTATTATCTAAGTATTAGAATATTTTTCGCGATTTCAAAAAAGTAAAGGAAGAAAACCTTTTAGATTTTTTTTTCATTTAAAAATTATCATAGATGTAAAAATTATGGGTTTTTTCATGTCAAACAATAATATTTGAATATTTTTTATTGCTTTACAAAATAAAAATACTGGATACGTGAAAATATCCGACTTTCCGTTTACAGACGGATTTAAGAGTTTCAGGTACCAGACATCCCAAAAAACATGTTTTTACAAAATGTGTATCTGTGAGTCTGTAACTCTGTATGTCTCTATGTGACGCAAATTTTGTGAGAGCTCTATTTCAAGTTCTAATCCGCGAAATTTATTAAAAATTTGTTTTCCGTTTGTCCCAAATATAAATTGGTGCTGATTAGTTTTTAGTGTAAATCGCCCAACAGATGGCGGTGCTATGCTGCATTTTTCGCGATTTTCGCAACAGCTATGTCTCAAGAACTAATACACGAATTTTCATCAAACTTCAAATTCCGATATACATTGATAAAACTTGGATCAGATTATATTTTTGTGTTAATCGCCTAATAAGGGGCTTTGCCATACTGGATTCTTCACAAACTTTCAATAGCTCTATCTCAAAAATTAATGAACAGGTTTTTATCTAACTTCAGGTTCAGTTAGACTGACATAAGTTGTTACTGATTAGCTTTTGGTATAAATCGCCCAAGCGGGGGCGATTCTATACTGCATTTTGCAGGATTTACACGATTTCAGCCATATCACGATATCAGCCCTTTCACGATTCAGTCATATCTCAAGAATTAATACATAGAATTTCATAAATTTAAAATCCTTATGAGATAGATCTCATGGCATAGATTTTCATTTAATTTGGTACTGTAATAGTGAATTTAAAAAAAAAAAGTTAACATGTTATGAAATAGAAGAAAGTTTTTGGATTGACGCATCCAGCTAGTTTAGTAAGTGACATGAAATTTGTATTAATGTGATTACCATATATATATATATACCAACAGGAAACTATTAATTAAATCAATTTTCTATTTCAAAATATTATTGATTTTAAAAGAAAAACTATGAAAGTTTGACAATATGGATGCTTTTTTTTAAAAAAAGCAGTTTATAGGCATTTTCATACTTCTTTTACATTTGTAATAATGCCATTTTTATTGATTAATGAACAGTCGACATTTTTTTTTTTAAATAACATACAAATACGTAAAGCATTCTATTTTTAGTTTAATATCTCTTGAACCAGATAATATTCAGAAGATTAGTCATTTTATTACTTAACCATTAGAAGATTTTTTTGCGATTTCAAAAAAATAAAGGAAGAAAACTTCTTAAATATTTTTTCCTTTAAAAATTATCATAGTTTTCAAAATTGCGAGTTTTTTCATCTAAAACAATCATATTTGAATATTTTTTATTGCTCTCATCTATCTTTACAAAATAAAAGTATTGGATTCGAGAAAATATCCGATTTTCGGTTTAGATGGATTTACAAGTTTCAGGGGTCAGAGATCCCCCAAAACATGTTTTTACAAAATGTGTATCTGTGAGTCTGTAACTCTGTCTGTATGTATGTGACGCAAAGTTTGTGAGAGCTCAAGATCTCAAGATCTAATGCGCGGAATTTATTAAAAATTTGTTTTCAGTTTGTCCCAAATATAAATTGGTGCTGATTAATTTTTAGTGTAACTCGACCAACAGGTGGCGCTGCTATGCTGCATTTTTCACAATTTTCGCAACAGCTCTATTTCAAGAACTAATGCACGAATTTTCATCAAAATTCAAATTCAGGTATACCTTGATAAAACTTGGAGCTGATCAAATTTTTGTGTTAATCGCCTAATAAGGGATTTTACTATGGTGGAATCTTCACAATTTTTCAATGGGTGTATCTCAAAAATTAATGCACAGGTTTTCATCTAACTCCAGATTCAGTTAAACGTTGACATAAGTTGTTTCGATTAGTTTTTGGTATAAATCACCCAACCGGTGTTATGCTGCAGTTTGCAGGATTTAGACGATTTCAGAGATAGTCATATCTCAAAAACTAATACACAGAATTTCATATCTTTAAAATCTTCATGAGACTGATCATCATGGCATAGATTGCAATTTAATTTAGCACTGTAATAGTGAATTTAAAATAGCTATCATGTTGTGAAATGGAAGAAAGTTTTTGATTGACGCATCCGACTAGTTTAGTAAGTGACATTAAATTTGAATTAACGTGATTACCATATACGGACAGGAAACATTTAATTAAATGAATTTTCTATTTCAAAATATTATTGATAAAAGCAATGTATAAACATTTTCATACTTATTTTACATTTGTAATAATGCCATTTTTATTGACTAATGAAGAACTCTTGCGACTTTGTTTTTTAATAACATACAAATAGGTAAAGCATTATATTTTAATCCTTTTAAAATGATATTAAAATACACAGAAACTTAAACATATTGAAAAATATCATTGACATATTTCTTCCCATGAAATGAAAATATTTCTTTCAACCTTATTCTGAATTGTATTTTAGGATTTCAACCATGCTGATGAAAAATTAGATGACGAAATATGGTATAGATATTGGATTTATTTTCATATTTGATTCATCTTCAAACGATTTAAAAAAATATATGTCTTTTATATTTTGCTTTTGTCTTTTAGCTCCTTTCTACTGATAAATTATTTTTTTTTAAGGTTGAGACTTTTCTCCTTACATTTCTTATGACATTATTTTAAAGAAAACACTTTTAAATACATTTAACAGGAACAGACGGCATTATTATTTTTTTTCATTCACAGAATCATTTCAAGATGAACGTGTTTTTCATGTTGTAATAATTTAATCTAGCGTTTTGTTGCTGCTCAGGACTACTTGGTGAACATGGAAATTCGGTACATTTAATGTACTTTTTATTTTAATGGATATGTGAAATCATATATTTGAAATCAACTCTTATATATAAGAAACACATCTACAGATACACATACAGGGTCTGTCCAGGAAGTAGTGAGACTGAATTTTTGCACCAAGTAGAAGGCCAAAGGAGGGGGGTTTGTGGGCGGTATGTGCGGTGGGTGCTGTTAGATACATAGTCTGTTGGCAGTCATTTGGACTGGAGCCTTTGCACCGCACAGATCGCTCGTGAAGTAGACGTGTGTTTGAATGTAGCGTTAGGTTTTCAGAATGAATGTCGAACAGCGATACGCTATAATTTTTTGTGTAAAACTACACAAATCGACTATTGAGACACTTACAATGTTACAACAAGCATACGAGAAGGGTTTTCTGTCCAAGGATCAAGTGTTTAGTTGGTACAAAGGCTTAACAGACAGACGAGAGGACGTGGATGACTTACAACGTACTGGACATCCATCATGTTCTCCAACTTCAGACAATGTGGCTAAAATTAAACCGCTTTTGGACTTTGATCGTCGGATGAGTATCCAAATGATTGCTTAGACTTTGGCTTTTTGAAAATCTATTGTGCATCACATCGTCACGGAAGAACTTCAAATGAGGAAATTTTGTGCCAAGCTGATTCCAACACATCCTATGATGACTCAGTTCATGGCAAAACACAGTGTCGCAAAGCTGCCCCGACCATCGTACAGCCCGATCTGTCACCGCCGGACTTTTCCTGTTCCCTCGGTTAAAATCCAGCTTAAAAGGTCATCGTTTTGACAATCTGAAGAAATTTAAAAAAAAACGTAACGCGCTTTCTGAACAACACTAAAGTTGAAGACTTACAGACGGGCATAGATGGGTGGCAGTGTAGTCGCTGGCAACGATGTATGAATGGCAGGGTGAGTTTATCTTGTAAGATATTAAGTGCCTCTAAAGTTATCTTTAAATAAACGAACTTTATGTAATCAATCTCATTAATTTCAGGATAGACCTATATATATATATATATACGTTTATATGAAATCCTAACTTAGAATACGTAAATATTTTTTTTTTTTTTAATTTTTGGTAAAATCTTATGTAGGGCTTTTAGAATGTCGATGAGGATAAAAATGAAATAGATTTGTATTATAAACTAAATATGTATACTATGGAAGATAGTGTGTAATTTAACTAAGTTATTTACGGGGGTTTCGGTTACATTATCGTCCGTGCGTGCTTTTTGCTATAGTAGCTTTAGAATGCTTTAAATAGAGGTTCTTTATTCGCGTGCGACAGTAAAATTTAATTACATTCACTAGGTTAAAAAAAATGAGCAACAAGAACGAGAAATTATGCAAGCATAGTTTATGAAAAATTTTCTAACACGAACAGAATATTATTAAGTAATTTCGTTTTCGCATACAGCCAGATCTCTGCGCCATAGTTTACCGATTGCCACCCTTAGATTTTAATAGTATTATTCGCCGTATTTAATAACAAAATTTCTTTGATTTAATAGTTGAAGATATTCTTATAATTTAGTTTTGACAATCGTCCCAATTTGGCTCAGCACTTTCATCCCTACATACAGTGAAATCTAAATAAGTATTAAAGAAATAATGAAAATTAATTTAAAGCAATTGCTGTTCATTTCCGATATTGTGTGCAAATTCAAAAGAATTAAGTAAGTAAGAAGTGTAAGTCTATGTATGATCTAAAGCCTTTATAAAATGTACGCAGACGATTTTTCCCTACATGACATAAATTAACGGAATTCTTTTAGGTGTCCTTGTCAAACGAAGTATAAATGATAAACACTTCATTTTCAATGATTAGCATTGTATAGCAAAGTAATAACATATAAAAATCCTAATATAATCCTAATATATTTACGCGAGTTATAGAACGGTAGACAAAAGATAAACACTTTTCGACTCTGTTGGAAAATATTAAAAAGCTAATTTTTATGTCATTAATTTATTTGTTATTTAAAAAGATTTGTTTGTCCAGTAAATTTATAGTTCATTTTTTTATCAACTGGCGGTTGAGCATCATACTCACCGTCACTAGTTTCCATGGAAATCCAAAATAATTGGTTTACCCCTCTTTTCGTGCTTAACTATAAAAGCTAGGAAACAACCTGTAATGTGAAAATGTAGTGTGAAAAAAGTAACCAACTGAGGATTTCAGAACCCATTATCAGGTAAATACCTTGGAATCAACCGCTAATCTTAGCAAAAGGCACTATAGTACGTTTATTTAGTACTTTTTTAAGTTTAAATGTATCTCATTTGTTATTAATGAACTAAAAAAATGGGAAATGTAAATAAGGAAAATCTAAATTTCAATTCACGCTTCCAAATTTTCTTTTCTTTGTCAAATTTTCTTTTTAGTTTAACTGAAAAAGAATAATTTGGGGTGCTAACCGTTTGTAGTTTAAACAAGTAAACATAGCGTTAATGAGACGAGAAAACATATTCAGAAACAGCTGAAGTAGCAATGGTAATCGAGCCATTAAAAAAATTACAACGACCATTTGGAAAATTATTTTTTCAAAGATTAAAATTTAAGACATAAAAAATCGCACGGAGTTGATCGTACATTACGTACGCCATGAATTACATTTTTCGGTACTGTAAATTTTTAAACTTCTACGGAGATGGTCATACATTACGTACGCCATGGATTAATCATTAATATTCCTGGACCAATTTTAAATGAAATTTCATTCTAAACATCCCACAATATTACTTTTTACACCGTCGTATAGAAAAAAAATATACTTTTAAATGCAATTTGTTTGAAAGCTGTATCTCAATTTGTTTCTGAGTTATTAATTTTTTTTTTGTAGTTTTTATTAATTTTTTGTCATAGTGGCAACAGAAGTATCCATCTCTGTTGAAAGTAAAGGGAAAATACAGATTACTGTATAGACCAATCAGAAAACGAATAAAATGCGGGTTTCAACTAATAAAATGCTTCAGATATGTTTTTGATTTCCTACCCTGATCGAGGACAATAACCATTTTTCCAAATGGTTAAGTAAATGAAAAAAAAGAACAGAATGAAATGGAATGTTTTGAATAACTATTTTATTGTATTTTTAATTTGTTTTATTTTATAAATCATTGCATTCTGTTTCGAATTTTGTACATTTAGATTGATTTGTCATTTATATATATAATTCGAATATCTTACTAATTTATGAAATGGAATTTTTAAAATTTATTCTGTAAACATTTCTGCTTTTATCTCAAAATCAGAGGTTTAACAATGACCTATTTTTTCCCTAATCTCTTATTACTCGTTTTCCTATATTTGGATTTGAGAATATTTTACCTTAATTAGTTTATAATAAATCTTCGAGTATGAATTAAGAGAGAACATGTTCAAAATAACTTTTTAAGTTTATCACATATAAATATTTTTATATACCTGTAAAAAAAACCTTTACATTCACGCTACTAACTTTTTTCACAATTTATATTTCCTTCGAATTTGTTTAAAATTCCTTCCTTTTAACGTGATTTAAATAGCATTTGAAGGTTTCCTTTTAAGTTTTTCGAAAAAGAACAAATTATCTTGGAAATTGTTTTCAGTACAAACGAATAAAAATAATGTAATTGATAGGAGGAATCATATTAGAAACAGCTGAACTTAAAACCATCACCAAACAACGGAAATGAATAACCAGAACAAAGAAAATAAAAGGTAATGAAATAACTTGACACACATCCTATACCTATTTTATAGTACCTTTATGTACTTTTATTTAAGAAATGTATTCGTTTCGATGCTCTGTATTTAATTTTTTTTTATCCATTTATTTTTTTATGCGAATATTTCGCTAATTTATAAAATTGAATTTTTAGAATAAATTCCATCTATAATTTTACTTTCATCGCAAAGTCAAATTTTTAACAATTTTTGATTTTTTTCTACTATTTTTTAATGTTCTATTTATTTTATTATTTTTCTATGCTGTTATTTATAGATATTTTACATTAATTACCTTATAAGAAATCCAGAATAGTGAATTATAGGAAAAAAATATTGAAAATCACTTTTTAAGAATATTATTATATAAATATTCTTATGTACAAGTTTTAAAAAATAACCCATATAGTTTCCCCTATTTTTTAATAACCTCGAATAAAGAATTTGGGGAGGGGAAGGGGGATAATGCCAGAAGTGGTAAAAAATATTTGCATTTTAATTCAAGTAATATATTTTTGTATTTATTTTCTTATTAAAGAAAATAGAAATAATAACTTTAGTTCTTCTAATTCAAATGGTAGCGCACTAATCCGATTAAATATCACGAGTAAAAACGTTCATGTGCTATTTGCAGCATTTGATAAACTAATTAATTATTTTGTAATGCTGTTTTTGAAAATTGTAAAAGTGAATATATTTACTAAAATTTAATTTGTATCTATCAAGTTCTCAGGTAAATCAAATTCGGGCAAAATGGGGTAAAAAAAATTCTATCAATATAATTTACTGTCATTTTCACACCTCTGTCCTACAATTATTAGGTACTAATAGGGTATTAGTATTGCACTTCAAGACTCTGAGAATTATTACGTTTAAGAATATCTCTATTAGCGTATTTTTCTCTAAAACATAACTTTAGCGGAAAACTATACAATATGTTTTAATTTCTCATGCTATAGTACCACTGAAATTCGTGGACCACATTGTATGAGTGGCCCAGTTTGCTATTTTTTAAATCGCCCTTGGCGCTGATTGTTCTCTTCTTACTCTAGCGTTATTTTTACAATTAAATGATACTTTTTTACTCACTATATAGTAAATTAAGTTTCTTATCGTTTAAAACATTTAACAAAAAATGTTTTCTTTTAATATTCGTATAAAAATAATTTTATTATTAAGCAGTCCGTAGATTTACAGACAAAAAAATTAAGTAGTTTAGCACTAAATATATTATTTAAATTCGATATTATTTAAATTTTATATAAGCAAAATATAGAATCCTAAACATTTTCGATGTGAATTAACTATGTAAAAAAATAATAACTATAAAAATTTAAGTTAATTTTAATAAAATTAATGTGTTGAACTGGTCGGATGACGATATCATAAAGAATGGTTCTTTTCAGTGTAACAGAATCATTATTAGCAAAGGCAATTATTTTTTAATTTAAAAAGTCCTTCCGGCCAGTGCCGGGAGGAAGAGGTAGCTTTCATTTTCCTTATTTTAAAAAGCCAACTTATATTATTCAAACACACGAAGCTCAATTTAGTGGAAACCGAATATAGGAGATTCAATACTAATTTTTATCAATACTAAATCATTATGAATGAGAATTTCGCGAAATTAGTCAGCTTTATCCAAGCTGCTTTTATTTACAGTAACTTATATTTGGCTGCCAAATTCGGCGATTTCTTAAAGTTCCTGCCATTTTAAGACAACATGGTGGATGAGGCTAACCAGTGAACTTGGTCGAGACCTTAGTAATTGCTGTGCACATGCTCACTCACATCGGAATCGGTTGATATATACGAGTGCTGTCGCAGGAAAAAAATAAGATTTTTCAAAATGTCACCCACATTAGAAATTGAAACTGCTATATCTGAGCCATTTTTTAAGATAAAGACAAACAAAAAATGCTCGTGAATGCTTATATCAGGGTCAAATACTTAAGAAAGAAACCTTTTTCAATTTCTTTTTTTTTTTTTTTGCACCTCACTTTAAATATAATTTTTTTTTTAATTTAATGGCCGCCATTTTGAAACAAGATGGCTGATGAAGCTGGCCAGCGAACTTGTTTGAGATATTGATGTATACTATCCACATACCTTCTTACATCGAAATAGGCGAATACGTGTGTTATCGCGTGACAAATACAAGATCGTTTCAAAGTGTTAGCCATGCTAGAAATTTAAAGTGCTATATTTCAACTATTTTTTTAAGATATAAACAAAAGAACAAATTTTCAGAAACAAAAACTGCTTCAGAATCTTTGTATCAAGGCCAAACACACAAATTTTTTTTTTTCATTTTCCAATTTTTTAATACTTTATTTTAAATTTTAAATTACTTTTTTTTTAAATGGCAACCCTTTTGAAGCAAGATGGCGAATGAAGCTGGCCAACGAACTCGGTCGAGACATAGTTATGTACTATGTACAGACCAAGTTACATCCAAATCGGTTCATAAATACGCCTGTTATCGCGTGACGAAAATCAGGTCGTTTTAAAATGTCAGCCCCATTAGAAATTCAAAATGCTATAACTCAGCCATTTTTTTTGATATAGACGAAACAAAACCTGTTCCGGAATCTCTGTATTGAGGTCAAACACATACAAAGAAAATCTTTTTCATTTTCCAATTTTTTGGTATCTCATTTTAAATTTTAAATTGTTTAAATTTTTTTAAATGGCCACCATTTTGAAACAAGATGGCGGATGAAGCTGGCCAACGAACTCGGACGAGACATTGGTGTGTACTATATGCACACTGAATTACATCCAAATCGGTTCATAAATTCATCTGTTATCACGTGACAAAAATCAGGACGCTTCAAAATGTCAGCCACGCTAGAAATTCAAAATGCTATAACTCAGCCATTTTTTAAGATATAGACGAAACAAAAACTGCTCCCGAATCTTTTTATCAAGGTCAAACACATAAGAAAAAAATACTTTTTCAATTTTCAATTTTTTGGTACCACATTTCAAATTTAAATTTTTCTTAAAAATTTAAATGGCCGCCATTTTTAAACAAGATGGCGGATGATGCTGACCAACGAACTCGGTCGAGACATTGGTATGTACTATGTATAAACGAAGTTACATCCAAATCGGTTCATAAATACGCCTTTTATCGCGTGACAAAATTCAGTACGTTTCAAAATGTCAGCCACGCTAGAAATTCAAAATGCTATAACTCAGCCATTTTTTAAGATATAGACGAAACAAAAACTGCTCCGGAGTCTTTGTATTAAGGTCAAATACATAAGAAAAAAATATTTTTCCATTTTCAATTTTTGGTACCACATTTCAAATTTTAAATTAAAAAAAAAAATTAAATGGCCGCCATTTTGAAACAAAATGGTGGATGAAGCTGGCCAACGAACTCGGTCGAGACATTGGTGTGTACTATGTACACACCGAATTACATCCAAATCGGTTCATAAATACGAGAGTTACAGTGTGATATAGGTCAGATATATATATATATATATATATATATATATAAATTTTGAACGGAGGGTGGTTTCGGGGTCTGGGGGTTATGATCGATGAAAATATACCAAAATTTTTTGAAACCGCTTTCCTCCGAACGGCTGCAATAGGTAGCTTTTTGTAATGAAAGCTACCTAAAAGAAAATTAGCAGAGATAAATTATTTCTTGTGAATTTACGAAAATATAAACAAAAATAAACATTATTTTTCCGCATAATATACTAATATAATATACAATTTCAATAATTATTTTTGATTTTGAAAGCTTTATAATTCGATTAGATTGCAAAATAATGAAAGGTTAAGTAAAAATTAACATTGGTAAACTATCTTATTTTGTACATCAGTAAAAATAAGATAAAGATTATTCTTCGGCAATCTCACAATATTAAGTATCATTTTCATAATTATTTACGATATTTAAAGTTCTTTCTAATTTAATTAGTTTGTAAAATAATCAATAATATAAACACAATATTTTTTTCCTACTTTAGAAATATGATATATATTTTTAAATGTTTGAATAATCGAAATATCATTTAATTGGGGTTTTTACAATATGAATTTATTTAAAGCATATTCTTTGTTAGGTCTCATATATGCTATGAAACGAAAACGCAGTTCTCTTAAATCAAATAAAGTAATACTTTCTTTTAATAAAAAGAAAGAAAAAATCGGATGACCGGGCAACAATGGAAAATAGGCAATAATGTATTTTATCATCGTCGATAACTGATCACAAATTCTACTCTCTCTTTTGTACCGAATGAAAAATTGCATTCGTATAAAATATTATGTGCTGCAGGTATTAAAAGAGATTTTGATTGTCGACGGGGAAAATATGACTTTACTTGTATTTTCTTCATATCTTTTTGCGAGGACATGAATTTTAAAGTGAGTTGAAAATTTTAGCAGCTTATATATATGGATAAAAATGAAAAGTGATAATTTTGAGAAGTCCTGGAAAATAAAATACTTTTAGCGTATAGTAGAACGACATCGAAGTAAATATTGCTATAGATTATATTTCCTTCGTTCGATGTAAAATATTTGTGCGACATAGATACGTATTAGTGATTTAGCGCGAGTAATTAACGTAGTTACTTTTAAATGTAGAAATAATTTAAAGATTTACATTAAAAAAAATAATTGTTCATTAAAGTGAGTCTGAAATGTTTAGCAGTTTATACATCTATACTATAAAGAACAAACTTATCTTTGCGTAATGCTGACATTTTCGAATGGCAACACTTCACGATCAAATTTATGTTTTGCAATTTTCGCTACTGAAAATTTTTAAATCTTGTAAACATCGTAATTTTAGATTTTTACTCCGTAGTATTGGGAAAACTATCTACTTTCAAATGCAATTTGTTTGAGAGCCGTATCTTAATTGCCTTATTTCGTATCCTTTTTAAAAAAATAATTTTCAATCATGAATTTTGTAATTTATCGCTATCACGCGCCGGCTCCATTACATAATAATGAACATTTTGCACATAAAGCAATAAAAATTCTTCAAATGAATTTCTGAGAGATTTTCCATAACGAAATTAAAACTTTCTCTATAAATCAATAAAAGAATAATATTTAAAAAATACCCACGAATTTAACATACGTGTAAGCCAACAATTTAAATTTTTACACCGCCAAATAGGAACAAAAAAACTTTCAAATGAATATTGTTTACAAACTGCATCTCAGTTTACTCATTGTCTATGGTTATAAAAACAATTTTCACGCATGATATATTTTTAAATTTATTTCTATCGTATGGAGCGCGATTACGAAAGATTAATTCATTTGCTTTTAAAACAATGTAAAGGGTTCAGCATTTTCTTACGGCTTTCAACTCAAAAACTAAAACTTCCTCTATAAATAAATAAATAAATAATATGAATAAAACACAAATTTAACATACATATAATTGAACTACGTGCTTAAAAAACTGAAATGATCAGAATCAAATAGGATGCCGTAAGTATCAAAATCCTGGGCTAATAACTATCAGCATTCAGTTAATACGCAAATATAGCATTTGATAAATTTCAAAAATTTATTTAATTACATAACTGATATTTTCATACAAAAATGTTTTTTTGGCATTAGTGGACAATCTAAAAAATGTATTACATGTAAAAAATTTATTAGAGTTTTCAATTAAAAATATGGTTTTTACCTATACTCTGTAACCCGGGAAGCCCAGGTTCGATCCCCTAGTATTCTATAAATGAAAAGTGATAACTTTGGAACGTCATGGAAAATAAAATATTTGAAGCATACAGTAGAACTACATGAAAGTAAACATTGCTGTAGATTATATATCCTTTGTTGGATGTATGAGATCAGTACGACATAGATATGTCTTAGGAGCCTGGTACCCTTTGACCTAACAAAGTACATGGAAACGTGACCTGTGTAAGAATTGCAGTAACCCTGTAACTAATTGTCTTTTAATTTTAAAATTAAAAACACGTGTTAAGAAAGATTTATTTTGTCAAAAAAGAAGATTAAAGTTGTTAAAAAAGATTTACACATATGTACTTTTTTTACTTATTTTTAAAGATAATACAATTTTTTACGAAAAGGTTATTCTTGCATGCATCGCGCGCATGTTTTTTTCCCATTTAAATTGCTTACAAACCAGAATATTTTTAATGAGTACAGATATAATATGTTTTCAAAATGACCTACAATGGAAAAAAATAAAAGTTGTCAATCCCGATATTTTTTTTTTAAGAAATTCGAAATATAGAGATTTTTTTAATACAAAAGTAGTCTTGAATTCTAAACTTCTTGCTTGAGAAACATAATAATAGGTCATTTTGTGCTTCTGTACGTTTAATATATTCAGCGAAAATTTTGTAAAATTCTAGGAAACCATTTTTCAAAAACCGTGCTCGCAATGATCAAAATCGCTGTCTTGAGAAAATTGACTTTAAAGATTAAATCATCCCTTGATCATATAGCTAAAGCTCAAAGCGTTTTAGATATAACTTCTGTTCTAATGCACTTTTATGTATGGGGTTTGTTTTTAAATGTTCCTAAAGAACCATATTTAATTATAAGCTATTTAAAAATCGATTTTTGGACACTCTAAAGGATACTTGACCCCTTAATGCTTTATCGCGAGTAATTAATGTAGTTCATATTGAATGTAGAAATAAGTTTAAGATTTAGAAAATTAACAAAACAAATTACTCGGAATTTTAGTTAAACGATAGAAATTAATTAAAACGACGACTTTTAAAAGATATTTTTTATTTAATGAAATACGTATTGTTTAAGATTATATGCTATAAAGAAAAATTCGTCCATCGAAAAATAGACCATTGTTCAACATTAAGGTCGCATTTCTATTTCAAATGTTTTCCTTAATCGCTAATCAAGAACTTGAAGCCAGGAGAGACCAATTTACATTTACAATATCTCAAAACATCTAACTCTATCAAAAAGCTTGTGAATACAAATGTTGTAGAGCTTAGAATTCTGAATAAAATGTGTACCCACATTAAAATTTTTTTTCAACATTAAGGTCGCAATTCTATTTCAAATTTTTGCCTTAATAGCTAATCAAGAGCTTGAAGCCAGGAAAGACCTTGTTATGAATCCGGCCTGCCTCCAATTGTTATATACATGTATTTTTGTAAATTGCTGATTCCTGCACGATGTAATTATTTTAGGTCTTTATTTTCTATATTTTCAGGATTATAATTTAACAAGAAAACATCACACGAAATCTTCATGAATGTTTGAGAGGAGAATGAAAACAACAACATTCAAGTTAAACTTTTATTATTTAACATAATATCTAATGCAAATTATTTGCATTGATAAACTTTTAGATGAATTTAATTTTTTTAGATGCTGACACTGTGTTATCAATATCACTTCGTTCATTGTCACTTTTCTGAAACTGCATCCTTTTATTTTAAATTACTTCCAATAAATCAACTTCTGAAATTACCTGCTCCATCATGATGTAAATTTCCGCCTCTTGGTTGACTCAGTCAGTACTGATGTCCTCATACAATAATTACACTATTTCGCGAACAATAAATTCCTGGAAAAACAAATTGAAATCACTTTATTAGTTATTGAGAAAAAGGTATATGAATGACAGCTGTTTTACATCTCATTTCAGTATTGATACCGCCAACATCAAACCAAACTTTTAAAAGAAAGATTTTTATGTAAAGATTATAATATACTTTTTATAATATTCCGAAGGTTTTAAACTTTTATGAATTTATCTTTAGTTTCTCGTATACTATTTGAAAATACTTTTTATTAAAACCGTCTTAGTCCTTTTCGTAAAATATCAAAGTTTAAAATCGTGCTATTCGTTGACCATCAATTGCTCTAGTGACTAGGCTTCTGCACAGTTATTTGTTTGCTCCCCCCCCCCTCCTTCTATCCTCGCACTTTATTTCATCCTGCTTTAATTTTAATACATACGCAATGTTATTCATTCTATATACGCCATATTAAATACAAGTCATATTTCAAATACAATATCGTAAATAATAAACAATATTTACCATCATTTATGAATCACATTTGAAAAATGGTAAAAATCATGAAAAAAAAATGCACTTTTAAATTTGTTCTTAGTGTCAGAAGCTTACATAGCAGGAGGGAGAAACTTAATGCGTTCATTTCTGACCTATGTTGAAGACATAAACTATTTCTAGATTTCCCCTAATAAATTACTTTTTTTACCTTTTTTTCATGCCCTACCACTGGGCAGAGGTTAAACCATAATTATCAAAATACCAAAATAAAAACTTAAAATAATTACATAAACATCATAAATGCCTTGATAATAATAATAATAATAATAATAATAATAATAATAATAAACAAGTACATAAAAATTAGCAGCAGGGTGGAGTGAAAACCGTGTCTGTCTGCCTTCATGCTCTTGATTAGTGATTTAGGCTAAACTTTGAGGTAGAATTGTGAGCTGAATGTTCAACAAAAATATTAAGTAAGGGTACTCATTTTATTCAGAATTTTAAGATCTACCAGATTAAGATCTTGTATTGAGAATGATTTTGATGGAGTTAGTTTTTGTTGAGATATTGTTATGGTAATTAAAAAAACCCAGTTTTTCGGCTATAAATATATGCATATTTTATAGCGCTCACCTACTTCGAGGGGGCAAATTTAGTATAATCACTCTAAACCTAAACTAAATGGATTAAAACATTTTATAGCTTTCCCGTAATTAATTCCGAATTCTGCCTTTTTTCCTCCCGTACCACTGGGCTATAACGCAAAATTATGGAGCTGATCTATGTCAGTATTGCCAGTCTATGTCATTTTTAGTTGTTTTTTAATTGTTACCCATTTATATAGAATTTTATAGAAAACCAAGATTGTTTTTGTTGTTGCTGTTATTTTATTCCTAGTATCAAAATGATGTTTTCATAATTGTTTACATATATGTAGGAGGGAAAGTCAGTAAATACGTCACAAACTAATATGTGAAGTCAGAAGTTAGCAGTAAATTGTTTCCAAATATGCCAATAGGTAACAGCATAGTCCAACTATAAGATGTTAATTACGAGATTCATTCCGAGGATTAATTCAGAATTTATGAGACAGCAGTTGTACAAGATGAGCAGGATCATTCAAAAGTTGTTGATAAGGAGCGAAGTGGTCGTCCAGTGGAGACTGCGACAGAAGAATCAGTGCAGAAGGTTGAGGAAATGGTTAGAGCTGAAATGTGAACAACGATAGACAGCATAGCAACCATTTCCTCAACCTTCCGCACTGATTCTTCTATCGCAATGTCAACTGGAAAACCACTTCGCTCTTCATCAAAAACTTTCAAACGACCTTTGCTCATCTTGTACAACTGCTGTCTCATAAATTCGAAATTAACATTTTATAGTTGGATTATGCTGCCACCTATTGGCATATTTGGAAACAATTTACTACTAATTTCCGATCTCTCATATCACTTTGTGATCTACTTACTGACTTTCCCTCGTTAATATGAAGGTAAGGACTAGGTTAAAACGATATATATATTTTGTAGCTCACTATCACTTTTTGATAATTAAAGAAATATCCTTCAGCTGATCACTATTGGTAGATTTACTGTAATCAGGTGTAAGGTACAATCATAGGACTGATCTATGTCAGTATGGTCAGTCCGTGTCGTTTTTAGTTGTTTTTCAATTTTTATCCATATACCGGGTGAGCAAAAAGTTCGTATAAACTTTAAAAAATTATAAAAACCGAAAATATAAAACGAAATGAAAAACTGTTTGCAGGATTAGCATCTATAGGTCACGGGAATGTTTTAAAGACAGAAATAAAAAATAACTCAAAAAACATCCGACAGATGGCGGTGGTTTGTGTGATTTCCGTGGAAATATGCAAACGAAACGGATGTAAGAACTTGCACTCTTAATCCAGAACTAATTCACCGTTGTGAGCCGTGTACTTGATCAAGGATGCTGATTATGAAGGATAAAAGCTTTGTTGGTGAAATTATTTTACGTGAACTAGTTCTGGATTAGGAGCGCAAGTTCTTAAAGCCGTTTCATTTGCATATTTCTACCAAAATCGCACGAAACCAGTGCCATCTGTCGACTGTTTGTTGAGTTATTATTTCTATTATATGCTCTATTATGAGCAAAATTATATAGTCCCAAACTATATTCAAAAGATAATAAGAAATAATAATTAATATACAATTGATCGATTAATAATTAATAAATTAACAATTATAATTAAAAATTAATGTAAAAAAAACTTTATACTTTTCGGACTTCTCAATCTTTCATTTTATTTTATTATGCAAATTTAAGAAAGTAAAATATTTAAAAAGTAAAGATAACCTTTAGTTTTTGCGGTCAGAAGTTTTACAAACTATAAAAAAGCTTAGAGTTAATTAGTAAAAGTCAAATTTAAAGGTACAGTTAAATTTTTATAAAAGAATCATATAAAAAGTTGCTTGATTTAACGAAAAGAAAATTATATTGTTAATATTTATCGTAAAGAGAATTCTTTGATAAAATTAATTCATTTGTATACGAAATGAAAAAAATAGTTTCAGTTAAGGAAAAATGATAAATCAAATGATTCATTTTCCAAGAAAGCGTTCTTAGAAGCAGCATTTACATTTATTTAGCTTAAGAGCGAATTGAAAGTAATATAGGTAACTTTGTGTATGTATGAAATACACGTAAAAGTAACAAAAATAAATATATTGTCAATAAAGAAAATTGTTCAAATAATTTTTTTGAATAGAAGCTCACACTTACACAATAAAAACAATTTTTCTTCTTCTAAAAAATAAAGATATTTCAGACTACCTTTTTTACTTTTACCTTGACTGAGAAAATATTCTTAATAATCATCAATATTTTTATCAATTATCTAAATAGCTTTTAAAATTTTATACATATGAGTTATTTTTATTTTAACATTTTGAAATTTTATGCAAATCGCACTTATTTATCAATAACACTGATAAACAAAAATTGACTTTTATTATTTTCTTAAATTTAAAGCTAATATTCCAATTATATACACTCTTGAGTAAATAAAAATGTATTAAAAATTTTTACTTAGTTCTTATTTTTAAAACTAAGGATATGTATTTATAGGTTATTACGATGTATCACAATTTAAGAGATCGTACAATAATGCATAATAATAATACATTTATGTTAAATTTACCAGCAGTATACTTGTACACTGTTTATACAAATTTTCCATGCATTTTATACGTATTTTACGCACCTGAACACAATTTGAGTGTATTAATTTAAATACATTAGTACCTATTTGCGTTTATATTTATGTTCAGTACCTTCTGTTGATGAACCAACAGTAATCGGTAAGCATTGCTGCATTCCATTGCGATCGATAACGAGGCTCCATAGCAGAAATTTATTGGTGCATGCCATGCTCGTCGTCAATTGCTCCCATATTATCTGGGAAAAAGTCAATGTGAGAGAGCAAGAAATGAAGCTTTAATGACATGTGACAATTTGCCTTTTTTAAATTGTTTACCATATTTTCAACTATACACTTGTAATTTGTAGGTTTGTTATTCCCTAAGTAATTATGCACGGCGTCCTCGAAAGGAAACCATCAAACTTCAGATTCAGGTGTACCTTGATAAATATTGGAGGTGATTATGTTTTGGTGTAAATCGGCAAACAGGTGACGCTGCTATGCTGAATTTTTCATGATTTTCTCAATAGCTCTATCTCAAAAACTGATGCACGGATTTTCATCAAACTTCAGATTCAGTCAGACGTTAACACAAGTTGTTGCTACTAAGTTTTTAGTATAAATCACCCAACATATTGTGCTTCTATGCTGCATTTTGTAGGATATACACTATATTAGCAATAGTCATACCTCAAGAGCTAATGCACGGAATTTCATATCTTTAGAATCCTCATGATGGGCATAGACTGCCATTTGATGTTCGCAATGTCATAGTGAAATTTGTAGTATAAACATGTATGTGATAGAGGAAAGTTTTGGGATTGGCACCTCCGACTGGTTTTTCCGTCTGCTGTATTTGTTATTTTAAAATTTTCTAAATTTCTACTGCCACAGGCCTGAAATCCTCCCTTCCCCCTTCCCGGCCATTTGAATGTTTAAAACTTGTTTTTACAAAAATGAAATCCTTTATTTAATAATTCATATTAAAATTTATTTTTTTATTTAATTTGTAGGTCCGTACATTTTTTTTTTTAAATTTTGGTTCTTGAAAGTACTTAAAAGTCCTTGCATTTACGAGTAGTAAGTAAACGAACCCTGCATTATTCTATCTATATATATATATCTATTTCTGCTTTTTCCTTCCCCTGTGAAAAGTATAGAAAGTTAAAATAGTCCTTCATATAAATTGGTGCTGATTATGTTTTGGTGTAAATCGCCCAACAGGTAACGCTGCTGTGCTGCATTTTTTTGTGCTGCTGTGCTGCATTTTTTTGTGCTGCTGTGCTGCATTTTTTTGTGCTGCTGTTCTGCATTTTTTTTGTGCTGCTGTGTTGCATTTTTTTTGTGCTGTTGTGCTGCATCTTATTGGAGCCTAGATGTATTATAAGTAGCATATAATTGTTCACTTTCAGGGTCATTAGACTGTAGAAACAAAACACTTTAAAAGGCAACAAAATAACATAATGAGATATATTTAAACACAGGTATCTCTGAAACGAAAACCAACTTCAACTTTTTGTGAATATTTCCTAAATTCCAAAGGATATGGTTATGTGTTAAAATTTTCCAAGAAAAAATTTTATGTTTATCAGTGTTATTAATAAATTCAAAAAGAATATTTTTTATTGCAAGAGAAAAATTAAACTGAGGAAAATTTGTTTCATTTAAAACGTGTGTAGTATGTGCAACTAAACATTTTATTAAAAGTATGTTCTATCTACAAGACTATACAGACATTTAAATCTAGAAGTTTCTTGTGGGTTTAGTGAAAAACTTATGAAATTAGAATTAATAATTCTGTCGTTTAAGCATTAAGCAAGAGTATCATCTTCCATTATTTGAAGAAGCAGTAAACGTTTGATAATCAAAATTAACATTTACATTTTCTCACAAACGTACGTTCATAAGAAATACAGGCGGTAGGAGATAATTTACATATAGAGGAGACTAGGGACGGTTGACCATATGGGAAACTTGACCCACCCATCAGTTTTCATATTTAAAAGCATTTCAGAGTTTTATCATTAGGTGTCAACAAAAGCCACTGGGATGCTCAAACAACAGTCTTTGTTTCATACAGATAATCAAAATAGGTGTGGAAAAATCACTTGTGAGGGATTTTAACCTAAAAGTAGTGTTTTTTAGAAATATTTTGTAAGCTTTTTTCAGATAAAATATTTCATAGAAATTTAAGTAAGTAGGTTTTAAGTAATGCAGAAATATCGAGCTTTCATTCCAGGCATAAAGATTGTACAGTAACTTAGGCTTAACATAACAATGTGCTATTCTTTAGAAAAAGGGTATGTGGGGAGGCTTGACCCAGTCAATGTGAGGGAGGGTTGACCCGATGAAATCTTTTTTTTAATACACTATCATAATGAAAGATCAATGGTTATATATAAAAAATATATAAAAATTTATTCTGCAAAGCCACGGTAAACTAGGGTGATGGAAAAGAAAATGTTTAGATTAAAGAAAGCTGCGGAAAGTCGCTACACTATCCACTTCAAGAAAAAATTTAATGAGATATTGATGGGAAAGTTGATAGGAACTTTTTCCATTTAAATATTACTAAAATAGGTAAATAGAAACATTGTAAAAGACTAGAAAATATGAAAGCAGCAGTCTTGACATTTTCAGGGGCAGTGGCATGCTTCTGAAACCACTTAATTTTAATTCCCAAACACCACATTTACACCAGAAATTTGCTAATTTTTTTTCCATTTAATATGTATGTGAAATATACCCTTTTTCTTATTTCTAAATAAATGTCTTCGTAAATTGCGGTGCCAGTCATTTATTTCAACATTTTAGTACTGAAAGTGATTTGCCACTGAAAGGGATAAAGAAGATAATGATCAGTTAATTACACATACGGCGGTAAAAGAACATAGAATTGATCGAAAAACTTTTGGTAGGTATGTAGGCAAATTTCACCGGCATTAATACAGTGAGATGAAGCCAAACTATGTGACAATTAGAGTTGTCAAGTCGAGTGTCACAAAAAGTAGGAAAAGGAGACAAAAAAAGAGCAGGACAGTAGCTATAAATTCCGGGCATAATAATCTATGAAAACGAAACCTGTCTCTAAAGGAATACTGTCTTAAATGTTAAAATTTCATTTTCCCTGCTGTCCAATTATACCTTCTCAGACGAAATTCTGCTTAAAACAAAAATTTTCTCCTCTGATTTGCAATTGCGTCAAAACGGATTTGTTTAAGCATCATATTTTCAAAAATGGTTTTTATAATAACTAAAGCATGTAGCATAACGTTTTATTGCCTTTTTTTAAACAGACTTTATTTCTCTTCACAAATATTTTAATATAAAACAAAGTGGGTCAAGCCTCCCATATAGTGGGTCAACCCTCCCATATGTGGGGAGCCTTGACCCATTATTTGCTCATGGTTAAAATCGATCATTTTTCACATTTCTTACATATTACACTTATGTAGCAATTTTATTTTGATAACTGATTGTACAACGAATAAAATGATATATAAAACTTTATTCTACACTGTAAAAACAAATCTGTGAAGTTACTAAAGTTTTTCTAGGAAACTGGGATTCCAGGAACTTTTTATGTAACGGCAACAAGAAAAATTCCTGTAACAGCGTCTGTTACAGGAATTTTTGTTGTTGCCGTTACATAAAAAGTTCCTGGAATCCCAGTTTCCTAGAAAAACTTTAGTAACTTTACAATTTTTTTTTTACAGTGTACAATCAATATTTAAAAAATTAAAAATATTTTTGTAAAAAGTGGGTCAACCCTCTCTAGTCTCCCCTAACTTATACACTGTAAAAAGAAAAGAAAAAAAAATCTGCACAGTTACTAAAGTTTTTCTAGAAAACTGGGATTCCTAGAACTTTTTACGTAACGGCAACCCCAAAAATTCATGCAATAGATATACTTTGAATCGAAAAACAAAAACTCTGTAAGGTTACTAAGAATTTTTTAGGAAACTGAGATGACAGAACTTCTCATGTAACTGCAACCATGGCTACAGAAAAAAAATTTAGTAAGATTATTGTAATTTTAGCAGATTCATTTGTAAAGCTACAGATTTCTGTAGCTTTACAAAAATTAGTTTTGTAGATTTACAGCATTTTTTGTAGAGTTGCAGATGAAAGTTTAGTAAGCATGTAACTTTACATCTGTAGAACTACAGATTTTCTTTTACAGTGCAATGTAATTATGTTTTATAAGGTAACAGTTTTGTTTTATTTCGAAAAAACATCAACAAATTAAAAAATAATAATTATTTCTAATTTTATAATGACTACGAAACATAAATTACATGTAAGCCTCTATTTGAGAAAAACAAAAAATAGCAATAATTAAAAAAATACAATAATTATTATATCTAAAAAAGGAAATATTTTCTAAAAACATGAATGTTGTTTAAACACACATATAATTATGTATGTGTGTATGTATGTCTAATATTTTTGCAAAGTGGAAAATAATGTAAAAGGGAAAAAAATACCTTTTTAATTAAAGTTTCAACTAAGAAAATTTTTGTTTGTTTTCAGATGTGTACATTTGCGGAAATAAACAGCGTGAAAACGTTGAATGGTTATTTGTAGAAAAGAAAACGGAAAATAAATAAATAAAAAAATTTTCTCTTTTTTTATGCAGCTGCTATATTATATGCTGCACTTACACTCTCTTAAAATAGAAAGATAATGTATTAAAACTGTTGTTTAGCCACACAACATTTTTAAAAATTGCTTCCCGATACTTATACGTATTTAAACATTTCAACAACTTTTTTTTTATCCAGAAGTAAAAAATCACAGACCAATAAACATTCATTAGTTTGTTAAATGTTTTCCCATAAACAAAGTTTTCTAGTAAAAAGAATTTAATTAAGCTTCTGAATCAACAGTAATCATTTTATTTTCTTTTACCTGTATTTAAAATGTAGTTTTATACGATGTCATAATAATATAAAACGAAAAGCTCCATTAAATATTTTTATAAATAATATTGTATTATCATTTGTGTTTTTCTGATTATTGATTCAACAACTTTATGCATACCCCGCAGACAAACTCCATAGGTCAGTAAGTTTTCTTTATCTTCAAAAATTTTTATATTAATAATATTTTTATTAAAAATACTACTGCAATATAAGTAAAAAATATATATTTATGTCCTTAAACTATTATTATCTGTACATTTATATTTTTTTAATTAGGAATATAAAATTTTATTGTTTTTTAAGAAATAAATATTATACCACAATATGTTTAGTTTTTTACAGAAATTGCACATATTATCATTCAGACTTCTAAATTCAATAATACGCATAAGTGTTCTGTTAGTGACAGTAAATAAGTACAAATATTAAAATAATTAAATAAACGTGTACTATTTTATTTTAATAATAACAAATAAAAAGCCTCATTGATTCATTTTGTTACTGAGACTGTTGACTCAGCAACGTTTACATGCGCATATAAAGGTAAAAGTTTATCAAATGTTCTTTATCTCGTAACATCCTGTGGTAAAATGAAATTTTCTATTTAATATGCTTTAATATAAATCATAAAAACTTTTAATTCTTCTTAAATAATAATTATTTGTGCGTTTATATTATTTACAGTACCATGCAATGTAATGCTGTTTTTTACCTAATAAATAATATACAACAATACGTGCTGCTTATTATATTATGCGCATACACTATATGACCACTGATGATTGGTCACTTGCGATTTTAGACGTCTTGTTAAATATCTAGAAAAATACATGAGGAATTATCCTGAAACTCCAGGTGTGTAAACAAAATAGTATAGGTCGTATATTTCCACAAAGACTTTTTTTTCCGAAACCCCATAGGTGACCGTCAACATAGTGAAAAAGAACGAATATCTTTTGGGTGAACCTGAAAAACGAATTTAGCAAAAGCGTTCAAACTATACAACATGCTTAAAAGGCTTATTGTAATAAACTGTATTCATTTTTTATGAGTAAAGCATGTATACTAATAAAGAAATTAAGGTTTTCATAAAAACAGTTTGAACGTTTGCCAAGTTTTTTTGCTTATAATTTGCAGAGTTTTTAATATAAAAAAAGTCCTTGCGGCCAGTGCCGGGAGGAAGAGGTAGCTTGCATATTCCTTATTTTTTAAAAGCCAGCTTATATTATTCAAACACACGGAGCTCAAATTAGTGGAACCCGATTATAGAAGATTAAATACTAATTTTTGTTAATATTGAATATGAATGAGAATTTCGCGAAATTAGTCTGCTTTATCAAAGCTGGTTTTATTAAAGTGATTTATATTTTGTCGCCAAATTCGGAGATATCCAGAATTATATTAATAATTATATTAACCCGAATTATCGGTGATAGCCCGCCATTTTAAAACAACATAATGGGTGCAACAAAACTCACCAATGAACTTGGTCGAGACCTGTGCACATACTCACTCATATCTAAATAGGTTGATATATACGAGTGCTGTTGCAGGCAAAAAATCAGATTTTTTTAAATGTCACACACATTCGAAATTCAAACTGCTATTATCTCGGCTTTTTTTTTTAGATAAAGGCAAAACAAAAAATAAACCGGTATCTTTGTAACAAACTGAAACACATAAGAAAAAAATCTTTTTTCAATTTCTAATATTTTTGTACCTCATTTTAATTTTTTTTTCAAAATTTTAATGGCCGCCATTTTGAAACAAGATGGCGGATGAAGTTAGAAAACGAACTTTGCCGATAGATTGCTATGTACAATACACATGCCATGTAGCGTGTTTTCGCGTGACAAAAATCAGATCGTTTCAAAATTTCAAAATGTCAGACATGCTGTCAGTCAATGTCAGCCAAGCGAGACATTGGTATTTACTATGTACACACCAAGTTATATCCAAATCCGTTCATAAATACGCGTGTTATCGCGTGACAAAAATCAGATAATTTCAAAATGTCAGCCACACTAGAATTTCAAAGTGTTATAACTCAACTGATTTTTAAGATAGAGACAAAACAAAAAATGCTCCGGAATCTTCGTATCAAGCTCAAACACATAAGAAAAAATATTTTTCTATTTATAATTTTTTTGTACTCCATTTTAAATTATTATTTTTTTTTAATTTTTAAATGGTCGCCCTTTTGAAACAAGGTGGCGGATGAGGCTGGCCAACGAACTCGGTCGAGACATTGCTATGTACTATGAACATTACTTGTCACATCCAAATCGGCTCATAAATACGTGTATTAGCGCGTGACAAAAATCAGATCGTCTCAAAATGTCAGCCATGCTAGCAATTCAAAGTGCTATAACTGTGCCATTTTTTTAAGATATAGACGAAACTAAAAATGCTACAGAATCTTTGTATCAAGCCCAAACACATAAGAAAAAAATATTTTTCAATATCTAACTTTTTTGTGCCTCATTTTAAATTTTAAATTTCTAAAAAAAATTTTAAATGGCCGCCATTTTGAAACAAGATGGCGGATGAAGTGAGCAAACGAACTCCGCCGATAGATTGCTATGTACTATGCACATGCCTTGTCACATCCTAATCGGTTCATAAATACGCGTGTTACCACGTGACAAAAATCAGATCGTTTCAAAATTTCAAAATGTCAGACATGCTGTCAGTCAATGTCAGCCATGCGAGACATTGGTATTTACTATGTACACACCAAGTTATATCCACATCCGTTCATAAATACGCGTGTTATCGCGTGACAAAAATCAGATAATTTCAAAATGGTAGCCACACTAGAATTTCAAAGTGCTATAACTCAACTGATTTTTAAGATATAGACGAATTAAAAAATACTCTGGAATCTTCGTATCAAGCTCAAACACATAAGAAAAAATATTTTTCTATTTATAATGTTTTTGTACTTCATTTTAAATTATTTTTTTTAATTTTAAATGGTCGCCATTTTGAAAAGAGATGGCGGATGAGGCTGGCCAACGAACTCGGTCGAGACATTGCAATGTACTATGCACATTCCTTGTCATATCCAAATCCGTTCATAAATATGTGTATTATCGTGTGACAAAAATCAGATCGTTTCAAAATGTCAGCCAATCTAGAAATTCAAAGTGCTATAACTCAGCCATTTTTTAAGATATCGACAAAACTAAAAATACTCCAGAATCTTTGTATCAAGCCCAAACACATAAGAAAAAAATCTTTTTCAATGCCTAATTTTAAATTTAAACTTTTTTTACAAATTTTAAATTGCCGCCATTTTGAAACGAGATGGCGGATTGAGCTGGTCAACGAACTCGGTCGAGACATTGGTATGTACTATATACACACGAAATTTTATCCGAATCGGTTCATAAATACGAGAGTTACAGTATGAAAAAGATCATACATATATATATGTATATACATATATAATATATACATATATATATATGGATATATATATATATATATATACCGGGTGTCCCAAAAAGGACTGACTGATTTTAAAATTCAATAACTTGCAAACGGTGACAGATATTTAAAAAATTCTTGCAGGAGGGTTATGCATAAGGTCAAAAGTTTTTTTACAGTGATTTTCAATTTTAGTTCGAATTACAAACAATAGATGGCGCTGCGATCAATAGACGCTGAATTCAGGCTCGATTTTTGATACTTCGTGGCCCGGATAATACATTTCCATCTCCTTTTTCAGCATGGAACAAGAGAAAGGACCAGAAATCGAGCCTGTATTTAGCGACTATTGCTTACAGCGCCATCTATTGTTTGTAATTCGAACTAAAATCGAAAATCACTGCAATAAAACTTTTGACCTTATGCACAACCCTCCTGTAAGAATTTTTTAAATATCTGTCACCGTTTGCAAGTTATTGAATTTTAAAATCAGTCAGTCCTTTTTGGGACACCCGGTATATATGGATATACATATATATATATATATATATATATATATATATGGATATTATATCATTTCAAAATGCTAAAACAACATAACTTCAAAAGGAAGGTGTATATCTGTAGAAATTTATAAACAGTAAAATATTTATAAAAACAAAAACAAGAAAGACAGGTAAAAAAACAAAAACAGTCTGTTCTTCATCAGTGGGAGGACAGACAGAAAACTAACTCCACCCCCCACTTTTTAAAATTTGCAGGTTTCTGAACACATGTTCACCCCGCATTCAATACTGAAAACTATTGTCATTTTATTAATCTAATTACATAAAAAACTAAAACAACTCAAATTAAAAACTAACAAACATAATATTAACCATACAAAAACAAAAAACTTTAATAAAAAGGTCTTTTAGAGGAATGCTTAAATTATCATTAGACTGAAAACAAAAAGAAAAAAATATAAGAAAATAGCATGAATGCAGAATAAACATGCGCCCCCCCCAAACCCGCAAAATGAAATTTCTCAAAACATGAATACCTGTATAATGTTTTCTACCCGTCAACTATAAACAAATAAATTTTTTCTTCCAAATCCATTATCAAAAGCCAGAAATTCCAGGTCTGCAACATTCTTTCGTTTCAATTCATCGATAGACACCCGTTCTTTTATCAAGACTTTAGGATGCCCATTTCATACAGAAAGATCCAGAAGGCTGCTATCACATGTTCACGCCGACAGTCCACATCGTTGCCATTCACTTTTAAGAACTGTCTTTAAATAATATTTCAAAAACTTAATAGGGTAATTGTTATTGTAAAATAAATTAGCCAATAACTTAAAAATCTGTTTATAAAAATTACTGTCTCTGCCACAAATTTTATTGAACCGTATCAATTGATTAATAATTATATTTATGTAAATTTTTTTATGCAAATTTGAAAACCAATGCGCATGCTTCTAGTAAAAAAATTAAAACTATTTCTTTTATCGTACAAATCCAAAATCAAATTATTATCACTAATTTTGAATAAAATATCTAAAAATTCTGCATTATAATCACCACTGTTTGCTCTGTTCAATTTTAAACAATTTGGATATATAATATCATATTCATTAGAAAAATCAAAATTAAAAATCAAAATATCATCAATATACCTAAAGACCTTTAAAGACTTATTATATTTCATAGTATATTTAAATTCATAATAAAATAAAAATAAATTTGCTGCTGTACTAGAATAGTTTGTTCCCATCCCTATACCACATATTTGATTAAAGGTATTATTGTTAAAAGTTACATAATTATTATAAAAACAGAAATGACATAAACTTGAAAATAAATCTCTATTTATATTTAATTCATCATTTATACAAAAAACATCAAAAATACTCATTAAAACTTCATAAAGTGAATCAATAGGTATATTGGTGAACAGATTTTCAAAATCGAATACCTGCATTGTCAGAGGAGTCAAAGGCAATTTGCTCAAAATTTCAACACTATTGTCAATTGTACAGGTATTCATGTTTTGAGAAATTTCATTTTGCGGGTTTGGGGGGGCGCATGTTTATTCTGCATTCATGCTATTTTCTTATATTTTTTCTATTTGTTTTCAGTTTAATGATAATTTAAGCATTCCTCTAAAAGACCTTTTTATTAAAGTTTTTTGTTTTTGTATGGTTAATATTATGTTTGTTAGTTTTTAATTTGAGTTGTTTTAGTTTTTTATGTAATTAGATTAATAAAATGACAATAGTTTTCAGTATTGAATGCGGGGTGAACATGTGTTCAGAAACCTGCAAATTTTAAAAAGTGGGGGGTGGAGTTAGTTTTCTGTCTGTCCTCCCACTGATGAAGAACAGACTGTTTTTGTTTTTTTACCTGTCTTTCTTGTTTTTGTTTTTATAAATATTTTACTGTTTATAAATTTCTACAGATATACACCTTCCTTTTGAAGTTATGTTGTTTTAGCATTTTGAAATGATATAATATGCTTTATTGCATTTGATATGTGCTGCTGTAGCGCCATTCATGCAGTAATTTATCGTTAATTTTGGAATAAAATATTGTTATATGTGACTCAGATAAGCTGCATTATTGCGCTTCTGGCATATATATTTATTCAATTTCATTACGGCTTTGAAGGTTGGTGTATCTTTGTTTATTTTGTTGTTTGTTATTTTATTATTGTTATTTTATTTATTATAAAATTATATATTTATTATAGTTTATTTTATTATTTGTTTATTATTGGCATATTAAGCCTAAGTGCTTACAAAAATTTTTTGAATAAATATGTTACGATATATATCTAGATAAAAATATGAGATATTATAAATGAAAAGATAAACGTTGTAAAACTTGTATTGTTGCTCATGCTGACAGTCCACCTCAATTAAATGATTATATTCCTTTTTGTAAATATAATAACGTAATTTATAAAATTAATTGTTTAACTTGACAGCAAAGTTATGTAGGGCAGACGGAGGGTGAACTACATGTTAGAATTAATCAGCATAGATCAGATGTATACAATGATAATAAGAAATGCCCCACATTTGAAATTTTACATTTTAGAATTCATAGTTTTAATAATATTAATATTCAAATTTTGGATCATGTTGAAGCTAAAAATAATAGATTGGAAAAAGAAAATGATTATATGTTGAAGTTTAAAACTATATATCCATTTGGATTAAATACATTGGTTAATAAAGTTAATTTATTGAAGGTTAAAAATGTATATGATTTATTTTATAATTTTAATGAAAAAGTTGATATAAAAAGAGGAAAGAGGGGTTCTCGTAAATATAATAAAAGTACTAATTATATAATTCCTAATATATGGATTAAGGATATGGAATTTGTTTTTGATAAAAATTATAGTGTTAAAAATATTAAAATGGAGGTTTTTAAATTAAAGATAAATGTGCTTAAGAAAATTAAAAAATGTTTGGATGTTTTTAAATTTAAAAATTTACAGTTTAAAGATTTATTATATGATTTAATTAATTTTAAGTTAATGAATAGAGAGAAAGTTAATAAAGAAGTTATTTATTTTAATATAAAATTTCAACAAAAATCTTTTGATAATTTGAATTTAAATGCAATATGCAAACAGATTTACGACCTTTTTCCTCTTAAAGAATGTATCATTTCAGTTGCATATAATTATCATAAACCATTAAGTAGTAAGATTTTCAATTACAGACAAATAGCTTTTTTAAATGTTAATACAGTTTTAACTTGTTGTTGTAATAATATGGAATTTAAAGATTTTATAGATAATTATCATGGACATATAATTACAGGTAATCTTGATATAATCAAGAATAAAAATGTAAAATATCTAATGAATTTTGGTACAAAGTTTAGAATCAATAGTAAAATTAATAGTAATAAGGTAGTAAAAATTTTTAAGGATAATGTCAATAATTTTATAAAGAAATATAGTTATAAATTTAGTATGCCTTTGGAGGCATTTTTTGAATGGAAGTCTCAAATTTTGGGGCATTTCAATAATTTTTTAAAAGATTATTTAAATTCTGATGAATATGAATATCAAAGTTTTAAAGATGAAGATATGAAATTTATTGAAAGTTTACAAAATAATTTTGTTATAGTCCCTGTGGACAAAGCAGCTAATAATTATGCAATAGTATGAAAAAAGTTTTATGCTGATAAAATAGAGAGTGAATTAGGTAATGAAAATTTTTATTCAAAAATTAATATTGACAAAAATCCTGTAGTTAAAAAAATTTTTGCATATAAGAAGAAAGTTAAAGGTATGTTTTCTTATAATTTTGATGTTTCTAATCACCACTGTTTGCCATTTATTTTCTTAACGCCTAAATTTCATAAAGATCCGATTAAATTTAGATTTATTTGTAGTACTTCTAGAAGCGTTAACAAAAATTTTAATATTGGTTTACAGAATTTATTAAAAAAGATTTATGATTTTTTAAAGCATAAATTTAAGAAGTATAGTTATTTCTGGTCAATTGACAATAGTGTTGAAATTTTGAGCAAATTGCCTTTGACTCCTCTGACAATGCAGGTATTCGATTTTGAAAATCTGTTCACCAATATACCTATTGATTCACTTTATGAAGTTTTAATGAGTATTTTTGATGTTTTTTGTATAAATGATGAATTAAATATAAATAGAGATTTATTTTCAAGTTTATGTCATTTCTGTTTTTATAATAATTATGTAACTTTTAACAATAATACCTTTAATCAAATATGTGGTATAGGGATGGGAACAAACTATTCTAGTACAGCAGCAAATTTATTTTTATTTTATTATGAATTTAAATATACTATGAAATATAATAAGTCTTTAAAGGTCTTTAGGTATATTGATGATATTTTGATTTTTAATTTTGATTTTTCTAATGAATATGATATTATATATCCAAATTGTTTAAAATTGAACAGAGCAAACAGTGGTGATTATAATGCAGAATTTTTAGATATTTTATTCAAAATTAGTGATAATAATTTGATTTTGGATTTGTACGATAAAAGAAATAGTTTTAATTTTTTTACTAGAAGCATGCCGCATTGGTTTTCAAATTTGCATAAAAAAATTTAGATAAATATAATTATTAATCAATTGATACGGTTCAATAAAATTTGTGGCAGAGACAGTAATTTTTATAAACAGATTTTTAAGTTATTGGCTAATTTATTTTACAATAACAATTACCCTATTAAGTTTTTGAAATATTATTTAAAAACAGCTCTTAAAAGTGAATGGCAACGATGTGGACTGTCGGCGTGAACATGTGATAGCAGCCTTCTGGATCTTTCTGTATGAAATGGGCATCCTAAAGTCTTGATAAAAGAACGGGTGTCTATCGATGAATTGAAACGAAAGAATGTTGCAGACCTGGAATTTCTGGCTTTTGATAATGGATTTGGAAGAAAAAATTTATTTGTTTATAGTTGACGGGTAGAAAACATTATACAGGTATTCATGTTTTGAGAAATTTCATTTTGCGGGTTTGGGGGGGAGCATGTTTATTCTGCATTCATGCTATTTTCTTATATTTTTTCTTTTTGTTTTCAGTTTAATGATAATTTAAGCATTCCTCTAAAAGACCTTTTTATTAAAGTTTTTTGTTTTTGTATGGTTAATATTATGTTTGTTAGTTTTTAATTTGAGTTGTTTTAGTTTTTTATGTAATTAGATTAATAAAATGACAATAGTTTTCAGTATTGAATGCGGGGTGAACATGTGTTCAGAAACCTGCAAATTTTAAAAAGTGGGGGGTGGAGTTAGTTTTCTGTCTGTCCTCCCACTGATGAAGAACAGACTGTTTTTGTTTTTTTACCTGTCTTTCTTGTTTTTGTTTTTATAAATATTTTACTGTTTATAAATTTCTACAGATATACACCTTCCTTTTGAAGTTATGTTGTTTTAGCATTTTGAAATGATATAATATGCTTTATTGCATTTGATATGTGCTGCTGTAGCGCCATTCATGCAGTAATTTATCATTAATTTTGGAATAAAATATATGGATATATATATATATATATATATATATATATATTTCGCTGCCGAATTCGGCGATTTTAAGACAACATGGTGGATGAGGCTAACCAGTGAACTTGGTCGAGACCTTAGTAATTGCTGTGTACATGCTCCCTCACATCGGAATCGATTGATATATACGAGTGCTGTCGCAGGCAGAAAATCAGATTTTTCAAAATGTCACCCACATAAAGAAATTCAAACTGCTATATCTGAGCCATTTTTTTAAGATAAAGACAAACAAAAAATGCTCCAGAATCCTTATAGCAAGGTCAGATACTTAAGAAAGAAACCTTTTTCAATTTCTAATTTTTTTGCTGCTCACTTTAAATATAATTTTTTTAATTTAATGGCCGCCATTTTTAAACAAGATGGCTGATGAAGCTGGTCAGTGAACTTAGTCGAGATATTGATGTATACTATCCACATGCCTTCTTACATCGAGATAGGCGAATACGTGTGTTATCGCGTGACAAATACAAGATCGTTTCAAAATGTTAGCCATGCTAGATATTCAAAGTGCTATAAATCAACCATTTTTTAAGATATAAACAAAAGAACAAATTTTCAGAAACAAAAACTGGTCCGGAATCATTGTATCAAGGCCAAACACATAAAAAAAATCTTTTTCATTTTCCAATTTTTTAATACCTCATTTTTAATTTTAATTTTTTTTTTTTTTTTTTTTTTTTTTTTTTTTTTAATGGCAGCCCTTTTGAAACAAGATGGCGAATGAAGCTGGCCAACAAACTCGGTCGAGACATTGGTATGTACTATGTACAGACCAAGTTACATCCAAATCGGTTCATAAATACGCCTGTTATCGCGTGACAAAAATCAGGTCGTTTTAAAATGTCAGCCATAATAGAAATTCAAAATGCTATAACTCAGCCATTTTTTTAGATATAGACGAAACAAAAACTGTTCCGGAATCTTTGTATTAAGGTCAAACACATACGAAAAAAATCTGTTTCATTTTCCAAATGTTTGATATCTCATTTTAAATTTAATTTCTATTTAAATTTTTTAAATGGCCGCCATTTTGAAACAAGATAGCGAATGAAGCTGGACAACGAACTCGGTCGAGATATTTGTATGCACTATGTAGACACCAAGGTACATCCAAATCGGTTCATAAATACATACGTTATCACGTGACAAAAATCAGGACGTTTCAAAATGTCAGCCACGCTAGAAATTCAAAATGCTATAACTCAGCCATTTTTTAAGATATGGACGAAAGAAAAACTGCTCCCGAATCTTTTTATCAAGATCAAACACATACGAAAAAAATATTTTTCCATTTTCAATTTTTTGATACCACATTTCAAATTTTATATATTTTTTAAAATTTTCAATCGCCGCCCTTTTGAAACAAAATGGCGGATAAAGCTGACCAACGAACTCGGTCGAGACATTGGTGTACTATGTACACACCGAATTACATCCAAATCGGTTCATAAATACGAGAGTTACAGTGTGATCACATATATATATATATATATATGTCAATTTTGAACGGAGGGTGGTTTAGGGGTCTGGGGGTCATGATCGATGAAAATAACCAAAATTTTTTTAAATCGCTTTCCTCCGAACGGCTGCAATAGGTAGCTTTTTGTAATGAAAGCTACCTAATATAGTGTGCATATCTAAGTATGTAGAGGATCTTTCGTCAAAATCGGAAAAACATAGCTTGAAAATTCCGAAAATTATCATCGATAGAATAAGCTCAAAATACATTGTTCCCAAAAGGAAGCAAAAATATGAGAAGCTGTATTCAAATATCTGTTGATTAGTGCCAAGATAGCGTACATATTAATGCACGCATATATGAAAACAACCACTCATCTTTTTGCTTCCTTTTGGGAACAATGGATTTCGAGCTTATTCTATCGACGATAATTTTCAGAATTTTCAAGCTATGATTTTTAGACTTTCACAACAGTTGCTCAATGAAATTAGCTAATACATTATGCACATTATATTTTCATTGCATTCGCACTTGCGCAGTGAAGCATTTTTATTGAACATGCTCATTTTTCATCCAGTTTTTATTATTTTTAAATTCTGATTGCAGGATATTGTGTACAATGTTATTTTTCATATTTTCTGAAAAAATATATTTTTTTTAATATTAAGAACTCTGCAAATTATAAGCAAAAAAACTATGGTAAAATTTAGGACTGTTTTTATAAAAACCTTAATTTCTTTACTAGTATACATGATACACATTCTGCATAAATATGAATACAATTTATTACAATAAGGCTCTTAATCATGTTCTACAGTTTGTACGCTTTTGCTACATTAGTTTTTACAGGATTATCCAAAAGATATTCGTTCTTCTTCAATTTGTTGACAGATCCCTATAAGGTTTCGGGAAAATGTCTTCGCGGAAATATGTGACCTGTGCTATTCTGTTTATACACCTGGAGTTTCAGGTTAATTCCTCATGTATTTTTCTAGATATTTAACAAAACGTCTAAAATTCCAAGTGACCAATCATCATTGGCCATATAGCGCATTACCATTCATGTTTTTAACATCAATTAAACTCTGAAGTTTTCTTTTATTAACGGAACGCAAGTAAATATATTTAAAAAGATAAATCTAAATATATTTTACTGCTGTATCAGATCAACAGAAATGTTTATGTAAATGAGATTTCGAATTTTAATTTATAAAATTTATGAAACAGAATAGCGAAAAAATCTTTTAAATATGTTGATTACTTCTTTCTCGTACTGGATGATCTCAGAAATTAGGAAACATAGAAGTACATTTCTATAATACTTTATTAGAAAAAAAAAATTAAATATTTTATTTTATCGTATCTGTGTCTCTTCAATATTGTTAATTAAGTCGGAAAAATAAAACGCCAACCATTTTATTTGTACGGCATAAGAATAATTTACACGTTGAAAGAAACCGTGCGCATATTTTTTATATGTTACTATCAAAGAAGAGAGTAAATTAATCTCAGTAAACTAAAGAATTAAAAGATATTTAAATTAAAATCCGAACATACAAAATTTTTTTCTCGAGTACAACACGTATTCTATTTCGTTTGCGGAATTAAAATACGCGAATTAACTTCAACAATATCAAATGAGAATTAATTAAAAATAAAAAAGAGACCAAAGTAATAAAAATTCTGCTTTCCTTTATCTCTGATAATACACATACAAAATTATATGCTACACTTGTAATCTTGAAAAGGAAAGATAGGACAGTTAAACTTTTGTAATGTTACTCTAAATTCTATGTTACTGTAGCATGACATTTTTAAAGTATTCAACCATTTGAAATACTTTTTAACATACGAGTAAAAGTCACAAGACCATAAACATTCTTTGTCTCACTAAAGGACTGGGCATAAAGTAAATGTTCTTGTAAATGCTTAAAAGGGTGAAATGAAAAGTTTATTTAACATTCCGAAACAACAATAATCATTACATTTAAAGTTTTTATTTGGTACTAAAAATTATGCATTTATTTTTTTTCTTTAATGTATAAAACTACATCAACTAATTTTATTAACTAGCCGCCCTTGGCGACCAGTTTATGTTTTGGACAGCCTGCTAAGCATTGTATCATGTTACTTTTTATCATAATTTAATTTACTTGGACTCGCTTAAATATCATTAATGTAATCCCTTAAGCAAATAATAGTTATTAAAATATCTCAATTTGTTGATTTTGTGTAAGCAAGGAAAATCTATTGGTTTACAATGGAAGTCTATGGGAATTTAGCCAAATATTAGAGATATCACCAAGTTGGCGTAACTTTTAGCGAATAATTTCGCCAAATTTCGCGATATATCGCCATATTTCTGACAAACTTGGTGGCATTTGACGACAGAACAGGGTCCCCTTTATGGAAATAGGGGTATGGAGATGCAGTATAGTGCGAATAGGTATGAATATGCAATAAATGTTGTTCATTAACCAATAAGAAGTGTGTCAGTTGAGCGTTGCCATTCAACAATTAACAAATAATCGCGATTTCTGTCCCACGTACAATAGCGTAATATATACATAGATACTATATGTTGTATCACTTGTATTTTAGGAGTATTTCAGCAGCTTTTTATACGCACAAAATAAAGTCATTGAACAATACATGTTCTTTATTTGTTTAAATGTCTTGATATAAGTAAAAATTTCTTTAATAATGCTTCTGTAAAAATCACAAAAAAGAGATTTATGTATGGTTTTAAATTTAAATTATATCTGTATTTAACAAGACCGAAAATATATTAGGCAGCAAAGTTTTTTTTTCTTTCTGAAAATGTAATAAAAATCTAATGTTATCTTGTAATAAGAAACACGCTGTGTCATTGCTTTTTCTTTATTACGGATATTGTTATTTGCAGGTCTGAATAAAAATCTTCTTTAAACAACAAAAAAGTACAAGTATTAAAAATGATAAATACAATCATTTTAAAATATTAAGCTAGATGTACAGAGATGTTAATATACATCGGAATTTGTAAGAATAAAAGTAGCGTAATACTGTAAAATAGAAAATTAACAAATAAAATCATAAGATGTAATGAAATTTTTCACCTTGATTCAATATAAAGTATATAATGTGACTTTAAAATTTCACAGTCTTACTTAAAAGGCGACTAAAGTAATGAAAAAGATGTTACAAGTTTAAAACATACATTTTATTTAAAATTTCTTAGTACTTTCAAGCTATCTAAGCTCATCGTCAGAGAATATTTTAATAACTAAATGGTTTTTAGTTATACAAATACGTCACTTTGTTTTAAAAATGAGAGAGCCAATAATTACTAGAGATGAAAGTACAAATAGCAGTAGCAGTTTCTTGGATTGAATTTAATTAGAGGAAATTTATATTATTATTAATTGCAGTTCCATTTATTTTATGACATCATTCTGTTCTCACACGTCACTTTTCCTGGGTAGATGAAAATATTCAACTGCCGTACTTTAAATTTTAATACGTCACTTTGCTCAAGTTTTCAGGATTTATTTCCAGGATATTGAACTATAAACTCTGGACTATAAACTTTTAACGACGCCTTATCGTACAATATCCCAGTTTATTGTATTTACCCTTATCGGCGATGTTTTGAGCAACTGCTTTTAAATTATTTTTCCCATGGCGTCATTAGTTTCCATACCAAGTTTACTGCCATTCCGGTTATTACACCAATTAAATCCGACATAGATCTATTTACTGATGGATCAAAAACAGAGTACGGGACAGGTCTCGCCTTCTGTGCCTACTCAGAAAACCAAATGACTTTCTCCTTACAACAGCAACTCAATATAGAACACTCAGTATTTCAAGCTGAGCTAGAAGCAATATACTAGTCAAACAATAGCAAATTCTATAGCTTCGCAATCCACTTCGACAGCCTCTCTGGGCTCAAGGCTCTAGAAAATAATTCAACAACAGATTTACAGGTGCAGTCTATCATTCGGGAACTTCAGATGTCATCCAAAATTTTCATCTCCAATTGGGTTCGAGGACACACTGGGATACACGATAACGAAACTGCTGACAAATTGGCAAGAGCGGCAACTTTTCCATCCGACACGATACCAAAGAAATTTGTTCCTTTTCCATCTTCATTTCTAAAAAGAAAATTGAAATTGCAGCTCCTTTCCAACTGGCAAACCGCATGGAACACAGGCACCACTGGGAGATTCTCTTACGCACTTTGTCCAAAAGTCACAGAAGATTTCATACTTCATCACAGGAATCTATACATTTTTGCAACCGTACATGGTCCGTTTCCTTCCTATCTTTCCAAATTTGGAAAGTCAGCCTCATCGCGCTGCACATACTATATAACAGATTGTACCTTAACATCAGCCTTTCATATAAAAAAGCACCCTTCATTAATCTAGCATCATGGTTTAAAATTATTCTTAAATAACCATGTCTACTTAAAAAAATAATAGATTGTATATCCCTATTAGAAAAAAATCAACTCTGATTTCAACTTCCTCCTTTCGACGGACTCTCTGATGAAGTAAACTAATAAATGTTGCCACTTCAGTAGAATGATTTCACTTTATGAACTTGCTGCTAGCAGTGTATTCTATTTTTTCTTAATGCAGCTCATTTGACAGTGCAATTAGTTTCACTCCTGCTCAACAGCCTAAAACATCTGTTAGGCATCATTTACCTACTCTGTATCATTGTGTATTCTAATTCTATTTCATTTTATTATTCTGCTAAGTATTCGCATTGCTTATTGTTATTGGTACGTCTATCGTGTATTATTATTATTATTTGCATCGTGTTTGTCTTATTTGACTTTCTTATTGTTGGCATCACAACAGTATTCATTAGCGCCAAATTTAATCTGCATAGAGTTAAAGTCTTCTCTTGCACCGTGTTTCACTTGTAAATAATGGTCTATTGCATCAATTTTAATTTGTAAAATATCAACTTATTATTATTATTTGTTTTTATTTTCTTTTCATTAGCATTTGCATATAATTATTGGTTCAATTCTTACTTGCATATGGGTTTTGGAATCAAAATAGGAATTAAAACTCTCTTCAAAAATAGCTCTATCATTGAAAACGAAGTATTGCTTTGAACATTGTTATTTGTTTTCTAGCATCGTATTTCTCTGTAATTAGTCTCCTGTGTCAGTTCTTATATATTGTTTTATTTTTTCTATGTGTAACAGTGTAATCCAACATTGTATCCTGTATCGTATCCTATATGTAAAAATGGGAAAAAACTTCTTTTAACTCCCATTGTTTTTGTTGCATCTGTAAGTCCTATTAAGTGGATTTTCCACATTTGATTCACATCTGGACTTCTTTTGTTTAGTGTATTTTTATTGTTTTTTACTTGTTCATCAATGTATAATACTGCATTATGAGGGTTTTTTTTTTTCTTCCCTTCAAAATCTGTAATGTACATAAGTTTGTATAATGATAAGTCCAGCCCGCCTGGGATATAACTGGGCTGCCACTTGTAACATTTCTGTATAATTTTGTAAGTTTTAATATATAGGGGTCTTTTTCAACGAAGGTATTTCCGGGCCCTGACTCCGGCAGCGGCCAGTTATCATGGTAGTTATTCTGCTGGGCGTGGCTTGTTGAGCTAAAACCATATTGGTAGGCATCCCCGCCTGGCCTGAGACTGAAACTAAAACTGAGTTACATATGGCTTTGAATAGCGCTAGTTAAAGAAAAACTTCCTATGTATAATAGTTATTACTATACCTATGTTTAAAAAAAGTTAAATTAAAAATGACTAATAGTCCAGGAGGCGGCATCACATATTTGCAATCAATAATACCTTCTCTCATTTTGGCGCATATGATATATCAGATTGTACAGATAACGAAACTGCCAGTCAGTCAGCGCACGAACGTGAGAAGCAGTATCATGATTTTAGAAACAGTTTTTAATGTAAAATCAATGGCGATCTAATTACTCATCATTACACCTTAGGTCATTCAACATACATAATCGGGTCGCTATTCTCCTCATTTTTTAGTTGGCTTTGTGACCTCGCTATAACAACAACCTCCTCTGGTACGCCAGCTGATTCGCAGATCCGTTAGCTCTACCATTTAATCCATACTGTAGATTAAAATGAGCGTCCCTAAAATCAGTTGCAAAAATGGACGCTGCTACTCGGACGATTGTGTGAAGACTTCTACGATAGCTTTTCACATCGAAATAATCGCTACAACAGCTATACTTGTCGCTGGTCGGGATACTTTTACTATAAAAAGAACCGTAGATTTGTGAAGATTGATGCAGAATGCATATGTGCAAATTAATTGGTTGCTTGATAAAGCATATTGAGACCAAATATAATTTCAAAAGGATAGATTAGCTATTTACCGTGAGTTATTTTTATGTGGAAAACACTACTCTTTACATGATATAATGACATATGCTTTCTAAATGTCTTCATGCAGTACATAATTTTCTGCGTATACTAAGCGCTAAATTGTATGCAATTCCAAATAAAAAATCGTTCAGAAGGAAAAAATTATTTTGATATGCATTAACTTCAAATAAATTTCTAGCCATTCTAAAACACATAACAATCTACACTTGACATTTTCTAGCATGGTGTATTTCTTTTATTTCCTAACATTTTTATTCATTCGATACATACATTCATAAAACTAACTTTAGTTTCCGATATACAAAATAACTTAGCATAGAAAGGAGAAAACTAGAAAAATTCTAAAACTACAAGTCGATGTCTTTCTTAAAAATAGTCCATTAAAAATATTCAGTCAGAAAAGTAAAGCTTGTTTTGATATGTCCAAAAAAAGAACATTCGTTCCAGAAATGCCTTTCTGAAATATATTTCTTAAAGTAGTTGTTAGACTAACACATGCCTAGTAAATTACATTAGCATTATATACTGTATGGAAGTTTACATTTTATACGGCTTGAGTTACACCCTTATGACAGATGTAACTGATAAATATTAATATCAGATGAACGCTTCAGTATTCGCCATTTATTTAGATATTTTTGTGTTACTAGCACTTCAAAGAAGTAAATTTTAAAAATAATGCATTTTCATCCCAGTTTATATAAATATGTACTGTAGAGCAATGTTCGATATAGAACAATTTTGAAGCCATTTAAGCTTTCATTTGAAAAAAAAATACAGAACAGTTCTAGTAAATTAAAAAAAAAATGCAATACATTACATCTGTATTTATAAAATACATGAATGTGAAAAATTTGTTATGTAAAAAAAAAAAAAAAATCACAGGAAATTGAATTTAAAGCTTTAGTTTTAACTTTCATTAACTGTACGTACATGTAACATATGTTTAAACTGTAAACTTATGTTCCTAAACTCTTACAGAAAACCAAATAACAAATAATTTTTAATATTAGATAAAAAATATTTAATGTACTTACTCATATTTTAAACACTAATTAGAATCCTGGAATTTCAACTGAACTATAAGATATATTGACTTACAACACCTTTACCCCCCAAAAAATATTTTTTTTACAGCAATGTGTTTACCATGATATTAAGCATTAATATGTATCGTGCAATATCATGAAATCAAATTATATCATAATATAATGAAATATTTCATGATATCATAATTTTTTATTTTATTAGCATATTTATTTATGAAAGAAAACAGCTATTTCGTTTTCTCAAATTGATTTTGAGTTAAACAGCATTTCGTTTAAAATTTATCTCTCTGTTTTTCAAAGTAAAACATAATATATTTTTAAAAAACACTTGAATTGTAAGTTACGTTTTTAAAAAATTGACCTTATAAAAAACGCAGACGACGCCTGTGAAAACACAGATGCGAATTCAAAAATGAATACGCAATTAAAATCTTAGCTTCATTTATATTATAGAAACCCTAGAAATGAACATAATTTTGAGATTTGAAGAAGAATTTTTAAAAACAAAGTTTTTTTTTTTTTTTTTTTTTTTTTTTTTGCTGTCAATGATTTTTGAGTCCTTTTCAAGTAATTTGTGCAGTTAAGTAATTAATTTCTCAACCCGGAATATAAGTTTTTAGCATGATATCCTTCCTCAATTTAACATTTTAATGTTCAATAAACACCTTTTACAGGGAAATATGATGGACTAACAACATTAACATTAACACGAAAATTAATATTATTTTGTTTGTCTTGGACATATAAATTCAATTACGCATCTATTTCTATAATACTTTTTTTTGAATTTTATAGCACCTCGCAATTTAGATTCATGTTAAATAAGTTGTATGCCAAATATTCGTTACTTGCTATGCAAAGTCTAAAAATATATAAAATATCTTCACTTCAAAACATGAAAACTTATCTATTTATATAGCATATTCAGAAATGTTTCTTTATAATCAAATGCCGAGCCTTATTTTGTTTTTATTTTCAAATTTTTTTAAATATACAAAACTCAAAAGCTGTATTATTTATAACAACTTCAGAAAAACTATTTTATAACCAATCATTGAACCCTAATGATTTTTTTCTATATAATTTTAAACACACAAAAACAAAAAGGAAATTATGTATAAAATCAGTAAAAATGTCCTTTTATAAACACTGAACCCTCTTTTGTTTTTCTCGCTCTCTCTCTATATATATTTAAATAAATAAAATATTAAATTTAAATTATTTATAAAATCTTCAGTAATGTTCTTTTCTAAACAAATTTTGATCTTTTTTTCACTTGTCATCCTATATATATTTTGTAAATACTCAAACCAAGAAAACTAAATTGCTTATAAAATATTCAGAAATATTCACTTATAAACTTATATTGAGGTGCAATTAACTTCCTTCTGTATATATATATATATACATATATATATAAGTAGACAAATCACGAAAACACTAATTAACTAGTAAATCTGCAGATCAGGAGCCTCAACGTCAGCTCTGCAAATCATTGTTTTTAGACACTACGAAGTTTTCAGACATTAGTAGCATTAAATTAAAAACGTTATGGAAGGATATTTCGAAATTTTCATGAGCTGTTAATTCTGGTATATATTTTTAAATAATAAAGTAGATTTCTTCAGGGGGCGGAGCCCCCCTGAACCCCCCGTGGTATTATTAATTTGCATACGTAACTTTTTAATGATTGCGCTAATGGTTAGCGCAAATGTTAGATTTCTTTTTTGACTTTTTGACTTCGGAGCCTTATTTTTCAATACTGGTAACACAGAAAATGATTTACATTGACGCAATTATATTAAACGTTTAGGTTTTATGAATGAAAATGTAATTTCCTTTAAAAATAAAATAATTTTCATTCACATTTTCTGAAATGAGGCGGCATTAAGAAGTAACACCCGTCAAAAAACATTTTTTCAGGCAATCTAGTTAATGCTTGGTTTTTAAGGATGAAAATATTTATTTCCCGATACAATGACGTCATTTTCGACAGCGATAATTTTGCGGTGCATAATTTTGATATTCACTATATATTTGCTTTTCAAAAGTTTTTTTTTTTTTTCTCATTGGAATTTTTGATTAAGAATTAACATCTCTGTTAGCTGTGTGCAGACGATAAACCATGAGATATTAGTAACATTTTTTTTTTATAGATAATAAGAATTAATATCATAACAGAAGCCCCTTTTATTTCAACCTCAAAGATTATTCGCTTTATTTTTGATATATGAGATCAAATTCACCTTCTTTTCGTATTTTCACTTTATTTCTAATATGAAGGCGTATTCATGTCTATTTTTTAATTCATTTTCCTCTCGCACATAAAAATCTTTCAAATCAAAATTAACTGTTTAGGATAAATTTTTATTCCGGGATTGAATTTTCGTGGCAACGGCAAAAAAAAAAAAAAAAAAAAAAAAAAAAAAAAAAAAAAAAAAAAAAAAAAAAAAAGATTGTTAAATTTCATAGCAAAATGTCGATTAATTCCTTATGAAAAAAATGAACTTTTTAATTTAAAAGAAAAATATTTGAACAAAATAAATAGAACATAGTCTTTCTTTATTTCTGTGGTAAATTCCATCTATATGTAAAGACACAAAGGCATTAATTCGTCCCTTTTGACTTTGATTTAACTTCAAACAATTATATATACTTTCACATTTACGATATTTTTAGGTGTAGTTCGCTGCTAGGTAACAGTTAAAAGAAAATAAAAACAATTAAATATGTGCTTAAAAAGAAAATTTATATTAAAAAAATAATTTATATTATTGAAACACATATATAAAATCCCTCCATAAAAGTGATACACCGAATTTAAAAACTCTGACAAATGTATACACAAAATTTTAAACTAATATGAATAATGTATGGTTTTAATTAGGAAATTTCATCATCCTTAATTTAGCATTTAAATCCTTCAATCACATGAGCCATTTCTTTTCAACAAATAAAAATGGAAATATCGTCTGAATTGCTATAGGAAAGCATTAAGTAGCAAAATAAAATGTTCTATATATTCCGAACGAATGAAATAAAATTTAACCAAAAACTATACAGCTAAATCCGGGGATTTCACCAACATGCATCCTTAATTTTAAGATAATCGGATGCTTTTTACGGCAGTTATCGCGGAACAGACAGACAGACAGACTAACAGACTACACTGTAAAAAAAAATCTGTGAAGTTACTAAAGTTTTTCTAGGAAACTGGGATTCCAGGAACTTTTTATGTAACGGCAACAACAAAAATTCCTGTAACAGACGCTGTTACAGGAATTTTTGTTGTTGCCGTTACATAAAAAGTTCCTGGAATCCCAGTTTCCTAGAAAAACTTTAGTAACTTTACAAATTTTTTTTTACAGTGTAACAGAAACCAAAACTTTTCGTGTCTCCACAGTAAGTCTTCACTGACGTTTCGGCAACTAGTAAATCTGCAGATCAGGAGCCTCAACGTCAGATCTGCAATTCATTGTTTTTAGACACACTCTAGTAATATTCAATTTCCTGCAAACCGTAATTTAAAGTTTTCAAATTACGTAATTATTTATAAGAATAAAAAATACGAAGTTTTCAGACATTAGAAGCGTTAAATTAAAAACGTTGTTATGGAAGGATATTTTGAATTTTCATGAGCTACTAATTCTGGTATTTTTTGAAATAATAAAGTATTCAGGAGGGCTCCGCCCCCTGAACCCCCCGTGGTCTTATTAATTTACATATGTAACTTTTTATTGATTGCGCTAATGATTATCGTAAATCTTTTTACACTTCCGAGACTTATTCTTCAATACTGGTGGGCAGAAAAGGATTTACATTGACGCAATTATATTAAAAGTTTAGGTTTTACGAAAGAAAATGTAATTTTCTTTTAAAGATAAAAAAATTTTCATCCATATTTTCTGAAATGAGGCGGCATTAAGAACTAACACTCGTCAAAAAATATTTTTTCAGGCAATCTAGTTAATGTTTGGTTTTTAAGAATGAAAATATTTATTTCCCGATACAATGGCGTCCTTTTCGACAGCGATAATTTTGCGGTGCATAATTTTTACATTTACTATCAATTTGCTTTTCAAAAGTTTTTTTTTTTCTCTTGAAATTTTCGATTAAAAAGTAAACATTTCTGTTAGCTACGTCCAGACGATAAACCGTGAGATATTAGTAACATTTTTTTAATTAACTAATAAATCTGCAGATCAGGAGCCTCAACGTCAGCTCTGCAAGTCATTGTTTTTAGACTCACTTTGGTAATATTCAGTTTCCTGCAAACCGCAATTTAAAGTTTTCAAATTATGTAATTATTTATAAGAATAAAAAATACGAAGTTTTCAGACATTAGAAGCATTAAATTAAAAATGTTATGGAAGGATATTTCGAAAATTTCATGAACTGTTAATTCTGGTATATTTTTTAAATAATAAAGTAGATTTCTTCAGGGGGGCTCCGCTCCCCTGAACCCCCCGTGGTCTTATTAATTTACATACGTAACTTTTTATTGATTGCGCTAATGGTTAGCGCAAATCTTAGATTTCTTTTTACACTTCCGAGCCTTATTTTTCAATTCTGGTAACACAGAAAATGACGCAATTATATTAAACGGTTAGGTTTTATGAATGATAATGTAATTTCCTTTAAAAATAAAATAATTTTCATTCATATTTTCTGAAATGAGGCGGCATTAACAAGTAACACCCGTCAAAAAACATTTTTTCAGGCGATCTAGTTAATGCTTGGTTTTTAAGGATGAAAATATTTATTTCCCGATACAATGACGTCATTTTCGACAGCGATAATTTTGCGGTGCATAATTTTGATATTTACTATATATTTGCTCTTCAAAAGTTTTTTTTTTTTTTCCTCATTGGAATTTTCGATTAAGAATTAACATTTCTGTTAGCTGGGTGCAGACGATAAACCATGAGATATTAGTAACATTTTTTTTTTTTTTTAATAATAAGAATTAATATAATAACACAAGCCCCTTTTATTTCAACCTCAAAGCGTATTCGTTTTATTTTTGATATATGAGATCAAATTCACCTTCTTTTCGTCTTTTCACTTTTATATTTCTAATTTTAAGGCGTATTCATGTCTATTTTTTATTTCATTTTCCTCTCGCACATAAAAATCTTTCAAATCAAAATTAACTGTTTAGGATAAATTTTTATTCCGGGATTGAATTTTCGTGGCAACGGCAACGGCAAAAAAAAAAAAAAAAAAAAAAAAAAAAAAAAAAAAAAAAAAAAAAAAAAAAGATTGTTAAATTTCATAGCAAAATGTCGATTTATTCCTTATGAAAATAATGAACTTTTTAATTGAAAAGAAAAATATTTGAACAAAATAAATAGAACATAGTCTTTCTTTATTTCTGTGGTAAATTCCATCTATATGTAAAGACACAAAGTCATTAATTCGTCCCTTTTGACTTTGATTTAACCTCAAACAATTACACATACTTTCACATTTACGATATTTTTAGGTGTAGTTCGCTGCTAGGTAACAGTTAAAAGATAATAAAAACAATTAAATATGTGCTTAAAAAGAAAATTTATATAAAAAAAATATTTTATATTATTGAAACACAGATATAAAATCCCTCCATAAAAGTTATACACCGAATTTAAAAACTCTGACAAATGTATACACAAAATTTCAAACTAATATGAATAATGTATGGTTCTAATTAGGAAATTTCATCATCCTTAATTTATCATTTAAATCCTTTAATCATATGAGCCATTTCTTTTCAACAAATAAAAATGGAAAAATCGTCAGAATTGCTATAGATTGAATTAGATTGAATAGATAATTGCTATATGACTGAATTGCATTAAGTCGCAAAATAAAATGTTCTATATATTCCGAACGAATGATCCAAATTTAACCAAAAACTATACAGCTAAATCCCGGGATTTCACCAACATGCATCCTTAATTTTAAGATAATCGGATGCTTTTTACGGCAGTTATCGCGGAACAGACAGACAGACTAACGGAAACCAAAACTTTTCCTGTCTCCACAGTAAGCCTTCACTGACGTTTCGGCAATTATATCATCTTCAGAAGTTTTCTTTGATAAACAATCACTGAACCCCATTTCATTTTTCTCTCTAAATATTCTTAAATGCACAAAACACAAAAATAAATTTATATAACATCTTGAAAAAGGTTCTTTTGTAAAAAAATATTGATTTTTATCTAACGTTTCTCTCTAATTTTCTTAAAACACAAAATAAAAAATAAACTTAATTATTTATAAAATTTACACAAATGTACTTTTTTAAACAAATATTGTGCATTATTTCATCTCTCTCTCTATATTTTTTTTAAAACTCAAAATACGAAAACATTTTTTTTTATAACACCTACAGAAAGGTTCTTGTATAATCATAAATTTAGCCATAATTAACTTTTCTTTCTATATAACATTTTTTTAATCACGAAACATAAAAATTTAATTATTTATAACATGTTCGAAAATTTTCTTTTCTAAAGAAATATTATACTATCTTAATTCAATTTCCTGTAAAACGTATTTTTACTTTTCTGGTAATACATAAAATACTCATATATAAAGTAACATATTAAAATTAATCATGATTAATTAACAAAAATATTTTCTTATAAATAATTCAGAAATATTCTTTTTGAAACATATATGAGCTCTAATTAAGTTCCCTCCCTCTATATATATATTTATGTAAAGAAAAGACGAAGACATACGTATGTATAACATTTTCAGAGATTTTCTTTGATAAACAATAATTGAACCCTATCTCATTTTTCTCTCTAGGTATTTTTAAATACACAAAACACGATGTTGAAATGATTTATAACATCTTCAGAAATGTTCTTTTGTAAAAGATATTGAATTTTGTGTCATTTTTCTCTTTTAATACACCAAACACAAAAACTGAATTATTTAAAAAATGTACACAGATGTTGTTTTTACAAATAAATATTAAACATTTTCCCATTTCTCCCTATATAATTCTTTTTTACCTCAAAAAGCGAAAAATAAAATTTTTATAACATCTACAGAAATCTTCTATCCTAAACATAAATTTAACCCTAATTAACTTTTCTTTTTATATAACTTTTTAAAACACGAATCACGAAAATTAAATTATATATAATATCTTTAGAAATATTCTTTTAAAAACAAATATTATAACTTAAGTGAATTTCCTGTAAAAATTACTTTTACTTTTCTGGTAATACATAAAGTATCCATAGACAAACTATCATATTAATATTAATCATGATTAATTAATAGCAGTAAAAGGAACGGCCAAATTAATACTATTGTATGTATAAATTCATTATGCAGCTGAAAATGTGTAAGTGAGAATTTATAACACGATAAAAACTTATATCCTTGTTTGAGAAAACTGATTCATGCTCCACGGAAACTACTCATAAATGTTTCCAAAAATTAACGGCAGCAAAAGAAACATTCATTTTATTACCGCCTCTTTAAATATACAAAATGTAACAATTTCTGAGGTTTATAAAGATAAAAATGCTTTTTGGATTGTTAGTAACGAGTTTATTGTACATTTTCGTTCTGTTTATAATATAAAAATCATTTCTATATTTTACAGATTATTCAGACAGTATACATTCAAAATGGTGGTACTATAGCTGAATTTTTAAAATTATATTATAGAATGTATTATTTATTTAAAAATCCCGTTTCTTTCTAGTAAATTTGTAAATCTTCTTTTTTTTTTTTTTTTTTTTTTTACTTGAACTTCTTAAGTGTGTTGTTTTGGTTGGTGAATTGTTTAACTTGCCCACTTATCAAGTTTTTCTGCAACAAAATGTTGCATCAAATAAATTTTTATATGATAATTTTTAAATAAGAACTGTCGTGTTAAACACTGTTATGTGCAATAATAAAAAATTATAATAAAAAATTTCATAATAAATAAAAAGTAAATTTTAAGAGATATTTTCAATTCTGAAAGTTTTTAACTATCTTTTTCTTGGGTGGTGAATAGTTTATCTTACCCACTTATCATTTAATTAACAACACTTCTCAAACAGTTCCTATAACAAAATGCTACAAATAAACATAAATCAATTTTAAATAAACATAAATCCAAAAATACAATGTCTTAGAAAGATAAATTACTTACGCTATTTTTTTGTCATTGACCATATTTAAGACTTCTGAATTTCTGAAACATGATCAGAATTGAAGGATAGGGATTATGGTATGATTACCATGTATTTAAATCCTTTTTTTAACTTTCAGAATCAGAGTTTAGATGCAAGGACCGCTGCAACATCTAAAAAAAGGCTATTGCTTCGTTTAAAAAATATTTAATATTTTCAAAATGGATTTCTCTTAAACAATATTTTTCTCAGATTTAAATAATAATTCTATATCATTTTTACAACTTCAATATTAGTACTCAATTTCGATTCCAGAAAAAACCTTCCTTTATTCCAAATGCTGATTACTTATTAAATAAACTCTAAAAATGTATAAAACATCTTGACTTCAATACAAAAGAACTTGCTTATTAATAGCATCTTCAGGAATGGTTTTTTATAAACGCATACTAAGTCTTACTTCATTTTTCTCTGTATTTTTTTTTATTACACAAAGTACGAAAACTAAATTATTTAAAACATCTTCAAAACGTTTTTTTATAATCAAATGTTGAACCCTATTTTTAAATACACAAAACACTAAACTAAACTATTTATAACATCTTCAATAATTTTGAAAATATAGAATCTAAGTCTTTTATAACATCAGCAGAAACGTTCCCTTGTCATGAAATATTGAGCGTTATTTAGTTTTCTTCTCTGTATACATATTTAAATAATCAAAACACACAAACTAATTTTTTTATAACGCTTTCAGATATAACCTTTTATAAACGAATATTTATGCTTAATTCATTTGTCTCTAAAACATATATGTTTTAAACTTTTGTACGTGATATAGCCGTATTGTTCAAAAAACAATACAAAATGAATTGCAGGATAAATACTAAAAAGTTTTTTTATCTCATAGATACTTTAAAAATTTCAAATGTTTTTGTTTTCATAAATTTTAATTCCAATTTAAACCCTTGCTTTTATAGTTCAATGAAAAATATAAATTTCCATGAAATTTTTTTTTAATTCACGGCTTCCAGGAACATATTACAGACAATATTCATTTAGTCCAAAACGCGGCACAATATGGGGATGTTATATTTTCGGACTCGGTTTTAATTTTATTTCAATCACATGCATACATGCTTTTAGAAATTAACATTTTTATGAAAATTTTAAATATTTTGTAATCCGTTGTTACTCTTTATCCAGTTACACTTTTCGCTGGAACAGAAAAATGCTTTAAAATTAAATGATATGTTTAAACTTAACTTATAAAAATTTTAAAATTTTCCACTGTCATCGGAAACTTACCTGTGAACATATTTTTTTCATAATTTTAGCATATCAAGAAGTGAATTGAAAATTGATTTGAAAATTATATTTTTACATACAAAAATCAAATTAAACTAATTAAAAGAATGTAAAAATTCATATACAACTATCAGATTAGTGTATAATTAAGGTTCTCCATCATAAATATTTTGAATCTCATTCGTTTCCAGCCTAAATAATTAAAATTTCATCTAAAAAATAATAGTATTTAAATTTGTATTTCTTTTTAGTATCCAGAAATGAAATAAAATTGAATTACCGTAAAATGTATAAATAATTCTAGTATAAAGTTAACAAAAATAATACACTTACACTTAAATGTACCTAAATGACTTACATCGGCACTTTAATTTATTGAACATTTTTATTTCCACATTTTTAGCACTTACCAACAAAGTTGAAAAGTGTTTATGAAATGGGCTTGTCTGTTCGTATGTCTTTCAGTAATTCCTGGAAGTGTGATTTGAGTAATTATAAGCATGTTTTTGCTGGAATTAAATTTTAGCTTATTATGTGACGTGTATAAAAATCTGTATTCAATATACAGGAGTGTAAAAAAAAAAAGAATTCGTGTTTGTTTCCGTCTATTGGTAGAAATTGCTGATACTGAATTTTCACCATTTTAATACATTTTCTTACAAAACTAAATTTTAGCATAGTATGTAGAATCTGTACTAATATATGTATCATATACAGAGATGCACAAAAAAAAAAAAAAAAAAAAAAAAAAAAAAAAAAACACAAAAAAAAAAACACAAAAAAAGTACCTTACCGGGAATGAGCGCAATTGTTGAAATCTGGTTTTCAAATGTGTCATACGCTTTCTAAAATGTTTACTTACGCTTAGGTATCTTCTTTACCTTATTAAACGGCGAACTTTCGTGAAAGTATTGTGAAAATGGTGCAAAGTGTTTCGGAATCTATGCTTAATGCATGAGTTTTCTTTGTTCTTTATTATATGTTTACTCTTTTTACATATTTGTGAAAGCTTCGATATAAATTTCTTTTTCAATTAATTACTACTAGAATGTGAATACAACATGAAAAATATACAACATTAACCCATTTATGCCTAGCGTCGTATTTTTGGGACGTTTAGAATTTAATAAATTTTTATAATTTTCCTCTTCTTTACAACATGAAAAATGTATGAAGTAATTGTGTTAAATGTATTTGTCTATTACCGAGAGATGACATCATAAGATTCATATTTATTTGCTTAAATGAAGGCCTTTTTCGGTGTTTATAGATTTTTCATTTTTCAAGATACCGAAAAGTAAACAGTAAGTTTATTTGTATTTTTTACATCAAGGATCCAAACAAAGCCATAATCTTAGCTTGTAGAGTTCTTTGGAATATGTATTTTTTCAGAATTGCGAAATTACACTGGTGTCCAAAAATAAGGACCAGTCACAAAATGCTAAATTTTTAAGTAAGCGAATACTCAAAAGGAAATAATATAATTCAAATAATTACTATCCATTCAGCACAGCTAGTCCATATAGCATCTCATTCATATCACACATGGTCACAAGTGTCACGGTCACTACGGTGAAACAAAAAATAGGAAATATCTCACGTCTCATTATGAGTCTCAAATGATCACTATATATGACTCCACTGAGTCGTGAATATGACTGCTGCTTTGTGATGAGTCACCAGGTGACTTTACAATGTAGTTACATAATGACTCTCGCGTGACTGTCATTTTTAGACTCAATTTCAAAGTCATCATGAACGTTGCATTATGATAAGTCACGAAATAAAATCACATTATAGTCACATGGTGACTTTTCACAAAAGATCACAATGGTGACTTCCCAGTAGTCCCTCTGTCAGCTGAAAGTCATCATGTGACTTTAATGTGACATTATTCGGTAACTTATCACAATGAAGCGTTCACGATGACTTTGAAATTGAGTCTGCAGATGACAGTCACATGAGAATCACAATGTAACTACATTGTAAAGTCACATGGTGACTCGTCACAAAGCAGCAGTCACAGTGACGTCTCAATGGAGTTACATATACTGATCATTTGAGACTCATAATGAGATGTATGGAATTTCCTATTTTTTTGCTTCACCGTAGTGACTGTGACACTTGTGACCATGCGTGACATGGATGAGATGTTATATGGACTTGCTGTGCTGTAGATATAGTAATTATTCGAATTATATTATTTCATTTCTAGTATTCGCGTACTTGATAATTAGCATTTTGTGATTGGTCCTTAATTTTGGACACCAGTGCATATGTCCAAACCTATTTTTTGGCATATTTGTAACGCACAAAATATAGGACGCTAAGCACGAATGGGTATATATTTCTATTAGCCTTTTAGGGGAAGTTATTTATGTAAAGTCCTTTTCAAGATGATTTTGAAATAAATTGTTTTTATCCTCAAATACGATTATTCTTAATTTATTATTAACTAACAGAACTACCCGGCTTTGCCCGTGTCACTAATAAGGGTCCTCCCGGGAAAAATACATTAAAGTGAAATAATACGGCAATGACAATAACTGAGATTGGTGCATTCCCGTCCACGAACCAATAAGAAATATAAATATAAGTGAAATAGTCTGAATTACGTCTACTATTAATTATTCTATGATAATATATATTCCAAACAAATGTCAAAACATGTATTAAAATACAATTATTTGCTTAAAAGACTTCATTTCAATAAAAAACACATTAAAAATACTAAAAAATTACATGTTTTGAATCTTTCATTGAGTCATTTTCCGAATATACAAAAAAAAAAAAAAAAAAAAAAAAAAATACAAGCGCAAAACCAATTATGACATTATACTGATGATGGCAACGACCTAACCCATAAATTGTACCTTTACTGAATTTTTTCTTAACTTCTGAACAGCATACAATTTCGTTTTTCACGCTGTCGAATAGAATAAAGTTCTTCCAAAAGAAATTTATTTAAAAATTGTATTTCAATCTTCTTAGAGGAATGGATTTTAAAGAAATTTTCGATCATGGATATTTTTAAATTTGCATACTGCTCAATTACGGAAGATATACCTGTTTGCTCTTGGTACAATATTGTAAAGAAAATACATTACTATGAGTAACTCTAGCATCATATTGTTGGTGGCAACAGCATAACCAACCATAAATTTAATTTTTACTGCAATTTGAACTTTAAACATCGCACATTTTATTGTTACAACGTCTAATAGAATAATACTAAAAGTGCTTTCAGTTATATTTATTTGAAAAAATTATCTCAATTTACAGATTGTTTATCCATTTTAAATTAATCTTCAGTCAGATAGATATTTTTAAATATACTTGCAACCCAATTAAGAAAGATATATCTGTTTGCTATTAATGCAATATTAGGAAGAAAAGAATATCTATGAGTAACGCCTAGCATCATATTGTTTGTGGTAGCAACCAAAGCGCTTAACCAATAAATTACACTTTTACTGCAATTTGATCTCTAAACATCATACATCGGATTATTTCAACGTCTAATAGAAATCAAAAAACACTTTCAGTAATTTGTTTGAAAAGTTTATCTCAATTTATAGATTTTTCATGTTTTTAAAAGTAATTTTCAAGCTTGAATTTTTTTTAATATGCCAGTTACAAAAGATTAACTTAATTGCTCAAAAACATTGTAAATAATTCAGGATTTGTTTGTTTTCGTGTACTTTTAGATAACTAAATTGGCAAATTTCAGTATTTGTTTGTTTTCGTGTGGGAGTCTCATTCCGGCTTCTTATAATTTTGATTATTTTGAAATAGTTCAATGTTAAAAAAACTGTATTATAATATACTTCGCCTTTTATCCTCCAACCACCACATTGCATATAGTTCTACGTTGCTTTTTATAAAATTATGGAAAAAAGTTCAATAGTCAGGTGAGGCCTATTATAAAAGATTAGCCTTTTTTAAAAGTTCTACTGGACAGATTTTGATGAAATTTGCGCAGTTACTTTGCATCCAAATTTAAGGAATAGTTTTAGTATATAACATTTTTTTGTACATGCTTTGTTACAGTATTAGCTGAAATGTTCTAAAATCAGGTGCAACCAATTCTGAATGATTAGCCTTTTAAAAAAGTTAGATAATTTTTGAGGAATAGTTTTAGTATATTGCATATCTGTCTATAATTCTTAGTCCAAATCATACTGTAAAGGATCAACTAAAAAATTTGGTCCTTAACAGCAGACATTTTGTCTTACATATTATAAAATATTAGCGCAGTGATGATCGTATCGTTTTCAGGCATACGGATCTGAAATAAATATCCATATTGCTTTAAAAGGGAAGATGAAATTCACCGATATGTTTCCTTTAATTCAAAATTTGTTCGCAAAAACCAATCACCGCAGCGGGCGAAATGTGCTACTCAGATAAATAAGTGATTGCTAAAACGAAAATACCAAAAAGACTTTTACCTGTAGTTGTTGAGAAACCTAACAAATATAATAAAGGTTAAAAATATATTCGTGTTTCAAATTAAAAACTGTTATTATTTATGTTCTATTAACGGGCAGTATATCAGGCATCTTTAACACATGTATACAAAGATTCATTGCCGATAATTTTTAAAAGGAAACTCATATTTCCATTCATAAAATCCAAATCCACAGCTGTTAAAATGAAAATGATATCAATTTCCAAAAGCGTTCAATCGTAATTTCAGTCATGAAATTTTGTTTAAAAAGAAAAAACCTTAGTCTAAAAATTAGTAGGTATGTCACATTTTCTATTTAATATAAATCGTAGAAAAATCGTATTTTATATAACAGTATTCGATATAAATCGCAGAATGTTATCACTGTATTTCAAGTATTAGAACAGTTATCTAAATGATATAACTAAAGATACAGCATTACAAAGAAATAGGAAATAAATTATAGCAGCTGGTTTTTAGAACCAGTTTGAAATCATATTGACGTCATACCTAGCACACGATTTTTTTTATTATTATCTTTCCCTGAATTGCTTTCTTGCAATTCAAACGCCTGCATTAAAATAGACTTTTTAACTTTAAAAACATTCAAATGAAGATATTACGTCATTTTGACATACATTTAGTAAAAATTTTTAGATATATATAAATAAGAAAAATTTTGTTTTCTGATTAGAACGACGTCGATTTCAAAAATGCAAAAATATAGTGAGAAAATCAGAATTTTTTTTTTTGCAAATAAAAACAAAATACACGTTTTATTATTTTTTTTAATTATTGTGCCGCTTTTTAGGGTGTGGCAACAGAAAAGAAACAATTGAATTTGAAAAATTTTAAAGGAGATATTTCTATAATGTTAAATTATGGAAGGTGGTAGAAAAAGGCATAAATAGTGGTTTGGGGGTATTTTAAAGTAGACAGCAATCTTTTCCACGTTATAAAACGTATGTACATGAAGTTTTCTGCAAAACGGCCAAAAACTGAAGATTTGTATAAAGGACATACATACAGAGAACGGCTTATATATATATATATAGGTAATACTTATAATGTAAAATATATATAATAATATATATAACGAAATACATATATTTTTAAATAGTTAATACAAATACTAATTATAGCATACAATACACAACTTAAAAGCTTATATAAATTTAGACAAAACATATTATTATGCATTTTTCCACATCTGGATATTCCCATATTTAGTACGTTTACATTTTATAAAATAAATGCAAAAATATTTTTGCATAATTTTTTTTAGTATTTTTCCTCTTCATTTTGTAACATTTTAAAGTGATTTCACCAAAAAATTTTAGAAAACAAAATTCAAGCATAAATCAGTTAAAATATTACTTTATGTAAAAGAATTTATAAGTGTATTAGTATGCTTACTTGTATTACTTACTATTTGTTCTTTACGTTAAAATACGTTATAATAAACTTAAACATAAATATTTCGCTTCCATAAATTTAGAACACTTAAAATGATATAAAACAAAGGTATAAATGTGACATAAAGTAAATGCCCTTAAACTATTTAAAAATATATATTTCAATTTTAAAAGTCAAAAATATTATTTACTTGATCCTATGTTACATACAAAAATATGAATTAACGTTAATGTGGGAAATGTACTTAAACATCAGATGCACTTGAAAAAGAAAAAAAAAATATTCACAGTTCATTTATAAATAAGCAAAAATTATCATTTATTTCATTATTAAAATACCTGTAAAGAAATTTGCGTTTCGTGCAGAATCTACAGTCTATAATTTTCTTTTCATGGTATAAAACGTTAAAAAATGACTTATCTTAAATATATTACAAGAAACATATGTTAGGTCAATTTGATATGAAACAGAATGCATTAATTTAAATAACTTTAAAATATTCGTATCGTGATAAATGAATTTTCGCTGGATAAATTCCGTAAAATTACACTTTTGAATGCCCTAACAAATATAACTTATCACTTAAAAGCTTTTCACGGACTTTCGAAGCTATGATAAACTTTCTTATAAATCACTCTTTAAGGAATAAACAAAATTGTAATAAAGCAGGGATTCGTGCAAAATCTCCTGCCGGAAAATGATTTTGCATTGTATAAAATGCTGAAAATGTTTTCTTAGTTTAAATTTAAAAGATATATACGATCTCTTTTTACCCAACTGCCAAGAAGGGGTATGTGTTTCATGCGTATCTGGGTATATGGATTTATGTATATCCTCGAAACATCTCGACGGCTGGATGGATTTTAATGAATAAGGTCTCTATCGATTCGTCTTAACCGTCCGATGACTATAGGCAAGTTTTTGTTTTTATAAATTCAAAATAGCCGCCGTAAAATACAAAATGACGGTAGAGACGAGAAAAAAAGTACACACTATATCTTGTGACATGTCATTGGATAGGTCTTTTCAAAATGAAGACGATGTTTCATTGACTGTTTCACAGTCAGAATCTCCATTTAAATATTACACAACCTGGAATTTGTTTAGGAAGGATCTCTAGCTTTTCTGCAACTCTAACCTTCATAGACATCGATAGGCCTCATCAAAACAGTGTTTATAGATAGGAACTTACAATTAAACACAACTTAAAAGTCATCAATACAAGTAAATAAAAAAATAGTTAAGCAATATAAAAAATAGTTTCACGTTGATAAGAAATAATTAATTAGTTCGCTCGGGTTTATTGATTTTTTAAATTTAATTTTTACTTGTTTCCTATGATAGAGAGCGAAATAGTTCAATTAAATCACAAAATTCTTCCGATCATGAGAAAATTAAAACTTGCGGGAAACTTGCAAGTTATTTAATGGTTTAATTCTTTAATTAATCGCAATATTTAAAATCTATTTATTTCATTACAGAACCCATATTATATTTCTTTTTAAAATCATTCACCTAGTAAATAATAAATAAATTGTGAATCGTACTGCCTAAGAATATTTTTTATAATAGGGCTCTCCAACATTTCATGTTAGAGATGCCAATAAATCATCATCCATAGTCTACCCATAATTCAGTTAAATAAGAGGGCAATAATTGTATATATGTCTAGATTGCAAGACCAGTGGCAAATTGTACATAGATTCTTAAAACTGCAGACATTTCCTTTTCTTCTTGATCAAATATTTTTAAATATTTGCAAGCACAATATTACTAAATCATGACGTTTTATGTTATTATTTGAATTAGTAATAGCAGCAGAAGTCAATAAAGTAATATGTCAGGTAGTGCTCAATAAGTCGAAAAACGCTACAGTGCATTAATAAATCATAAGACCACTAACGAACTGGTGCAGTTCTGAAGAAGAAGACTGATTATGCAAATTTTTAGAGTTTGCAATTAAAATTGATCGTAGAATGTTTTCTGTTGTAATTACTACATTAAAATTTAAGTTAAATTTTACTAAAATCGTTTTTTTAACGTAAATAAGGTGACTGCTACGAAATTATAAGACCATCTTAGTAAATTAGCAAATTATACGTCACATCAGAATGATTATAAAAATGTACGTGTTTGCATATCGTAAAAAGTATTCCCGAGAAGCAAAGGTGCTGTTTAGATAGTGTTATTTACCATATATTTGAAGATGTCGCGTGTAAAAGAGTTAGCTGAGACCGAAGTAAGCAAAATTTGGTTTTATAAGGGTATTCTGGTCAATCTGAACCAGAAATAGCTCGGTTAATGAAGCTTTCTAAAACTGCCATTCACAATGAAATAATTAAAAAAAAAGATTCAAATGAAATTAAACGAACTGGAGGAAAAATGCTTTTGACAGCACGGAAAGATCGACAAATATTTCGATTATCAACTAAAAAAGGTCTTTCAACTCGTGAAATTTCCAACCATTTCAGCAAAAGGACCTCACATGTAACAGTTTGGAAGGGTGTGAAATCAAATAGTAATGCAAATTGTATGAAACTGTTTAAAAAACTGAGGTTAATGATAGATCATGAAGAAGAAAGACTGGAATGGGCTAAAAATGTCATGTCGTTGGACAAGAAATGGAAACAAATGATATTTTCAGATGAAAAAAATAATCTTGACAAGCCGGATAGTTTTAAACACTATTGGCATGACTTGAGTAAGGAATCGAAACAATGCTCCAGTCGACAAACAGGAGGAGGCTCAGTAATGGTTGGGGGCACTTTTCGTCATGATGGATTATGCGATTTAATCCAAATTTTGGTACGTTTGAACTCTGTGCAATATCAGGCTATGTTATATGATCATTTGATAACGTTTGGATCTTTTCAGGTGGTGCTATCTGCATGTTTTTGCAATCACAATGCTTCTTGCCATGTGTCTAAAACAACCCAGCAACTGTTAAAAAAAGAAATAAAGTCATGTTTTGTCATGGCCAAGTCGAAGTCCAGACTTGCATCCTATGGAAAATCTGTGGCTCGTATTAAGTTGCAAGTTTAAGCTAATAATAAACAGTTTTTATGGGCAAATCAACTAGAAGTATTCATTGTAAAAGAATGACACGATATTTCTAAATCTATACTTAATAACCTGATCAGTTTTCTGAAAAACAGACTGTTTGAGGTTATAAGGAAAAATGGTGGACCAATATTGTATTAATTTACATATTATTTTTGTTTTTAGACAAGTGGACTTTTTATTTTAGTAGGACTTTTAGTAATTTGTTAACAGTGTATTTTTCAATATAACTAATTTTAATAATTAAATTAACAATTAAACTAATTTTAATAAATATGTTGTGTATTGATATCTCATATGTTTAAACTATAATTAGAACCTTTATTTACTTCATCATTTTCGAAATCAAAGTTGTCTTATAATTTCTTAACGCACTGTAGCCCTTTTGTGTTTACTACAATACCATAGAAAATGATTTATAACAAAACATAACTCATTTCAAATGAAAATCAAATTTCAAAGTAATTGCTTAAGAGGCACAAAGGGCCAACATAGTGAAAAGATTCCATGCCGGGCAAAAAACGCAGCACAAGCTGTGCTGCGTTTGTAGCCTTGTCAACATATAATGGTGAGAAATTTTACAGACTGGGTATCGTTGCATGCGGTTTAGTCGGTAGAACGTCAGTGTGCTATATTGATGGCCCGGGTTAGACTCCCGACATGGAATCTTTTTAACTATGTTGCCTTTGCGCCTCTTAAGTGATTACTTTGAAATTTGATTTTCATTTGAAATATTGTATGCAAGGCGAATATTTCACTCTGGAATAATTCCCATGTATTAATACAAAACATACTTATTTACTATCGTTATGTATTAGCATAAAGCTGTTCTGTTCGAACAAAGTTCCAGCTACGGCCAATCATCCCTTTTGTGTTGTGTTTCAATGTAAATTGAATATAGAAATTACAGAGTTAATTCACGAAATCTTTCAAGATATTTGCAGGACGAATACACCGTCCCTATTAGCTCGGAAGTGACTTATTGTTTCAGACGTTATCATGAGAACAAGATTTGAAAATGTTGTTTTCGTGTGTCGCTGCAAACGAACAATAAGAATTACATACTACAATAATTTAACCATCCAATATTTTCAGAAATTCAATTCACTGTATTATTTGGATTTCATGTTATTCAGTATTTCGGACGTTAACGTGTACACATTTTGCATAGTTTTTGCGTTTGTGTTTCCTATAAACGAATTATAAGTGATACATAGTTGATTAACGAACTCATACAAAATACGTGATCAATGCATAGTACTAATTTAATTTGAATTGGTTCAGTATTTCATACATCATCGTGAGATTTTTTTTCCATGTATATTCGCAATGTCAATACATTGCTCAGCACAGTTCGAATTGTTTCCATATTTTGGACATTAACATTATGGAAGATTTGCTACATGTACAGAAAGCTATGTATATACTACAATAATTTAACCATCCAATATTTTCAGAAGTTCAATTCACTGTATTATTTGGATTTCATGTTATTCAGTATTTCGAACGTTAACGTGTACACATTTTGCATAGTTTTTGCGTTTGTGTTTCCTATAAACGAATTATAAGTGATACACAGTTGATTAACGAACTCATACAAAATACGTGATCAATGCATAGTACTAATTTAATTTGAATTGGTTCAGTATTTCATACATCATCGTGAGATTTTTTTTTTTCATGTATATTCGCAATGTCAATACATTGCTCAGCACAGTTCGAATTGTTTCCATATTTTGGACATTAACATTATGGAAGATTTGCTACATGTACAGAAAGCTATATATATATATATATATATATATATATATGAAATGTATGAATGAAGTGATTGCAATAGATCGATTTCTAAAATAATGTCACCTAAAATAAACATGTCAACACATTTTCGTATTAAATTTAATTAACTATTTTAATTAGCTCGCAAAATTATTCTGAACATGATAAACGGAATTCTCGTGACATAATATTGACAAATGAATTGTTTTGAATAATTCAGAAATGATAAAATCTTATTAATAAATTATTTTATAAACTTTTACACAAAATTAAACTTTTTTATGAATTATTCACTACGTATTAGACAAAAATATAACTGACATAACAATTGGTGCAGAATATATTATTTAATAATACTCTTTATAATATAAAATGTTAAAAATTTTTGTCCATATCTTAATTTTGCTTTAAATAGTACATGTGAAATTATTTTTGTATCAAGTACAGTAAATTAGTTTCATTAACTGTCAGAATTCTCCCAATCATGATAAATTATAATTTTGCTGCGGAAAATGAACGAACTTGAATGTTCTAAATATTCTAGCAAAGATAAAGTTATAATTAAAAGTTGTTATTGTAATTTTAAACTCAAATTAAACTTTCTACATAAATCTCTATTTTAGTACTAAAGTATTTATTCGTTTGGAGTACAGAATATGCAGCCTAAAGTATTTTTATAATATAAATTTTTGATTTGTTATACCTGTTTCAAAAGGCATGAGAAATTATTTCCATTACAAGTACAGTCAATTAGTTGCATTAACTGTCAAAACTGTCTGATAATGGTAAATTTAAATTTCTCTACTTCTGATGGGTGAAATTTAATCTTTTAAATACTCTCCAGCAAAGATAAAGTTATATTTAAAATTATTTTCCAGAAATTCCAATACTTCTGTAATGCTCAACATGGTACATAATTATACATTGATGTTTATGTGGTATTGTAATTCGCGGAACTCTAAAATGCAAATTAAAATTCCTATATGAATCCCTATTTTTAAAAATCTGCAACAAACTGTCTAGTCATTTAACCGTTTTTAAAGATAACAGTAACTTGACCAGATTATAAAGAATATCTAAACATATAAGGGCTATCATATAGTCAGAATAAAGTTAAATTTATGTGAAATTTTCTACAAAAGTTTGGACAGTTTGCTACAAATTTTGAACAGTGTATTTTTGTAATAAACTAAAATATTATACATTAGTAAATCGTATAGAATATACAGACAAACGATGTTTTTTTACAATATAAATTGTTGAAAATGCCCTTTACTCGGTTAGGCTAATTTTAAAACATATACGTGAAATCGTTTAGATATAAAGAACTGTAAATTAGTTTAATTAATTATCAAAGTTATTCCGATGATGACAAATTGAAATTTTGGTTCAGAATACGAAGAATATTAAATGTTTTAAATGCTCCAGGAAAGATTAAGTTATAATTAATAGTTGTTTCGTGGAATTTTAAATACTGCTATATTTTTCAATGTGGCATATAATTATAAAATGATGTTTAATTCATGAAATTAAAACACAAATTAAAATTTCTATATGAATCCTTAGTTTAGTAATAAGCTGAAATGTAATAAAGTAGGGATTCGAACAAAGTGTACAGCCTAAACAAACTTTTTTATAATACAAATTAAAATTTTCTTTAATCTCTTAGGTTTATTTAAAAATACTTATATGAGCTCAGTCATGTTTGAAATTGAGTAAATTAGTTCCATTAAATTGTCAAAATTCTTTCGATAATGATAAAATGAATTTTTGAAGCGAAACATCATTAAAATTTATAACGTTTTGAATATTCCATGAAAGATGAAATCATATTTAAAAGTTGTTGTACAGAATTTCAAAAACTTTTGTACATCTAAGCGTTGAACTTTAATCAAAAGATTTATAAATATCGAGGGAATTATTTTCTGATACTAGTATTCGTTAAAGAAATATTAATTTGCATTTTAAATAAATATTTGTTGAATTAAAATTCTTTACTATTTTAAACCAGTGATTATTTCTCTTTAATTTTCGAACAAATATAGACTACAAAAAATATTGGTTTTGTATTTATGCTTGAAGAACAAATAGAGAACAACAAATATTAAAAAAAAAGAAAGTATAAAGCATAACATAAAAGGAATTCAAAAAGATTTTAGAAGATCGTTCAAGAGAATGGCAACATATACTAACGATTTCTGGTCATATGCTTATATATATTTAACAATGCAAAATATACATTCAGGAGGTAACATTTATGGTTTTAGAATATATTAAAAGAATTGATGATAAAAAGATGCATACGTATAAAGGTCATCTAATTTAGTTTAAAATGGAGACAGCTTTAGTATTTAATACAAATCAGAAATACGATAAACTTTAGCATATTTTCTGAAACAAGATTATATATAAATCAGAAAAGGAATATTAAATTCAAAATATATATCTTTAATTTTTACTTAATAGGTGATAAAATGCAAAATGTTAAAACATTTTAAAAACAATCAAGATGTTAAAACATTGGAGTCATTTTGATGTTAAAATCTGGGCGCTTTCGACTAAGCCATTAGTCGTCATCAGGAAAAATCACTGCTGGATGAAAGACAACTGTTGGTTAAATACCAAAGGGCGAAACCAACGAACCACAAACAGGATGGTGGGAAGGAAAGAAATAGAGGAGTAGCTAACCTGAAAAAGAGAGGGAGGGAAGTGAGTGAAGGGAATGGTTAATCAAAACCAAATTCACCAGTTACACCCAGCATGTTAAACCAAATTCTTGGTATATTGTAGGATAAAACACCATTACAGGTACGCTTTCCTCATGCCAAAATTTCCAAAGACTCTCTGATTATACAAATATTATAATGTGATGCATGTACAATGATTTTGACTTCTTTAAATAGGATATCAATATGTTTTTTTATCTTGACTTAACCGGGATAGAGCTGTGGATAGTTTAACCTTTTTTATGTCTGTCATATGCTCTTAATTTTTTCAAATAATTTGCGAGTGGTCATTCCTACATAAGTAGACGTTTTTGAACTGCCATTAACTCTAAAAGAGATAATATAAACTCCAGATTTATCATAATTATCTATAGGATCAATCATTCTGTGTACCAGATACTCTAACTTTGTCAGTGATTTAGCGATAAGAATTACATTATATTTCTTCAAAGCATACTTAATCCGTTCAAAAAGATGTGGAATATATTCCAAACTGCAAAATTTAGTAGGTTTTTCTTTATCTTTATAAACATTTGTAGATATTTTGTTATTATTATTATATTTAAAAATTAATTTGTTGATAAATTTATTCGAAAAACCATTTTCACAAGCAATCTGTTTGATTTTACTCAATTCATCACTTAGATAAACATCCGAACAAAATTGTAAAGCTCGTTTAACATAAAAACGATATGCAGCAGTTTTATAGTTGACTGGAACATTACTGTCATAGGATATTGTATTGTTTGACCTGCAAGGTTTTCTATAGAGTTTCATATGGATGTTTTTTACTGAAATGACAATGTTGAAATGTTTTATTAAGGTGAATCTGTCGCTCAAATTGAAATATAGTTTTTCTATATTTATTTATTTTAAAATTATATATTTTAATCATTGATATCGTTTTAATAGAAGCAAACAAACAAACAAAAATGGACAGCGATAAAGATTGAAGGAGATATTTTAATATTTTGAAAATTTATAAATTGAACCAAGATATGACTGATTTACAAATATCATCTAGTTTATTTTGAAATGGAGACAGGTTTAGTATTTAATACAAAACAGAAGTACGCTAAATCTTAACATATTTTTTGAAACGAAATTTTGAATTTTATTCATTGATATCGTATTAATAAAAGAAAACAAGAACAAGAACAAAAAATTAAACAAAGAGAGAGGGGTGAGAGAGAGAGAGAGAGAGAGAGAGAGAGAGATTTTAATATTTAGAAAAGTTGCAAATTAAACCAAAATATGCCCGATTCCTATTTTAGAATTTTTTATTCATATATCGATTTCATTAAATCATGAAATAGATACCACTTCTTTGAAACGCACACGATTTCAAAACGCTTAAAAAGATAATGTGGAAAAACTAGGAAATAGAACACATAGTTTAAATCTATCATGAATCATAACTCTAATTAAAACTTATTTATAAACATAAAAAAATAAAATACTAATGAAATTAATTCAACAAATAAATAAAAATGTTGTCTACCTAAAAATATATATTTTAATTCTTTTTTTTTTTTTTTTTTGTTTATATTTAAGTCCTGAAGCATTGCAAAACACCCGCATGTATATTTTTAATATATTATTTATCACTGATAAAAAAAAAAGTAAGATCGATATAACAATAAAAATACAAGTCTTTAAATATAACTCAAAATTTACTAAATTTGTGACGACCTGATAATATTTTGCCGCGATAAAATAAATTTTCTTGTTCTTGTTTAAAACTTAACTAAACTTAAACCTAATGAACGAAATGAGAAAAACATTCATATAGATTCATTAAAAATAAATTCGAGTGACGTTATGCATTTATCTATCGCAAACATAAGAGTAGTTACAGTATGTGAAAATGGGTTGGGTTGGTTTAAAAATATATATATTATTTAACAGTTTACTATTCACTTTATTAAGAAAAAAATTTAGAATAGTTATTTTTTATTCAAACTGTAAAATGATGCCTTTTAATAATAATGATATAAATTTTTACCTTCTCATTCAAAATTCAAACACCAAGGAATATGTCATGTCTCATAATAAATTCATATATAGTCTTGAAATAAAAAAATAGTGATGATCTATTAACTGGACTACAAATCATTGTTTAGAAATCTGACAACTATGAATAGATTAGTAATAACGTATCTTTATTATTGTTATACTTAAATTTTGCCTAAAGGTTTCTTTGGATATAAATATTGTTCCGAGCTTGTTCCATAGTAGCAGTCATTTGTGACATCATATTAAAATTCTGGTGTGCATTTTATCTTAGGATTATCATATAATGAAAGAGGAATACGACATGTCTCATAATAATTTTATATATAGTCTTGAAATAAAAAATAGTGAAGATCTATTAACTAAACAACAAATCATTGTTTAGAAATCTGACCACTATGAATAGATTAGTAATAACGTATCTTTATTATTGCTATACTTAAATTTTGCCTAAAAGTTTCTTTGGATATAAATATTGTTCCGAGCTTGTTCCATAGTAGCAGTCATTTGTGACATCATATTAAAATTCTGGTGTGCATTTTATCTTAGGATTATCATATAATGAAAGAGGAATATGACATGTCTCATAATAATTTTATATATAGTCTTGAAATAAAAAATAGTGATGATCTATTAACTGGACTACAAATCATTGTTTAGAAATATGACCACTATGAATAGATTAGTAATAACGTATCTTTATTATTGCTATACTTAAATTTTGCCTAAAGGTTTCTTTGGATATAAATATTGTTCCGAGCTTTTTCCATAGTAGCAGTCATTTGTGACATCATATTAAAATTCTGGTGTGCATTTTATCTTAGGATTATCATATAATGAAAGAGGAATATGACATGTCTCATAATAATTTTATATATAGTCTTGAAATAAAAAATAGTGATGATCTATTAACTAAACTACAAATCATTGTTTAGAAATCTGACCACTATGAATATATTAGTAATAACGTATCTTTATTATTGCTATACTTAAATTTTGCCTAAAAGTTTCTTTGGATATAAATATTGTTCCGAGCTTGTTCCATAGTAGCAGTCATTTGTGACATCATATTAAAATTCTGGTGTGCATTGTATTTGTTAAACAGCGCAAAGCATTATATTTATTCTCAAGTAAAAAATGAATTTACACGTGACTATAAAAAATAGAAATGGAATTTTAAATTATAATTAATTGATTACGTGTTAAAAGTGGGAAATACGGAAAATTAATTCGTAAAAGTTGTATTTACATGTGAATGTTAAAAAAGTAAGAAAATCTAAGAAAATTTTAATTATTACATCAGAAATGCATTTAATGGGGACAGTTACATGATTTCAGGAGCTTGGAAAGGAAAAGGGCGAACTCGGAAAATCGATTTTTTTCTCGGGTCAGATAGATGTAGGTAACACGTAGGTAAGTCGTTTTGCCGTGGTTCGCCCTTAGTATTCTCACAGTGTCGAGCTAAAGTGAGTAGTACCCTATTCTATAATACTACTCGCAAAACATTGAGCTTGATTTCCCAACACACCAATTTCAAGATTCACCCTTTCTCTTTCAAAGTCCCGATATGTAAATTGCCCAAATATTAAATATCATGATATGTAAAATATCTAAAATAAATGAATAGTTACACGAGAAAAACTTTAAATGGTAAAAATTAGGTCATACTTAAAAAACTCAAGTAATATTTATCACCAAACACCTTTAATAATATATTTACACGTGAATCTTAAAAGAAGAAAAATAATAAAAAATAATTACATTATTACACTCAAAATGCAATTGATGATGGAATTAATAATTATATTATAACTATACATTTTAAACGATTTTCTTATGAGCAATGTTCATGTGACGCCACATTGGGAAACACATGGCTAGCGAATTTGTTTATATATTTCATCACTTGATGCAGCATAATTACAGGCAAATGCATGCTCAAAATACTTTATATATATTTTATACAAATTACCATTAGATAAATGCATATTGGGAAATTCGTATATACTTTTAAATTAAGATGAAAAATTTACATTTTAAAAATAATATGAAAATATGCATGATGGTGGATTAAGATAGAGAAAAGAATTCATGCATAAGCTATAATACCTGAAAATATTTGAACGATCAAAAAAAATAATATATAAGCGTAATATTTCAAAACACCGTGCTTTTCATTAGCGTTGTTCTGAATTTTATTCCTAAGCAGACGCAGTTTTTTTAACTTCCAAGCCAAAAGAAGAATATTGTCCATAATAGCGTTACAAAAGTCAGAGTTTTTTTAACTTCGAACCCAAAAGAAGAATATTGTCCATAATGGCGTTACAAAAGTCAGAGTCCAATTTTAGACAAGCTAATTTTCTAATACCTAATTTATATTACATATCAATCCCCAAAACAGCCATTAGCTGTCGCGATAGCTATGGATGAGGTCATGTTAACCAAAAAGCATGCAACCTTATAACAGAAGATAGTGGCCGTTCGTGATAATATCATCCAATCTTCCGTAACCTGGTAATATTTTTTTATAGGTACATTTTTAGAGACTGCGATCACTGAACTGGAAGTTGCGATGTGTAATTGTTAGCTCTCAGGGGGAAGAGCACCCTAGTTAATTATAAGTTTATAAAATTATGTTAATGTTTTTTTGTGTTTGCCGGCTACAGGTAATAAATTTCCAGATAGGCTTACAGTTAAGAGTTACAAAAACAACAGAATCTGTCACATTGTTATAATAGAGTAAATGGTATTGAAACCTCAAAAAAGAAATATTTTAAGGATTAAAAAAAACAGGAAATGTAAATAAAAAGGAAAAGGAAAAATAATAATACGTTAAAAAATATTTAATCAATTAATAGTTTCATGCTATTAATAAAACTATATTATAGCCAATCTATTTAGAAAGCCTAAAAAGATAATTTAATTAATGTTTATGTTTTCTTTCTATTTGAAAATACATTTAAAATCAGATAAATTTATAATTTTGTAGTACATTCACTATCTCGCGTTTTGTATCTAAAAAAAAGAACTTTCCATAATCCAGCTCGGTTCCTACACCATATTAATCTATTGTAGGTGGGCCATAATTAAATTAGGCGTTATGTTGTAAGATGTACATCCAATGCTTATAAAAAAGTATTTTTTTAATATTTACTATCATTTTTAAAATCCGGGCTAAAGTGATATTTGTGTGATTTCGATTTTATATATTTTTTTTTCTATTTTATGATTTTGCCTTAGAAGGATGTTTTAGGTACGTTAGTTTGCTCTCTATATAATATTTCTGTTGTTTTTTCCACAAAAGTAATCCACTATCACTTATTACCATAATGACATTAATTACTACAATTATTGCAATTAAATCTATTTTAAATATCAATTATTGAAAAATACCTTTGCATTTTCCTTGTTCCTCCAGTAATAAAATTTCAGTTACAAAAATATAGTTTTCTCCCTTAAAATATCGTAAAACAGAATGAACTTGAATGCTATATTTATATTTCTTATCGTAAGCTGTATCGCACTGCCGCTTACGATTAATTAGCTTACTGCATTCTGTGGGTGTTACGGTACAGTATAAATGTAAAAAAAAAAAAAAAAAAAAAAAAAAAAAAACGCACGATAAGTTAAATTTTTGTTACACTTTTAAAATGTGTAAAAAAAAAAAAATAAAACAGAAGAAACTTTATAAAAATGAGCAAGAATGCATTTATGTTTATAAAAAATCATTTTAACTACATTTAAATTCTATTAAAGATGTAAGAAGATCTTACGCTGGCGATACTTCCTCCCTCTCAAAAATTCGAAAAAAATGGAAGCTGTGAATTTTTTTTTATTTCCGATTCTACGATTTTAGCTTCATAAACCTGTTTTAGTCTCAACAAAATGCATTTCGAAAGTCGAAGGCTAAATTCTTTTACCTTACTTACTATTCATCCTTCAGGTAATAATGTTGTTTTTACTGGTTTTAAATCAGTTCTTTCAGAGTTTGAAACGTGTAAAATTTGGAATATTTTTCAATTCAGAATGCATGTCATAGCACTAAATTGAATCTAACATGTATGTTAAAATTCGGAATATACGAAAATCTCCATAAAAGGAGTGTTGATAAAAGTACATAAAAAACAGTATACAAAAAGCAAACAAACGGTATAAGCCTTAGAAGTATAAAGGAAATAAAATATATCAAAATTTACCGTATTATGAAAAGGTTAATGATGATTTTTACTAAAATATTAATTTAACCTTTGGTAAGACTAAGCTAATATTTCTTGCATTTTTTTATGTGTAATTATTAAAATAGCACCAAGTAAACAATCTATATCAACAACAATTATAAATTCCTCCACATTTATTTCAAAACAAATGTCATTAGGAATTTTTATTTGAAACATTATTTTATTGATAAATACGAAACAGAATTAACGTGTTACATATAGTTCGTTTCTGAAATTTCGAAAACCATAACTAAAGAATTTAACTTAAGTAAACCACATACGCTGCAGTTTTCTGTTTACTATGTCAGAATTCGCTTTAACCAGTTATCGTAATAATTAACGAACACAACTATTACAAAAAATAGCAATTTTATGAAGTAATTAAATGTGCTTCGTTATTAAATTTTTTGTTGAAACTGAAAGTACTTGTATTTGTAACTTTCCTTTAACCCTGTGTAAGTTTAACATTTATAAGAAATCCACGCAATTGACCGAGCATGTATCTTTCTCTAAGTATTTGTATTTTGAATTGATCGTATGGGGAATTCACGGAAGTGACAGAAACTGTATATTTCTCTTGGTATTCGTTTTTCGAATAGTTAGAATAATATATGCGTAATCATCCTGGATTTTAGTTTTTGCATTTTATTCCCTATCAATTATATAGGAAGTTTAATCATCAAATTTTACATTAAAAAATTACGGGTAGTAGTCAGATGTACAAGTAACCACATTAGCAGATAAAGGGTTTAGAAAATAATGTCAAAAAACGTATTGTTATGAACACGTTATATATTTTTTAAATACTGCAAATTTTGTAACAAAACATTATTATTTTCAATAATCGTGTGACATATGGTTTAATTTAAAATGAGCCAGATCACCTTGGGGGGCTTTTAATTGTGTATCCTTTTTGCAAAAGATTTGCCTCTCCTAAACCCGGAATGGAGCATGCGGACTGGACGAGCGCTCAATGCTCTATCCATATTTGATTGGCGTTGTCTAATAATGCTTGTGGGAAATTACATAGGTAGCCTGGGGTAATTTTCAGACAAAAACAAAACTTTTACTATTACTCAGGTACAGATGGCTATTTTTTTAACTATTTCTTGGTAAAATCGTCATATGCCTGATGACACTTCTCCAGGAATTTAAAATAATTATCATTAATAATAACAAAAAATAATTAATAAAATCCTGTCTGAATATTACCCCGTGCTTTGGGGTAATTTTCCGACACCCAAGGGGTAACTTACAGACAGTTATTTTGGGGGATATTTAAGGAGCTGATCTGAACACCAATTACGGTAATTAAAAGAAGTCATTGTAAAATGTTATGACAAAAAAAAAAAAAAAAAAAAAAAAGCGGGACATTTAATAAACCATTCTGAATACAGAAAAAGACATGAAAACTCAATTGTAACTGTACGCCCGAAATCCATTTAAATTTTCAGAAATAAAAGTATGTTTTATGTTAAGTTTTTACACATTTAGTTTAGTTACAGTAGCTACATGCATTTTACTTAAATGTATGTAAATCAGTAAATAATTTCAGGCTTAAGGCTGAAAAAAAAATCCAACATTATTAACCCGACACTAATTTTATAAAAAAAGTTGCCTAAACTTTTTTTTATCAATACACTAAAATTTTTACACTGCACTAATTTCGAAAGGCCTGACCATTTTAGTTTTCTTTGATAGTAAAGATATCTTTGTAAAAAAAAGTTCACTTTAAGGTAATGGGTCGTTTCCGTTTAGGAAACTCAATTCGTACCGGAAAATTCTACCCGTTAATTATCATACATTAGATAGCGAAATTAATGTATAATATTTAAAAGGCTAATATTTAATCTTAAAAGAAAGAATTTTCCAGTACTAATTAATTTTCCCAACCTGAAACGACTTTCCGAAAGACCCAATACAATTCTTTCACTTCTTCAATATTTTTAACAGGAAAAAGATAAACAGATCGAGTCTCAATAGGTCCAAAAAATTAAAAGGACTTTACAACAAATGAACTTGATCTTTGTTTGTCAATCAATATCTATCATATTCAAGTCAGTTTAAAAATTCCATTTTAACTTCCAATAGATTTTTCTCATGATTATGTTTCTGAAATAACCGTCTTCCATGTCCCAGATAGAAAGTTTGGCATACATATTTGATTATTAAATGGATTTCAGATAAAATCTTATTCATGTCCAACTTCAACAATAATATTTTTAAATCAGATATCAATAACATTTTAGTCTAAACTCCACACAGTATTTTCATTTAAACTTACATTTGACGTCTGTAAGTTATATTTTAATATGGAATCGCCATAAGTCACTGTCAAATAATCAATTTACCACGTAGGACCACTTTAAAGACATTTTGTAACACATACAAGCGTCTGGAAATTACTCCGAAAACTGTCTCATAATTACTCTGGTGTTTCTTAAAAGCTATGCTTTTTTGATAATTCAATTTTTTCCCAGATGGACATCCAAATAACGTTATTAAGTTGTTTCCAAAAATAAAACATACCCTAGTATCCAAAAACGAAGCAGCATTTGTGCTAGAGTTGCCACACCCGGGAAATTGAAATTTGAAATCAGTGAATCAAAAAGTTAAATAGTAATTTTTTATAACATTTAGGAAATCAATTTTCTACAAGACAGAGTAATCTGTTAATTACTAAGAAATACTAATGGAAATAGAAAAATAGTTGATTTAACTAAAATGAAAACTGGTTTGACCAGATTCCGATTAGTGTTCGAGCATTTGTGTTGTCTGGTAATTACCCCGCATTCCTCTGTCTGAAAATCACGCCAGGCTACCCTATATCAATTTAAATATGTTTAAAATAGTGTAACATTGACAAAATACACCACAGACGATTTTTCTCCATAGACCGTAACGAAACATAATTCTTTTTAACGTCCATGATAACGTCATTGATAAATGCTATACATACCATATTCTATAGCAAGTATCTTGTAAAGCACTTCATATGCATATAAATTTCAATGTGTTTGAAATTATGGAACATCATTAACCCCTTAACAGTGTGACCCGAACTGGATTCGGGCAAGAACACTTTGCTTGCTTCGTTATTAAAAACATTTTGATACCACTAATTTGTAACTGTAAATTTATCTTTATTGATTGTCATATAATTTTTGACTAAGTAAGGTAAATATTTTAGTATGGAAAAAGTGGTGTACAGCCCCATTTTTAATTTTTTGGAAGAAAGCAAATGTCACTGTTAAGTGGTTAAAACCTACCGCAAACGATTTTTCCCCAAAGCCCGTAATGTAATGGAATTTATTTGAATGTCGCTGCAAAAGAATTATGACTTCTACGCGCTTCATTTTTAACACTGAACATGCCATAGTGAACATCAAAAAGGTTTTTCAATTTCATGGGGATACGACTATACTGACGCCAAAAACAATTTTGGTCAACTAGAATCGGTAAATCACTTACCGTGAGCGGTAGACAAGAGGTGACCTGACGTCTGACGTGAACTCCGACTTAAGCCACCTCCCTAACATACATCTGCTCTTGGCCGATTTTGATATCGGCTGAGAAATTTCGTGGTTAAACACGATTCTTATTGCCTATTTTCTAAAGGATAAGAATAGCAGAAATCTGAACAAAAGATTTTTTTACTTTAGTTATGCAACCGTTAAGAAAACGCTTCTCCGAATAAAGAGTGTTAAAACATCAAACACAACCATTAGAAACTAAGAATTTTGACGAGAGTGATAGGGTAGTTTTCGAAGATTACGTGATTTTTTTTATTATTTTTTAGAAATTTCACTCAAGAAAGGCCTGATATTTTTCTATAACAGATATCTGAATATGTTAAAGAATACACGGGAAATTTTTGATAAATTCATATGTTTCGAATTTAATTAATTTTTTATTTTTATTTTGATAAACTGAAACCTTTTTTGTTACACTATTTACATTTCATATAATGCAATCTTTCGCGTAATGGCATCCCAAATATTGTTTTACGTTAACAAACATGTTTTAGTTTTATTTTAAGTTAAATCAATTAATTTCCGTTATACGTTTATTGATTCCTTGTATAATTCGTATTAATTACAAATAAAAATGTTTTTTTTTTTTTACGAGTAAGTAATTCTGAATTGTATTTCAATTCAAAATTTCACTTTTCATTTCACAAATGAAATGAATAACGAGTTATAATTCATAACAAGATCAGATTGCATTTTGTGTGAGAAATGACATTTGTTTTCCCGCTACTATTTATTCTACAGCAAACAGTATCATAAAATTAATCAAATATATTTTATGTATCAAAAACAGATAGAAACAAATGAAAAAATGAACCGGGGAAGACCATGAAAAAACTGGATGGATGATATTGAAAAGGCGATGCCGGATAAAGATCTTCAGGAGGAATAGACAACTGACCGGAAGAAGTGTAGTAGACTATTGTAGATTTTTGGATGACGGCATCTGACGACATAAACCGAGTTTATATATATATATATATATATAACGGAATTAATTTATATAAGAAGAGCATATTGAAATTGTGTGCAATCTATTTAATCTTTAAAATATATATTCTTTATTTATAAGCTGGTTGATTTATGTTTATATTTTTATATGCAAAGAACTGAATCATAATAAATATGCTGTATTTCTTAGAAATATAGTCATTGATTTACATAAATTTATTAAAGTTTTATATTCATTTTATGCTGTTATACAGGCGCAGAAGTTTGGAAAGCTACGAAACATTTCAAGAAAATTTTGCGCTGTTTATGAGAACTTTCAGATCATTTTAATGCTTATTACTTCGAATACCATGCAATATAAAATGTTATTATTTATACGGTATCAGAATGTTTTATGTTCAGGGAATAAGATATATTATTTTTAGAAAATAAATACATACCAAAATTGTATAAGTTCAAAATTTCAACCAAATAGTCCAAATTTGTAATTGTAAATTGTAAAAGTGTAACCAAAATTGTATTAATATATGTTACAGTTACAGTACCAACGGATATGCTTAGCTTTTTTACGGTACTATGCTATTACTTACATCTCTGCCATGCAGTTAATATATTAACTAGTTTTTATACCTTTTGATACCACTACAGTGTTGAAAAAAAATAATACTGGCATTTAAAGAACACCAATATATGTATTATTTAGTGTTCGTATTTTGTTTTCATTATCCGTTAATCTACTGTACAATTGTTATTTCATTTAACTAATAGTTATATAACTATAATATTTCTTATGTTTATGTACCTAAGAATGCATTGAACACGGTATAAAAACATATATTTTGTAAATATATAAAATAAATAACATTAAAATTAAGATACGGCAATATGAATAATTTCCTCAAAATTCAGTTAATAAATTTTTGTTTGCTACATAATATTTTCAGTTCAGTGTAAATTCATATTCCACGTCTGTTTACCTTGAACCGAAAATACAATAAGATATATAATAAATGTTCTTAATACGATATTTAGAAATATTTAAATCTTTTTTGAAATGCTAATATAACATACTTAAAATTTTACATGCAAAATATTGAAATTGATGCAGTACGTTAACACTAAAAGGACCGTGAATGGTTATTTGGACCCTACCAAATGAATATACTTCGGTTCAAACCAGAAATTTCTTTATAAACTAAGTTTAAAAGACAAATAAGAAGAAAAATGTTAGATAAATAAACAGTTTTGAATAAAAGTTCTGGTGACAAATAATTTTATAAAACTACTAAATTCCCGGTCTTTTCACTGTTAAAGTAGATAGAATGTGACACGAGCGACCCTGCTATAGTTGCGATATCTTTTTGGATTCTTGAATACAGAAGATATATAATGTAAAATTTAAGAAACGGAATTTTATTATTTATTGTAACGGATTACTCTTTTGTAGTACATTGATATTATGTAAAATATTAGTATAATGTAACAGGACCCATTAAGAATAACAGGAGCATCCATTTCATAATAGGACATACAAAACAAATTGAATTTCTAAGGAAAAAAAAGAAGTATAAGCAGTATTGAAAAGTTTCCATTATATACATACACACACATATATATATATATATATATATAACCATTGTAGACTATTACAATTCAAATTATTTCAATTTCAAATATAATTTATAAATTGAGTATCATGATACAAACGTTATATATATTAAATTTGGAAAAAACATTTATTAAATTAAGTAATCACTGATACATTTTTTAAGACTAGATCCAAACATTCATAAATGATGTATTAAATAACATTCAAATATTATAACATTTAAATTTGGCAAAAGATCAATACTAACAGGAAGCCGAATGCAATAAAAAATACATATGTTAAAGGAAATCAGAAATATTTGGCATATTTTGTCAAACCGTTTGCAACCGAAGCATTTTAATATATGAAAAAAGAACTGAACTATTGAAATCATTGACAGCACCATTATATACAACGTCCGAAATGCAAGGAATTTGTGTATTTATGAGTTAAGTTTATCTGTCGGTCCCGTCTGACCGTCTACCGATGCTCTAAATTTCGTATATATATATTCGGATTGCCATTTAATTGTGATATGTCTTTATATGTCTAAATGTTTGACATTGAAAATGGCCTGCGTAAAATGTATACTTCGTTTACAGAATCACACAGAAGTTTTTCGTTATATTATGTGTTTTAAAATCATTTGCAGTGCATTTTTGACGTTAGGATATTCCTAACCCAAAGATTTTCATATACTTTACTGAGGTAGATTAGAATATGCTTTCTTATGAGTATGGAATTAGTATTTATAGTTCAATCACAGGTATATAAAAATGAATATCATATTATGATATACGGGTAAAAATCGTTTGCAGTGATATTGCAGATATTATAGTTCTTTATAGATAATGTCAGACTAACATCTTTTCGCACTCTTTTTCCCTATATATTATCCCTACACAATGCCGTTAGCATTGTGTAGGGATGATAAGTAGGGAAAAAAAGCGTGCGAAAAGACATTCATGTGACATTAGCCTGAACATAATCAAATTAAAATAGATTGCCAAGATTGTTTATGTTTTCTATAAGTATGGAATTCGTAACATTTATTTTTCATACTGAGACGCAAAAAAGAGTTAGGTTAAAGTAATGACTATGGTTAAAAATAGTTAAACAGAATTTTCCGTGTGGAATGCATTTTTAAACTTATTTAACATTTAGTGTATTATATGGTGTGCATAACTTATGTAGATCATACAGAATGCTGCACTAATGTATTTGCCTAAATTAACGGAGTTGGACAATAGCTTATTAAAAATGGATATTTATGGATATTATTTGTTTTTAAATTGTTTATTAAATACCTAATCTCACTTCAGTGTATAAAAATTAAGTATATATTAGAAAAATCTGCTGGCTGGAAAGATTCTTTTGGAAGTATTGAAAGCTTACAGGAACAAAACTTTCAAACTTTTAACTATAGAATTAGCTATAATTTATGTCTAGCAACAGCTGTTATTATTGTTGTTGTCATTTATTTAAAATTATTGTTTGCAGAATTAATTTTCAGGATGAAGAAAAATTATCAACGAATTTAGTTGTTAAATATAATTTCTATCTAAGATATTTTTTTTAATTTAAATTTATACTAAAAAAAAAAACCTATCATTCATATTTTATGAAAAAAATGGAAGATATTTACGTTTCACATTTTCCCCTAAATTGAAAGAATACACATATTTCTCAATTATGACGACTTTAATTAAAAATGATGTAAAACACTTTTTTTTAATTAATTCGATACATCATATATCTGAATAAAAATAATTGTTTTTCATCATACGTTTTTAAAAGAAAAGTAATTTTATCTTGTTTTTTTTTTAATATGAAGGCTTTCGGCTACTTCATATTTTTGTCTGAGCCAAATCTATTTTTTTCATTTTAATTTATATCATTCGAAATAATTTAATAATAATCCCATCCATTAATTAGTTTAAATCTAATTTTATTCAAATTACAAGAAAAAAAAATCAGATCCCTCAAATGTATGTGTTTTGAAGACAATAATTAGTGTTGATTCAATTTTATAAATTCAATTTAATCGAATCTAAATAGATATTCAAAGCTAATGTAATCTTTATCATTAAAGAATAGGGAAATAAATTACTGTCGGAATCGTACGAGGGTTTTCAAAATACGTTTAATACAGTCTAATTAAAAAAAATGTTAAATAATATTTTAGGGGTTTTTTAATAAATGATATTTTAGATTTTTTTTAATTAACGATATTTTAGATTTTGTTGGACATGTAAAAAATATTCTATTCATTATAATTAGTTTATGTAATAGTTTAAGTTAATATTTAAATGAATTTCAAAATTGGAATTTAATTATAAAAGTTTTAAATAAATGCATTTATTCATTATATTAAAACGTATTACCTTGTGTAAATAATGGACATCTACTTATCTGCATAAAAGAGTTTTATTTTTGTAATTAATTTTTTTAAATAAAATTATAAATAATAGATATATTTTAATAAATACGATATTTATATTATTTTTTGAACTTATACAGTTAATAATTTTGTTTATACGCTTGTAAAACAATGAAATCATCAGACGAATGAATTAAGGAATTTATCATAAGAACCTTTGTTTAAGGGTCAATAGAGGCACTTGTGAATATATTTTACTGCTTTAAACAGCTGATAGCTTTAAGGAGCACCTGATCCGTGTAGAACCTTGTAAAACTGTCATAAAGATAATGTTTCACTCCTATCCTTCAATCGCATTTAGTTATTGGTGCTGCGGCATGTCAGTTAAGTACATAAAAATTACTACTCACAAATACCCCAGACATTGATATTTATCCCCAAAGACTATGACGTAATTCTGAACATCTGTGTATAATGTTGGGTGCAATTGGTCGTTATATTCGTGAAATATCGCTTTTGTTGGGTATAATAGAATAGCATCCTTAAATTGGTCACCTAATATCGTGTTAAGATGACACATTTTCATGGTATAATGGAGGCTATAGATCTGTGGGACACTTGACCAATAATGTACGAATAGCAACCTGATATTCATAAATCTGTGTTTTTGTTGTTGATATTTTGAAGAATTTTGATCTGTTTTTGCACTAATAGCAGAAAGAGATCTTTCATTTAACTGTATACTGTTATATAACTGTATAATATGTAAGAGGAAAATTATTTGTTTTTATTGTTATTATTTTTGAACACGTGAAGGCTCTCGAACATCACAAATTAGATAGACAAAAAAGCCGCCAAATGGATTTTGGGACACAGGCTTACCCTCCGTGCTGCGTTTCTCAAGTCTCACTGTTGTGGTAAGTTTGAAGAATTTAACCCTTTGAGCTCGAGACGTTAGTCTCACTCAACACTTAATGTATTGCGACAACTCGAGAGCTTATTCTTCCATACCCTGTGTTCTCGCTGCCGCTCGCAATTACGCCAAATCACGACAAAATGTTCCATTTGGCGAGTAAACGGATGATTGGACTCGCCAAATTGCGAGTTCTCAATTTTTGCTCCTCTTTGTGTGTGTTGGTGTGTGTGTGTGTGTGTCTGTGTATCAGTACAGGCAACACTTTTATTTACATTACTAAACGATTGATGCCACTTATCATGTTCGATCGTATCGTACCATTTACTATTTTTAGAGATATTAACCCAACACCAAATCAATTTAGCATCCGCCAAAGCCAGATTAAGCAAAAATTTCATTTCAGTATGTGTTAATATGCCCAATAGGGTACAGTGCTATTTTAAAATTGCCTTTGAAATATGGGTTTATATGAAGAGCCGAAGAATTCTAGAAAAATAAAGTTTTCGACATATTTTGTTGTGTATATTTTGAAATTTTCAGAATTCACTGAATGTAATACATTAAAATCTAGAGTTAACTGGGATTGGAAGATTTATTTCATAATACTTTATTGGGTTAAATCAGATTTATTTATTTATTTATTTTTTGATTGCGCAAGACATTTACAATACAATTAATCTTTTAGTTTCTGCAGCAGATAATTAAATTTAGATGAATAACTGATCTACAAACAGTTGCAAAAACTTAAGTTGTTTTAGAACATATTGAAAAAAAGGGGGATACGTTAAGTGGTTAAAGATCTAATTTGCAGTTTTTCACAACGAATTTATTTTACTTATTTATTTTTCCTTTGGCGAATGTTTTTTACTTCTGATTAGCCAAATTGCTAACTTTCGTGTACAGTCAGCGAGAAACCTGCCCATACCACTCATTGTAGTGCCGCAATTCGGGAGGTGACTTAGCGTCGCTATAAGGGATTACTTGCGTCCTTTTAAATATCAACATAAAGTATCTGCCATTATGTACTTATGAGATAATTCCCCTGTATCCCATAATCATACATATATTAATGTAATTAATATAGTGTAAACATATATTCAGGCAATAAATTGGCCGTAATTTTAAATTAAAATTCTACAGTTGCGCATGCGCAGTATATAAGTACAAGTCCACATTTGGAGTACCGCATTGCACATGTGCTAAGATGCTCGTTCAGTTGAACTATCACATCACAGGTAGAAGTTGTTTTGGTTCGTTGGCTCTGCTATTTGATCTTACTGTAAACAAGCTTTTCTTTCCTTCCAAAAGTTAATATTATTTGTGTACTATTATTTTAACACAGTCAAACTGACTGGTAAAGTTATCATACGAATTGAATATTTCCAACTGAGCGAAAAAATGCCCAGGCCGGGAATCGAACCCAGATCCTTGGCTTACAAGGCCAATGCTTTTCCATTTAAGCTAACTGGGCCGACAACCAGCCAGCATATTTCGCTCAGATAACCTTATTGGTAGGAACATCTGGTCTGTCATGTAGACAGCTCAACAGAATAAACCGCAGGTTAAGGACCTCCATATTAACGATGGATACGTAGATGAACTATTATTTTAACACAGTCAAACTGACTGGTAAAGTTATCATACGAATTGAATATTTCCAAGTGATCGAAAAAAAAAAGCTTTTTTCGCTCAGTTGGAAATATTCAATTCGTATGATAACTTTACCAGTCAGTTTGACTGTGTTAAAATAATAGTTCATCTACGTATCCATCGTTAATATGGAGGTCCTTAACCTGCGGTTTATTCTGTTGAGCTGTCTACATGACAGACCAGATGTTCCTACCAATAAGGTTATCTGAGCGAAATATGCTGGCTGGTTGTCGGCCCAGTTAGCTTAAATGGAAAAGCATTGGCCTTGTAAGCCAAGGATCTGGGTTCGATTCCCGGCCTGGGCATTTTTTCGCTCAGTTGGAAATATTCAATTCGTATTATTTGTGTCTTTCAGCATTATTAACAATTCAAAAATTTATTGTGTCGATATTAAGAATTAGATACGGTGTATTTCGGGTTTGTCATATTGTTTTGGTCGTATTACACACAGAAGGTACCCTAGTGATTTGAGGCTCAAAGTTATCCGTTTTATGAATTGCCAATAGTTACACACAAAGATTGGGAAACTAGCATGTTAAGTTATAGCTGCTTCTTTGAAAAAATAAGGTATCATAAATGTTAAAATGAAATAATATTTCTGTAAGATCCTAGCTCAAATTCGAGACATTAGCGTATGTGTCAACTGTTTTTCGAACCTCTTCTATTTAGAAGGTAGAAAAACGATTTCCTCCTAACGTAGCGGCTTAACGCAGCAGTTTAAAGCTCTGAATTTTTGTGGAGCACGCAGCTTCGAACACAAGCTTGGCAAAATGTGTAATATTTTTGTCGATAAATCATTTCAATAATGACATTTTATTAGGAAGAGACGTTATAGGATTTTTATTTTATTATTATCATTATTTGAATGCTTTATAATTAAATAAAATTTAACATTCAATAATATTTTGAAAAAATAACGATTTTATATTTAAAATATTTAAGCTAAAATATTTTGCATGTGATTCATCAATTAAATAAATTGAGCTGATCTACAATTTTCGTTATATTTTCTGACCATTATCGAGAATATATATGTTTGTGCGTCAGAAAGAAAAGTTTGTCATTCATTTGCGTAAAAAATAAAACGGAAGGAAAGAAAAATATCCGTATAAGAGCTATAACAGAAATTACCTTGATATCCAGGTTTAATATTTTAAAAATGTATAAAATTGTAAAATAAAATTCAAGTAATAAAAATATATATTATACATCGTTAGCTGCATCAAGTTTCAAATTTAGGTTTTTAGAGAATGAGACAGATAAAAATAAAATTCATGACAGCTTTTAATGGTCGTTTTGCTTTAATAAATAAATAGATAAATGAAAGTAAATATTGTTATTAAAAAAGAGGCCGTAGTAAGTAAAAATAAATTGTTTATCCAGTATTTTTACGTCAATTTTTGATAAAAAGTAAGCATAATTAGGTTGTAAATTATAAACAAAATTCTTTCACTTCATTGAATAGGTTAGACTGACACCATCTATTGCCTCTTAGAAATAAGAATAACTTATGCAATCTAGAAATTCGTCATTCAATAATTAATTTAAAAGCAACTAATTAAAAATTCAAGAATTTTTCTAATGAAACATTAAAGTTATTAACCGTCAAATCTTCACGGGCACTATCTAGTTAATAAATATATTCTGATAATAATTACATTTCTGTGTTTGCTTAAACATGTCGATTTGCTGGTTTCCCTATACCAAAAAAGCCCCGAGTGCAAACTGTTAAAAATGTTTTTTTTTTTTTTTTTTTTTTTTTTTTGTAAGAACATGATTAGATCTTTCCTTTAGCTGTGTTCTGACAGCGGAAAAAATATTTGTTTTGAACTGGTGGAGGCTGTCGAATATAAAAAATTTGATAGACAAAAATGCCACTAAATGGCTCTTAGGTAAAAAGCTTAGCCTCTTTGCAGTATTTTTTCAATTTCATACATCATGTTAAAGACAATAATTTAGCTTCAACCACACTAAAAGCTAAGGTAATATCGGATTCAAGACCTATTTTTCAACGACATCTTGTACCATTCTTTTCACAACACTGCTTTTTTCGTACGAGCCTTTCATAATACAAAAGATCGGTATTTAATGACGTTTCTGATTGCATACGTTAAGTGCCATAGATTGCTCACACAAAACTGAAACTTTTCTTCTGCTCTTTAAAGAAACTGGTATTTCAATATTTAAGAATAATACGTTAGCTCTCCACTACTTTAGAATACTCCATAATGTCGGAAAATATATATTGAGGTAATGAACGAGCCCTGAATTCCGTTTTAAAGTACTTCCCAGCACTCTGAACTTCGCTCATTTTACATGCAGTGCCAATAATCTTGTGAATCCGCTTGTTTTCTCGTTAAAATATTTCATTTTCGAAAGCGCTTGTCACAATACGGTAAATCTTCGTTTTGTAATACATCTGCATTCAGAATTTTAAATGATTCTTTCCACGATTGAAAATTTTAAATTCATTAGGTTAAATGCAGTGTAATTCCGTTTTCCAAGCACCATATAAAACATATAAATTAATTTTATCCAACCACATGGGCAATATTTATGTACAAAAATCATGGCAAAACACACAAACATGTATATATATATATATTACAGTATAACCAATTCCATGTTATTCCATATTCTGTGGATATGCAAAAAAAACCTGAACGGGAATTTACTATTTATATTAATTTCAAATATGAGTGTAAATTATTTTGTGTTTAATAACTTTAATTCAGCGCTGTGGCATAAAGTTTACAAGGCTTGCAAGGTTTGTAGTTTGTCACGTTGGAGATACATACCATGCCTCACAAGTACCAGAAATTTATGCTGCTTTTGGAATATATACTGAATACTATGTGGAACTCCTATAACTTTCAGACAGCATTTTTGTGTCTTTCGACGAGTGAATTGGTGCATTGACATTTTGTAAATATAATTATGTCCAATATAATATTTATTTTCCAGGTTCAAGAAATATCATGCTACCAAGTAAATATACTTAAGTCTGTAAACTATGTATAAAAATCACTTCAAAACATCAAACTGCTTAATACTTTCTATAAGTGATAAAAATAAGTCAAAAGGAAAAGAATACTTTTATTTATTTACATTAGACATGTTTCATTGCATTTCACGGCAACATTTTTAATAATTAAAATGATACAATATTTTCGCAAAATTTTTTTCATTGAAAAACATGTATGTTTGTACAGTGTCCCAGAAATATATGGACAAATGATTTTTTGAAACAACAGTTCAAAAACTGAAGCCATAGTCACGAAAAAAAAATAAGCATATGGAATAAGTTTTACAGAATTTTCGTAAAAAAATAAAATTCAAAATAAGCTGTCCCAAAAATATATGGACGATGAAGCAATTTGCTTTAATTACCACAGTATCAAGCAAATTTACATTTTCTGCGCTTTGTAAATGTGAAGAAACTACTTCGAAACATAAAATCACTGCTCGTTCTTCTATTTTCGAATAGTGGGAAAATGCTTCGCAGCGTTTAACCCTTTATCTACTGACGGTACATATAAGTACCATTAAAATAACTTGTTAAAAAATTCATTTAATATATCGATTAGTTGTAATGCAGTTTAGAATGAGTTATAGATACATTACTTTATCATGTTCCAAAAGCGTTATTGGTTACATAAAACAAAAATATTTTTAAAAGAATAAGTTATTTTGCCTTTGCATCTTTTTTAACTTTCTGGTCGTTGGGACACGGGGAAGGGGGAGATTATTCAATTTGGAAATACTTCTATACTTCCATTGTAAGAACATTATATTTGTACATTTCCTAATTCTACAAAATACTAAGAAAAATCATTAAAATAAAAGATTTGAGTGGCGTTATAAATATTCCACAAAATCCCTATAAATTGAAACTTAATTAATCCTTCTAAATCTTTCAATCCTGCATAAATCCTTCTAAAATTTATTAAATGATTATGTAAATCTTTTAATGTAGCTTAATCAATTCATGAAAAATGCTTTAGACGATACAATTTTCATGAATTCATAATTCACTACTTAAAGGGTTAATTCCCTACTTATGATATTGGGTAATTCCATTTTGACAGACTAACAGTCATAGAGGGCAAAATGGCCTTACCTTATTTAAAAAATCATAATCATTTAATTTAAAGTTCGCTACAATTAGTACATGACATTAGAAGATAAATTAATATAGTTATTGTGAAAAAAATATTTAATGTAAATAATTATGATTAAAAAATGGTATTGTAACAGACAAACAGTAATTACCATGCTATTCGTATACCTTAATGTTTTCTTATATCTACCCTATATATATAAAATCCTAATGAAACGAATTTATGAAACTGATATATGAAACGAATTTATGAAACGGATGTATGAATCGACTGATTAAACAACTGATAATGTTTCAAACGATTTCTCCTAATATATGGAATACTTTGCGATGAAATTAACACCAAAAATAAGCATTTATCCGCAGATCTCAAAACTGGTATTAGAATTTTTAAATTCGAATTAGTTTTCGAAATATTATTTTTTTTTCTAATTTTATATACATTTTTCTAATGATGGCAACTCAAATTTTAATCAAACAGATATTTTTCTTTTCATGTTTCAGAAAAGGTTGACATGGTAACCCGGCTATTGTTGTTTATTGGATAATAAAAGTTTATTTACTTTTATTTCTTTTAAAAATTATATAAATTAGTTTGTTCTATAATTATTAATTATTTTTTTATATTTCCTTTAGAAAATAATAGAAAATAATTGAAAAATACGGTACTACTTAGTTATTCCGTCGACCAATTTCGCCAAATTATATAAATCGCCAAAACATTCGTCAAATTATACAAATTGACATAATTTTTATTTTAAATAACGAAAGAACAGATACATTAGTATAACATTAATAAATATACAAATAAAAATTCGAAATACAAATCACTTGATGAAGTAAACACGTGTAGCTTGGTTAAAGCCAAGTGAAGGTGACATTTACGATCAAACATTATTGGCATTTAATCTTATAGTTTGGCGATAGATTTTTGGTCAACGGGACAACTAAGTAATACAAAAAACGCATATGTAACTGGTATTTGAAAACGAGGTTTCCGCCAAATTTTCGTTAAAAAAAAAAAAAAAAAAAAAATCACGCCAAACCTGCTGTGCCTATATGACATCTGGCCAAATATTACCACTCGAAAAAAAAAAAAAAATGCTAACTGGCGAGTTGAAAAAAAGCTATTGGCGAGATTTGCATCCGGCTAGCGTAACAATACTAAGAATTCTTTGCAATCATGGCAAATATTATGTAGTTTTATTCGAAAAAAAAATTTTTGATTTTTTAATCAAAATGGAAAACTTACGGTCCCATATTGGCGCGATTTTTTTCTAACGCCAATGTCATATTCGGAACGGACACTTAACTGGCGCCAAAGTATCGTTATTTTGCTTGATATGGTAAGCCGGATGTTGTTTATGCTGTTGATGCGTTCCCCAATTCGGCGTCGTTAAAAAATCGCGCCAATATGGGACGTATATCCTCCTGAGACCCCGCGCCCATTCTATTGGACATTTTTATTTTGTATGTAAAATACTTAATTTCAGTTGGAACTTGTAAATACTTGCTGTCCATTATACTAGCTAGTCTAGTGCTGCTATCTGTACGCCGAAATAATAAAAAAATTGCAACTAAATATGTATTTTAATCATTTGAAAGTGGCAGGCAATAAGAGAAAGACTGTTGAGCGTAAACAGTCAGTTTTAACGCTAATTTTATATATATTTTTAGAAGTATTTTGATATTAATGCTACATACATCTAATGTTAAGTATTGTATCAATGAAATGACATCGCAGTTTAAGAAATCTAATGTATATTTTAGAGAATAAACAACTTTTTTTTAATGTCCATTCTATTGGACGTTGGGTCTTCATCAGTTGTTTTTATTCATATTAGACTCTTTTTGTATACTGAAGAGAGACATTAGTTTTTACTTAAAAATCAGCATAGTATTGAAAGAAATAATAGATACAGAAGTAGATCTTAAATTTAAAAAAAATATTTAAATATTATCCTAAATATGTATAATTTTACTGATAAAATGCTTGTTCTAAATCAGTAAATTGTTAAATTTTGGATTTCCAGATTTTTTTTTTTTTTTTTTTTTTTTTTTTTTTTTTTTTTGCAGCATTTGGTAAATACAGATAATTAAGCCTTTAGTATGTTTTATTCTTATTCATAGCTATTTTTGGTATTATTTTTCTGTTAGTATACTATTTATAATTGAATTAATAAATTTAATTAATATTTAGTAAGCAAAACATTTTTAAGGAAATGTAATTAAAGATAACGGTATAAGATTCTAAATAAACTCATTTTGATTTCTTTTAAATTTCTTTTTGGTATTTACTTACCAATTGTGGTAGCTGTGCCACTATTTATTATCATTATTCGAACAAAAATATTACTGGTTTTTAAAGAGTTAACAACTCAAAATTTTATTATTTTTCTATTATTATTGCAAAATTAATCAACAGGTTTCAAAGTTAAAATACCCTTTTTCTACTTAGTGATACCAAAATTGAATTTATGATATATTTTGAGGTGACGTATAAGCGATAAAAACACACTTCTGATGTCAGCAAAGTTTGTCGTGAAAGAAATAGGAACACTGACGTTAAAAATCTGGTTTTTGAAGCCTAAGTAGCGATCTCATCTTACTTAATAAGTATAAAATAAAATAAGTAAGCATGTAAAATAAGTAAGCATGAAATGCAACTTGCATTTGAATATTCGTTTAACTATAAAAAAATAAATGCAAGCTTTTTATATTATTTTACTGTTCATAAGTTGTTTATAATTAAATTAGTTAATTTAATCGAATTTAAACAGAAATAAAAATTTAAAGAAAATATAACTGGAGATAATACAGTCAAACCTCGTTAACATGAACTTCAAGGAGAATTAAATTTTTGTTCATGTTATCGGTAGTTCAAGCTAACAGTAACAAAAAATCCAGGTAAAAAATATTGAGAAAAATACATAGAGGAGACTGGGGGCTAATGGGGAATAGCAGCCAACGGGACAACAGTATTTTCTTGTGAAATATAAGTCAACATTTATTAGTAAATGTCATTTCCAGTGTTAGACAAGAACATGCAGTGAACCACTTTTCTTCATTAGTTATATGCAAAGCATGAAGCAAGATATATTTAAGCATCAAGATGAGTTTTTTTTTATAATTAAATGCTTGTTTTGATCAACTATTAAATCAGTTTTTAATAGTAATACCTTTTATTACGAAGCTGTTATGCAATGTTCGTTTTTAATTATTATTTCGTACCAGAGATAAGCAGTTAATTTACAATAAATTTAAATGCAGTCGGTAAAGGATTCAGAGATTTCACATAGTGTCTAATGGGAGAAAACTTTGTTTTAGAATTGAGACTGATATTTAATTTTAACAATTAAACTATTAGTTATATTTTTTTATCCATTAATAGAAAACTGTTAGAAGTAATTGTGTAAATAAACAAAAACAAAAAAAACCCCATGAATTTTATAAATTGCATTGCTGAAATTTACGACTCATTTTGAGCAACTATGCTGTACATGCGATTGCCCTTATAAATTCATACGGGAACGAAGTAAAAAAAAAAGAATAAAAAACCGAAACCATGCTACCTTTCATATAAAAGTTCCGATACTAAACTGTAACAATCCTAAACTGTAAATTTTCCATGTTGAAGAAAGAAACGATGCATAAAAATACTCCATTTTGGTATCCTGGTGGGCATGCAGTTGATGACGGGTATTGTATTGCCCAAAAGTGAGAACATTTTAATGGCAATAGTACTCGTTTTCATTGCTCTAAAGAATAACACTTTTCATGAATCTCTAAAGAATAAACCATTGTTCCCTAGGGAAAAGGAACCTTTCACACTTTTCTAGGCGTTTTAGTTCACGTTAAGCGTAAAAATCTCTCTTTGGGACATCGAGATTTGTTCATATTAAGCGAAATTTCACGAAAAAATACTAGAATCCGTATAAATTTTGACGGGGAGAGTGGATACTGTTCATGTTAAAAGTAAATCACGTTAAGCGTGTTCACGTTAACGAGGTTCGACTGTAATTTAAGATTATAAATAAACTACATTTTATTTCTTTTTAATTTCCTTTGGCATCCAAATGGCAATTGTGATAACCGTGTCACTAACTTTATAATTTTTTTTAGAAAAAAATTTTATTCATGTAATAGATTTTTTTTAAACTCCATTTTAAAAAAAACTATTTAAAAAGTCACTAAATAGATCTATACTTTTCAAATATACTTTTTCTCTTTGATATTGAAAAACTGAAATTGTGAAATATTTACAAGTGATGTATGAACGATAAAGGCACATTTATAATGAAAGAAAATATAACTGAAGATAATAATTTAAGATTATAAATAAACTGCGTTTTATTTCTTTTTAATTTCCATTTGGCATCCAAATGCCAATTGTGATAACCGTGCCCCAAACTATTTATAATTTTATTTAGAAAAAAAAATTATCGATGTGATAGATTTTTTTTTATTCCTTAAAAAAAAACTATTTAAAAATCACTAAATTGTATTATACTTTTCAAATAAATCTCATCCAAAAATACTTTTTTCTCTTTGGTAATGAAAAAGCTATAATTGTGCAATATTTAAAGGTGATGTATAAACGATAAAAACACATTTATAATGAAAGAAAATTTTGCAATTAAGACTTTTTCATTCAGAATCATGTAATTCAATAATATGGTTTTTACAGGACTAAGACCCAATGTCCATTATATTGGACACGCCAAAACTCTATATATTTTTTAGTTTTAAAAATAAATGAATATATATAAAGTTTTCTAGCCCCATAAAGAGCCTTAATCCTAAAAATGGTAAAATATATGCGAAAAATGCGAGCTTGGATCTCAGGAGGTTATGACATCTGTGCCAAACTTTCATATGAACGGCGAAGGGATTAGACCGTAATTGTTTATGGCAGTTGATGACTTGAAATATTATAATATAGATGAAATGATGGCGATAGAATAACATTTCGTGAATTATCACCTGTGCCTGGCTAACATTAAAGTACCAAAATGGCACCTAGATTAAAAAGCGGAGTGGTCCGCCTTTAACTGTTGATGATAGTCACATGACTTAGGCTATTGTTATAGAGATTGTTTTGAAATACCGGGAGACAAAGACTCTGTATACTTAATTTACGCCCTTAAATTTTTGCAATTAAAGGGAATTGAATGGAAACCGGTTTACAGGGAGATCTGCACAGCTTTTTTCAGTATAATTCAATTTTCTCTAATATTTTAAAAACCCATCAGATTTTATCGTGTTTTTAGATTCTGCTATGTCTGAACGGGTGATGGCGAGCGTAGCTTGCAGGGGGCAGAGCCCCCTAGTTATAAAATAACATAAAAATCATTGTAACAAAAATGTAATTTCAATCATAAGGCGTCCAGAAAGATACGTCTTTCGCAAAATTTGACTGTTGCCACAATATAGTAATGGAAAATATGTAATCTTACCTGTAATAGACCAACATCCAATATGTAACATTCAAACAAATAAACTCATAAAAAGAATTTATGCTGATTATAATGGATTTTATTGATTTTGCCTATTCAACATTTTATAAAATTCATTTCAAATATAAAAAACTAGCAGCCTAACGCCCGCTACGCTGGTCAGTTTTTCTAAAAAACCTTGAATTACACGAAATATATCTGTGAATTTGATCATGCGTTTTAAATCAATATGGACATTTACCTGGAGTGCCCAATCTAATTGGCGAACCCAGTATGAACGTTATTACGCTATTATATCTTTTGAGCCATACAAAATTTAGTCTGTTAAGGGCCAACTTCTTTCGTTGATCATTTAGTGTAGTATTTGGTGAAGAACGACAGAACAATATGTAATATACTAAGAGGGTTCATGAAAAATTATCAATGCAAGTCTCATCAGAATCTGTTAATTGGACATACTGAAAAGGCTAATCGTTCATAATTTGGTTCGCCTGATTCTAAAACGTTCAGCCTTAATTCTACAATCAAGCAACCTGACGACCAAGCAACACCAAGCGAATGATATGTGCTTTATACTAAAACATTCACTGAAAAATTAATTAGCCGAGCAAGTTCCATTGAAATATACGTAGCAGGATCTTTTAAACTGGAATATGTACCGAAACATTTCATAAAAATAATCTAATTAACAGTTTAAATCCCGTAAAAATTCATTCCTCGGAACCTTAAAAAAAAAGCCAATCTTTCGAAATTGGGTTCATCTGATTTAGATCTTTACCCATAATTATTTAATTAAGCAATGTAGAACATTATGTTTTGTACTAACACTTTTCTGTAAATTATCTAACTAACAATGTAAGCCCCATCAAAATCAATTCAGTAGAAGTAAATTTAAAAGCGGTCGGAATGAAATTTCTCTTTGCATTTTATATACATTGAGATAGTTAAATAGAGCTATCACAATCGCGTTAACCTTATTATAGAACTCTCAGGGGTATAGGGGTAGGTATACGTCGTATCATTTCTGGATTTTTAAAGAAACTCTGCACAACTTCCATAACTATAGCATTCTAGTATATATCCTTTGTCTGTAGCGTATTATCCTCCAATTTTCTTTACTATACTACTGAGAACTTTTTCCGCACAGCTTCGTAACTAAACAATTTTGAAAGATATGATAAATGTTGAAAAAATCCCTGAAACCTTATATAACTAACTGTGCAACTGTCATTAAAATCCATTCAGTCAAACTTGAAATCTTTCCTAATCGAGTTCACCTACTTTTAGAACTCCTGTAACTATTACTAAGCAACTTGGAACGATGGTTTTTACATTAAACTATTTATAAACCAAATTTACTATCTAATAGTGTAAGTTCTGCAAAATTATGTTCAGTAGAATCTGAGTTATAATCAATCGGAATGAAATAGGGATTTACACTTTACATATAGTAATACCTTTGCCCGCTTTCTGGTCGGTTTCTCCAAACGAAACTTTAATCAAACGAAATATATCGGTGTATTTGATCTTGTGTTTTATATCAATAAATACATTTATCTCCAATGATCATCCGCGTTGCTGAAAACAATATGAACGCCATTACGGTTTTATATCTTCTAATGTCTCAAACAAAATTTGGACTGTTATGAAGTAAATCTTTTAGTTGATTATTTATAATTCATTATGAAAAAGAACGGAAGAACAATATGTAGCATATTAAAATCAACCATGAAAGTTAAAAATTGCAAATCTCATCAAAATCCGTTCAGTAAAACCCTCTACTAAGACTAATTTTTCATAATCGGGTTCACCAGATAATAGAACATTCAGCTATAATTCTATAACAAAGAAATGTAGAACAATATGTGTTACATACTAAAATCTTTCCTGAAAAAATATATAACAACAGTGCTAATTAACTCAGTAGAACCTTTTAAAAAGGCTAATCTTTCAAAATAGGGTTCACTGATTAAAGACCTTTCGCACATAATTCTATAACTTAGCAACGTAGAATAATATGTGTTATATATGAAACACTTTCTTGAAAATTTATCTAACAATGCAAATCTTCTCAAAATCCACTGAAAAGAACTCAAGTTATAAGCGGTCGGACCGAAATTGCCCTTTTTATTCTATATTTGAAGTTGATAGTTAAATATATCTTTCATAATCAAGTTAACGTTGTAAAATTTTCAGGAATGTAGCATAGACCTACTGGATTTTTTTAGAAACTCTGCACTCCATAGCTATAGCATATATACTCTCTAATATATACCCTCTGCCTGTAGATTTTATCCTACTTTTTTTTTTTTTCAAATACACCAATGAGAACTTTCCTCATAGTTCAATAACTAAAAATGTAGAATGACATGTCAAATATTGCAACAATCCCTAATATTACCTGACTGTGCAACTCCAATCAAAATACATTCAGTAGAACTAAGGTAATCTTTCACATTCGGGTTCACCTAGTTTTGGAACTTTCTCTTGTAATCTAATTTTCTGAAATCTGATTTGTTGCCAAGTTTGTGCTTCAGAAAAACAATAACCCAGAAGAAAACTTTTCTACAGAGAAGTACCAACCATGCAAGTAGTACCAACCCTCCACAAAAATAGTCTAACTAACAGTGTAAGTCCCATTAAAATACATCCAGCAAAACTCAAATTATAAACGGGTGAAAGAAAAAGCAAATATGCATTTTATATAATTACAGTAGATGCAACTTTCATAATTGCGTTCACCTTTCTGTATAGCTTTTCCAATAGCTCTATAACTAAAACTAAGCAACGTAGAACACTGTGTGTATACACAAAAACATTACCTAACTAATAGTGGCATATCCTATCAAAATATTATAAAGAATAGAAATAAAATGCAAATTTCCGTTTTAAATATGTAGTAGATGATGATGATACGATTATCTATAATAGAATTCATCGTGAAGTTTTCGCTTCATACATAAACGATGCTTTCAACATTGTAATTAATACACCGATTGAAGAAGTATCCGATTACGGAAGATTAACCAGGTATCCTATGAACAACTACCCAAAGAAAGGTGAATATATGGCTTTTGTGATACTTTTATGTTAGCCGGGCGCATGTAATAAATCAACAAAGATTGTTTCCATACCTTATTCTTATTTTATTATTATCGTTCAAAATAAAAACATTTCACTCATTTCATTTATAATACATGCTTTACACTAATGTCATTGAAAAAGATAAAAAGTAAAACAATAGGAAATAATTTCATAACTTAATACAAAGAATTGTTTTTAATTTACATACGCGAAATGTAATTACTGCTATTGGCAATTTTTAAAATGCTAATGGCAAGATTTACACACGGCTGACATAAAAGTACACATTTTTTCTTTTTATCCAGGAGCAAATGGTAAATCGCTATGTATTATTTCAATTCCAATTTCTACCATTGAAAAAGTTGTACTTACGTATTATGCGAACTATGAAATAGTTCGCCAAAAATTGTTGACAATTGCCAATCTTGTTTATCGTTTGCTAATTACGTTTAAAACAGTAATTTAACATTCTTAAATACATAACCTTGTTAAAAATAGCAAATTATTTAAATAAATAAATAAAATATGTAACATAAAACTACTTGCTATAAACCATAATTAAAAAAAACTATAATGATAAAACAAATTTAAAACTATAATAAACTGCTATCAATTGGGCAAAAAATAAGGGTTGCTGTAATTAGTGTAATTGTCGCCATGCTTTGCGCAATTGTATTGACATGGCCCGGATGTAAGTACCACAAAATTTTTAAAGTCGTACAAACATTGCTTTCATGCTTAAATATTTTCGTTTTACAATGTTAATTTCTAAGTGGATCGCTTCCTTGTATTTTAAATAAAATCAATGTATTTTTTCTTTTTTTTTCAAGAAGTTTGTATTTATTTATTTTTTTCTAACTCATATAGCCGTTTTAATTTCTTAACCTAAAGAATTAACAAAAAGGTTTAATTGGAATTTCTTCCGTTGCTATAGTAACGGATATACAATATGAATGAATATGGATGAATTATCACTTGTAATGTTCGATATTTCGAGGTTTTGGCGCCAAAGACATCGCCAAATTAGAAAAATATGAAATATCACACAAACTATTGGACTTAAAAGAGTTTGGTTAGTACCATTCGATTCAGCATACAAAAATACACCAAAATATGTTATCAGTTAAAAAATAACTATAAAATCAGATTTTTCAGGAATTTTTTAAAAGTTCGTTCTCTTTTTTACACCCCTTAGGGGCGGAATTTTTGAAAATCCTTTCTTAGCGGCACTCTATATCATAAGAAGTATTTTTACTCCAATTTTCAAAATTTTAGGTTCAGTAGTTTTGGCTGCACGTTGATTAATACAAAATACAGACTTTCTTTTATATATATAGATATAGGATTAATACTATCAGAAATTATGTATATTATCTATTTGATGTAAAAAATAAATACTAAAAATATTAACATTGGTTTGGAATAGGAATTGCCCTATAGCCAAAAATTGGCGTTTAAATGCTCAAAATGTTAAAATTTCTAACATTGCTAAACAAATGAAGAGTAGCGCATCCGGAATTTAAAATTGTTATCAAAAAGTGACAAAGCGATTACAAAACAACGTTCGGGTCGATCAAGAAGAACATTTCTACAACAAGACAGAGAGATCTTTTGAACAGTATCAAACCATAACAAGTCTGTTCGTAAAATTTCGAGAACGGTTGCGTTTCCTATTACTAGATCTACGGTTCACCGTTGTATACAGGCAAAAAAAAATCATAAATATAGTAGAATGTTTGACACCTATACTGAAAGTGCACCATAGAAATGCACGCATTCTTTGAACTAAAAAACTCATGCCTTGGGAAGATGAATTGTTAAGTGTTTCTTCAGTGACGAAAAAAAATAGATTTGGATTGCCCTGATGGCTGGACATGTTATTGGCAAGATATGTAACGAGGATCTCGCGAATTCTTTAGTTGATAACAAGGAGGAATTCTCTCATGTTATGGGGCGAGATTTGTTTAAATGGAACAACGGATATTGCTTTTCTTAATAGTCGGTAGTGCTCTGAGGATTATTAAAATATCCTGAAAAACAATATAATTCCATTTGGAAACATTTTAGGAAGGGAAAACTGAAAATCCCAAGAGGACAATGAGTCGATTCACACCTGCTACCCAACCACATCCTGGTTTAGGCAGAATCAAGTGACTGTTGTAGACTGACCCAGCAATCAGCCCAGACCTAAATCCAATTGGAAACCTTTATAGATTACTTGCACTAATAGTCTATTCCCATGGTTGCCAACTTTGTACTATTCAGGAAGTAAAGCAACGAGTACAGCATAATTGGTTCTCTTAATAGCCACACATTCTCCAAATGCTAGCTTGACGCACACTTGGTAAGATTTCCAAGATAATTCAAAGGAATGGATTCAAAATTTGAATTTAATGCAAAATATTAGGAAAGTCCATATATTTTTAGGACAGCCTATTTTGATTATTACTTTTTTACAAAAATTCTGTAAAATCTATACTGTATTTATTTGTTTTCATAAACGTCTATTATGATTCCATATGCTTATTATTTTTTTGTGATTATGGCTTCATTTTTTGGACTGTTATTTCAAAAAATCGCCTGCCCCTATACTTTTGTGACGCACTGTACATGTAAGAAACATACTTTTTTCAATTTCAATTTATGTTTAAATTTATGTCTATTCCGTCATTCTTCTAGGGAAACTATTCTCATGTCATCTGCTGAGAAAAAAGCGGTCCAAATCATTAGGGATTTCTCACCTTTTTGACGCCCAGATAATACGTCATTTTCTTTCGGTAAAAATGAATACTGCTAATACCATCGTAATTACACACCTTTTCGGACGATGGAACTAATTTTAAATCAATTCGTTTGTTGTTTCAGATGTTTCTCCACTAACGGAAAGGTTATTGTTTTATGGGCTGATGTTAAACACGGGCACAGACTTGGTTTTACATTTTTAAGGATTCCTGACATTTTAATTTGCAATATTTACACATCCATGTTGTTATTATAATATTGCATGTCTCTCGTTTACTTGGAACTGTGTGAATATTCAATCGTTCGGCAATTTTCATATGTGTTCACCATCCTTCCTATAAATTTTGAAATATCATAAGTAATCGACTTATTTAGCAAAATTATTCATTGAACGTCTAACTGTGTCAGAAATATGAGATCCTGTAAATATTAAATATTTCTCTTGATATTCTCATAGTTTAATGGATTTTTAAAAAATATTTTTTTAAACATGTTTATAATTGGTACTTGTTCCGAAATTGTTAAAATACATTCGATACAAAGTAACATTTTCCTACAGACCAATATCTCCTCTATTTAGTTTCAAGGACTATTAGAATTTACTTTTACTTACCTTTAGATAATTCTTAATTTGTGAAAATGTGAAACAGAGAATTTGAATACTTTTTCGGAGAATGTTTTAAAATAAGAATAAATCGACGTTGGGTTCCTCGACCTAAACTGTAACATTACACTGCTCTAACAAAAGTAAAAATATGAAATTTTATGCACTTTTATTTCTCTAAAGTATACCTAAACACAAAATAATAACGATGTACAAATTTAAATGATTTTTTGAAATAGACATAGAAAGTAATGTTAAATATTACTTATCTACCGGCCACCAATTTCAGGTTCCAGCATAATTAATTCAGTTTATTGGAATTAAAATACATATTTGAGGAACTTTCACTAAACAATATTCCCAAATAATTTGTGAATAATTATGTAACAACGCAGCATTGATGAAGGAACTCAGAAATGTCCAATTAGAAAGTTAATCCATGAAAATTAAAATGAATTATTAGGTGTAAAACTTTAATTTTAAAATTACTTATTTGGGAGTTAGTGAGTTAGATGCATAGTTAAAATTTACAATTAAGCACCAGCTTATTATAAATCAGTCTACGACATATACAATTTTACTATGGAAAATATTGACTTCTGATTCTAAAATAATTTACAATAACGGGATTGAAAATACTATGCCTCTATTGCAAACAAAATAGTAACAAAAGTAAGAAATATAACAAAACAAATAAAAAATAAACAATGTATTTCCGGCATGTTAATACACATCCGATTTATTTTAGCATTATTTGTTAGCTTTATTCCAAAATGTGTATCTGCTGCTAAAATTTTTGTGCTTGGTTGAACTGCAGCCGTAAGAAGTTGAAAAATCTTAAAATGGTTTGATACTTTCCATGAACCATAGAACTTTTCAATATTGAACAATGATTTTCATTTACACCCTGTCCCAAAGATATAGACCCAGGCGTAGGATGCCGTTTAGAAATATTTAGGGGTGAAATGAATGTAATATATAATCAGTATGATTTTAAAATATAATTTAGAGGTAATTTATTGAATTTTTTAAAGTATTACTTATTTCGGTAAAAACCAGAATTGTATGTCCTTTATCTATAGACACTAAAATGTTTCACCAATAAATTTGACAGTTTAACAATATACTTTCAAATCCTAAGACTTACTAGTGTTTCCATTACAATAAACATACTACACTGAAAAAAGTATGTTAGGTTACTCCATAAAATTTGTGGCAATATACTGCCTACAATTTTATGGATTAATTTAACTTATATATTGGTGCAATTTAGACTGATATTACTGGTGTAACATTGCACATTTTTGCAATGTAACACCCGGTAAGTCTGCTATCAATTTTATGGAGTAACGCTGCACAAATTATATAGAGTGTAAGAGTATATGTACGATACAAATATAAAATAAATAAAGTTTTATTTAATGAAACTGCCCCCTACGAGCTACGCTCGTCAACCCCCGTTCAGACACCACAGACTCTAAAAGCACGCTAATTTGATCGGCTTTAAAAAGATTTCGTAAGATTGAATTATAATTTCAATCTGACAATTATAATCTGACGTAATTTTCACCAAACTTTTCTTTCTCTTTTTAATATTCACGTAAAAATACTTTTGTTAGAAATGAAATATTATGATCATCTTTAAATATCAAATTAATGTCTCGCGCAATTTTTAAATTTAAACTGTTTTGCAATATTATATTTTGTTCATTTTACGTAATAAGTATAATACGACGTAAATGTGACGCAAATTCTCCAATTTAAGACTTCTAACGCATGTTAATGAATTTATTATTTTACAATATTCTTTCTCTTTTAAAATTCACGTGTAAGTATAGTTTTTATGATGTAATTTTCAATGAGTTCCTGCTTTTTATATTTTCTGTTTATAATAGTCACGTGTAAAATAAATTTTTAATTTGAAGCAAACATTATTGTTTCCGCTGGTTATACAGTTGGCAACAGTTTAAATTAATACAATTTTCTGAATTTTGTAAAAAATATCTCTCGAAATGCTGAAAATTTGAATTTAAAATAGAAATAAAACCTCAAAAAATGAGTCAAATTAAAATACTAAATGCGGTCTGCACACCGGGAAATTCTGACGCATAAAATGATCTAAAAATGATTAAATTCCTATGTACCGTTTTTGCTCCTATAAAGCTTTTTTAATGGAACGATTTTGTCCAACTTTGGCATTAAATATCTCTTAAAATAATTCTTCGATTTGAAAACTGTCTGCATCAGCGTGTTTATCAAACATTTCTCTATAATACTACCCATTTTCATATTTTTGTATGCAAAAGTTGTTTTAATATTAACGAAGAAAGGCCATGATTAAGAATTCAAATTGAATGCCGATCTGCCGGGAATATCTACGCAGATTTTCATTGGTCCATTTCCAAATCAAAACTTTTTTTTATGTATAGAAAGATTTATATCACAAAACTATTTGAATTTCCTTTTAGAAATTTGCAGGATCCGACACAGTCACATTTTCTTTAACCCGCATTTCCAAATAATATACATCGCCCCAGATTTCTACACATAGCGAATCGTAGTGGTGCATTTTTCCGCAAATGTTGGAGAAAACTACTCGAAGATTGAAAATAATGATAGCCTGATCATTTAAAATAAAAGTAAACGCAAAGAACCTGAAGTTTTGAAGAAAATAGCTTTCCGCCATAGAAGATGAGATCCGCTTAAAAAGATGGGATTCGTTACCATATGATAAAAAAAATTAGGAAAATAACTCATACTGAACGATATATATATATATATATATAGATAGATAGATAGATAGATAGATAGATAGATATAGATATACATATTATATATATATATATTTAACAGTGTATATGAATTTATGTATGATATTTTGTAATTCTATTATTTACATTGATCATTTTCAATATATCGCTATTCTCAACTCTGTTTTCTCCGAAATATCTCTTAGAATACCGTATATACTCACGTATAGGACGAGGAATTTTTGAAAATTTTCGGCAAGCAAATTGGGGGTTACATAATGATTATCAATCGATGTTTGCCTGACAGAGAAACTGTCGTACCGTTACGCCTGTAATTGGTTCGCAATTCTTGTACGAGATTATATCATAATAGTCTTCATTCATCTTTATAATTATTTTTTTTAATATCATCAAATGACGTTTCAAGTCGTAATTTAAAAGACTACAAACATTTTACAAGTAATTATTAATTCTATTTAACTGTCAATAAATATCAAAAACTGATTCATTTCATGAGTCAACATATGTCGCCTTATCTATATTAAATATTGAAAAAACAAACAAAGAATAACCAAATTTATTTGTAAGGCGTCTAAAAATATTAGATTAAAAATGTTTATAAAATACGACACAATCAAACTTAATAAATATTTCTCTTATAAAAATTTAAATAAATTGCGATTTAAATATTTTTACAATGCAAAGTAAAACCTCCAAGGATAAAATATCAAATAAATATCACCGAAGGATTTCTCATTAAAACTGAAAAACTATTTATTTAGTTGTTTTTCTCTTAAAATGTTACGTTATTGCAGAAATAAAATATTTTAGGCTGCATTTTTATCTCTTTAAAATTCAAACTTTCAATTCAGTTTTAATAAATTGAGAATATTCTGCAACATTTTCTTTTCTTTTTAAACTCAAATTCGAATATTAAAAAGAAAAATTATTTTATTTTAATTTTAATTTTTTAATTTTCATTTTAAGTTTTTTTTTTTTTTGTGAAAAAATTATTGATTAAGCAAAGGTTACTTTATCACAATGCAACTTTCCGTTACATATATATTTTTGGATTGACACATAGTTTAAGTAAAAAAGAGAATTTTCTACATAAAATATACATCATTTCTTGTTGTCTTTACTATATTTATTGTATTTCTGTGACCTTTTCAATGTTTTTAAACAAAAGACTATCAGACAAGAAAGCTGTTTAATAAAAGATAACGATAAATCGAGATTGATCCCCCCCCCCCCGCCTTCTCTGCAATATGACCTGAATTTGTCATTATTTTATTCCCTTTGTTTAAAAATATTTCTATGCGAAAGAACATATCTTTTTGCAAACGTCTAGTTTGTCGAGAGATAGCACTGTATTTTAAATTAACATTGTAAATATGACATTCCAAAACAAGTTGGAAATTGCAGATTAAACGTGGAAAATAACCATTCCTACTATAACTAGTTTTATAAATATTTTTTGCACCGCATATTGTACTGAAGGTATATTTTAGTGCACTTCCTAAGTGCATATCAATTTCATTCTGTTGGAAAGGCTGTAACATCATTAAAATGCACTTGAAATAATATTTTCCAAATGGCCTTAATATAACGGAAAACTTTTGACTGTCACTGTGGTTAAACTATACAACCAATTTTCATAAAATTTGAAAAGACTCGACAAAATTTTTCAACAATTATATATTTAAAATTTCAGAGCATTCCGCTGAGTAGTTTTTGCTCTGTTATATGGGGACGGACGGACAGGCGGACCGAACGACGACTATAAGTGCTACGAATTTATATAATTAACCCTTAAATGTCTGATTTTTCAAAAATCATTGTAATAATGTTTTTCGACTTTCATTTTTTAAATAAATCATGGGAAAAATACTTAAAAAAATTCATATTTTGATTTAAGTATGGTTTACGGCTAAAAAACAGTTTGTTACTAATTGGCAATACTGGTCTTTAATTGAAAAAATATTTTTCCTTGATAAAGTTTTATAATGTTAAACACACAAGAATATTAGGAACTTTAATAAAAAATAAATTTTACTTGCCCACTGCAGAACAAAATAGGGTATTTCGCAAGCTTCCAAACAAAACAAAAAGAACATGTAGCAACAATTGAAAAAATAAATATATCTTTATTCTTAATCAGCACAAGTGTTGCCATCTACATGTTGAAAATCGATTTAATAACTTTTTCAGAATGTGTTTTATTGGCAACATTAGGCATCATAGCTTGAATATTATTCTAATAGTATTTTAGAAGCCTAAATTGGGTATGTTGCCGAAAAGCAACATCCGGAATTTAAGGGTTAAGAACGCACGTAAAAACTGTTTCCTTGCTGATTCCACAAATTCAAAAATCTATCCGTGCAATTGAGACGATTCAAATCGCTTCAAATTTAATTTGCATATGCAAATAAACACCCCTTTTCAAAAATATTATTGCTACATTCAAACAGAACTTTTAGAAAGGAAAAGTTTTGTACGAAAGTATTTTTCAAAGAAGAAATTCAAACATTTTTTGAGGTTGTGACATCCATGAAAACATTACATAGTTTCTTTAATTTAGAAAAAAAAAGGCAAGCCTCTATTATAAAAATGTGTCTTTAAATTAAAAAAAAAGAATTATATGAATTTGATTTTAGTTAGTTTAGTAATTTGATTAAGTACCTGAAATAGGTGTTTCACATTTAAAAATTTTTCAGTATTAATCATTTTGACAACAGTATAGATTTTTTAGAGCGATAGAACTAACTTTTAAATTAACATTGTAAAAATGACATTCTTAAAAACTGTTTCTTTCCTGATGTCTCAAATTTACAAAGTTATTTGCGCCATTGGGCCGATTCAAATCATTTCAAATTTAATTTATATATGCGGATAAACTCCCCTTTTCAAAAATATTGTTGCTAGATTCAAATTCAGAAACAAAACTTTTAGAAACGAAAAGTTTTGATCGAAATCATTTTTCAAAGAATAATTTCAAATTTTTTTGAGATTGTGACATCCATAAAAACATTCCACTGTTTCTTTAATTTAGAAAAAAAAAAGTAAGCCCCTATTATAAAAATGGTATTTTTATATTTGAAAAAATGAATTATATGAATTTGATTTTAAGTAACTGAAATAGGTGTTTCATATTTTGAACATTTTTCTGTGTTACTCATTTTGACAACAGTATAGAATTTTTTTCTTTAAATTCAAGAAATACATTGATTTTTGCTCTTTTTAGGTGCCTTCTAAATTATATAAATACGTAGCACGTACAGTAAAACTCTGGTCTATCCGTTTGTCCGCATATAACAGTATAAAAACTACCCAACTGAATAGTTTGAAATTTAATATATATCGGGTGTTTCACAAGTTCGGTGCAAAAATAAAACGCGATAAAATAAAGATCTATGGGTCGGTTTGCAGATAAATATTCAGCGTGGTTCGTGATTTTGTACGACACCAACAAAAATAACGTTCAAAATCCTGACAGTAGAGGGCGCTACTGCAGATAATGTCATGTTGTTCCCACAACACAAGACTTGGATACAAGAAGTGCATATCCATTGTTCTCTAATGTTTTTATATACAAATCCTATGTTGTGCCAACAATGTGGAATTATTGCATGGAATTGTCTGCACTACCACCCTCTATTGTCGAGATTTTGAAGAAATTTTTTCTTTGGCGTCATGCAAGATCCCGTATTAAGCTGAATATTATCTGCAAACCGCATGTCTCTGTGAACAACAGATCTTTTGTTAACGGGTTTTACTTTCGCAGTGAACTCTTGAAATACCCGGTATAATCGTTCCAGAATTTTGTTGAGCCTATTCAGATTTTATGAAAATCTAATCAAAACTTAAAAAGATATTAATAAAAGTTTTTCATTCAATTAAATCCTATCATAAGTAATTGAATTACAATGAAATTACCTTGAATTAGAATGTTATCTCATGATAGGAAATTATTCTAGGTCGACATGTTGATTACGTCATATTATTTTCGTATTATTGAATTTAATATACAGGGTGTCCAGTCCAGCGAATAAGACTCTGATTTCAAAATTAAATATGTCAAAAACAAACATCAATTTAATTATACGGTAAACGGTTTGTTTATTAGCTAAGCTGTAAAAATGTTATACAGAAGTTTCAAAATTTAGTTGCAGACAAGTTGTTTTAGTAACAGATGGCGCTGTAATCGCAATACCTATAAATTTTGCTTCGAAGTCCAGAGCACTAGCGTCTCATTCCTAGATGCCTCCCTATGGAAGAACGAAAATAGAGGAAAGACAGCTTTTTCGTTGGGGTGATATGCACAAGTGGAGACATCTGATCTCGGAATTACTGCATCAGAGTTAATTTTTGAGAATTTCCATTACTAGAATTTTCAATAATAAGTTGAGGAATCACTATATAAAGAACTTATTAAAATATTTTATTTAGGTGATGTGCAGAAGCGGAACCATGTGTTGACAGAATTAAGATTTTTTTCAAATTTTGTTATAAGCTACTCCGGTCCGGATACCAGTATTTATGTGGTATGTCTTTTCTCTCCTAATTGGTAGATGGAAATGAATCCAAGTAGAGGAGGATTTGGAAAAATATTTACTTTTTAATATTTATTTAAATTGTGAAAATAAGTTTGAATAAAAAAATCCAAAGTTTCTGGTTTTAAAATTCAGTTAAGCTAAAAGAAACCTTTAAAAAAACTCATCATCGAGCATTTATAATAATGATTCATAAATCAATTTTTTTTCTTAAATTGTAGAAATCTGTTTGGATGAAAAAATACCAAGTTTCTATTTTTTAAAACTTAATTAAGTTTAAAAAATCATTTTCATTTTAAAAACCCATTTTCATTTTTTTATCATTAAGCACAGAAGTATGGTGTAGCTTCTAGAAATATGATACGAAGTGTTGGAAAGGAATCCAGCCTCCAAAATATTTTTGATTTTGACGTTGATGATATGACGTTGATGATATATCCTCAATTCCTTTAAAAACAGAAATAATTTAATGCATAATTTCTGTCCCTAAAACTTTGTTTACAAAGAAGAAAAATATATGTGTTGTGCTAAAACCAAAATATTATGCCGTGACTTAAAAATAAATGAAAGTGCAAAATTACTTTTTTATTTATAATAATTCAAGTATAAACAATAATGCAAAATATTATGCCATGATTTAAAAACATAAAATATGAATAAAAAGTACAAAATTATTTTTCCAAATATATGCATTTTGATTTAAATAATTATATGGCATTAAAAATTGAATTTAATAAAATATTTTAATAAGTTCTAATATAATGATTTCTAAGCTTTTATTGAAAATTCTATTAATTGAAATTCTCTAAAATTAAAGCTGTTGCAATAATTCTGTGACCAGATGTCTCCACTTCTGCAGATTACCCCAACTAAACAGTGAACTTTTCCAATTTTCATTTTTCCATAGGGAGCTATTTAGGAATGAGACGCTAGGGCCCTGGAATTCAAAGCATAATTTATCGGCATTGCGATTACAGCACCATCTGTTAACGGTTTTCGAAACTAAATTTTAAAACTTCTGTATAGCATTTTTACAGCTTAGCTAATAAACAAACTATTTACCGTATAGTTAGTTCTATTGGTCTTTGATTTGAGATATTTAATTTTGAAATCAGGGTCTGATTCGCTGGACACCCTGTATATGACGTAATACATTTTGTATTCATCCATTTTTGCATAAGAGTGCAACAGCTACTGCATCAAGATCTATTTATCAAGAATATTTATTTAACTATGTTAAATTACGAACGCACTTCGTTTGCAATGTGTGACGTACAATTTCTAACTTGTTTTTAAATTAACTTAATTTATATATGTAAAGATGGAATAGTGTAATAGATTGATTACTCACTTTCTAATGAGCTAGAATTCAAAATATTATTTACACAGGTGTGTTTACGATCACAATACAAACTTTTAATATTTTCTGAACTTAGTTATAAATTAATAAATTAATTTTAACGCCCTTTTTCTTTCTTCCTACTCAGTAATAAACTGCCAAATATTCTTTTTGCTTATAACTGTATACGAGTTGCTCTATCAACGGTATTAATAATAACCTAAACCATGCTCGCTAAAATATGCCAACTGACTGTAAAACAAAAAATAACAAAATATTTTAAAGTGTAAAAAGTAGAAGGCAAAAAGTTTATAAAAAAAAAATGAACAGTGAAATATATTTTTTAATAAATACGTTTTTATTAATAGCATTAGTATTATTGTAACATGTATAAACCATTATACTTCCTTAAATACTTAAGGAAAGTTAAAAAAATAAAATTTAAAATAAACATTTTAAGCAAATTTATCTTCGATTATATTTTTAATACGTTTTACTTAAGGGGGTAGGATACCTTTGAGTACGTCGAAAAAGTAAATATCACTATGTTCCAAGCTTCAAAACTTGTGTAATAAGTCAAAATTCATAAAAATCAAACTTCATTTAAATATAAAGCTCATATTTATATTTATATTTAAAAGTATATATATATACTTGTAAATTCATAAATAAATATTGAAATGATAAGTTTAAAAATATATGATAATAAGAGAAACAAATCCTGCGCGCATGATAATTTCTGAAAATATGCATATAAAGAGGAAATTTTGGTGAAAGTAAATACATAATAGTGTTACCTTTATACTAAAACGAGAATATTTGTAAAAAAATATTGACTAAATTAAAAAATTAACAAAATATTAAAAAAATTCACTATAAAAAATATTTATAAAAACAAGAATAACAACAACAAAAAAAAAAAATAAAATCTCACTTATTTCAGGTTTTAAGTTGTAGATAATATAGAAATGAATATGTGGTGAAAATTTCTTGTGATTGCCATGCATAGTTTTTTAGTAACACTGCGTGCAAAATCAAAATTCATCGTTTTGAATAAACGCAATGCAAATTTTAATTATCCTATGTAATCTTAATATGTAGTCTTAATAAAACTGCCATAATTAGTAAACTAAAGGGAATTTTTAATGCGGGTTTTTGCATATCGTTCAGAAATTGTTACGGAATCAAAATATGTATTAAAAATTTCGAAAATTTGAAGGTTTAAAGGTATTGTACCTCCTTAATAAGATATTTTTAAAAGAAGTGCTATTTTTCTTGGATACTGTATATGCATTTTTAATGGAATTATAAAACATCAATAGATTTTTAATTATTTCTAGATTTTGAATTCATGTAAAATATTCAGAGACTTATACAGTTGGACATCTATTTAACGAACCTCTATTTTGCGAATTTCTCTATTTTGCGAACTTTTCCTTGGAACCAAGAACATTTTGCGAATTTCTTCGCACAATAACCTCCAAATAGCGAAGTGCATTCTCTATTTAACGAACTTTTTCGTGTGATCTAATTTTTTTTTTTTTCTCCCCATTTCTCAAAATATTTCTGGACATTTCAAACTTATTCTTTGTTTAAACACATTTTATGATGTTCAATGGCCTTGAACTGGTTTTACCAGGCGCCTTCTTTGTCAGCAGTGAGAATTCGGTAAATGCAGAAGACGAAGACGATAATCCCTTTGACTAACTTTTAAAAATGCGGATACAGATGAGAAAAAAAAAGAAGAAAGTAACCATGATGTGCTGATTGATGATTGTCTTTCACTTAATTCTGAAATTGAGACCTCAGAAGCACTATCCGAATTGGATATTTTTGACAGTGTGAAAAATAAAAACACACAGCAATGAATTGCGATGAAGACGAATATGATGATGATGGAAATGAACATGATGCAGGAATTAACAAAACATCGTATGATGAAATGCTAAAATCATTTGAAAGAATTCGACGCGGATTATAATTAGAAGAAAATACGCATGAAGGGGTTTTTGGTACATTGCAAAGGTGCGAGACGTATTATTAGAGAAAGCACTTTTTAAAAGAAAAAACTCAGGCAGAATTAACAGCGTTTTGCAGAAATTAAATTTAAGGACGCATATGTTAATGCATGGTTAAAATTATTTGTTATAATAATAATAAATACGATAATGTCATTAAAAGTCGTTAATTTTAATGTAAAACTATTTACTTTAAACAGAAAATATAGTGTATTCCCGGACAATGTTTTGTTTTCCTTGCAGGTTTCAAAGATTTAAACACATAGAAAAAATGAATTAATAATGGATATTGGTGGGTAAAATAAATACAACAAATCGATATAATTTATATAAAAAAATGTGATTAATTACTTTTAGTAAAAATATTTAGTGTGTATGAATTTAAAATCTGTTTTATGTAGTTAAAAATATTTTAAAAGGTGAATCTCTATTTAACGAATTTTCCATATAACGAACTTTTTTCCGGGATTTAGCGACTTCGTTAAATAGAGGTTCGACTGTATAATTTAAATATTAATAAAACTGCTTTATTTAATGCACTTTTTAAATTCAAATTCTATATATAAAAATTAACTTCATACTCCGGATATGTGATGCACTCAAAATGATGTACATAGTAATTTTGTTACTGTCTTGTTACCAAAGAAATCCCAAATGCTTTATACACATAAACGCAATAAAACCATCAAATATGTTCAAAATGAAAATTCTTATTAATATGGAAATTCTTAAATTAGGGGAGTCCTTACCTGGTTGTTACAGAAGTGTTTTTTCAAAAAACGATAAACGGAAGTATACAACTGTGTAAAACCGGGAAGCATTCATTAGTTCCTCATAGAGTTTGTTGTTCATAGTGATTTGGAGCGTATCTTGAGCAGTAAGAATCCTTTTTTCATCTTTAAAGTACTTGAGTATTTTAGAAATAAGCAGTTCAATGTTTATTTGCTCATAAAGTGTATTGGAGAGAAAATTGTGATACATACATCATTAAACAGTTTCATTAGTCAGGAATATTTGTAATTTTGAAAGTGTACGCACTTGTCGCAATAGGTTAGGTCTAAAATAAAACGAGGAATATGGGGTAGTTTGACCTATCAACATTGGGCAGATTGTTACTTGTAACACGCAAATCCAATATAAGAGTTAATGTTTTTGATTAGCAACTTCACCTTTTGTAAAAATAAAATCATTTTACATAAAGTTTATTAGCTACACATTGTTCTACATCGTGGACGTGTTTACACTGTTAAAATTTTTGCAGCATTCTGGCAGGTCATTCGGCCGTTTTTTGAAAAAATGGTTTCATAACCATAATTTAACTATATTCTGACCATAAAATGGCCAATAATATGGTCAGAATAGTGTTAAAATTACGGTTGTGTAACCGCTTTCGGTTTTTTTAACATTGTAGTTTAGCAGTAGTCCGGACTTATAAAAAGTAAATTAATAGGGGAACGACATCTCAACAAACAATTATTGAAACTGCAAAAGAAGTTATACAGAATGTCATATCACATCGTACAGTTAGTTGCAAGTGACTTCGATGTAAATTTTACTCTCTATAAAATTTTGAAAAAACAAAATTAAAGAAATATGGTACGCTAATAATATAACTAAGTTATGTCTGTAGTAATTTCTACTACATGAACTCTTTTTTATAACAGTGACATGATTTGGTCTCTTTTGTAACACAGGTTTGGCTAACCAATCTGGTTGGGTAAATTCAGACACCTTCTTGACATTTTTCGAACAGTATGTTATTCACACTTGGTGTTCTTTAAGACAAGTATAATTATTAATGGATAATGAAACTTACATATTTATCAAGAAACTATTTTTTCTAAAAATAACTTTATCATATACTCCATACTATTCTAACCAAATTTAGACCCTTCACAGATCAGTTTATGATCCCTTTGAAAAATATGTCAATGCTTCGTGTAAAGCTTCGATGCGTAACAATCCTGGAAAACCTATGTCTATTAACAACATTCCACAAATAGTTTGTGGGGTATTACCTCTAGCAGCAACACCTAAAAAATTATCAATTCCGTGTTTTGGTAGTTTTGAAAACTAAGAGAATCATAATCCCTCCCTTCTGATTTTATAAATATTCCATGCTCTGTAAGTACCAATAGACTTCCTCTCGAGGTTTGTAAGCCACAAGTATCCCAAGAATCACTTGTGTGTGGAATTGCGCTGCCTCCTCCAACCACCATTTGCGCTTCTTCAGCAACATTCATTACTTCAACCCCCGTGTTGCTTTTAATCATGATTCGAAGAACCAGCTGCACCTTTATCCCCTAAATCTGAATTGTTGCAACATATATTAAACTAACAAACCCTTTGTAACCCATATGATAATTGTTTGTTCGTGAAAGCTGCGGTAACGAAAACTTAAAATGGTAAATGAAGACTTAGGAACTCAGTTGTGCTACCCAAAACGCACATCAGAAATAAGTTGATAACTGAAACCCATTTATATAAATTAAGAGGGGACTTGCCCCCTTTCCCCCCTTTTATACTTAACCAAGGAACCTCGAAATCTAATCAAGGAATCTTCGGTTTGGAATAAACAGATATATATAAAAATTGAAGCAAATCGCATAATTATGTATGAAAAATCCATTTTTCTAAATTAAGGGGGGAACTAGGGCCCCTTTTCCCATTTATACTTAACCAATGATCTTCCAAATCTAATCAGATATCGTAATGAGAATAATAATAATATCAGATAATCCTTATCATAATAAACCGGTATATAAAATTTGAAGCAAATCGAATAATTCTGCATGAAAAAACCATTTATCTAAATTAAAGGGGAGATAAGCTCACCGTTACCCCCTTTATAATTAACCAATTAACTCTAAAACTAATCAGGGAAGCGCCTTATCAGAATGAACTTAGAAAAAAAATAAGCAAATCGGATATTTCTATCAAGAGTTATCACGTTACGTACATACGTACGTACATACAGAGCCGGCTGGCACATTAGCTCTCAGGCTTTGATAGCCTGTGAGCTAAAAAGCAACCTAAGGAGGGGTAAATTGTTTCAATAATTCGATAAGTATTGAATAAAAATGTTTGGTTTTATAGAAACTGTTTATTATAAATGTTTATTAAACTTTGTTAATTAAAGTGACACTGCTTTTTATATGAGGAATGATTGTCGATTTTTGAAATTGTTTCAAAAAATGTTTAAGATTCGCCAATCTGGTCAAAATAAGTTCTAAAGAAAACATCATAACAAACAATCACCCACACACACACCACCAGCCTAAGCAAATGCGGTCACTGAACGAAACACATCATTATTTCACTTCCGTGGCATTTGTTAAAGATTGAACGTAAACTAACTAATCAACTTATCGGACTTAATCTTTTCCGGAAACTAATATAAACTTATTTCTATGATCTTGGTTAGTTTTCAGTGCTAAATTATCAACGCGATGAACAAACACACGGTGATTTCTCGATTAAATATGAACATAATAAAATGTTGCTATGAAAAGTATCACTCAAAAACAAAATCTTTTAGGTGTTCATGCAATGTTGTCGTTATAAAAGTAGCTTTTTGAATGTAGCACCAAATATAGAACACAATGAAATAAATAAAATTTTACATGATATTTTATAACCTTCTGCATTTGAATATTCATTTAAAACTTCTACTAACTAATAAACTCACTGTTAATCTTTCAAAATGGTATTGGTGTTGGTGTTGTTTAAGACGGCGTATTATCTGCACCAAATATATAGGCCCGAAGGGGAGGACCTCCGTGGGGTTCTTTCTCATCTCTCAAAATGGTTAAAAATCTGTATTTCCAAATTTTTAATTTAATGCTACGCATCTATATAAATTAAAATTTCGTTGTTACTACTGAAATTTTAGAAATTTTGCTCTATTTTAATATAAAGGCTACCCAATGAGGAAATATAAAGATGTACATTTATAAAGTTTTTCCTATGAATTAACACGGTATTTTCCGTTGTTTCTTCCACTGTAGTTATCGACGTCCTACGGATTTATTTTTCAAGCTATACATTACAGAAATGTACGTATGCGTAGTTATTATTAATATTACATAATTTGAACTTACCTTAAAACACATATTAGAAAATTATTATGTTGGGAAAAATAGTGAAAATAGATTCATAACCCTTTAAGACCTGATCTACACAATTGTGTAACTGACCCTAAAGAAAAAGAAAAAAAAAAAACATTTTCCTCTTTTTTGCGATTTCAAATGGAACCTGCACCCACAAAATTGCGTGTATAATCCCTTGGCATAACCAGACATAGAGTATTTTTTCAAATATTTTTTCAATCAAACATGATCCTATTAATTAGGGTAAACCACCAAAAGATTTCGTTTTTACCGAAAATCTTCAGATCTTAAAGGATTAAAAAGGGTAAATTGTAATGCATATTCTGCTCTGCGGTTCAATAGGGAAATACGTATACAATATAAAATATAGACTAATGCCAACTAAAAAGCATATTCTGCATGTAAGTGAATGCAAAAATTTAGTTTCAACTACTTATTAATTAAAAATAATACGAGTAAAACAGCAAAATTATTTTAAACGTGTTATTTCCTTAATACATTTCCTTTCTAAAGCAGAATGCACCAGAGCTTTAAATATTATTCTTTTCAGAAAGTTCTGGCAACGTTTCAAATCACAGTCAAATAATGTCGTGGTTTCTTTTTCCAATAGAAAAACAAACAAAAAGTGCATAAATATAATTTGTTTTCAGTTTTTCTTATTTTCTTTTGTTTACCCAGGAGTATGAGGATTTGGTAGTTTAAGATTCAAAAAAAAAAAAAAAAAAAAAAAAAAAAAAAGGAAAATGAAAAGAAAGAAACTGAAGTGATATTCGAAGTGACAATATGTCTTTCGGCATGCCACTGAGTATAATTAAAAATAAAATTAAACGTTATATAAAGTTTCAGAACACTGATATCGAAAAATAAGAATCGTCATTTTTATAATATTATTCATTTAAAAATAACAGGTGTGGTTATATTTGTGTCAAAATTAATTGGCAAAGCCATCTCAAAAGATGTATTTCACACTGGTGTATACAGTTAATTTTACAAATTGCATCATTGGCATTTAAAATATCCTTTGATGAATAACAGGTACAAACTTTCATGCTTAAATTGAAATACGACTACAAGGTTTTTAAAAAAAGAATACATTTACATATTCTTTTTTTTAAAACTCATTCTAAGATTATAAAAGTCTTAAACATAATAAAAATTGTATAAGAATACTTTACAAAATAGCTAAACAGCACCGAAAACTGGCGATTTGAAACAATTAAAATAACGAAACTTTGTAAAAAATCACCATAAAATTAAACAATACACAGAAAGCGTTTCGAGCTAAAAACATAACAGCTTGTTATCAGCTACAGCAAACACTTGTCCGCAAGCGAACAAGGTCAAAAATGAACTGAAGGTAAAAAAGAATGTTGCAAAGAATTCGACAGATGGCGCTAGCTGAAAGAGGCACATGTTGCCAAAAGGATAGAAGAGAAATTGATAGGGAAAAAATGGAAATAAATGAACAAAATTAAAATAAAATAAAATAAAGCAGTAAATTAAAAAATATAAATAATAATAATAAATAAAGAAATATAAAAGAATAAAACAAGAAAAAAACATTTTTTTTTTTATAAAAAAAATTAACATCCATATTAATTTAGTATTTAAATGCCTTGAAACAGCTTCTGCAAACTTAACCATAACTGACGAATTCTTGAGAACTAATTACATGCCCTTTCAGTATCATAATCTTTTAAAATTAAATTTCTAAAACAGTCTATCGTTCTTTCTAAATCATTATAAACAAATCTTATTACCGACGTCATTATTTCTCCAATTTAAGGCTTTTAGGGTTTTTTTTTATTATTTTTATAACCTGGTAGTTTAACTTTCATCTTTAGTTATCATGGTTCTGTTCTCACAAATCAGCATATTTTATAAAAATTAGTAAAGCATACCTTGTGTTGAATCTTAAAAGATTTTGCAGAAGCAATGATAAAGAATATCAGCTAGAATTCAACACCCGAGTCTCAAATCGATTTTCAAAATTAGAAATACGCTGCTAAAATACGTTTCTATATACCCTGGGAATAATTTAATCAAAATGAATATTTGTTTTTTGAACGAAACAGAAAATTTTTCACAGAAATTTCCTTTCCAGAATTTTAAATATGTTGAGATTTGGGTAAAGAACATATTGATTACTTAACTTTTCTTTCTTTTCTTTCTAACTTTGATTTTCTTTCTAACACATTAAATTTTAGCACAATTTCATAAAAATATATATTCAAGTTTAACATTTGTTATATCTCGCAGTTTTATTATTTTTTTTTTATCTTGTTTTGAGGAATTTTTAAATGTTCAATGGAAAATCTTTCATGTACATCGTTAATAAGTTAAAAAATAAATAAACATATATGAAATTTTTTTATTAATAATAATAACGCCCGTAAGACTTACATTAAGTCTTTTAAAAATGCGCTATTAAAAAAAGAAAAAAAATAGAATCGATAAACATGTGTCGAAATTATGCGAGAGTCATATTACATGTATCTTCAGTCTTTAAATATTTTTACATGTTTAATCCCATGTATCGATTGGTGAAACAGTATACAACTCAATAAAATATAGAAATTGAATGGATAAAAGTGTGCAATACACAAAACGAAAAGTATAACATTTAAATCAACGCTTTCAAAACAGATTGTTTATCTGTATTGTAAAGTAAAAACATGTCAGTGAGTAATTCAGACTACATATAATATGTGGCAAATATTTAAACATTCCATTTTTCTTTATTCGCAAATTGAATTACATACATTAAATAATTTTAATTTTTACACAGTCAAAGTATAATCTTTCAAATCCAATTCATTTAAAAAAGCTCTATCTAAATTTGGTTATTTTTACTGGTTTTTAAATCCTTTTCAAGCATTATATTTTTAAAAAATCTGCAGCTATAATCGTATATCTCGATTTCAGAAAATGAACCTGTTTCCATTTAAATCAATGTAAATTGTTCAGTCTTTGTTTTCATCGGATATTCCACAAAGAAATTACCAATCCATCAATAAATAAATAAATAACATAATAAAAATAAAACACAAATTTAACAAATATATATATTCGAACTCCATGCTGAAAAATTGCTAAAAATAAAAATCGCCAAATATTCAGCGTTCGAGGATGACAAAATTAGATTAAACATTAGATTTCAATATATTAGATTTTAATATTAGACTAAAACTTTGAAACTGAATTACTTTTATTAATGTGGAAAAAACGTCGCAAAAAGAGAAAAAATCTAAAATTGCGATAAAAAATTAAATTGGAAAATAGATTTAAAAAATCCAAAATCGGGCTAAAAGGTGCATAACTACATACATAAAGCTACATTTCTCCCTATATTTTGTGGCTCTGTATGCAGCGGTGTCATTGTAACACAGCATACAGACACACAGATAAACAGATAATCTTCTTTCCGTATTGTTATAGGTTATAATTACGTGCTTAAACACGCGTGTATTATTACATAATCAGAAAAAAGGCTGCTGTATAGCAATAGCTTTTGGCGATTTCTTCAGCTTTCAACCTCTGGAATGTGAAAGATACGAAAGTATCTCTTTAACAATTTTTCTCACTACGCAGACATCACCTTAAATGTTTAAGAATTATTTAGTGCAAATCGAATAATATGTAAAAAAAGTTAAAGCACTTAAATTGAAGAACAATTCTATGGCAAAGAAAAAGATTTAAATAATGTTAAGATTTAATTTGTATCATGTATTTGTTAAAATCAAATTAATATAAAACATATATTTCTTTTAAAAAAATCATGTTAATCAGAATTGCGCTTATTAAAATAAGTTTAATTATTTTTGTTTGGAGCATGAGCTAAACCATATGCGAGGCAGGCAACATAAATAGTTTGTAGTTTCTGTGTTCTATTGGTATTTATTTTTTATAAAAGTGGTCACAGCTTTATATAAATGTGTTTTTACATTTTTACAGTTTTTACATTTAACATATAAACCTGTAAACAAACAAACAAAAAAAAATCATGCAGAATTTAAGTAAAAGAAATTGGAGCGAATGATCAACTACCTTTGTGTGGTATTAGTCCAGTATTGAAATTAACAAACAATAGCTTATTTAAAATTATCAGTTTATTTTAGCTGAAAAACATTATAGTTTAATTATCAGTTTTAGTAATTTACGTAATTAAACAACCTTAATTTCATTGTCACGAAAAAAAAAAAAAAAATTAAATGCCAACCGAAAGGATACTTCGAAAACACTAAATAATCTGAAAAATTATAATATAAATCAATACTTTAAATATACATTATGTTTGAATATTGGCTATCAGAAGTTTTATTTTTTTAAACTAAATTTATTTTGTTTATTTGAAATGGAAAATAGTTTCGTTTACTTGAAATCTCAAATTTATTTTCCTCGAGGGATATAAAAGATACAATGTGAAATATGTAACTAACTATTGAAAAGAATGGGGTGTAGTTTGAGAAATGCATTTATTTGTTACTTAAAATATACAACATTAAGGTTATTTTTCATAAACTAGAAAAGAAGAAAAATGTGAAAGTTCCAGTTCCAGGCAATCTTGTAAAATGTAAATATATTCTAAAACATGTCTCGCCTGTAGTGTTGTAACTTTCCAAATATCAAGGGGAAAAGAAAGAGATACATTGTTCAGATTCTCTTACCGTATATAATAAAGTATTTTTTCGTAACATAAGAAAATTACGCAGGATTCAGATGAAAGATTCGCAATAAAATGTCGACTAAAGCTTAAATTTGCACTCAAAAGTAAAACCATTGCATATGTCATTTTTTATCTACTGTCACAGCGAAAAATCATACGACACGTTTTGCACTGATAACATAGTATTTATTCTTGCTTTCGTTAATATATTTTAATTAATAATTACATTAATTAATACTCGATTTTATTTTTCTAAGATTTAACTAATATCTCCGTTTTTTTTATTTATTTAATTCCGAGATCAATTTATTAAAATAAATTCAAAGAGACAAACCTTATGGTTACATTTATTATTACATTTAAAATGGTGTTTTGCAAAATTTTAAATTAGGTATTCAAACAAAATTTGGACACAAACTTAGGATTTAAATAAATACATTTAAAAAGAATTGAAGATTCTTTAGTGTTGAAGGAAATTTTTAAAAACGAAAAAAAAATAATAATGATGTTTTTAGGAATAAAGGAATAACCAATTATCGAAAAATCTGAAATAATCGTTTCCAATTGTGCTTGAGAAATTCTGTATTAAATTTATCTATTTAATTAATTAACAGCTTCGTATTCAAACATACAGGAGAAATATTATTTACCAAAGAATTAGATCGTTAAAGCGCGCATGCATCTAAGCATAAGATTAAAATCATTTACCGCACTCGATTAAAGTTTTGTAGGAATTCAGAGAGGAAAAATAGATCTTTAGCTCTTTCTTGTAATTTAAAGATGTTATTTGTTATATAGTACAGCTCATATTCAAAATATTAGAATAATTGAGAAAAGTAATAAGAAAAAATTATTTTTGATACTAAGTAAATGCAATTAAATTGCTTATAAATTAAATCTATAATGTTTAGATAAGATTTTAACATTTACAAAATATAAAACACAGCACAATAAGTTAGGTATACAGCTTTTTGAAACACATCAAAATAATAGAATACAATTTAGATTGGTTCAAAATATTAGAATATTTTATTTTACGTAACAATATTACCACATGAATATGAAGTAAATGGTTTTAATATTTTGTAGCTTTCCCTTTAGCTTTTCTTACAGCGTACAATCAATCTTGCATACTATATACAAGGTTTTTACAAACATTTCTGTCAATATCAGTCCAAATGGACTTTACACTTGCCACTAACTCAATTTTACTTGAAGGAGATTTTCTTGGAGATTTTTCTTCAATTACACACCAGAACTTTTCGATGGGATTAAGGTGTGGTGAGTTTGGTGTCCAAGGAAGTACCTTAACGTTGCGTTGGCGGAAACAATTCTTAGTTGACACCGAGGTATGCGGTGACGCTAAATCTTGTTCAAAGATGAAATCATCTTCAAATAAATCTTCTGATGATGGAATCATGTAATATTCCAAAATTTCTTGATATATCTGATATACCTTTTCGTAGACGATGCATAACATTTTAGGTCTTTCTGCACTCGTGAAACCCCAAACCATGACACTAGCAGCAAATTTTACGGAACGTTTAAGGCATACTTTATCAAATGCTTCTTGCTTCATTCTCCAAACTGGAATACCTTGATTACCATATGATAGACAAAACATACTTTCATCACTAAATAATATATTTCTTCAATCTTCTTCGCTCCATAAACGTCTTGATTTAATTGATTGATTTGTCCAATTCAACCTTATACGCTTTTGTATCGCAGTCATGAGAGGTTTTGTTTTCGGTACACGAGATTCAAACTTAAACTTATGGAGACGTCTTAATTATGTCGATGTAGAAACTTCAACTCCTTTTTCCTTCCGTTTTTGGTGCAAGAATCGCATAATTTTAAAACGGTTTCCTGTCCTTTCTAACATATTTGTTTTGTTTTCGGCCGCCATTTCGCGATTATTTTGAAAATTTTTATTTTTTGAATATTTTGTTAGTATTTTACTAACGTTTGATTGCGAACAATGTAAATAATCCTCTATATAACATTGATTTTTACCGTGCTCATGCAAATCAACCATACGAAGTTTAATAGATTCAGGAATATCACTCACACGACCCATTTTAAGACACAAAAGCAAACAAACTGAAAAAAGAATACTGATTTTAAATAAAATCGTCTGCATTTAATCAATGATGCCATCAGTTATGAATATGTTATAATTAAAGGAGAATTAATGTGAAATATCCTAATATTTGGAACCACTTGAATAAATATTCTAATATTTTGACTTTTCAAAATATTTTTTTTAATTCATATCTTCAAATGTGATATTAATTTCAATATAATATATAAGTTTAATCAACAATAAGTTCTTAATAAAAATATTGTTTGCATATTTGCATTAAAAGACATTAAAATGCCAAACGATATTTTCAATTTGTAAAAAAAAGTAATTATTCTAATATTTTGAATACGAGCTGTAATATCTTAATTTTGTGTCACGAGTGCGCAGAAAAAAATATCGTTCTAAAAAATAGAATAATATCAAACTATATTAATATTTTGTAGTCTAAACTTAAATAGTGACTTCCAAATTTTGCGATAAAGGAAAAAAATAACATTTAATATTTTCTGCATTCTTCATATATATTCTAGAACTATTTATTAATGTATAGAATATTTAAAGTAAAATTAAAGAAAATATGGATTTTTACAAATTCTTGTAAATGTATAATACCTTGTCAAAAATGACTGGGCACTTTCGATTTTAGAACTTTTGTTGAATATGTAGATTTATATTTGACGAATTCGGAACGTCTTGTATGCAAAGAAAATATTTAAACCTACAGTTAGAAATAACAATTGATAAATGTATAGAATATTTAAATTAAAATTAGAAACAATGTGCATTTTTACAATTTCTAAATTGTCATAAGTCACTGTGCACTTTCGATTTTGGAAGTTTTGTTGAATATGTAGATAAAGATTTCACGAATTCATATGAAGCTTCCTGGATGTAAAGAACATGTTTGAGTCAGAACTAGAAAAAACTATTTATAAATGTATATACTATTTAAATTTAAATTAAAGAAAAAATATTCATTTTTACAAATACTTTTAAATATGTACATTATCGCCAAAAGATACTGTACACTTTTGATTTTAGAATTTTTGTTGAATATGGAGAGAAATATTTGACGACCTCGTATGAGACTTCTTGCATGTAAAGAACATATTTGACCTTAGAAATGTAAGAACTATTTTTAAAAGAATAAATTGAAATTAGAAAAAATATGCATTTTTACAAATTCTTTTAAATTTGTACTGTATTGGCAAAAGTCACAGAACACTTTCGATTTTAGAGCTTTTGTTAAATATGCTGATAAATATTTGACGAATGCGTATAAAACTTCTAGAACGTAAAGAATATTTGACCTAGAAGTAGAAAAAAAATATTTATAAATGTATAGACTATTTAAATTAAAATTACAAAAAATATACATATTCGCATATTCATTTAAATATGTAATATACTGCCAAAAGTCACCCGACACTTTGGATTTTAGAGCTTTTGTTGAAGAAATAGATAAATATTTGAAGAATTCGTTCAGAACTTCTTGAATGTAAAGAACACATTTGACCTAGAACTAGAAAGAAATATTTATAAATGTATAAAATATTTAAATTAAAATTAGAAAAAAATGTGCATATTTATAAATCTATTTAAATATGCACTATATTATAAAAAGTCACAGTACATTTTCGATTTTAGAGCTTTTGTTGAATATGTAGATAAATATTTGACGAATTCGTATGGAACTTACCCGGATCTAAATAACATGGTTGATCCATTGTTTTCATTGAAAGTTTGGTAAAAAGCGGAAATAAGAAACCATCAACAGAGAAAACAGAAAATCTAAGTTTCTTGTAAATTTAAATGCTCGAAATTACCCAAGTCTTTAACATATAGCCATGTACATCTTGTTCAGTATTTGTGTTCGTTTGTGCAAAATTAGCTCACATATTCATAGAAGTATAAAAGTTTCTTTAATGTTACCAAGAAGTTTCCGTATGTTTTTTTTTGTTTTTGTTTTTAGCATGCTTAAAAATAAACAACCCAACTTTTTTGAAACTTGCAAAGTAAAGTATATAAAACATGCTGCAATTAGAAGATAATTATACGAAATATATTAGAAGACAATTTATTATAATTAATATTTGATAAAATATGAACATTTATATGAAATCATTTTTAAGCATTTTTAATAAATCGAATATTATAAAAATTCAGAAAGATATTGGCGATTTATTGAGCTCAATTTCAGTTGCTTTCATAATATAGCTAATAATAAGGATTTTTCACAAATCTTTATTTTTTATTAACTAACTTCAACATAGGCGTAGGAAGTGATTATTAAAGCAATATCAATGGGTAGCTTTGGAACGGTTGCTTGGATTTTAAGGGCAGTTGGAAATCAAATTCGTGAACAAAGTCCTTTTTTAGAAAATATTGTGAATCCTTTAATTTTCCTCTTTCGAATACCACATTACTCTTGTTTCTACAACAAGAAGAAGTAAAAAAAAAAAAAAAAAAATCGGTTTGTTTATATCATACATGAACATTACATGCATAAACTTTAAACTCAATTTTCTCCAAATTTTGCTCTTTTGAATTTGATGTACCCTCTTATAGAAACTACTATATATTATTGTTTGCAAACTTGCTAGACTATTTCACACGCATTGCTGATCAATCTGAAGCGAACTTTTGTTACAAACATTTTTGCGATTTTTTTTTATAAAAAAAAATGTTTTTTTTTTTTTTTTGAAAAAATGCAAGTTTTTTTTCTTATTTTGAGGTGGTTATTATTCCAGATTTAAAAAATAAATGTTAAAAAACTACTGTTTATAATGCTTACTTAACTTTATCAGGAATTATTCATATTACCTATATAAGAAAATCAAATGAATATCTTTGGTAGTATCTGACAAGGAGAGGGCCAACCTTGTTAGTCACAGATTTTGATTATTTTAATATATGTTGTAGGGTAGAGACTCCTTAGTGTCAGGTTCAACGGATTCTATCCAACGCTCTTCAGTTCTTTAGAAACCGGGGGGTCTAATAATAGTACACAACTTAAATACTTACTTTGAAACCGCAATGATAGGTTGGTCGTAGATCAGTTGGTATGGCGTTTGCCGGCTGATACGCGGGCCCGAGTTCGATAACTGAATGCGCTACATTTGTTTTCCTCATTTTTTGTTTTATAAATATACTTGTAAGTATAATTAATAATCTCATTGTCAATTAAAATTTATAATATTTTATATCAGTTATAATTTTAACCTATTTAATTTTTTACTTTTAACTAAATAGTTGAATAAAACATCATAAAACTGTTAATTTTTTAAAAATCACTTTTAAAATGTATTTCATATATTCTTTATCGATGCAATGATATTGAGCAATTGTGTCAATTCGTTATTTTAAAGAAACATCATTTACGCATTGCTTTAACAAAGGAAGTCAATGCGATAATACTTTTATTCTGTTTTTAAAGTAACAAACATAATTATATTAAAAATTAGCATCAGAATTAAATTACAACCAATTTTTTGCATATTAAAGATTTTTAAATTTGTAATACGTATGCTTGCGCTTTCGGTTATTTTGATTTCACCTTTATCTTCTTTCTGCTTTTATTTTTATTTTATTTGAATATTCTTTTATTTTATCATAACTAGATGACACCACAACAGATTTTGTCACGATTTTGAAATCTTTATTTTTCAATAATAGATCAAATTTCTTTTTAAACCTCTTTAAAGGATGAGAAATAATACTTTAAAAATAAAAAATGATAAATTTAAGTTTGTTAACTTTATAATTAGTGTATGGTATTAAAATTTGTAATTGGAATTAATAAATTATAATTACAAGTATATTTATGCAACAAAAAATGAGAAAAACAAATGCAGCGCGTTCGGGTACCGAACCCGGGGCCGCAGACCAGCCCGCAAACGCCGTACCAACTGAGCTACGACCAACCTAGCATAGCGGTTGCAAGGTAAGTATTTAAGTTGTGTACTATTATCAGACCCCCCTGTTTCTCAAGAACTAATGAGCGTTGGATAAAATCCGTTGAACCTGTCACTAAGGGGTCTCTACCCTACAACATATATTAAAATAATCAAAATCTGTGATTAACAGGGTTGGCCCTCTCCTTGTGAGATAAGGTACAGTCGTAGAAATAAAAAGTAATAACCCCTAATAACCCTGCCTAATAACCCTAAATAATAGTCCCTAATAACTCTGCAAATAATTATTGTAGAAGAAAGTACTGGTACCAAATGATTAGAAATACAGTCTACTTTTAAATGATGTATAAAAAATTTTCTTAGGGGACCATATACATATAAAGATGAACCCAAAATAAAAATGCAATTATTTGTTTTGTTTTTTTCAATAGCAATACCCAAGTTTGACATCATAAATACATTCTACACACTTCAATTAGCTTAAATCTAAATTGTTATAAAATGCGTATGATTAGTTTCCGATAAATTCATTATTATTAAACTTAGCCTATTTTAGGGGTTGTATCCAAACTGAAGTTCAGTACTCGATTGCTGGAATGCTACAGAATAACTATGCCACATCTGTTAATATACTACTTCTTGCCAATATGAACATATCACTCGCTTAATATGTTTCCAATTTTGCCAGCTTTAATATTTCAATAAAATGAGTGAAATATATTTTTCTCAAATTATGCTTTTCTGGATATCATAGACGGCCCCTTAAACCATCATTTTGACTTTTTTAATGATAATTCGAAAACTACTTGGAAGAAAAATTTGAAATTGAGAATTCGCGTCAAGCAGGACATAATACACACAAATGTGTCAAAAAATTGTAGATTAGAATTCACATTTTTTTCGAATATTAATTTCATAATTCATAATTCATATTACAAAATCTTTAAAATTACAAATTCAATGTATTTATACTTGGTTTTTTTTAGCATTATAATTAAATACAGAATTTATCACGGTCGAATAATACTTTCAGGAGATATTAAGAAAAATATGAAAATGCATTTTAAGATTAGAAGCTCTAAATTTTGAATGTTTGTAATTCAAAAACCTATCATCGAAATGGCTTGAAATTTTGTTTCTAGGAATAGTTCGAACCGAAGATTTAAAATGTATTGTCAAAATTGGTTGACGCCAATGGGAAAAAAAGGAGGTGTTTACTTTTTTTTTTTTTTCCACGACTGAACTTTACAGTCGTGGAAAAAAAAGGTAAACACCTCTACTAACTCCTCCGCAAATCATCGCAGAAGAAAGTTACTGGTACCGAACGATTGGAAATATAGTCTACTTTTAAATGATGTATAAAAAATTTGCTTAGGGGGCCATCTTCATATTAAAACGAACCATATTTTTTTTTTCAATAGCAATATAATTCTTACAGCATAAATGAACTCTACATCCTTCAATTAGCCTAAAAACAAATTTTTATGCAATTCGTACGATAAGTTTCCGAGAAATTAATTATTTTAAAACGAGCGTATTTTAAAGGCTGTATTCAAATTGAAGTTCAGTACTCGATTGTCAACCAAGAGAGCCCTCTTCTTGACTAAGGCACTTTCAGCGCCACTCACGCAGTCAATGAAGCCTGCTAGATTACAGGATAGCATAAGAAATTTCAAAATATCCAGTCACTTCTATCATAGATGGCTCCTTTAACCATCATTTTGCCATTTTTTAAGCCTAATTTGAAAACTACTTGAATGAAAAAGGTGAAATTTTAGATTTCCATAAAGCAGAACTTAATAAATCTAAATACATAGAAAAAACTGTAGGTTGCAATTTATATTTTGTTCGAATATTAATTTCATAATTCATAATTTATATCATAAACATATAAAATTGCAAATTCAGCGTATTCATGTTTGGGTATATTAGTATTATTGTTACACAAACAATTAGCACATTAGGGGCATAATTTAAGGAGATATAAATAAAAATATGAAAATTTAATATTAATTTAACATTAGAAGCACTAAATTTTGAATTTTTATGATTCAAATACTTATCATTGAAATTATTTAAAATTTGGTAACTAGGCATAGTTTGAACCAAAGATTTGAAATATCTCGTTAAAATTGGGTATTGACATTGAAAAAAAGTTTGCTTTCGTTTTAATATGTAGATGGCTCCCTAAGCAAATTTTATATACATCATTTAAAAGCAGACTTTATTTCCAATCGTTTGGTACCAATAACTTTCGTCTACGATGCTTTGTTGAGGAATTAGTAGTGGCGTCTACTTTTTTCCACGACTGTACATTAATTTAACATTGTATGTATAGGGACTTCCAATTTCCCTTTATAAGTCTTTACTTCTGCGTTCATTCTTTTTTTTTTTCATTTTTTGAAATGTACTTGTTTTGATGGATTTCCAAGTCTATCTCAGTAGTAGCTTTATTAAATAATACATATTTAAATTTTACAGATGAGAAATAACAATTTGTGAAAAATCCTTACCGGCCCACTATTTTTTGAAAATAGCTGATGTTGAACCTTCCTATATCGTCTATACCTTTGCATCAATAATTTACAAAATATCAGCCTGGCTTTTTTTTATATGAGTTTTTCTATGTAGTTGAGTAATAAAATACGAAAGAAAACTAATTTTATTTATAAATACTGCGTGTAGGAAGTTAAGATGTGAAAAAATTGATTTTAAAAACAAAATCTTTACATTTAACCCCTTTCCTTTCGGTCATTCATTACTCCAGTAGGATAATATTTCTCAAAAATAAGAATCACATTGATTGGTGAGATTTTTCATTTGTCTCAGAATCGGAATAGGATTTCCTTTTGCGTAATCAGACGTTTCTATATTACCAAACGGGTTATTTAGAAATATATTACACTTGCTATGATACAAAGCTCAGTCAACTATGCCTGGTAAATACTAAATATAATTTTAGTAAATCCATTCACTTACGACATACTGGTATTATCCTCAGTTGGGCTAATCTAGGTATTGTGGGAGTAATTTATGCATAAATCGCATTTGCAGTTCTTAAAGCTTCATATTTGTTTAGCATTATTTAATTCATATCAATTTTATACAATTTTATATTATGTTTCTCTACGTTTCCATATGAAAGTGTGTAGATAATCAAGGTTAATCAGTGTAAAAATTCAAGTATGTTTACATTGCATTTTTTTTTTTTTTTGCTATAATTTGGTTTAAAATGATAATAAAAGAGATAATAATTTATACTATTACAAAATTTCCCTCTAGGAAAACACTTTATTTAAAAGACAGGAGAAAATAAAAACAAATATGTTTAATGTCAAATAACAATTCCGAGTAAAAAATTGTAAATTTTAAAATATGTGGTAATTTGGATATACTGTATAATGCTAGAACTTAACTAATAAACTAAACTAGTTATTCTTGTCGAGACATGTACGTATGTTAGGAATACACTCTTCTATATGAAAGTGTGATCTCAGTAAGGATGTAGATGAGGACAATAAGTATTATTAACATATGCTGCAGTTAAAGGTGTCTGTTGCCTATCCTAAATTTAGGCATAATAAAGGGCAAGTGTAGATAATCCGCCGACTTTATAGAAATTAAACATTTAATTAGATAGAAATTAAACATCCGTATATATTTTTAATAGTTGATTATATAATCTTTAGGTCTGCAGTTTTAAGTCCTAAAAACTAACGATGAACTTTTTACTTCAAGCCACTTAGTTTAAATATTTTACTTTATTTCATTACATTTTGTCATATTGTTTAATAATCATTTTGATTGTTTTGTCATTTTAATCAAGCTCTGTCATATTATCCTACTATTTATTGTTTACCTTAAATAATTCTCCTATCTTAAATTTTAAGTGTAAATACTCACTTTTTAAATGTTAAATTACTAAATAATGAGATGTAATTAAGTACCAATATTAACTTTATTTTATAACATAATTTTAACGATTCATCATCAACTATAACTGTAAAATTTCTCGGGTTTGCTCAATAGTGCAACCCATTGTGAATTACCTGTAATAATCATGTAATTTTCATTAAGCAGGGTCTTCCAGCCTGCTGGAGCTTCCGGGCTTGTTCGCAAGTACTGGAGTCTCCGCGGGGTAGTAGATATGTGTTTTCCCCTCGTGGACTAATCAGCTCTTATACCGAAAGGTTGGCTGTCCATGAGTGGGTGATTCGTGATTAGTGATTAGTTCTAAAAACTATACTAAGAGGTAAAAATACCCATTTATAGTGAACGTAAGCATCGTATGTATATGTGTGCATCGTTTACTGGTGTTCGTTTCACTGTGGTTTTTTATGTCAAGCTATTTTGAATCTAATTACTTATCCATCGTTATTGAAGTTCCTTTAATTGCGATTTATTCTCTTCAGTTGTTTTAAATAAAAGATCTGATATCGTTAACAAATAGTTGTTTGCGTGATATGTGTTTACCAAATAGCTTATTTGGTAAGGCATTGTTAATTAAAGCCAAGGGTTCTTGGTTTGTTCTGAGCTGAACAAATACTTACCCAGTAGGGAAAAATACTACTCGCATGCTTACCAATAAGGATAATTTTGTTAAAATTATAATACTGGCTTTTGTTATTAATAAATAAATTAAAATTTTACATTTTTTTTTAAATCTATGATTCTTTTTTTAGTTGAATTATTCATTTAACAAATACTAAAATACTTTATTTAATAGGTTCCGTAAGCAGCCTTGTGCCTATGATGCAAAGGGAAAAGATAGATATTTTGTTAAAACAAAGATTTATACACTTACCAAGATATTCCATGTTAAATCACAGATAAAAGTTTTCATTAATGCATAATAAAGAAATTCTAAAAATCCTTGATGATGTTTTTTTAAAACTGTCGAAAACACAACGTTATTGTTCCATTTGTGGTTCAAATTATCAACGAAAACATTCTTCCAGTTTTCTTAATATTTTCGTATTTTCCCATGAAAAAAAAAACATAAAAAACACGCAAAATTAATTATACGATAATGATAAATAAATATTATATTTTGACGAAAGATCCCAAGATAATATTAGGAGAGTGTAGCCAAATTTGGACCGCTTCAATTTCTTTCAGGTGTAACACACCTAATTTTTGGAATATCTGCAAAACATCACTACACGTGGTCACTTTATTCATCTGCTAACTAAATAAACCTTTAGATCAATTTCTTTTAGAAAATCTTAAATTTTATTTTAATTTGAAAAATTTGTCAAAAGTGGTCCAAATTCAGCAACTGGTCGCCCAAGTTGGACCCCCCCCCCCCCAATCTCCTAAATTGGACCAAATAATATCAGGCTGTTTTAATGACTATGGAATATAACTAATTTTATTAAAAACAAAGTTTGCGATTAATGAAACAATCAAACAAAATAACAGCAATGAAATATAATGAAATCAACTGTCTGAAAATAAGAGTAATTGTTTTAAATCAAAATGTATTCAAAATATAAATCAAAGTTATCAGAAATTAAGAATAGAAATTATGGGACTAATTGTCAGTTACTTAAATATGATGTAAGGAGTGATGCAAAGCTTACACATGAATTTCGTTTATTGATTTTTTTTCAGCAATTTCTCTTTTTTGGCAATCTCTAAACACTGAATAATTGCTATTTTATTTTTCTTACGAATTAGGCAAAATCAATCATCACTATCCAAATTTTTCTTTTTAGATTCTGAAAAATTATTTTTTTTTTGTAACACAAGTTTTCTTTACATTATGTTTGTAGTTCTTCCCTTCCATCATTGCATTACGCCTATTTTTTTTAAAATGGTGTTCCAATTGCTTTTGTGCTGTGATAGCTTCCTTTTTGTCGTTCTTTTTTTTTCATTTCAAGGTTTATTTTATATGGCGAAGATGTTACCACAACTGTTTTGTGGCTCCCTCTGTACTTTTATTTAACGGAATTAGCAAAAGGGATAATATTTCTGATGATTTTTTGGATGTTGGGAAGGATTTGTAGCTGCAGCCTTCTTTCAGGTCAATTTATTCACAAGTTATTCTCTCCGTATTGTTTCCTATATCTGTAACAGCTTTTGCTGTCACGGGTGTTTTTCTTAAAGACAGTTTGTCTGTGTCTTTTTCAACAGTATTTACAACATTATATTAGAAAATTTCGACATTATTTTCAACATTATATTAGAAAAGTGACTAAAACATATCTTCTATTGAAAATACGGTACGATTAATCAAATGCAAACATGATACATTCAAAGAGCGTTGAATTCAGCCCTCCACCAGAGCCTTGAAATAACCACTTACCCCGGAAGTTTTATTTACGCGTTTTATGCGTTTTAAATTCATTACTTACTTTTCAGAATTTTGATCGCATATCTGGTCCAATTTAAGCAACTTAAATTGGCCCAATTACGGCAACTGCGCCATTTTTTAAAACATATAATCTCAAGACTAAGAAGAAAACCGAAATCAATCAAATTCGCGAAAAATATGCGCAATGAACAGATGAGTTCATATACGTATATGAAAACATAACAACTTACCTTAGTTTTAAAGTATTCACTTACGTTTAGTAGAAAAAAATTAGATCAAAACAGCTAACTTTAGGTTTTTTTTTATAATTGTCTGAAAACAGCAAGTGGTAGGCGGTTGCTTCTTCTAATCATGAATGACGTTATTCTGGTGAGTAGGATTTCAGCGGTAGATGGAGTCTATTCCTGTAATTAACGGCAGAATGACAACGGTTCAATTAAAGCGGTGGTCCAAATATGGCTACTCTCCCCTATATGATTTGTCTTAAAAGAATTTTTAATTTGTTAACAGATTTACTCGTAGTGGATAAATCGTACAAGACAGTACAAGATAATGAGATATGATGATATATAATAATGTGAAAGGATTATAAAATAAAGTGGGATAAGTTTAAATAAACAAACAGCAATTATCAATTGAAGTATGTTATAAAAAAATATTTTAAAAAAAATGTGGCAAATGTTGTACGCTATGAAAAGTAATGAATATAAACTTTTAACTAATTGCATTATTAGCTAAAAAATAAATACAATGACTCAAAATCGCAAATGAAATGCTTAGGTATTTTTCTTGCCTGTATATCTTGCCATTATCTATCAGAAAACTGCTAAGTTTTAAAAGCGAATTTAATCTTAACTTTAAGTGATTGAAATGTTCTTCATAAAACACAAAACTGTGTTTAATTTAAAAAATTTATGATGAAATTTATATATCTATTTAATACATGTAATACAATCTATCATTTTTATTGCAATCTATTCTTAAAATGTAGTCTAAAATAAGCCTTCTAAAGAAATTATTTTTTTTAGAGTTTTTAGTTATCTTGACATAAAAGAGATTCATAATTTTAAAAGTATCTCTTTTCATACTTTAAATATTTTTTTACTTTAATACTTTAATTTTTTTTTTACTTTAAATATTAAAAAAAAAATAATTATACATAAAAAGGAACAATAATTTTTTGAGATGGCTAGAAAAATCGTTAGAAATCTTTCTTTTTTTTATATTATTATTTGCAAAAGGTTACATGTGAAAATTGTATCTCAAATAAAATCTGCACCGGTTATATTTAAAAGAATTAAACGTTCCAAAGACTACATCATAATTTAAATCTCAAGCAAACAAACTAAAAAAGAGAGATTAGAAAGCATTTTGAATTTAAATAGTTATCTTCGAGACAAAGAAAAATACTTAACGTAAAATACAAATTTTCTTCAGCGTAATATTTTTAAGATTTTGCTTTCTGAATTCTGATAAATTAGCATTTTTCTAAAACTCAACAGTTATTCATTTTCACGCACATATTTGTGTTAACTGCAGCAATTGTTATTTTTTATTGGATAAGACCCAAGTGTCAGATTCATCAATATTAGCATGGCAAACAGTCTTATGCAATTAAAACATTTTTACAAGAGTCCTTGTTAACATAAAAATAACTCAGTAACAAACTGATAAGACGCACTATTTAATAGAAAATGTTAAAATTATGTGTAATAACTATGAAATGAAGTTTTTAAATGAAAAAGAATGAGAGTTTCTATAAGGCAAAGATTAGATAAAGCTGTATTATCGAAAACAGCATTTTTTAATTGCATTTATTTTGATATTTCTGGTCGACAAAATTTAAAATTAGCTAGTGCTAAATCTTTTTATTTTCCATTAACTTTTATTTAATGTAATTTTTATCGTAAATAAATGTTATAATTTGCCGAATTGACAATAACCCCATCACTTGCTGAATTGTGATAATTTAAAGTCTTAGACTTTTAAATGTGTTGTACGCCTTTAAAAGTTATTCATTTTTATATTACAAAATAAGTAAACTTAATTTCGAAAAGAAAATAACAGCAAAAAATACTTATTCTTAAAATATATTTATGGAGTAATATAGTGTAAGGTAATATACAGTGTTCTTAAACGTTTATTTTATAATTGAAATTTTTATTATAACAAAACTGTAAAGTGCACGAATCCATAAACATAATTTAAAAGCAAAGTTTTTTTGCATTAAACATTGCAATTTAAAAGTGGGTTTTTCGGTGTATAATATTTTATCAGATATACTGACAACAAAAAGTGAAACAAAAGACTTCATGAACAATTTATGCATTTTTATATGAGAATTACATATTTATTGCGTTATAAGGATATCTATGAATCTACACGCAGAAATAGATATTTACTTTATTATGATTGTAAAAGGAAATCTAACAATATTTTTAACAAAAGCATAATTGTTTACCTGAAAAAAACATATTATCCTACTTACAATGTATGCTATTGTCATTGTTTCTCATTTAAATAAATTAAAAATACATTAATATTTTTCAATGCATATTGTTTCCATCATATACCTCTAAAAGAGAAAGCATGTTCTTTTCGCAGTTATCTAGTAAAAATTTATTTTATTGTTTCTCAAACGTTTCTCTTTTTTATCTATTGTTTCTCAAAAGTTTCTCTTTCTCTCTCATTTTATTGTTTTCGTTGTTAAACAACTAATAGTAAGATAATTCTTCAAACAAAGTTTCATCTGTATGTTTTTGGCTATGGCTAGCAGTCTTACATGAATTTGAAAATATACCGCCACTGTACTAGCGATTTTTGTGCCATTTTCATTATTTAACTCAATTTACATAACTACAGACATGCACATATTAAAATTTTATTAAAAACAATTAAAATATAATTAAAAATATATATAAACGTTTCGGCTATTTTCATAGCCCTCATCAGTAAACGAGCAGAATTACAAAACAGCAAGAGCCACAGCAAACGAAAAAATAGATAAAATCACGGTTTAGCTCTTTCGTTACCGAGGCTGAAATTATATAGGTCCTTCCGAAAACCAAAGCGCCCGAAATCTAGTTGAAAAATTTGGTTCAATTGTATGCATAATTTTATACACTTTTTGATGGTACAATAAAGAAAATGGCACGAACATCGCTATTAAAACTCCCCCCTTCCGGCAGATTTTTTTCAAATTCAGGGAGGTTATGTTTGCCATAGCCGAGAACGTACACAAAAAATTTGGTTCAATTCTATGCATAACTTCATAAAATTTTCGATGGTGCAATAATGACAATGGTACAGACATCGCAATTAGAGCGCCCCCTTCCGGCCGAAATTTTAAAAATTCAGGGAGGACCTTCGTGCCATGACCAAAAACAAACACAAAATATTTGGCTCAATTCTATGTATAACTTCATACACTTTTCGTCGGTACAATATTCAAAATCGCATAAAAATCGCTATAACAGCACTCCCTAACGGCTATTTTTTTCCAAATTCAGGGAGGACCTGCTTACCATACTCAAAAACTTAAAATAAAAAGTTGGTTCAATTCTATGCATAACTTCATACACTTTTGGATGGTACAATATTCAAAATCGCACAAAAATCGCTGTTACAGCGCCCCCTACCGGCGATTTATTTCTAAATTCAGGGAGGATCTGCTTGCCATAGCCAAAAAATTGAAATCAAAAGTTTGGTTCAATTCTATGCATAACCTCCTACACTTTTGGATGGTATAATATTAAAAATCGCACAAAAATCGCTATTACAGCGCCCCCTACAGGCGATTTTTTTCCAAATTCAGGGAGGATCTGCTTGCCATAGCTATAAACTTAAAACAAAAATTTGGTTCAATTCTATGCATAACTTGATACACTTATTGATGGTACAATGGCGACAGACAGACGGACACACTAGCAGACAGACATTTTCTATAAACATGTTTTTGGGGATTTCTGACGCTTAAAACGTGTAAATCCGTCGAAAACCGGAAGTCGAAAAAAAATTTCGATTACAATACTTTCTGCTATTGAAGATAGAAGAAAGTAAAAAAAAATCTATCCAAACAAACCTAGTGTTAGAACTCCAATTTCGAGAGGGTACACCGTGCATGTTATGCACGCTCCGGTCTATTTTTGTAAACGCACCTCAAATTTGTATGATTTATATTTCACAGAAAATCCCTCAAAACAAACTTATAGTTTGTAAATACACTGCTTCATTTGTATACACTATGACGCAAAAGTTTAGACAATGACGTCATTCAGCTTTAAAATGTAGAATTATGACGTCAGAATTACAAAAACCTGTAAATATATTCAAAAACTGATTTAAAATGCTATGTACAAAAGACAGTCGTTTTATTTGCTATAATACTAATTTTTTTCATAAAAATTCAAATGTGCTTGTCGCAAAAGTTTAGACACTATTCTAAATTTCTTTGAATATTCGCTGGCATATGCAAATTTAGAATCGATGATGTCACAAATTTGGAGTACTTAAGTTCTGCAAACGATTGCGCTTCATATAGTCGACATGCCGAGAGCTAAAGAAATTCAAGTAAATGAGGTTTCAAGGATTTGGCAGTTGAAAGGTGAAGGGAAGAGCGTTTCTGAAATTTCTGCTATTATTAATAGGTCAAAAAAATCTATTTATCGAGTTTTATCGAGTGGTTCCGAATATAAAGCAAAATGTCGGTCTGGGAGGCCACGTGTGACAAATGTACGAGAGGATCGCCTGATACAAAGACTAGCGAGTACTCAACAAATGAGCGTACGTGGAGTTCAAAGCTCATCGGGACTCTCTGTATCAAAGGATACGATTCGTAGACGAATTTTGGAAAAAGGAACAATCGTTTATAGCAAAATGCAGAAGAAACCAGCTCTGAAACCACATCATAAGTTACAAAGACTTATGTGGGCTCGAAAGCATATGTCATATGGAGAGAAATGGCAGTCAGTCATATTTAGCGATGAAAAAAAGTGGAATCTGGATGGTCCAGATGGTTGTTTATCGTATTGGCATGACTTGCGGAAAGAACCTCGACGTTTTTTTAGTCGCAGACAAGGAGGGGGCTCGGTGATGGTTTGGGCAGCCTTTTGCTATAATGGACAAGTATCTCTGACCTTCACCAGTGGTCGTCAAACTTCACAGCATTATACACAGACATTAGAAGAAAACCTACTGTCATTTGCTGAGCTTCTAGGGGGTCCTCAGTGGGAATTTCAGCAAGACAATGCTTCAATTCACACTGCAAAACATTCAAAATCTTGGTTTAATTCCCATAATATAAGAGTTCTCGACTGGCCAGCATGTAGCCCAGATCTTAACCCTATAGAAAATCTTTGGAGCATCATGTGTCGCAAAGTTTATAGCAACGCTAGACAATACTCTTCTGAAAAGGAACTTAAGACATCTATTGAGAATGCATGGTACGATATCGATCCACAAACTATGCAAGATTTTGTTTCTTCCATGCAATCTCGTGTATATGACGTAATACATAAGCATGGATGCACAACCAGGTTTTAAAAATTGTTTATTTCGATTTTATTTAATTTGTGTCTAAACTTTTGAGACAGCAGTTTATTTTTGTTACCATTTAATTTATTGCAATATGCACAATTCCACTTTTCTTTGTTATAAATATTGTTTATATGTACAGCACATTAATTTCAAGCAGTTATTTGAAAATTGAATAAATATTTTTCAAAGTATGTAAGAATTTCTTCATTGTCTAAACTTTTGCGTCATAGTGTATATAGATATATATATATGCATATATAAAAATTTAGAAATATTGAAATGTACTGGAAATAAATCATAGTTATTCAATAAATAAAACTGAGATAAAATTTTGTATAAGTAACGATTACGTTATGTTGAAAAGTTTTAATGTTCAGTAATTTAACATTTAGGAAAACAAATGATATTTTGAAATACCGTAGTTAATTGAAAAAAAAAAATAATTTAAAATAAAATGTCAAAGCTTGTATTCAAGTTAATCAGACAAGAAATATTTGTAGTAAGAAATTTCATTTACATGTAAATATAAATCGAAAATCTAAAGTTTATGTACATGCATTCTAAGAAATTTTTAAACAAAGAAAGTTTAAATTTCGCTGACAGTAAAATTACGACAGTCACCTTTTCTGTCAGTTCATTCCTTTTGAAAAGATCTTCTTTCAAAGAGAAGAAAAAAAAAATCACCGATGTTCGTTTCATTTGTGAATGTGCCTGCAGAAAATGTGTAATACATATCAAGAACCTGCATTTTTCTTTTTCTTAAACAGAAAACGTTTCGTAAGACATAAAAGCATGTTCTCTGCTGTTATTTATATATTTTTACTGGAAGAAGAAAAGTTTTGTATTCGATATCATGAAAGATAACAAAAAAGCATAAATAAAAAACTTTAATGGACAGGATAAAATAAAAAATATGTTATATTTATATTTTAAATTTAAGAATTGGAAATTTTAAGTGGTATAATTATGTATTTTTTTAAATATGTATTTAAAAATTTATTATTTTAAATATTACCAAGTAAATCTAAAAACATATGCAAAGGGAATAAAAGAGGGTATACTTTAAAATTGACTAAGAAGGGAAAAAAAAGGTTCAGTCAAAATTCAAAAACTGAAGCTATGTTTATTTTCACACAAGATTCTGCAACTACAATATGTTTAGAGAAATATTCGGTAAAACTAAAGGAAGATTTACAATATTTGTAATGATCGTATAATTGTTTTGGAAAAATATTGTAAAATAAACCAAGAAACTAATTAATTTTAGACTAAGAATTTACTTCTAAAATAGATCAGATATTTTTATGTTGTTATATGAAGACAAAAACAAAGTAAAACTTCTTGCAATTATAAACTGACGCTCGTGAAGAAATTTTGTATAATGTATACAGGAGATTTTTGTTGATGATTATTCAATTTTGATCTTAGTTCATTTTTTACAAGACGGTACCTGGGGACTCGGTTATAGAGTATATCATGAAAATGGTTTCACTCCTACAGCTTATCGTATCTGATAGAGTGGTTGAGAAGGACTTGTCAATCTTACCTGTTAATATTGTTTCCTTGGTAATTGATCTAATCAAGTTGCGTGTGGTTAGTAAACGAGATTAAAGTTCACTGCTGATAATGTACATAAAACTGTTGTCATGCTCTTCAGTATCTAACTCTAAATTATCTAAAGAAAGTGTCCAATTACTGGTCTAATAATTTCGATACTGCACGTCAAAACACTAGAAAAGCTATCATATTACAAATCTCTAGCTAATTGGCAAGAGTGTAAAAATTAAATACAGAATAAGGAATAGATATTTGAAATAACTCGAATTCAAATTCAAATGAAGGCCAGGTCTGTTTAACCATGACAGTAAAAGTCCATGTCACCCAACATGAGTGAACTATACTCTTTAACAGCAATCTTACAAAATAAAAAATATCCAATATGTTTTTCAAAAACAATTGTATTATTTTTACTTTTGTAACCGCTAAAAAAAATTAACTTAGAAGTAACCTTATTCATGTATAGAAATTATTACATGCAAGCTCAATTTTAAATAAAAAATATTTATATACAAATATATTATTGTAGTGGTTATTGTAATCTAACTTGTTTTCTGATAGCTTTTAAGGTATGCTTTCTATAATTTTCTATAATAATTTAAATTAACCAATTGCGTCATTTTTATTATTGCACAAGAAGTATTTTGAAATGACGCATCTTTATTAATATCACCCAATATTTATGACAAATATAACTATGAAATACATCTCAATAACATTTATGTATTATTTATAGAATTCTTTTTGAATATTTATATAGAAGATGCAAATATTTAAACATTATACCAGTAAATGTCAGCACAAATCGGCATCTGCTTAATTTTCATGGGCGAGCACTCAGAGTTCTGCGCTGCAGTCTACACAACAGATAAAATGGTTGATAACAGATAAAATACGGCATATTTTACGCGCAAAGCTAATAATGTGTTCACTGGTTGGGATTTCTTCACCGAGTAATCAAATTGTAAATATTAATTCATGTATACATTTTACATAAATAAGTGACGTGAATCTTGTAATGAAGAATAACAGATTAATTATCTTTCACAAAATTCCGGATTGCCTGTCTATCTATGTCTATCACTCTCAATTAATCTCCAAATTACTGAGATCAGTTATAAATGTTTAAAGTGGATTTACATTTTCAAATTTATTTATTTATTCGAAATACAACAAATGAGCTTATATGGCTACAAAGAAGCACTAATGCAAGTAAATATCCCGTTAGTTTTTTTAAATAAATATCCCCATGAATTTTCGTAATTTAAAAAATTATGAATTTCTAATTAACAGCACTGAAATATATTTTATTGAAATATTACAAATGAAGCTATTAACTGTAAAAAAAAATGTAATTTTATTTGCTATAACTCTGCTAAAAAAATGCGAACCTCAATATATATTAAAATCAAGAACTGATTGGAATTCTGTAGGAAATTCAGCTGTAAACGCAGGTACACCCTTTTATGTTTTGAAACGATAAAATGATAATAACGATATAAAAAAAATCATAGTCGTAATTCTTTAAAAACTAAATACAAAACAGGATGTTTCAATAAGTCTCAAATAAACCAAAACATTTTATTCATAGCAGAGCTTTATATCTTAAATATAATATCTACACAATCTTTATATAGTTTTCTATTATTTTGAACATAAATTTTCAAAATGGGAGAACAGCATATAATCACGAAATTAAATGACTGCAAAAATTCATTCTGTGAATAAAAATGAAGACGAATAGAATACTTTTCCCTTTATCAAATGTTCAGTTCATACTACCTCAAACGACTATGTTATTTTATTTCCCTTGAACAATTTTTTTATTGATGAAACTTCATCTCTAATTCATAAAACATCGTCTTTCGGAAATGAATCTCCGTAAAAGTTTTCGAAACTTGTTATTTTTTGCTAAATTATTATTCGGACTGCTCAGCTGTTAGATATTAATTTTCGATTATAATTTTCATGAAAAGGGGAAACGAAATCTGCCATCGATCATCATAAGTATCATATTGTCTTCAGGCTGAATTGTTATTCAACGTCTAAATAATATGTGTAATAGTTATATATTGTTAATCAATTTAAAATAGTTAAAATAAATTTTTTGGTAGGTTGTGTAGAGATAAATGAAATTTTCATAGAAGTACTATGTCCGATATCAAGTTTTTTCATTGTGAATTTAATATAAATATTCATAAGAATGACTTCACACTTTCAATAAAAACATTTTTTTAAAAATTAATAATACGCTAGTGAATAGGTCTTGAGAGTAAATGGATAATAAATTTGAAATAAGCGAAAGAATTAAAATATAAAGAGTAACAAATTTATTTAGTTGTTTGTACTGTGCTATTGTACGAGTAAAATCAGGAAATAAATTAAAATGCTGGAATGATATAATTAAAATAAAGTAAAATTGGCATTACAGTACCTATTCACGGCGGAATGTTACCAAATTCAACTTAGACCTGCTGGCCATAGCCAAAAAATATATATAATGATAGCGCGCTGGTTGAACTTAAATAAACACGATCTAGTCAGTTACTCAAAAACACATTAAATAAACAAAAAGTGAACTGTATCACACTTTTAATTTTAAACCCTCTTGGTTTCACAACTCTCTCAGAATAGAATAATTACATGTCAACAAAAAGAATTTTTTAGAAAGCATTTTTTAGAAATTAAACTAACACAAAAATGCTCGCACTGAGCCTTGGCAGACGATAAATAAATTTCAAACATACATCTCTGACCTTGAAATCTTCAAGGGGTACAAATAAAAAAATTGTTATAGGGGAGACTAGGGAGGGTTGACCATACGGGAGGCTTGACCCACCCATCAGTTTTCATATTTAAGAGAATTTCAGAGTTTTATCATTAGGTGTCAACCAAAGCTACTGGAATGCTCAAACAACAGTCTTTGTTTCATAAAGATAATCGAAATAGGTGTAAAAAAAATCAATTGTGAGGCGTTTTAAACCTAAAAGGGTTGTTTTTTAGAAATATTTTGTAAGCTTTTTTCAGATAAAATATATCATAGAAATTTAAGTAAGTAGGTTTTATGTAATGCAGAAATATCGAGCTTTCGTACCAGGCATAAAGATTGTACAGTAAGTTAGGCTTAACATAACAATGCGCTATTCTTTAGAAAAGGATTATGTGGGGAGGCTTGACCCAGTCAATGTGAGGGAGGATTGACCAGATGAAATATTTTTATTATACAATATGCATAATGAATGGTTAATGGTTATATATAAAAATGAATTTAAATTTATTTTGCAAAGCCACGGTAAAATAGGGTGATGGAAAAGAAAATATTTAGATTAAAGAAAGATGTGAAAAATTGCTATAGTATCCACTGCAAGAAAAAATTTAATGAAATATAAATGGAAAAGTTGATAGGAACTTTTTCCATTTAAATATTATTACAATAGGTCAATAGAAACAGTGTAAAATACTAGAAAGTACTAGAAAGTATGAAAGCAGCAGTCTTACAACTTTCAGGGGCAGCGGGATGCAAATAAAACCACTTAAATTTAATTCCCAAACGCCACAATCGCACCAGAATTTTGCCAAAATCTTTTCCATTTAATATGTATGTGAAATATACCCTTTTCCTTATTTCCAAATAAATTTGTTCGTAAATGCCGGTGCCAGTCATTTATTTCAGTATTTTAGTACTGAAAGCACTTTGCTACTGAAAGGGATAAAGAAAATAATGATTAGTTAAGTTCACATGCGGCTGCAAAAGAACATAGCAGTGATCGAAAACCTTTTGGAAGGTATGTAGACAAATTTCACCAGCATGAAAACACTGAGATGAAGCCAAACTATGTGACAATTAGAGTTGTCAGGTCGAGTGTCACAAAAAGTAGGAAAAGGAGACAAAAAAAGGGGGACAGTGGCTATAAATTCCGGGCACAATAATACATGAAACCCTATGAAAACGGAACATGTCTCTAACGGAATACTGTCTTAAATGTTAAAATTTCATTTTCCCAGCTGTGCAATTATACCATGCTCAAACGAAATTCTGTTTAAAACTAAATTTTTCTCCTCTGATATGCGATTGCGTCCAGACAGGCTTGTTTAAGCATCATATCTTCAAAAATGTTTTTTATAATAATTAAAACATTTAGCATAAAGTTATATTGCCTTTTTTAAACAGATTTAATTTCTCTTCACAGGTATTTCAATATAAGACAAGTGGGTCAAGCCTCCCATATAGTGGGTCAAGCCTCCCATATGTGGGGAACCTTGACCCATTATTTTCTCATGGATAAAATCGATCATTTTTCAAATTTCTTATCTATTACACTTATGTAGCAATTTTATTTTGATAACTGCTTGTATAACGAATAAAATGATATATAAAATTTTATTATACGGTCAATATTTAAAAAATTAAAAATTATTTTGTAAAAAGAGGGTCAACCCTCCCTAGGCTCCCCTATATATCTTACTGTTAATGAAAGGGCAGAGGACAGAGTTTATGAGCCGCTCGTTTAAAATTTGCGGCAGCAGTTCTTACTAAGGCAACTCTCACACAACCGTCATGGCCGGGAAATGTCTCAATAATTCTTCCTAACTTCCACTGAAGAGGGGGGAAGAAGTTCATTTTTAATTAGCACTAAGTCACCAATATTTAAATTTGCTGTACAACGCAGCCAATTGGGACGTTGCTGGAGTTGAGACAAATACTCACCACTCCATCGCTTCCAGAAGTGTTGAAATACTCTCTGGGTTAATTGCCAACGGCGAGGTCTATTAGGTAGAATTTCAGAAACGTCAAGTTCTGGAATAGCTGTGAAAGCAGCACCAGTCAAAAAATGACCTGGTGTCAGGACTTGTAAATCACTTGGGTCGTTTGACAGAGGACATAAAGGCCTCGGGTTCAAACAGGCTTCAATTTGTGACAATAATATAGAGAATTCTTCAATTGTAAATAGTGAATTTGCCATTGTTCTACGTAGATGATATTTCACAGATTTTGTGTTAGCCTTCCACAGCCTACCAAAATGTGGAGCGGAAGGGGGATTAAAGTTCCAGATGATACCTTCATTAGCCACATAATTCTGTAATGTTTGATCCTTAGTAAGGAGGATACGGAATTGTATAACTCACGCAATTCCCTACTTTCACCCTTGAAATTTCCTGAACAATCACTGACCAACTCAGCTGGTTTACCTCTACGGGCATCAAATCTTTTCAGAGTAGCCAAAAATGTGGAAGCTGTCAAATCCGAAACCAGTTCAAGATGAATAGCACGTGTTGAAAAACAAATAAAAATAGCAATATAACTCTTAAACGACTTGATATTTCTACGATTTCTCTCCTTACACATAAATGGGCTGGCATAATCAACTCCAATCTTTGAGAATGGACGACTTGCCGTGACACGTATGGCTAGAAGATCCCCATTATGTGGGTACCAACAGATGGTGAAGCATGAAATCATTTTAAGTAAATCCTCACTATTTTTCTTACTGCATCTAGACCACTTAAAATCCAGAAATTGGTTCGAAGAACAGCTAAAAGAACCTGTGGACCAGCATGTAAATAAGTGATATGATAATGTTTGATAATTAATGCAGTTATATGATGTGTCTTAGGCAATAATATAGATAATAGTCGTCCTAGAATTTAAAGATTTGTGATGACTTAAATTAAATATTTAATCACGGAAACACTCGTGTTGGACTATTTTCAGAATTTTTGTTGTAGAATTTGAAAGCTCTAAGACTGAGAGCAAACCAATTACTCGATTTGATATCGACTTTCTTGCATTGTCTACAAATCTTAAGCAACACGCGACGATTCGTACTAGCCTATTCCAAGAAGAACATCTGAAAATCAGATGATCATCATTAAGTTTAGAAATATTTACAACACAATTCCTTTTTTCTTCCTTTAGGATAATTTCTTGTACATCCTTGCCTTCAAATGATTCATTAAACGGTTTATCCCATGGCTCTCTTTACCATTTAGGACCATGAAAATAGCTCATAATTCACTAATTCCGATGGTTGCATACCACTTGTTCCGCCATGCCTACTTAGAAAGTCATGCCAACGCAACTTTAGAATATTCCATCCAAATACTTCACTCTCTTTGAGACTTAAGTGATCCAAAACAACCCTTAGCAAATTTGTCAAAAGACGAGCTGAACAAAGTTTAAGCCTTGGGATTGACTGAGTCTTAATGGGCTCGATCTTAGTTTTAGATGTCAAAAGATTTAAGATGATTTTCTCATTCTGAGAAACTGAACGCATATACAGGGTGATTCATAAAAGATGGGCAGAACTTTAAGGGGTTATAGTACACTTAAAGACAAATAATATTAAATAGGAGACTAAGGGTCCCAGACGTATTCCCAAGGAGATAGGGGGCATTAAAGTTTAGGGTCCGAAATTTCAAATGATTATAAAACATGGAAAAATTGGTCGATTCGTTTGCGGTTTTTGCAAAAAATTTTCTTTATGCCAGTATTTTCTTGAAATAAAATTTTAAAGTTCAATTTCAAAAAATGCCGATAGGGGGCGCTTTAGACTTTGGAGTAACAAACAACTATTTTTTAACGTTATTTTTTGTATTTCTTTAAATGATTTCGAAAGCTTAGACTTAAACTTAAATTTTGATCTAAAAATCTGAGTCCTAACGAGTAGTTAAGTAGCGTAAACTGAAATTTGAAATTTGAAACCCTTCTCCCCCCAGAACAAAAATCAGTTATTCCCGATCTTTGTGTCGTAGATTAGGCTCTAACTACTGCCGCGTTTTGCTAAAATTATTCTTTATGTCAGTATTTTCTTGAAAATAAATTTTAAAGAAAAATTTCAAAAAATTCCGATAGAGGGCGCTTTAGACTTTGGAGTAACGAACAACTATTTTATACCGTTATTTTTTGTGTCTCATTAAATGCTTTCTAAAGCTTAGACTTAAATTTTCAGCCCAAAATCTGAATCGTTAGACGTGGTTAAGTTTCTGGGGAGAGGGGTTTGAAATTTCTACTCCTGAGCACAGTTCAGTTTACCATGTCCACACATTGTGTGCTGTGATACGAGGTAAAAAGACACAAATTAGGATTATGTTACCAAAGCATATTTATTAACATGTAATTACAATAAATGTTCAAAATTGTGACCACCAGAGGTTATGCACGCAGAACAACGGCGAAGAATGCAACGGCGAACATTCGCGAAAACATCAGGCTTTTCGAGCACTTCCCCTACAGCGGCGGAAAGTCTGGCGACCAGTTCCTCGGGGGATTCAATGGGTGTCTCATACATAAGAGCCTTCAATCGTCCCCAAAAAAAGAAATCGAGGGGTGAAAGATCTGGCGAGCGAGCAGGCCAAGCAACAGGACCACCTCGACCAATCCATCTGTTCGAAAATGTGATGTCCAGATAGTTGCGGACGTCTCGTACGTAATGGGCTGGCGCTCCATCGTGCTGGAGCCACATGACCCGCCGGATGCGTGGAGGAACAACGTTTAACAGGTCTGGCAGCACATGTTGCAGAAATGTGAGGTATGTTTTACCGTTGAGGCGTTCAGGAAGAAGGTACGGTCCGATTAGGTGGTCTCCGAGGATTCCTGCCCAAACATTGATGGAAAAGCGTCTCTGATGAGCATGTGGATACGTAGCATGTGGATTGACATCCGCCCATACATGTGCATTGTGTGTGTTAAATGTACCTTCACGTGTGAAGGTACATTCATCGGTGAAAAGCACAGTTCGTCCAAAATGTGGTTTTAGCGCGTTCTGCTGCAGAAACCAGCGGGCGAATTCAATACGATTTGGATAATCCCCTGGAGACAGTTTCTGGACTCGTTGCACATGAAACGGGAGCAAATGTTCATCCTTCAGTACCCCCCAAGTCATGGACTGTGAGGTATCCACCTGCCTAGCCACTGTTCGTGTACTTGTACTTGGCTGCGCCGCTACTACATCCAGAATGGCTTCTGCAACAACTACTGATTCGTCCTTTTTTGCACGACCTGCATTCGACCGGGAAGCGAGAAATGATCCCGTCTCACACAACTGTCTGTGCAAGCGCTCGAAAGTTTTGCGGTTAGGCAACCGCCTGTTGGGAAATCGCTCTCCGTACATTCGTTGTGCCTCTGCACCATTTCCATCTGCCGCTCCGTAAATTAAATGCATCTCAGCCTTTTCCTTATTCGTGAAGGGCACCATCTTCCGATTCATTACTACAGCGACTTACACTTGACTCACCGTTCAGTGGTTTTTATGCCTGAATCGTGTCGAAATTTTGCATACGTGTTCTTCTTCTTCCCCATTTGACATTTGCATACTTTCTGTTTCCTTCTTCACCCGGTGACTAGCTTTCAGGAATGGAGCTTTAACGTTTGCATGAGCGACGTTTCCAACTGTGCCAGTGCCTTTATGAGTGAATTCCGACTATGCAGTCCTTGACGAAAGTTGTATTTTTGCCTCGTATCACAGCACAGAATCGTTGGGCATGGTTAAGTAGTGCAAACTGAACTATGTTCAGAAGTTGAAATTTGAACCCCCTCCCCTCGCTACTGAACCACGCTCAGCGATTCAGATTTTGAGCTGAAAATTTAAGTTTAAGTCTAAGCTTTAGAAAGCATTTAATGAGACACAAAAAATAACGGTATAAAATAGTTGTTCGTTACTCCAAAGTCTAAAGCGCCCTCTATCGGAATTTTTTGAAAATTTTCTTTAAAATTTATTTTCAAGAAAATACTGACATAAAGAATAATTTTAGCAAAACGCGGCAGTAGTTAGAGCCTAATCTACGACACAAAGATCGGGAATAACTGATTTTTGTTCTGGGGGGAGAAGGGTTTCAAATTTCAAATTTCAGTTTATGCTACTTAACTACTCGTTAGGACTCAGATTTTTAGATCAAAATTTAAGTTTAAGTCTAAGCTTTCGAAATCATTTAAAGAAATACAAAAAATAACGTTAAAAAATAGTTGTTTGTTACTCCAAAGTCTAAAGCGCCCCCTATCGGCATTTTTTGAAATTGAACTTTAAAATTTTATTTCAAGAAAATACTGGCATAAAGAAAATTTTTTGCAAAAACCGCAAACGAATCGACCAATTTTTCCATGTTTTATATTCATTTGAAATTTCGGACCCTAAACTTTAATGCCCCCTATCTCCTTGGGAATACGTCTGGGACCCTTAGTCTCCTATTTAATATTATTTGTCTTTAAGTGTACTATAACCCCTTAAAGTTCTGCCCATCTTTTATGAATCACCCTGTATATATATTGCTGCACAATATGCTTTTTCAGACGCATCACAAAAGGCATGAATTTGAAGATTTAGCTTATCTGCAGCTAATACAAATCGAGGAATTTTCAACTTAGAAATTACTTTTAAATCATTCCGAAAAGATGTCCAACGTTTAGCATATTCTTCACTAATTGGCTCGTCCCAGGTAAGTGAAAACATCCATACATCTTGCAGCAGTACCTTCATGAAAACAACACAGGTGGAAAGCAAGCTTAGTGGATCATACGCCTTTGCAACTTCTGACAAAATATCCCTTTTAGAATATCTGCCCTTTTTCTCATGGTCTAAAGCAGTGAAACAAAAGAAATCACCCGTTAAATTCCATTGAATTCCTAAAATTTTTATACCACCATCATTAGTCAAGAGCAATGAATCTGTGCTTTCCTTACATTCTTCAGAAATATTCCTCAGTACTTCAGGTACATTTGAAATCCCTTTTCGTAAATTAAAGCCACGTCGTTTCATTAATAATGAAACGAATTCATTAATAATCTTTCAACACTGCTGCATATGCCAAAGGAAAATAATTTTTCTCATCTAAGGCAAGCTGATAAAGAGTTCTAGTACAGAGAAACGGGGCAGACGCCGTCCCAGCTAGAAAAAAGTTTGCAAAAAAAGTGTAAAAAAAAAGTGCACAAAAAGCGAGCGTTTTTGGCACCTCTGCTTATGCATAATTAGTGCACACTAAATTGTGCACAAAAAGTGTATACCTAAATTGTTCACTTTTTATACACAATCAGAGGTGCCAAATACGCTCGGATTGTGTGCACTTTTTTGCTTACACTTTTTTTGCATACCTAAATTGTGCACTTTTTATATACAATCAGTGGTGCCAAATACGCTCGGATTTTGTGCACTTTTTTGTTTACACATTTTTTGCATACCTGAGTTGTGCACCTTTTATACACAATCAGTGGTGCCAAATACGCTCAGATTTTGTGCACTTTTTTTTACACTTTTTTTGCCCATCTAAATTTTATACTTTTTATGCACAATCACAGGTGCCAAATACGCTCAGATTTTGTGCACTTTTCTTTTTACACTTTTTTTGCCTTCCTAAATTTTACCACAAAAAGGCTTAATTATTGCAGTTCCCGGAACAGATGTCATAAGTTCCCACGGCTGCCACCTTGGAATTTTCTTGGCGTGAAAACCTCTTTTCCGCCAAGTAGTAAATGTCGCCAAGCACCGGTTTATACGCATGTTTCGCTTAACGAAAATAAAATGTAAATAATAAACAAAATTCGCTAAAGTGGTAATCAGTAATCTTGCATGAGCGCTTCGTCCACATTAACTGAAGAAAAACCATTACTGCATTCAGCAGTTCTTCCGGTGTAGCATTCTCAAAATTCAGCAGTTCTCGCTTTCTAGCAATCTCAAAATATAAAAACTCTTAAGGCAGCAGAATATACATAAAAAATGAAACTCGCTAAAGTGGCAATCAGTAATCTTGGATGAGAGCTTCGCGCACATTAACCGAAAAAAAAACATCACTGCATTCAGCAGTTCTCCCGGTGTAGCATTCTTAAGATTCCGAAGTTCTCACTTTCTAGCAATCTCAAAATGTAAAAAACTCTTAAAGCAGCAAAATATACGTAAAATTATCAACATACCTTAACAGATATCTGCTTTCTTGAAAGCTCCAGTACGAAATCTTTCTCATAACACCACCATCATTTTCCAAAATAGGCTTATGAATATGCATGGAGACACAATAAACAAACCTACTTTTCTTCTCAAAATTTCCTCATATTTCTTAATTACTTCAGCAAAAGCTTTTAAACAGATTACAGAAACCATATAGTCAATCAAATACATCCAATAAATTTAACATAAAAATAAAAAGACAGAGCTATACAACACAATATCAAAATCCATCCACAAAATCCACCACTTCTCAGTGGTTGCCAGAACACAACACGTCAGAATACATATGTCACACGGGGTTCCACATATCGAGGTTGCCATATTTTAAACACCGCCAACACACCAACAAAAAATCGCCAAACAATTCAAAACAACGGCTGAGGGAACATAAGGCATCTAAGCCCAGTTCAGTTCCCTTAACCAGAAACGTACCATCTGTGAGATGGTTTCGTCGATATATCTGCCCTGAATATTTTCGCACTCCGGCATTCAAAACTTATTTTTTTGCTGTTATATTAAAAAATTGCTCCTATTAATGCATTACTATTAAAGATTAAATGTTTAAGTTCACTATTTGATAAATTATTAAGTGGTCTGTTTGTGCACGGGATTTTCACATTTCCTGTTAAGGGTTAAACATATTGCTATCACATACATAATTCACACTGCAATATCAATACTGCAAAATCAATAATAAGACCAAAAAACAAGCATAAATTTATTGGTGTACCTGTAAGGGAACAGTGGCACAACAGAGAGCTGAGCAATATTCTTATAATAGTGTGAAATAAAAAAAAAAGATGTTTCTATAAATATAACCTAAAATTGAACCTTATAACATACGATGAAGCTATATTTTAAATTTTAAAACATTATGATGAATTCTTCACAATTTTTTAATTTCTATTTACAGCTGAAGGAAGGTTAAATGCTTGTAATATTTGGTACTTTATTTCGGTTAGCCGGGCGCCAATGTTATAGATACATATATAAGTCTATATACATGTTTATATAAATATATATACTACATATATATGTATATATGTGATATAGACAATATATGTATATACATATGTGTGTGTGTATACATATATATGTATATATAACACTGGCGCTCGGCTAAACTAAAACTACCTAATATTTTTACGAGTGGTGCACCAAGTACTCCTGTGAGTACCAAGTAATTGTGTGCAAGAAAAAAGCACTTATGTGCACATGATGTGAGCTTAGGGGTAATACTCCTATGTGTGCATGTGTTTATAAATACACATAAACATTCATCATGAATCAGGGTTGCAAAAAAGCCAGCTAAAATTAAAAAAAGTCACGGCGGCAGCTTTTATTGTTTTTAAACGGCTTTTTTTGGCCAAAATTGGCCTTTTTTGGCTATAATCGGCTTTACAATGAAGCATTGTAATTATAAACTACATATTTTAAAGTGTTTTTAATTAAGAGGACAATAGTTACTTAGTTACATGTTTCATTACTTAATTAATTTTAAGAGCTATTAATATACAAGTCTTATTTTATTTCTAATAAACATTTAAAATTATACATAGTCATATAATAAAAACATCATTTCTCACTATTAAAAAAACATTATGAATAGCATATGCATGAATATGCTTAACAACAAGCTTTTCGAAAATTTATTTAGAGAAATTTTATTTATTTATTTATTTTCTTGTTTAAATTCTCTATTTTTTATACACTTATGTATCTAACTCTCCTCAAATATTATATCCTTTCTAATTTTTCTTTTAACATTTATAAGTTAACTCTCCATATTGACACATAAGAATGTTTCCATTTTGATGTGCTGCATTTTGTCATTGTTTAATTAAATATGATCTTTAAAATGTGTAGTATATGTGGAGCTATATAATGTAATATAAAATTTCAAAACACCAGTTTGGAGTCTAACTTAATATTCTTTTCAATATTTATATATATATATATATATATATATATATTTCTTTTCAGACATAATGCCTTCACAGTTGCCTTATAGCAGTTAAAGACTTAGTTATTTGACAAAATTTAATAGAAATTTATAATTTTCTTAGTAGAAAATATTTATAAGTGTATTATAAATTAATTGATCCAAATTTAAAACAAATTAGCTGTAAACAAAATTTTAAAAATAAAAACCGGCTTTTTTTTAGTGGCTAAACCAAAAAAAGCCAGCCGGCTTTTTTTGGCCTGGCTAAAAGAGGGCAACCCTGTCATGAACATATAATATTTTTTTTAATTAACTTCAATTCAAATCTTAATTTACTGTATACCTTTTGAAGATAATTTTTGTAAATTTCCATGCCCTATAAAAAAAATTTGGGATATTTAGACACCTGATCGACAAAATTCACAATTTTTCCAAAGCCAATCGATAAAATTCCAATTTTTCCGCACCCAATTGACAAAATTCGCTATTTTTTCACAACCGACTGACAGAATTTACTATTTTTCTACACCCGATAAAACACAAAATTCCCTTTTTTCCGTGCCTGATCGACGAAGTTCGCTATTTTTCCGTGAATCAACGAAATTTGTGATTATTCCACTCGTAATCGACAAAATTCATAATTTTCTACACCTGTTCAACAAAATTTCATTTTTTTCCAGCGCCTGATCAACGTAGTTCACTATTTTTCCGTGAATCAACGAAATTTGAGATTTTCCCACACTTTATCGACAAAATTCGCACTTTTTCTATGCCCGATCAAACAAATTCGCGATTTTTCTACGCCAGATTGACAAATTTTGCTATCTTTTCATACCCGGCCAGTGAAATTCGCTATTTTTTCACACCTTATTGACAAAATTCACTATTTTTCGACACCCAGTCAACAAAATTCCCTTTTTTTCACACCTGATCAACAAAACTCTCCTTTTCCCCACACCTGATCGACGAAGTTTGCTATTTTTTCGTGATTCAATGAAATTTTGAGATTTTTTTCCATTCCGAATCGACAAAATTCACGATTTTCTACACCCTTTCAACAAAATTCCCTTTTTTTCCCACACCCGTTCAACAAAATTCCCCCTTTTTTCTGCGCCTGATCAACGTGTAGTTCACTATTTTTCAGTGAATCAACGAAATTTGAGATTTTTCCGCACATTATCGACAAAACTCGCACTTTTTCTATGCCCGATCAAACAAATTCGCGATTTTTCTACGCCAGATTGACAAGTTTCGCAATCTTTTCATACCCAACCAGCGAAATTCGCTATTTTTTCACACCCAGTTGATAAAATTCACTATTTTTCGACACCCAATCCACAAAATTCCCTTTTTTACACACATGATCAATAAAATTCCCCTTTTTTTCCACGCATTTTTGAAGAAAATTGCTATTTTTTCGTGAACCAACGAAATTTGAGATTTTTCTGTACATTATCGACAAAATTCACACTTTTTCCATGCCCGATGAAACAAATTCGCGATTTTTCTACGCCAGATTGACAAGTTTCGCAATCTTTTCATACCCGACCAGCGAAATTCGCTATTTTTTCACACCCAGTTGATAAAATTCACTATTTTTCGACACCCAATCCACAAAATTCCCTTTTTTACACACATGATCAATAAAATTCCCCTTTTTTTCCACGCATTATTGAAGAAGTTTGCTATTTTTTCGTGAATCAACGAAATTTGAGATTTTTCTGTACATTATTGACAAAATTCACACTTTTTACATGCCCGATTAAACAAATTCGTGATTTTTCTACGCCAGATTGACAAATTTCGCTATCTTTTCATACCCGACCAGTGAAATTCGCTATTTTTTCACACCTTATTGACAGAATTCACTATTTTTCGACATCCAATCAACAAAATTCCCTTTTTTTCACACCCGATCAACAAAACTCTCCTTTTCCCCGCACCTGTTCGACGAAGTTTGCTATTTTTTCGTGATTCAATGAAATTTTGACATTTTCTCCATTCCTAATCGACAAAATTCACGATTTTCTACACCCTTTCAACAAAATTCCCTTTTTTTCCACACCCGTTCAACAATATTCCCCTTTTCTGCCGCGCCTGATCGACGAAGTTCGCTATTTTTCCGTGAATCAACGAAATTTGAGATTTTTCCGCACATTATCGACAAAATTCATTCTTTTTCTATGCCCGATCAAACAAATTCGCAATTTTTCTACGCCGGATTGACAAGTTTCACAATCTTTTCATACCCGACCAGCGAAATTCGCTATTTTTTCACACCCAATTGACAGAATTCGCTATTTTTCGACACGTGATCAACAAAATTTCCTTTCTTTCTGCACCTGATCGACGAAGTTTGCTATTTTTCAGTGAAACAACGAAATTTGAGATTTTTCCGCACATTATCGACAAAACTCGCACTTTTTCTATGCCCGATCAAACAAATTCGCGATTTTTCTACGCCAGATTGACAAATTTCGCTATCTTTTCATACCCGACAAGTGAAATTCGCTATTTTTTCACACCTTATTGACAAAATTCACTATTTTTCAACACCCAATCAACAAAATTCCCTTTTTTTCATACCTGATCAACAAAACTCTCCTTTTCCCCGCACCTGTTCGACGAAGTTTGCTATTTTTTCGTGATTCAATGAAATTTTGACATTTTCTCCATTCCTAATCGACAAAATTCACGATTTTCTACACCCTTTCAACAAAATTCCCTTTTTTTCCACACCCGTTCAACAATATTCCCCTTTTCTGCCGCGCCTGATCGACGAAGTTCGCTATTTTTCCGTGAATCAACGAAATTTGAGATTTTTCCGCACATTATCGACAAAATTCACACTTTTTCTATGCCCGATCAAACAAATTCGCAATTTTTCTACGCCGGATTGACAAGTTTCACAATCTTTTCATACCCGACCAGCGAAATTCGCTATTTTTTCACACCCAATTGACAGAATTCGCTATTTTTCGACACCTGATCAACAAAATTTCCTTTTTTTCTGCACCTGATCGACAAAGTTCACTATTTTTCCATGAATCAAAGAAATTTGAGATTTTTCCGCACATTATCAACAACCATTACAAGAGAAGACATGGCATGTTGTTGCAGATCTGCAACAAACAAAAGTTTACGCTTATTTTATACATCTTATAAATTTCTTAGCTCGAAAATGCTCTTTAAATAAAGAATTTAAACTTACCTTTGTAAACAATATACTTGTCTGCAGACTTTTTTAACTCCACTATTTCAAAGCTTAATTCAGCAAAAATCACATTTAGCTGATCAAGCGATAAATGAAACTTTGGCGTGAAAAAAAAATAAATATTCGCCATCTGTTGCGGATTTAATGACATAATTATACTACTAGCAGTGTAGTAGAATAACAACATTCAACAAAATCGTGTTTTGATGTTTACTGTCAAAATATCATTGACTTTTTGGCTATGTTTCAGATCTGCAACACGGTGATACAAAGGGTTAATTTATTTAGGCAAGTAGGTACCTATTTTACTTATCAACACAGTTTTGGCGGGAACTATCTGACCTTCTATCTTCGTAGTAAATCGATGAGTTTCCAAGCAATATATTCCAACATCTTGCAGGTCTGCCGTTATTTCTTCACACGATACATCTGTGGGGATGCCATGCAGCAAGAACCACGTGGTAATGCTTTCTTGTTGGAGAACAGGTGATACCGGTATTTCTTCCAATTCTTGGATGTCTAAGATTTGTTGCGCTGTTTCTAGAGAGCTTGTCGTTGCTAAGATTTTCCCTCGCCAGGTTAGTTTCAACTCATTAATTTGGTCATGACTGAATAATTTCTTGAATTCCGTTCTTTAGACGACTCGAGTGCATGCTTGGGAGAGCCCCATTTGCTTCCAAAAAGATTATAGGGTACTTTTCAGTTAGCCGGGCGCCAGTGTTATGTACACATAAATATATGTATATACACATGTATGTATACATATATATATGCACATGTATGTATATACATATATTGTATATATACACATATATACACATATATGTATAATACATATGTATATATACATGTATACATAATACTAGCACCCGGCTAACCGAAAAGTACCGATTTTAATTTCCTCGTACATATCACTTTGCAGCACTTGTATTCAGGCCCTGTTTACGGAATAGGCCCATGAAGCCCGTGCTTACCCACTGAGATACGAAAGGGCCCCCAATTTTACTTTTCAAAACTAATTATTAGAAAAAAGAAACTCAATCAGGGTAAAAAATGCATTATTTTTCTTTTGAAATTTTTTTGTTCTTACTATGTGGCAATTTGTAAATCACAAAAGATATTTTGAAGTTCAAATATCCTCAACTGTAGTTCCATATTTGTCATTTACAAAATAAATTGGTTATTTACAATTAAAAATATAATAAAATACTTTTTCATAGTATGTATATATAGGTAGTTAGTTTTAGTTTAATATTAAGTGTTATTTACTCTAAACTTTGATGGTAAAATTTCAAATTATTTAAGCATACGAAAAAGGGATTTAGTAAATAAAAAAGCAATTTGTAGAGTAATAGGGGGCCCTGTGTGACGTCGGGCTTCCCCTACTTCCAAGTGTTAAGCGGGCCATGCTTGTATTATTTCCTTTGGTGAGATATCCAAATAATAAACGTTGTTTTCCTGAAATGAAGATACGCCGTTTGCTACGGTGTCATCCTCCATCTTGCTGTCGTTCATTTCTCCATTATTGTCAGTGAGGGCATTTGAATCCATTGCATTTTCTTCACTTTCATTTTTAGAAGATATCAATCCCTTTTTCCTAGTATTAGGCTTTATCCTTTTTGAAGTCCAAGTTTTACTCTTATTTCTTACAAATTTCGCTACTAATAACGCCCGCCACGCCGGCCACGCAGCTCGATGCATGTAAACACAAGGAAAGGAGTGTTGAGTTGAATTGCAGCTACACATGCGAAAATAAAAATCAAGGCCGTGATCGAGATAGATTTTCGCTGTTAGCGAAACGAGATCCACTAATCAGAAGCCTGTATTTTTGCGACCTTTTAATTGTTTGCAAATATGCAGGCTTCTGATTGGTCAATCTCGTTTGGCTAATATCGAAAAATGTATCTGGATCTCTGCCCAAATGTTTAAATAGAAATTTGAAAGAAATTAATAAGAAATAAACGTTTTTCATTTGATTTTTGAAAGCAGAAGTAATTTTCATATTTACTGGAATTTATGCTTGATCGATGATAAGGGATGCATTTAGTAATCATCAAAAAGAAGAGAATTTGCGTGAGTGTGTGTGTGTGTGGGGGGGAGTCCACTGCCCTTCCCTCGATTTTAAAATTTAACTAGCTAAATTTTTTTTTTTGATAATTTTGAAAACTTCATAAAATGTATTCTTTTCGAAGAATTTAAAATAAAAGAGGAAGTAAGGAATTTTCTGATAGGGCATGGGAGGGCCATTGCCCTCCCTGCATTTTAAAATTTGATTAATTAAAATTTATTTTTTTTCCTATTTTGAAATACAGAGTCAAATTTATTATTTACGTGTAACTTAAAATAAAGATAAACTAAGAATTTTCCTTTGGGGGAAGGGGGCTTAGGAGGGCCATTTCCCCTCCCTCGATTTAAAAATTTAACTAACTAAATTTTATTTTTCTCCGATTTTGAAAAAAAAAAGTAAAATTTATTCTTTCAAGTAACTTAAAATAAAAGTGGAAGTGTGGATTTTCTGTTAAGGAGGGGGGGGGGAGGAGAGGTCCATTTTGCCCCTCCCTGGATTTTGAAACTTATTTAATTAAAATGTCTTTTTCACCAATTTTGAAATGCACAGCAAAATTATTTATTTCGAGTACATTAAAGAGGAACTAAGAACTTTTACTTGGATAGAAGGGGTCATATGAGAGCCATTGCCCCTCCCTCGAATTTGATTTAATCTAAATTATTTCTAAATTTTATTTTTAATGATTTTGAAAAACACAGTAAAATTTTCTCTTTTCGAGTAACTTAACATAAAAGAGGAATTAAATATTTTTCTGTAAAGTTAGAGGGTTTAGGTGAACCATTACCCGTACCGCAGATTTTAAAATTTAATTAATTAAAATTCTTTTTTGCTTATTTTGAAAAACATAGTAAAATTGATTTTTTTTCAAGCGACTTAAAATAAAGGGGGAACTCAGGAAATTTCCGTTAAAGAAAGAGGGGGGAGGGAGGAGCCCCATTGCCTCTTCCTGGATTTTGAAATTTAAATAATTAAAATTTGTTTTTTTCTTATTTTGAAAAACATAGTAAAATGTATTTATTTCGTTTACCTTAAAATTAAAATGGAATTGAGAATTTTCGTTTTTTTTTTCGGTGTGGGGGGGGGGGGTAAATATACTATTTAAAATGAAAGTACTAATTTTTACATCCATAAAAAATATATAATTTTTGGAAAATGGGAATCTACAGTTTTTTTTTTTTTTGCATAAAAAATGCGCACTTTTCGCGAACACGGAATATTAATTTATTTTATGCAAAAAATGTGCACAGTTTTTGACAACATAGGATATACACTTTTTTGTATGTATAAAAAATACAGACAGTTTGCACAAAAGGTGCATACTTTTCGAAGTGTTCAAAAATAGTCACTTTTTATGCACAAATTGTGTACAATCTATACTATTTTGCAAAAAAGTGCAGACATTTTCTAGCTGGGGTACCATAAGTGACTGTTGTCAAACGATATTCCTCTAAAGAATCCTGGGAAATCTCTCTCAAAAACATCATTAAAAAATTTCTATCTTCTGGATTAATTAAGATTTGTCGAAATATTTTCTCTATATCTGCGCGTACAACAATTGGCAAAGTTCTAAATTTTAAAAGAATTGGAAAAAGTTCCTCTTGTATACGGGGTCCGACCATTAGAATATCATTGAAAGACATACCTGAGGTAGATTTAGCAGAGGCATAAAAAACTCTTAATTTTGCCGTCGTACTTGATTCACGAATTACCGCATGATGAGGAAAATTAAAAACAAATACAGGGACTCTTTTCGATTTCGATATAAGTTCCATATGACCCAAGTCCAAATATTCCTTCATACACTCTCAATAGTTTTCGTAAATAGACTGTTGTTTTGAAAGCCTGCGTTCCAAAGAACAAAATCGCTGCATGGACAGTTCCTTAGTATCACCTAATTGCGATGGAGAATCTTTAAATGGAAGTTTCATAACAAATCTTCCAGAACTATTTCGAATATAATTGCTCTTAAAATGGTCTTCACATTCTTGTTCTTCCTTAGAAATTCGAACTAGCTCAGGAATGGAATCTAAAGACCAAAACCTTTGAACTAAATCATCTAGTTGTAATTGAATATTATTAACCGAAAATGTACGTTGACATGTATCAAAAGAGGTATTTTCCGTAATTATCCAACCAAGTTTAGAACATACAGCGAAGTGTAGAGTTTCCATTCTTTTCACCACTTCCCTTTTAAGCAATGTAGAGAAAAGATTAAATCCTAAAGATATCTAAGATATCAAAGATGCTAGTACAAGAAGTTTGATTTAATGGCTCAGTTGGTCTCGGCTTAAATTCTGGTGCGTTCTGAGAAAGAGGACCAATCGGCGTTTCATTTACGCTATCTAAATAAGGTTTCGGGTCTCTTGGAAGATGTAAAATTGTATGGTGAGGCTTACGGCACACATTACATTTACTTAAATTCTTACAGATTTTTGCATGGTGTTTATCTAAAAGACAATTGTTACACAAGTTGTTTCTTCTATTCTTTTATGTACACTTAATTGCAAGAACTTAGGACACTTAAAATAACCACACGACACTTAAACACTCGAACTTAAACACTCGAAACACGCACATTCAGCTAGTTACAAGTGCGAGATCACTTTTCAGACCGAGCAGGACTGACCCACTGCCCTCCCTCCCTTTATGGCGATTACGTAATAACAGAAGCTTACGTCACGAATAAATCTTCAAAAAAAGTTTAAGTCCAGACTGCTCACGTGATTAGGAGGCTGAAAATTGGACGTCTTCCAACTAAGGTAATACTAATCTTAGTTGGAAGAAGTGGTCCAAGCCGCTGATCAGATTTGGTAAACGTCCAAGATGGCGGGCGTCCAGGGATTATCTAATCCAAGATGGCGGACGTCCAAGTTGGCGGCCATATTAAACATTGGTCGTCCGGGGGATACAAAATCCAAGATGGCGGACGTCCAAGATGGCGTCGCTACAAAGTCCAACTATAAGTATTTTTTCGATATTAGCAAGGTGAAAAAAATCATTTTTGATTTTTATTTTAAAACACAATAAATAAACACAGATTTTAAGTTTCAAAGTGCTAGAGCACGAATTTATTATTAAATAAAATTTAAAAATGCAAAATATATCATAATATTTCATTTTTAAATATATTTGAAGCCGTTAAATGTACAGTCTACATGACATGTAACATATAAATAAAATTGCGCAGGCAATTCTTCAGAAATCTGAGCAATTTGTTTCATGTCCTCTTTCGTAAACAAATCACGTAAAGAGCCGAACCAGTTGTTCGGAGCTCTAAAATTGCCTTTGCCACAGCATTCCTCCAAGAATGCTCATACGTCTTTGTCCGTAGATACATTAAGCACTTTAGCACAGTCAAGGTAGCGGCTAACCAAAGCAGGCACATTATAATGGAAAAATTTTGGTCTCTTGGAAGATACAACAATAGTTTTTGAATGAGGATCACTAGATATACGGCCATCACTAGTAGTTGCAGGCACGTATTTATTATCCAAATCCCAGTTCAGAAAGAACGGGGTGCCTTGAAAGCCTTGGATGAATCCCATACAACGGATGTGGTTCCTTCCATACACAACAACTAGTATCAGCAGACAACAATGTCGTTACTTTACCTTTCTTTATTTCCTTTACTAAGGATTTGCTGTTTTGAAGGGTTCTAGCGTGATCCTTCAAGAAAGATAATAAATTATCAAAAGTTCCCACCTCCTCCTTTTTTAATGTTCTTTCCCACCAATATCTCGTATTTTTATCTAATTTATCTGTAATTACATAAACTATCATTACTTCCGAAAATCCACTAACGACTTGTTCAAGTACACTTAACGAACGAACACATTCGTTTATAATATCTACACCTTCTAACATAGACTGTGCATTATCCAAAATACTAGGCATTCGAATTAATTTCTTAATTAATGCACTAATTAACTCCTGTTTATTTGAATATCGGCCCTTCAATAATTCTAAAGCTGTCTTATAGTTTGAATCAGATATTGGAAGACTCTGAATAATTTTAAGTGCACTGTTTTTACATGCCGATTTCAAATACTGCAATTTTTGACAGTCTGATAAATTCTCATTGCTATCCACGCTAGCTTTAAATAAAATGACATGATAACCATTCTTCTAAATTACCACGGAACGTAGGAAGTGTCAATTTTGGGAGCTTTACTTCTGGCATTTGAGATTTAGAAAGACTATTATTTTGATTCGATTCATTTAACACTAGAACTGTGGGAGGGGTCATTTTGACACCTGAGTACTTTCGCCCGTTGATTACTTTTGTTTGCTTGGGCGAAATCATTTTAAATTTTTTGACATTTCCTAAATAGATAACATATATTTCTAAAAAAAAAAATTCAGCTTTCTAGATTTGTTAGTTTTTGAATTATTGACTTGTATTCCTAGAACTGCGGACGGGGGTCATTTTGACCCTTTTAGTAAAATACTCTTTGTACTCGAAGCAGCTTTAGTTGCTAACTATATGTTCGAGGAGAATAAAAAAAAGGGTTTAGATTTTTATTCATTGTCGTCCAAGGCATGAGGAATACTATTTTGCAAAGAAATTATCTCAAGAGATAGATTCAAAGAAAGAAAAAGATTTTTTAGGTTTGATCAAAAGACAACGAGATCTAGCAGACTACAGACTGATAAATTTGCTCTTGCATCTGAAATGTGGAATAAATTTATTGAAAATTGCAAAAAATGCTACCGACCAGGAGAAAATATTACAGTTGATGAACAATTGTTCCCATTTCAGAATAGATATAAATTTACGCAATATATGACAAATAAATCGGATAAATTTGGAATAACATTTTGGTGATCTGTTGACGTTGATTCTAAATACCTCTTGAATGAATTTATCTAGAAAAAGATGAATCAGTCAATCCTTAATTACGTTTATCGGAAAATGTTGTCATGAAATTAACAGATCCCCATCTAAACGAAGGGAGGAACATTACGACAGATAGCTATTTTACTAGCATCAAATTAG